>OU015742.1:64335990-64381671 GCA_907169655.1 Acomys percivali | reverse complement strand
GTGTGTGTGTGTGTGTGTGTGTGTGTGTGTGTGTGTGTGTGTGTTCATATGTCAGGGCACATATGTGGGCCTGCATGTGGTAGAATCTAGAGGATAACAGCAGACATCTTCCTCAACCATTCTCCATCTTAGTTTTTGAGTCAGGGTCTCTCTTTGTATTAGTTAGTCTGGCTGGCCCCAGGGATCTTCCTGTCTCTACTTCCCCAGCCCTGGAATCACACATATGAACCATCATACCTGGCTTTTTTATTTTTTTAACTCATGTCCTCATGAGTGCACAAATAGTACTTGACCAACTGAGCGCTCTCTCTCTCTCTCTCTCTCTCTCTCTCTCTCTCTCTCTCTCTCTCCAGCCCTTAAGCTTGAAAAACTTAAATTGTCTTGCCAGAGCACCCGACTGTTTCCAAATTCCTGTACCAGCTCTGATATCTGCCATGGTGCTGTTTGGAGGCTACTCAGTGTATCATTGGAACACGTGTCATTATAGTAAGTGCCCGCCCTGCCCTGCCCCGCCCCGCCCCGTCGTGCTTTGCGGTTCCCATGGTGCTCACTATGGGACTCTTTACTACAGGTTTTGGAGGCTGTTGCTGCTCTGCTAATTCTGGCGGAGAGAACGATCCTACTGGCTACAAGAACTCATCACGGAAACCAAACAGTCCAATTGACTATTTAGCCACGCGAGGCCCCAGTCCACCCAGTCCATGCTCACCGTCTCCACCGCAGCCAGCTGGAGCTCCGTGACAGCAGCGTACAGTTCTTTTTTGGAAAGGTGATTGTTCTGATAAATGTCACAAAAGAAATCTGCACCAGGCTGCTGGGAGTATTTCTCCAAGCGGTTGTCGATGCAAGGCTTGACTGTGACAGCGGAGAGAAAGGAGGGAGAGCCTGAAAATTCGCATGAGGAAAATAACTCGAGAAAATCTTGCAGCACTGAGCCTCTACAGGGACACGGACAATTTGCTAGATAAGCTAGTAACTAGTGAGTGTTCTTGCTGTGCTGGCAAGGATTGGTCAAGGCCAACATGGATGGGCTTCTCAGGATGCACTGGGCATCTTCTAAGTCTTGGTTAGGAATCAGGGATCATAGTGGGTAGTGGAAGGGTGGCCCTCTCACCTGACTTGAAAATGGTGTCCCAGGCCAGTGTGTGTGCCTGCCACACTTTGGTGTTGAGGGTCTGGTGCAGCTCCACAGGGGTGACCATCATCTTCCCAAATGTGCTCATCATCTGTTTTAAAAAAAAAAAAAAAACAGGATCTCAGACCCTACATTCTTCTCTCTAAGGCAGCATTCTTCTTGGAGGTGGAGGAGCCTTAGCCAGACCACTCCTGCATCTCCAAAGGGTGGAATTCAAAGGCCCACCATCTCTCTCACTCATCTTAGAGATGGCTTTGTGCTCTGTGTTTAATACAAAGGTATCAGTCTCATGACTTCATAACACACACACACACACACACACACACACACACACGCACGCACGCACGCACGCACACACACACACACACATACATACACACACATGCACACACACACATACAAACACAAACACACACACAAATTTGGTTGTACTGGGGATCAAACCCAGGAACTCCTGGTCGCTAAAAAGATGTCCAATACTGAGCTATTCAGTATCTTCTTCCTTTATGTTTTATTTTGAGACAACGAATCGTTAACTTTTCTAGCCTGCCCTTGCACTCACTTTGTAGTCCAAACCAGCTTAAAACTTGCAATTATCTTGCCTCAGCACCTTGTCCAAGCAGGTGGTATGGCAAACCTATACCACCAGCCCCAGTTTTTAATGATCTAATTGTAAAGAAAGAAGATAACTGGAAAAGCATAATTTGCCTGTTCACTCCAGTTTCTTTATATCACAGAGTCGTAGTTAATCCCAAATCAATCCCACCGTGTGTATAGTATCTCAGATTATGTCAACCATTCAAAACTATAAATTCTGAAACATTCAGAAACTTTAAAAGAATCTTTTAAGCAACTGACCGCTAATCAAGATATCCTAAGTGCATTTAAGATAATTTTGTGGTAAAGTAACTTGGCCTAAACTGATAAACAGACTTGGCATGTTTCTTTGTGATTGGTGCCCACGTATATATTGAAGTATAGATGTCAAAGCAAATGAGTTAAGTATTAAGTAAATGTGAACACTCCTTGAGAGACACGGGGACAACCTCTGCTATTCTGAATTCTAGCTGTAAGGACGTGCCGTCTACAGGGGCTGCTTACCGTTTTGATGGCCGTGATGAAGGTCAGGGCTTCCTCGCTTGCTTTCTCCTGAAGGAGCCCAAATCTTTTCTCATATAACACAAGGCAGATGCCTGTCGTGGAAAATAGTCACTACCATTAGTCAGCCACAGCGGTGCGGGAGCCTATGATTAGCCGGCTACTAAAGACTGGGTTCCAAGTCTCGTGAGACTGTGCTCTTGGAAGAAAGTACAAACTCAAAGAGTGAGAGAGGAGGGCAGGGGCACGCTCTTCTCTCACCAGAAGTCATGACTTTGGAACCTCCTGGTGAGAGACACACTGTCTGTTCTATCACAGGGAGGTGAGGACAGAGGAACCACCAGGTCAGAGATCTGCCCTGCTTTGGCTCAGCCTTGCTGTTGGAGTGATCATTGTTTCCTGCTGCCAAAGACAGCACACAGAAAACCACCATGAGAAGAAGAGCTGGGAGGGCCAAGCTATGGACTAGGTTCCCAGTACCCACCAGGCAGTGGGCTAGCACAGGATTGGTGTCTCTCTGTTCTCTTTTCCATTTAATAATGTTGTTTAGGAGCAACCTATTTTCGTTTTCTTGGGTTTTTTTGTTTTGTTTTGTTTTGTTTTGTTTTGTTTTTTGAGGCAGGGTTTCTCTGTGTAGCCCTTGCCTGTCCTAGACTCACTTTTTATAGTCCAGGCTGGCCTCCTACCTCTGCTTCCTGAGTGCTGGGATTAAAGGTGTGTGCCACCATGCCCAGCCTATTTTCAAATAAGATTTCTTAGTCTTTAAATTTTTTACACAGAGAGAATTTAAATTATATAATACCCATGCCCCCTTAACTAGATGTAATAACTGAACAGGCTGCTTTAATTACTTTCTCCTACAGATCTAGGAAAACCTAGATCACTGAATGAAAGCAGTTCCCTAATGGTCTACTAAACTTAGAGGCTGTAAGCGGTCATGGGAGAATCCTGGAAAGGCATAGTTATGAATGGTTAGATTGCTTACCAAGTGACCATTCACAAAAAGTACAGTAAAACTAGCACAAAGCTTTCCTGTTCGTGAACACCTAGGTTTCATAATTAAGTGGCCCTCCTTCTCTGTGAATGTTTACTTATGAGATCACAGTTTGGGGCTTTTTAGCATCGACCAACTGCACCAGGGTCACAGCATGTCTGTGCTCCTAAGACAATGTGCAGAGATGAATTCAGCTCGGCAGTGTTACTTTCCCAGTTGTGGGCATTATTTTGGGAGCACATTGCAAACTCACGCCACAGAGGTTTGGGTTTGGTTTTTGTTTTGTTTTTAACCATTTTACAAATGCACCTGTGCTTTGTACACAAACAGCTCCTTTCTCGAGTTTACCATTGGCACGTGTAATGGTTCTTTCCTAAGATGACTCCCGTTTTATTCAGAGCATCAGAGGAGCAGCAGTTCACAAGCAAGAAATCAAGAGGGATTGGAAACCTTGGTAACAATCCAGAGGTCCCAGGACAGCAGCATTGCCTATGGGACCCATTTCTGGCCAAAGAGAACACTCCCATTCCCCTGTTTTTTTGAGACACAATTTTGATGTGTAGCCCAGGCTAGCTTTAAGTTCATGTCTATCTTCCTTTCTCAGCCTCCTCAGTGTTAGGATTACAGGCATGAGCTACCACACCAATCCACCCATCTAACAATCTTTTGGTGTTTTAGGCATCTCCCTCTCTCTCTCCTTCCTCGCCCCTCCCCCCACCCCGTGTGTGTGTGTGTGTGTGTGTGTGTGTGTGTGTGTGTGTGTGTCACAGTGAGCATGTGGAAGTCAAAGGACGACCTATGATGTTGATCCTAATCCTCTACTTTGTTTGAGACAGAGTCTCTTGTGGATTGTGATCTCGTACACCAGGCTAGCTGGCCTGTGAGTTTCCCAGGGTCTTCTCCCTCTCTCTCCCTCTCGCTGCCTCCCAGCTTGCCATAGGAGCACTGGGATTTCAGATTTGTGTTACTGTGTCCAGCTTTGTGTGAGCTTTGAACCCTGGTCCTCGGGCTTGCATGCAAGCTTTGTCTCCACTGAGTGACCTCCTCAGGGCTCTCTTGCGTTTCTTGATGAAAAGGCAGGCCAGTAGTCTACTTTTCTCTCTCCATTTCCCTCTTGGCTCTGTGTAGAGTGCAGAAGTAAGGCTAGGAGCCACTGTTGTTGTTTTGCCTCAAGCCAGCATGCTTAGAATGGACTACACGCCTTTAATCTCAGTACTCGGGAGGCAGAGGCAGGCAGATCTCTGTGAGTTCAAGGCCAAAGTGAGTATAGGACAGCCAAGGATACACAGAGAAACCCTGTCTCAAAGAAACCAAAGGGGGAAAAAAGGAAAGAATGCTTCCACTTGTTCCTGGGTCAAGGGCTTTGCCCTCCTGACTCCACTGTCTGGAACACTCATCTGAAGAGGCCTTTCTAACATCCTCCTTTCCTGACCTTCTAATAAGACTGGCTCCTTAGAGGAAAGGAGTCCTTTTACCCAGGCTGACACTTCTGCTCTCTCTCAATCCTTTAAATGTCCTTACCTGTATTTCCCACTCTAGAATCATAGTTTTGTGAGGTCAAAGATGCTATCCATTTTGTTCCTCAGTGTATCCCTGGTACCTAACAATACCTGGTACATAGTATTTGTTTAATAAACATTTGTTGAATGACTTCAAAAACAACCTATAGTACAAGTCATAACTAAAATGAACTTGCATGGCCTTGTTCTAGGTGGTGATACTCTGTCATTACTAAACTATAAGCAGAACTGAATTTTATCTACCAGGTCTCTTGCAAAGTTAAGTGAACAAGATAATAAAGTCCACTTACTTTCAAATGACCATTTGTTCAGTTCACTGTACAAGTCTTTGATGCGGCCTCTTTCATCACAGAGCTCGTCCATTCTCTTCATAAAATCAGCCAATACCTTAAGAGAAAGCAACAGGAATGATACCCCATTATGTCACCAGTGGGAAAGAGAAGGTGAAGCTCAGGGGGTTCATCACAGGGCATCTCCACTCTTGGTGACTGGCACTAATTACACATGGTCTTCCCCAGGCTTGCCCTGTGCTCTTCCTAAGCTCTTCTTGCAACCACTGAAATTTAAGTTTCAGGCTTGTCCTAGTAATTTTCCTGGCAGAGAGCGGTGGTGCCTTATGTCTTTAGTCCCAGCACTAGAGAGGCAGAGGCAGGCGGATCTCTGTGAGTTCAAGGCCAGCCTGGTCTACAAAGCAAGCCCACGACTATACAGAGAAACCCTGCTTTGAAAAAACAAAACAAAACAAAACAAAAAACACAAAAAAAGAGAGAAATGTTAATGGCAACAATTTGTGTGTGTGTGTGTGTGTATGTGTGTGTGTGTGAGAGAGAGAGAGAGAGAGAGAGAGAGAGAGAGAGAGAGAGAGATGTTCATGTTTGTGTGTGGGGTGTGGGTATGCATTCGTCAAGGTACACAGATGTAGAGGCCAGGAGTTGACATTTGATGTCTTCTTCAGTTGATATTCATTCTATATTTTGAGACAGGGTCTCTCATTGAACCTAGAATTCTGAAATTTGGCTGACCTAGCCGGCCAATGAGCTTCAAGCCATCCTCCTGTTCTACTTCCTCAGTGCTGGGATTTGAACTCAGGTCTCCAATGATTGCAGTGCAAGCACTTTGCCAGCTGAGAAATCTTCCCAGCTCTGCTTCTGATACTTTGAAAGAAAGACATCCTTGCTAGGAAGACTGGGTGGATAAACCATAGGGGAGGAATCAGACAAAATGGCATGGCAGCTCAGGGACTGTGGTGAAGTTTGGAGCGTCTTCTCTCTGCCCTTTCACATCTGGGCAGAAGCATGTCCTCCCACCAGCTGTTGTATTGAAGTGTGTGGAATCTGGAGCCAGAAAATCTGCAAACTCTGCACGTGGCTCCCTTGGTAGGTAAGTCTGTAGCCTTGGCATAGCCACACACGAGGCCTCTAGGTGCCAGTCTCCAGAACTAGAGTCCTAGATGACTCAGGCCTCACTGGGACCACACATGGTGGGACAAAATATATCATCCTAGCTCATCCGCACTGCAACCTCACTGGGCAGGAGGCACAGCCATTCCTCCCATTTTCCATGTCACAGCTGAGATGCTAAGTCACTTGCCCACATAACTGACACCTGCCAAGCTATACCTGAGAGAAAGGGTCAGCGGTCATAAAATGGACAGGTAACACACGGGAATGCTTAGCTGCATTGTCTAAGACATTTTAAAAATACATTGGATTTGTAACCTTAATAGAAAACCTGGGGGGAGGAGGCGGGAGAACAAAAAGAAAGAAAGAAGAAAGAAAGAAAGCTGAGCAGGAGGGTTCACTTTTAACTCAAGCACTAGGGAGGCAGAAGCACGTGGATCTCTCTATGAGTTTAAACAAACCTGATCTACATAGAGAATTCTAGGCCAGCAGAGAGAGAGAGAGAGAGAGAGAGAGAGAGAGAGAGAGAGAGAGAGATTTCACATACAATATGTTTTGCCCACAACCCATCTTATTAACATTATCCTCATTGCCACCGGAGGTGACCCTGGTGGGCTGGGGCAAGGGGCAAGTAGCTGCTGGATCTGCTGTAGCTGTTCCATCTACAAAAAGGTTTGACTATGTTCCTTGCTAATGTCCTACTTGGGCCTTGCATTACTGTGTTACACTTATTATCTGGCCTCTATATTTTGTCAGAGCCCATCTGGGTCAAAGTCCAACTCAAAATAACCTTCAGTGTTAACAAGAGGAAAAAAAAAATCAAATGAATACTATAGGCTTAAGCCTGCCCCTGTGCGCCGTCCCTCCCCCCTCCCCCCCCACCCCCACTCCCGCCTGGCCCCGTTGACCAAATAATATTGTTAAAGTCCTTTAGCAAAGTATAAAATCATTCTTTTTTGTTTGATTGTTTGCTTTTTGTTTGTTCAAGACAGGATTTCTCTGTGTAGCCTTGGCTGTCCTAGACTCACTTTGTAGACCAGGTTGGCCTCGAACTCATAGGGATCCACCTGCCTCCACCTTCACCCCCACCCCCACCCCAGTGCTGGGATTAAAGGCAGGTGCCACTTAAGGGCAAGGTCTGCCCATTGTCCATAATCTTTTCAGAATCATTTGTCAGCATGGAGTATGAAATCTCTGGCCACATCATGCCATTTCATAAAAAGACTAGTCTCTAAAGCAGCCCCTCCCCGCGCCCCCCCCCTCAGGTTCTTTGCCGTTGTGCTCTGGCGGCATAGCACCTCTCAAATGTTGCCACCTAGGGCTTTTCCAAGCATCATCTCATTTAACAGTATTGCAGACTAGGGGCTCTAAAGACTGGGAAACTGGCTGACCGAGAGTAAAAATAACGCGCAGCTGGATCTCACTGGTAGTTGGCAGATGGCTTGTAATTGCTGCCTAGGTGGGTTGCTTTAGAAGGCTTTGGAGTAGATAAGGGAGGATGAGTTTGGAGGATCGGGATGAAAGGAAGGACGCAGAGAAATGGCAACTCCCCCCTGAACCACTTATGACGCATGGTTCTTCTCTCTTTGTACTTTAGAGCTGTGACCCAAAGCCCCACTAACTGCTCTCTTTCCCGAAGAGTCTACGGAAAGCTGGCCCCAGTGTGCAAACCTCATTGACTTTGTTGTCCAGCTTCATGATCTCCACCGGCTTCATCAGTTTTTTCTGGAAGGCGCTGCGGACCCTCTGCCACTCTTTTCCTTCCCTGTAGAGAAGGAGTGTGCTTAGAGCGCCAGGCAGGCAGTTGCGCACCGATTAGCTGAGTTCTCCTGGACAATTCCTAGGAATCTTAGCACTCATGGAGTATTCGGGGCTGTCCATCGCGGACCAGAGAGAGGTTCACAGCCTTCCTCTGCTCCCTGGGCAGTTGCTGGGGTAGTCATTTTTCTTTAGTGGTGTGGGCTCTGGCAAGTTGCCTGTGCTCTAAATAACCGCCCCACTCCACCCTCCTACCCCGACGTCGTGCTAGCAGCCTCAGGGACTCACAAAAAAACAAAATAAAACAAAACCCAAAAAACCCGACATGGACATGGGGGGGATGAGAGAGAATCACAGTGGGAGTGGGGATCAGGGAAGGTACGCGGGATGAAAGCGACCAGAAATACATTATAAACACGCAAGAAATTGTCAAATCAACGTTAAAGGATTTGGCTTGATGTTAGGATTAAATCTTGCTGAAAACGAGAGCAGGAATGTGAAGCCCAAATAAAAAGGGGCCTTGGCACCTTTGGTGTGTTCTGTTGGGGGGAGGTAGGCATGTGTGCAATCCCTCACTGTATGGCTTTTGGGGGAGCCCACTCTCTACACCACATTTTCAGGATTGCAATGGCTCTAAGTAGTGCAGGGTCTTCTGTATTCGCTCTGCACTGGAAAAGTCCTAAGGAACTCTAACTACTTCCTTCCCCTATAGCCTCGCGCGCCCAGCCTCCCGCCGCCTCCACCCGGTAGAGGGGTCTCACAGGATCAGCAACCCGTAGGCCTCGTTGCGGTGGTCACGATAGGCTTTCCAGGGTTTGATCTCCAGTCGCTGGGGATGCGCGCTCTCAGTGCGGTACAGAGCTTCCAGCAGGCTCGGCGAGCCCAGGTGCACCGAGTCGAAGGAGCCCAGCTTCATCCGGAAAATCGGGCCGTACTTCTTGTGGTACTCAGCCTGCAGCGGGGCGGGCCGAACTCCGTCAGCGCGCATCCTTTGGTGCCCCGGCGCTTTTGCCTTGCGCTGCGTCGGGTCACCTGAGCTCCCACCCCTCACCCCGCCACCCCGAAAGAGAGGAATAGGGAACAGGGGAGTGACAAACTATTTACCAGAGTGTCATGCTGTTTCTTCAGGCCACCTTTCCAAAAAATCTCCAGGAGACTGCCTAGCAGTGGCCAGTTGGTGGGTCCAGGCAGGGAGGTGGCGTCCCGAGTATTTCCACCTGTCACTAGCGGGCAGAGGGGCACCTTTTTTGGCTCTCGGAAAGCGCCCGCCTTAGATGTCACTGGCCTCGGGGGCTGTCGGAAGTCACGCAGTCTGCGCAGGAAAGCGATCAGGGAGCGCCTTTTGTCAATGGGACAGCTCATAGTAGCACGCGACTTGAGGGGTAGTAGTCGGGATTGGAAGGGGTTTTGGAAATGTTGCTGGCTTCTGAAGTCTTGGCGGTTTGGGGAAGAGAGGCAAACAGAACTCGCGGGTGTGGTGGAGTTTCAGGAGGGACTACGAAGAGACAGATGCCCAGGGATGCTGCAAGGTGCAGCGACTTAGGGCGCAGGCGGCCGGGGTTGGTAGCTCTGGGGGGAGTCTTCTGTGGGTCTGCAAATTTGACTCCTAAGGTCTGAAGCCACAGGGTGTCAAGAAGGATAGAAGGGATGCCGCCGAGTCTGATGTACCTCGCTGTGCCTCCCCAAGCTCCCAGGCTCAGGGACCTCATATTTATGGAGACAGGGCATGCCCTGGGTGACCAATGAGCACGGTGAGTAGGGCGGAGGGGGACCTGTTGGCAGGGCTGGGAGCGACGCAGGGGGCGGGTATGGGAAGGGGATGGTGTCAGCGAGGTTAGTGAGGGCGCCGGGACTCGGGTGACCGATGCGCTGCTCTCCTGGCGGGCGCACCGTGGACTCCACCCCGGAGATAAAGCAGGAAAGGCGCGTCTAGCCTAGGGTTCAGCGGGTGCGCTGCGAGAGCGCCTCCCCGCCCTCCTCCGGCAAGCTGCTGCCGGCCTTGCAACAGCCCAAAGCTGCGCTTGCACAATCGCTATGCAGGTCGGGCAAGGTCCCCAAGGACAGCGCGGAAAGCCTCCCAGGCCTGCCAAATGAGTGGAGAGCGCTCCGGCTTTCCAACATCCAGGCAGACAGGTTTTCGCAGTCTGAGCCTGACTAACTTTGGATGAAAGCTGCCTTCTTGAGCCTCTGAAAGAGGAGAGCACTTGAAACTTAATAGGACATACCAAAAGACGAGTTTTCTTTACCAGATCCCTAGATGCTTCAGGTTGGGTTGTTAGGTGACTGAATAAATTATTCCACGTAATAGAGTCTACATCGGTGTGTGCCTGCAGTGGATAGTCAGTAAAGGATGCTAGTGTGTTAGAATGCTCTTGGAGCGCATGGCTTAGTTTCCTTTGGACTGTTTCCCACAGTCCCCTCAAGCATTTCCTTCTAGCGCACCGCCTACCCAGTGCAGAGCAGAGGCACATAGATTCCCAAGCGCCCCCACGCCTCCCTAAAGTGGGCAGAGTTATCCACAGACGGCCCTGATTTTGTGGCTGGCTAGAATGGAGCTCAATTTCCTAATTCTGTCAAGGAAAGTGGTCTTTGCTGAATCAAAGTGACTCACATTGTTTCCTGTTTATCCAATGCAAAGCCACCAGCACCTGAGCAGGAGGCAGAAACTTCCTCTCCTGCTTTCCCTGTCACCTGACCTAAAGTTACCCGTGACCCATTCACCAGCAAAGTCTTCCGTAATCATCTGTCTGCTTCTGGTAAAGCTTTTGCAATCCAATTCGTGATTTGTGCTCCAATACTGTCATTTCAAATTTGCCCTAAGAGGTCAGTGTTAATAAAAAAAACACAATAGCTATACATATGCAATAATTTAAATGCAATCTATTAGACCTACTTAAATATATACCTCAGCATAATACCACAATGCTATAAATTTATATAATCTTTGTGTGTCCATGAAACATACATTTTATACTATATGTAATGTAATGTAGGCCATATACTATATGAAGGTACCATGTATTATACTTTTGAGAGCCTGTGACAAAATAGTAATTTTACATCAATATTTCTATTTAAATTTTTACCTCTGCTCAATGTAAAAATCTCAGGTGAAAGAAAATAGAACCCCTCTCCCCCCATGCTTAAGGAAGTAAACACCCTGCCCATTGTCACCGACATTAATGCCCCAATGGCCTTCCAGTCCAACAGTTTCTGGCCCAGCCAAGCATCCATATGCATCATTGCTTCCATTGCTTTCATGAGATGTCTCATAGGCCAGGCTGGCTCAAACTCCTCATCCTCCTGCTCGACCTAGAATTCTGGGATGTCGGGTTTATTCCACTACACCTAGCATTACCTAGGTGACTACATCACTTTTTCTTAAACACGGATGTGTGAGAATATTGGAATTATTCCTTCAATGGCAATGCCAGAGTGTTTTCCTTTGGGTGTGTGGCAGATGGTGTGGACCAAGTGGTTTCTGTGCTGAGGGTGATGAAAAAGTGAATCCTCATAGGGAGGGTTTGTTTCATTCATTTCTCCTGGCTTGTATGTGGATTCTGTCACAACTGATGTGTCCGATATCTTGCTATTTCAGCTAGTGAGTTAATTTCCACCATTTATTTGTTTATTTATTTATAATCTTGTGTACTTAAAAAGGAGATAGGTTTCAGATGAAGTAGATTTTCCCAGGAGTTTAGTGTTAGATTTTTTTCTTTGTTCTGTTTTAGGGGACCGGGTCTCACTATGTAGCCCCAGCTCTGTTACTATATTGACCAAGCTGGTCTTGAACTCACCTCTTGCCTGCCTCTGCCTCCTGAGTGCTGGGAGTAAACTCAAGGGCCACTCTCCTAGATAGTATCAGACTTCTTCATATATTCCAAATAGCTACTTAGAAGTATGGGGAGTTATTAGTTACTGTGTATACATAGGTAGGAGTTAATTTAAAAATTCCTACTTCATGGATGTTCACTGGAGAGAGTGCCCAGACAATCGTTACACTGAGAGGCAGTGGAAAGCATGAAGTTCACTGAGCATCCATTGAGTAAAGCACTCACCGGTCCTTGAAGAGATTCAGAACATCAAAATGATTATGTTGAGCACAGTCTCAGGAACTCACCCTACCTCCCTTGGCCTCGTGCCTCAGTGAGTCATGCAGCCAGGGATCCTCTCAGGAATTCCTTTTATTTATTTATTTATTTATTTATTTATTTATTTATTTATTTATTTTTGTTTTTTGGTTTTCCGAGACAGGGTTTCTCTGTGTAACAGTTCTGGCTGTCCTGGACTCTCTTTGTAGACCAGGCTGGTCTTGATCTCACAGAGATCCACCGGCCTCGGCCTCTAAAGTGCTGGGATTAAAGGCGTGCACCACCACGTCTAATAAAAGATCTGGAAGCAGCTGTTAAGAGCTGGACCCTATTCCCAAGACAGGGCCAGGTCACTTCTATTGTTCTGGACATCCAAACCAAGTCCTGCAAAGATTAATCAGACCCTAGTCTTTCTACTATGCAACTACCCATGTCAGTGTGTGTGTGTGTGTGTTTGTGTGTGTGTGTGTGTGTGTGTGTGTGTGTTGGAGCCTGTTGGAGGGCAAAGGCTTGATTCTCTGTACTGTAAAATACAAAGCCCTTTCAAATACATGGATTGGTAAAACTTTGGCTGATCGAGGGGTGAGAACTGCTTTTTAATTGTGGAAATCTGGAGGGCTTTCATTTCTTGAGCAGAGAGTGTTGGAACCAATCTGACAGCCAAACTCAAACATCTCAGAAATGGAGAGAGTATGGGCAGGGGGGAGTACCAACAGGGGCTCCCCTGAGGACGCTGCCCAAAGTCCTCAGCAAAGTGAGGTGTGCAGGAAGTTACCTTGTAGTGTGCGTATACTGCATGTGCGCCTGATTCGTTGAAGCGACACAGAAGGCAGGTGCTTCAATCACAGTTTCTGTGCTCAACTAAATAGCTGCAGCTTGTGTTTTGTGGTGCTGGAGATTGGCCGCAGGGCCCCCTGCACACCAGAGCAGCACCCTAGATTCTTTATTATTTTGTGACGGGGGTCTCACTGAGTTGCTTAGGCTGGGCTCAACCTGGCAACCCCCTTGCCTGTGCCTCTTCCAAGCAGCTGAAGCCGTGTTGTTTTGCTTCGGCAAACTGGACAGCCAGTTAAGTCGAAGAAAAGAAGTAAAGAAGTCCTGGTGAGTGCCCATCTAAGCTTAGTCATTGAACAATGCGTACACCAGAGTCAATGTCCTGTGTCCTTACACCACAGTGAGGCTTCTGAAAACCATACTTATGGGGCTGGAGAGGTGACTCAGTGGTTAAGAGCACTGCCTGTTCTTCTAGAGATCCTGAGTTCAACTCCTGGTGACCACATGGTGGCTTGCAACCATCTATAATGTGATCTGATGCCCTCTCCTGGCATGTAGGTGCTCTTATATAGACAAACAAACAAACAAATAAATCTTTTAAAAAAACACATGCTTATTCCCCAGGAATTTTCTACTGCCACAGGAGCAGGCCCTTGGCATGCATTTGACCACCCGCAGTACTCAAAACTACAGAAAATGAGCTCTCAGATCATTAAAGCCATAATCTTCACGGCTTTTCTGCTGTGTTTTTTTCCCCCAATTACCTAAATCTACTCGAAATTGTAAGCTACTATCTTTCTGTTGATTGTACCTCCCATAATGCACGATGCAATGTTGTTTATGTTGAATAGCTCCCAATAAACAAAGAAAAGGCAATTGATTATTGACTCTTTCCTCATTCCCCAGCAAACCCCAGAGAGTTTAGTACAATGCAGGTTTTGTTTCCTGAGGAAGTTCTTGGTGACCCCTGAGGATGCTCATCTGGGTGCCTCACACAAAGCAGTCTCACACGACAGAAGGAAGAATTTGGGCCTAGTCTGGGTGGGTTGACAGCCTGTCTCCACTCCTCACTGGCTGTGTGGCCTTGGGAAGGGATTTGGGTTCTCTGAGTCCAGTTTCCTCGCTGTCAACATGGGAGGCCACTATGCACTTGTACCCAGGTAGGCCGAGACAAAGAGTTAAAATCCAGATGAAACTGGCCTGTGTCTTCATGGAGTCCATTTATCAGGAGAGCTTGCTTTCAGGTTTCTGAGCAGAGCTAGGCCATGCTGATCAGCCAATATGTTATCCCAAGTGTGGATAAAGGTATCTGGAAACCTCCAATACAGTCCCACAGGGATGGGATAGGAAAGGGGAAGAGCATGGTGTGCTTGCCCAGGTTAAGAAGTCCATGTTTTAAAGATCTACTTTGTGTGTGTGTGTGTGTGTGTGTGTGTGTGTGTCTGTGTGTGTGCCTACCACATGTGTGTGGGTACTCATGAAGGACAGAAGAGGGCCTCTGGTCTCCTGAAGCCAGAGTTACTGGTGGTGTGAACCACCTGACATGGGTTCGGGGACTGAACTTTGCAAGGTAGCACACACCCTAACCACTGGGCAACCTCTAGTCCCTGTTAGCATTGGTATTATTAACCTTTTAAAAAACAATACAGGGTCTTGTTCTGTAGTTCAGGCTGGCCTGGCAGTCCTTAAGTATCCTAGACTGGCCCAGAACTTGTGGCAATCCCCCTGCCTCAGCCTCTTCAGTGTTGATATTAGAGGCCATCATGTACAGTTGCTGTAACTAGGAATGGTGACTTTGGAAGGTTTGTTATAACTGTCTGAGGCAAGTTAAACCAGACAATGAAAATATCTATGGATTTTGTTTGTTAGTTTAGTTTTGGTTTGTGAGACAGGGTCTCATGCAGCCCAGGCTGGCCTTGATCTCACTATGCAACTGAAAATGATTCAAAACTCCATCAGATCTTTGAATTGATCTTCCAGTCTCCACCCACGGATTTGGTTTTGTGGAGTTTTGTTTTGTTTTTGACATTCCATTGGCGCCATATGCATTTCATAAATAAGATTGAAAATTACATCATCACATGAATACCTGTTCTGTGCCTTTTCCTGCATGGCATGACTTGGCTAATCTCACCCGTGTGTAATGCAAGGAAATCTCATGATTTATTTATTTTTTTTTTTACTGCCAAATAGTTTGGATCTGAAGCACAATTTAGTTTGCTCTTGTCAGGAGCCTGCCTTGTTGACTTAGGTGAGCGTTACTGAGAACTGACTGGACTTTTCCAGGGATTTAAGGTGAACCAGCAGACATACACCTCACCAGGCAGTTGACACATGAAGTACCTCTGTTGTTAGGGATGGTAAACTCCTGATGGGGTGAGTGTGGGTACTCCATTGTTAGTTATCAGATGGAGTGGGCGTTGTTAATGAGTGTTGTTAATGATCATACAGAGAGGGCCAATGGAGCAACTGGAAGAGTCCCTTTCTCTTAAACAAACAAACAAACAAACAAACACAAAACAAAACAAGAGAGTTCAGTGGGCAGAGTATGCACAAAAGCTGTGGGCCTTAGCACTTGCCCAACTGTTCTTATAACTGACATTTAGTGGCTTTTCCACTGGTCAACAGCAGCCACGAGATCCTTTCTGTTCTGATTCTCACACCGTGTGAAACAAGGAAAAGTGGCTGGCTCCAGCTTCAAGGCTAATTGGAATCCTGTATTTACACAAGAGCAGCCACAGATCTCTCCACTGAGGTGGCATTTTCCATTGAAAAATAATTTAATGCGCATCTCCAGAGGTCTCTTGATTTGCTTTCATTCTCTCCAGTCAGAACAAAATTCTTCCGGAGGAGTCATCAGCAAACTTGGCTGAGTGCTTCCTGCATGCCAGGTGCCCACCATACTCAGCCTGCCATCCTCAGTCTGCCATCCTCTCAGTGTGCCATCCTCAGCAGTGTGTGTCAGGGGTGAGTGAGGCTAAGCTAAGAAGGCTTGTTTAGTTAGAGCACATCCTCTTCTGATGACATCAAATCACACACACTTGAAAAGAAACAGCAAAGAGTCAGCCTCCAGTCTCCTGACTTCTGTAACTGAAAGTGGGTTCCGAGTCACCACAGGGTGGGTGCTCTTTATCTGCCACGGCATCAACGGGAAACAGCAACCCCTTGCTAGCCATCATTCTGGCAGGTCTGCTGGACCAGCTACAGCTATCCTCACTGACAGTCCTACAGCTAATGCTGGAGCTGGATCCCTCTGGAAGGCTCCTCCTCACTGTCTGTCAGTGCTTGCCAGCTGAGAGCTGGGGGAGAGAGGGGCGGGGCTCAGGGGACTCACTGTTTGAGGTTGTGACATTTATTGCAATTTCGTCATGACAAAGACACCTAGTGGAAGATCAAACTCCAAGATATTTGAATTCTCGGAAGGAGAGGGTTGGAAGAATGCACAGCACAAGCTTCTAGGTGGTATCTATGAAAATTGGATGAGACTATGTTGGGGAAATGGTTGCTATGGTTACAGTGTGATCACCTTAAGGTTACAGAGCCTAGTGATGTCCCTCTCTCTAGTGGTGAGGGGATTTTTCTCTGGAGGATGTAGACAGTCCCGGAGCTGGTGGATTCTGAAAACAGGCGAAGCTTCAGACAGTCACGGACGTCTCCAAGGAGTCTGCAGGTTGCTGTAGGATGAGATGCTTCGTGCAGAGCACACCCAGGTGCAGTCATGAGATTGGCCACTTCCACAGCTTCAGATCAGCAAGTCAGTTCATCTCACCTTAACTTTCAATGTCCCTCCCCCCTCCCCCCTCCCCCACCCCCATCTCTTCCCACAGCACAGCCATGTTTGTCTCTGGGTACTTGTTACTGGACACTGTGAGCTACGGTGTTGGTGGCGCATGCCTTTAATCCCAGCATTTGGGAGGCAGAGGCAGGTGGATCACTGCCTCTGTTCAAGGACAGCCTGGTGTACAGAGTGAGTCCAGAATAGCCAAGAAACCCTGTCTCGAAAAACCAAAATAAAAGAAAAGAAAATAATTTTAAAAAGAAAGAATACTGCATGTTCTGACACCAAAGTGTTGGTGACAGGTGTGGACAAGAGAGGATTGTGTGACATCAGTGGCTGGAGTAAATGAGATGGAAAGGCCTACTTCAGAGGGCAACACACAGCTGAGTGGAAAAATCTAGAAGTATAGGATGAGACAGGAGTTGTATTGACTTTTAATATTAACCTCAAACAATAGTAATTAAGTTCTTATAAAAAAAACAGGCCAAATAAAAGGACATTCAGCTGGTTCTACATGAATGCCAGTGACAGATTTGAATAACATTTTTGCATTCAAAGTTTTTATTTTTTAAATAGGGACAGGGTTTCACTTATTAATGACCTCAAATGTTCAAATGGCAGCTGAGGATGACGTCACTTCTAACCCTTGCCCCCACCTCCCGAGTGCTGTGTATGTGCCACCACATGGAGTTTCTGCATTGCTGGGGATGAAAGCCAGGGCTTTCTGCATGCTGGCCAAGAGCTCTACCAGGGGAACCACAACCCCATCCCTCAGAGTCTTAGGACTCGATCTGCTTAGCATCTTTTTTGCCAACCAAGTGGATGACTCTCAATGTTGATAACTCTCTTGGGAATCTGGATCCAAGACCCACAATCATTTACATAAGACAAAAGGTGCCACTCACAGGTTATGCAGCAGGATACAGATGCCCTACACACCTGGCCTCTCATGCATCTCCTTGAAGTGTTTTAGAGAGCCAGGACATTCAGAATAAATGGAGGTTGGTTTGCAGTCCTAAACATTTTTCTTTAAAGCAATCCCAGCTGGGTTTCAGTTGTTCCATGCTTGGTGACTAGGAAGCTTTTGAGGCAGTTGTATTTATTCCTTTGACTCATAGAATCAGGTGGTCTCGGGGTGCAGACTGAGGGGAGTGTACTCTTCCTAGAACACTTGACAGACACATGTTTATGGTTAAATGCTCGCGATGTGAACACAGATTTCTGGTAAAGGTCTACCTGGAGGCAGAATGAAGAGATTCCATATCTCACCCCGTTGTCTTAGTCACTGTTCTATTGCTGTGAAGAGGTACTATGACCAAGGTGACTCTTATAAAAGAAAGCACTTCACTGGGGGCTTGCAGTTTCAGAGGATCAGTCCGTGATCATTAGATCACCATGGCAGGAGGCCGACAGGTGGGGGGGGGGGGGAAGATTGCCTCTGAGTGCTGGGATTATAGGTGCGCACCGCCATGCTGGGTTTATATGGTATTGGGGAATTGAACCCAGAGCTTTGTACATGCTAGGCAAGCATTCTACCCACTGAACCACATCCTCATCCCAGTTCACTTGGCTTGTCATAGGACAAGGCAAGGTCTCTCCCAGCCTTCTCTTTCTCTTGTTTTCCCTCCGCCTACTGGCCATCATTAGTGGTGTTTCCTTTGGTGACTCTGGTTGCTATTCTGGCACCAAAGCTTAGAATGACTTTGATGGACTTTCCGGGCCTGTCACTCCTCATCATGACTGACGCCCACTTTACAAGTACAAAGTTTCCCCATGTGGGATTAAGCAGAAAGCATGACCAGCGCAGTACAGCCATGCTCGTTAGCAACATGCAAGGGGCGGCCTTTTCTTTCTAGATAGAATTCCACCCCAGAGCTGCCTATGTTTACCCTCACCTTGCCACAACCTCAAGAATATTGCCACATTTCCCCCAGCCTCCTTGGTTTTCTTGGTTGCAGTTTTAAGGAATAACATTTTACTACATATAAATAAAGCCCTCACAGTGCTTTGTGGCAAACCTCTAGCAGGATTCATTGGAAGAACTAGGAAAAGGATGCCTGAGTGTACACAGACCCTGGGGTTGTGGTGCGCAGTGGCACAAGGTCACCTTGCTTGATAACAACTGGCTCCTACAATTCCCCCAACTTTGAGTCACAGAAGTCAGGATGTTTTCACTGTGGCTTCAGAGAGCTCCTGGTCCCTCTGCCTGGGCACCCTGGCTTCCAGGAATCTGTTTTCTGCAGTGCCCCTTCTTTCTGCTGCTTTTTTGCCAAATGCTTCCATTGCACCGCTGAGTCTGATTGGCTTGATCTGGGCTTGCACTGTGTTGGGCGGGTCTGATTGGGTTTCTCTGGACTGGTATTCTTTAAAGGATGCTGAGGTCCGACTTCTGGAATAGAGAGGTGAGAGGGGGACCTAGGAAAATATCCAAAGTGCTTTAGACAATCTTAACTTTCTAAGCTGTCCAATCAGACCCACTTGTGAGCAGCAGCTCCCTGTGTGTGTGTGTGTGTGTGTGTGTGTGTGTGTGTGTGTGTATCCTGGCTCAGTGCAAAGTGCACACCATTTCTGACCAAATCCCCAGAGAACTGTCTTTGGGTCACAGCTGCTGTCTCTAGATGATGGCGCCTTCCTTTCTCAATGATACAGCTGCCAGGCCAGGTACCATGAATGCAGACAGATTAGATTGTGATTGCCCCCCCCCCCCCCCGTCTCCCTTTTTTTTTTTCAAGACAAGGTTTCTCTGTGTAGCCTTCCTGGACTCACTTTGTAAACCTGGCTGGCCTCGAACTCACAGCA
The DNA here is from genome assembly GCA_907169655.1 of Acomys percivali. Taxonomy (NCBI): domain Eukaryota; kingdom Metazoa; phylum Chordata; class Mammalia; order Rodentia; family Muridae; genus Acomys; species Acomys percivali. The sequence continues at coordinate 64,362,324 of OU015742.1, read as the reverse complement.
ATCCACCTGCCTCTGCCTCCCAAGTGCTGGGATTAAAGGTGTGCGCCACCACACCCATCTAAAAATCCCATACATTCAGGACATCTTTGAAAAAAAAGATGTATCTTTCCTAGTAAAAATAAATTACAAGTTGAAACTATCGGAGATGTCTATATTTTGGCCCAGAGTGTGGCCTATTTGATTTCGTGTTCTGCTTTGCCACTTTGCCATGCTGCTGGCTCCTGAGGTTTTCTTTGTACAGAAGAAAAACTAAAGTTTGGATTCTTGGCGCCACCTGGTGATGAAAGGCAGCTATTCAGGGGACGGCCCACAGGACCACAATTTATGTTACGTGAGGCCTGTGGTACTAGACCTAGGAGGACAACTAAATGCAAACACCATAAGAGACTCCTGGATATTGTAACTGAACAAATACACCAGCAGCTGTCTTGCATCTCGCATTACTCACTAATCCTTAAATACACCACTGCTTACTCTTCTATGCATTTATTTACTCATTAATGAACAGGTGAGCTCTGCTTCTCTTGGTGCTTTTGGTTTAGCAGAAGAAAATGAGCACCCAAGGAAAGGGCCAGAGAGTGGGAGCGTTTAAGGACAGTGTCTGTATTAGTAAGTCTGTGCTGCTATGTCAAAGATCCCCCAAGTAGAAATGTACTTCTCACAGTTGTGAAAGACAACTCCAATATCAAGATGCTAGAAGGTTCTACCTCTGGAGAGGGGTCTAGCCTCTCCATCCAAGATGGTGCCCTGCTCTTGCATCTTCAGTGGGGAAGGCCCTTTTCTCACACCTTTTTGTAGATTGCCACAAGTCCGTCCTGGAAGCTGTAACCCTTGGGCCAGACTCAGATGAAAGAGCTAATGTCTGGCTGCAGTGGTCAAGGGGGACTTTGAAATTGGTGGCATGCTGACTGGACCAAGAAGGCCTTTAAGTCCTCCATGCCCCTCACACATACAACTAACTATAAATAACCCCGCTAAACTCATTGATTCACTAAGTTGGACTCTTGTGCTGTCCTTATACTGTTCTGTCATTGGCTCCTTCTCCGGAGTTAGTAGAAGTTTGTTCATGTCTCTCCAGGAAAAGTGTCACTCAATAATCAGAATTTGAGTTAGCCCCTAACATGCAGTGGGAAGACTTGAAAATTTTACACCTTGTCAGGAAAATAACTTACAAAAAAATTGAGCCAAATACAAACAGACAAATTACTAGGATAAGATGTAAAGAAGTTAAAAATATAGCGAAAGCAGACTTGACTGCCTGGGGAATACGGTCGTGATCCTTGGGCGCCCCCTGCAGGCACAGGATCAAATTACTTCCTGCTAGCGAGATTTGCCTAGTCTGGCTACTCACTCCATATGGAAGGATGTTCTTCCTCATCAAGCACAGGGAACATGGAGTGATGCTGCAGGGTTTTTGTCCGTTTGGTTTTGTTGTAGGGGGGCACCCACAAACATCTGCCTCAAATGACAAATGCATTCATTATCCCTTTGTGACACAGTCTAAAGCTGGGACCCGTTTCGACAACATTATACATTCGCTTCCAGTTGGTCTTATGTTTTCTGTTTCTGTTTTCATGCATCCCTAGGGCATGACAAAAGCTACATGCCTTATCCCTGCTAGGGCAGCCAGTCACATTTACACTGGTCATCCCTTTCGGACACACTCTCCTTATTTGGTTGTGGTCTGTCTCCTGTCACTAGATGGCAAGCTGCATGAGGTTGGGGTGTTTTATCTGCATGTCATGCAGCATCCCCGACATCCCCAATGTCTGGCATCCTTTTGGTCCAGTCAACACGGCAGAGTCTCCATCAACCACTGCAGCCAGAACTAGCCCTCCTTTCTGAGTCTGCTTCAAGGGTTACAGAGCCCAGGACTGGAGTTGGTGGTGCTACACACATGAGCTCCTCAAGAGCGGTGCCACCGTGACCCCAACTGCTGAGATTCGCCTCTCTATGTGCATCTGTCAAGTAGCTGAGTGCAAACAGCAAACATTCCTCGTGTGTGTGTGTGTGTGTGTGTGTGTGTGTGTGTGTGTTCTAGAACTGCTGTTCATTACACCCAGAGATCTTGATGTAAGCACACAGTGAGCAAAGACTGCACTGTAATGGTTGTAGACTCAATTTTCTTGCCAAAATATTTTATTAACAACTTATTGACTGAGCCTACATCAATTATAACCCGATTAACCAAAACAGTAGGAAATGAGGAGTAATTGACTCAACGACAAAACCTTAAGGATATCAGTCCGAGGAACGATTCTCCGGTCGGGAGCTGCAGGATTTCTTCCATTGAAACCGGGGGGGGGGGGGGGGGGGGGTGTAACCAGACCCCAGAGCCTCAGCAGGAGCTGGAGCTCTGAAGTCTTCCCTCAAGTGGTTTTCTCTAGGAGCATCTTGAAGGGCAGTGATGAACAGCCAAATCTATCCCAAGTCTTCAATCCCCCCACCACCAGTTCTGGGCTCATTTATATATTTCTTCCCAGAGTCTGTTCATGGGATCTTTTTTATCTGGCAGCAATTAAGCTCCTGCACGAGGTGGTTGTTCTTCTAGTGAATTAACATCACCTGTTCTCTCACTAGACTGTTCCGATCCCACATTTGGGATCCTAAAGAACAGGTTTCTCTCCTTCAAATGATAGGAGACAGATGGTAACTACATGGGTACATGCATTATACGCTATAGCAGCGGTCCTCAACCTGTGGGTAATGACCCCTTTGGGGATCTTGAATGGTGCTTTCTCAGGGGTTGAACTTCAGATAGCCTGCACATCAGATAGTCACATGACAACTCACAACAGTAGCAAAATTCCATTTATGAAGTAGCAAGGAAATACTTTTGTCAGCACAACGTGAGAAGCTGTACCAAATGGCCGTAGTATGAGGAAGGTTGAGAACCAATGTGTTTTAAGCAGAGAGGCGAGATCTGTTCTCCTCTTTCTCCTTTGCATGCCCTTGTGTGAGGATTGATGCTTGAGGAAGCCACAGGAGGGACTGGTAAAGATGCAGAGAGCGCCCACGCCAGTGCCAGTGTCATGCTTATTTGTGTCGCTGCTCAAGCCCAGACCACCCCGTCTCACATCACTTGCTTGGTAGATGAGACAATGGCCCCAGCTCCTTTGTCCTCAGAGCTCTCAGTTTCTCAGAACAACTAACTCCAGACAGTTAGTAACAATGGCGCCAGTTACTGAGGAAGCCTGCTGCCCATCAGGCCCCTGGGTGGACAGCCTTCCATTCAAATATTTAAGGGAGTGGAAGGCATATCGTTGAGTCGATTTAATTTTAAAAATGTAAAAGAATTCATTTCAGTCGCACAAGGTACAGCACACTTTTGATCCCAGCACTCGAGGCAGAGGCAGAGGCAGAGGGATCTCTGTAAGTTTGAAGCCAGCTTGGTCTACATAGCTAGTTCCAGAACAGCCAGGACTGCATAGAGTGACTTTCTTATAGTGCTCTCAACTTGTGGGTCGCCACCATCAGAAAATACAGATATTTATGTTACGATTCATAAGAGTAGCAAATTTATATAATGAAGTTGCAACGCAGCATTAGGAAGGTTGCATTGCTCTAGATCCTTTTGGGGGTTACCTACCTTTGGCTTCATCCACTCCTGGCTGCTCATTCTATCCTAGTGTCCCGTGGAAGTGCTCAGTGGTATACAAGCTAAGGCCGCTTCAAGGCTTGCCTACACGCCAGTGCCTTCAGTTTGTAGCTTCCTCAGAACTGGGTTTTTATGTGGTGGTGCTGTGGATTGAACTTGCATCCTCCTGTTTGAGTGCACATACTTACCCGAAGACGCTGAAACCACGTCCCCAGTCTCTCTAGCTCCTATTTAGGTTACGCTGCCTACTCACTGTAAGCTTGTTGAATAAACGAGGAAAAGAGTTTCTCGAGCATCCGAGTCCGGCTCCCCCTGCTGCCCGTGGCTGGAATCTCCGGCCGGACTATCGGCCGCACTTGGTATTTATGCCGGCCGAGAGGGAAGCTGCCTGCCCCTTTAATTGGAAGGTACCAAGTGCTTCCAGGTTATAGTTCCTTCCTGAGCCCTTGCCCCTGGAATTCATAAGTCAGAGACACAGATGCAGGCAGAGTTAAGACAGTGCTGTGTTTTAGGGTCTCTTGGGTCAGCAGAGCTCGAGAGGGACCTCGGCGGGGGTGGAGATGGAGGCGAGGGATGAGCACCCGGATGGTCTTCCCCTGCGCCCCGTGGTCCAGTCCAAGATGGCGGCCACCATGAAGAAGGCGGTGAGTGTGGCCGGGCCGGGGTCCGAGGCGACGTGGGTGCGGCGGCCCGGGTCGGAGGGCACGTGGGGTGGGGTTGGGGGTCTGAGGAGACGTGGGCAGCTGGCAGCCGGGGGTCTGAAGAGATGAAGTAGGATGCTCAGTGCTGGGGCCGGTGCTAGGTACACGGGTGCTACCGTTAACATCGTGAGGAAACTGTCTGTGTCCAGGGTCGTTGCGTCTCCTTAGGGACCGAATAGGTCTCTGTATCCCGGGATGTGGGATCCCGCACCTCTGTGTTCCCTTCTGGGCCCCCCACGTCTATTCACGCTCGAAGCACCTGTGCCCTTCAGGCTAAAACTAGTGTTCGTTGGCGTTGAGAGGAGTCGGCCCGAGGGAGTGTGGTGGTTACCCGGGATTTCCTCAGCATCTTAGGACACGGGTCCCCACATTCTGCCCCCTACACTTTACAGTTAGCCATCCCTTGGGGACTCATCTGGTAAAATGTTGAGTCTGGTGATTTTGCTTTTTGCTTTGGTCCCCCCCCACCCCTCACCCCCCAAATCACAGCTCTTCATATTTTTAAAAATGATACCTGATAATTGCACACGGGGCTCTGTGATATTTTATTACACATTAAAAAAAAAAAAAAAAAAGACGCGTCTTACGTGTATAGTCCAGACTGGCCTACAGCTCCCTATGTAATCAAAGATGGTTTTGAATTTCTGATTCTCCTGCCTCCACCTCCCACCTTCCAGGTGCTGGGATTACAGGTGTTTGCCACCACGTTTGGCTTTTGGTATGCTGGTGGAGTGAAGCCAGGGCCTCATGCATGGTAGGCAACTGACCTACATGGCTATCCAACCCTTTTTGTCACATTGAGCCGCTAAATCAAGCTAAACTTCCATGTGGGGTTTATTTATTTATTAATTTTTCCGAGACAGGGTCTCTCTGTGTAGCCTTGGCTGTCCTGGACTCCCTTTGTAGACCAGGCTGGTCTCGAACTCACAGCGATCCCCCTGCCTCTGCCTCCCGAGTGCTGTGATTAAAGGCGTGCGCCACCACCGCCCGGCCCATGTGGGTTTTATAACCTCCAAGTCTTTCCAGATGTCCGTGTGTTATCTAAATAGAAGAAGAGAATTAAAGGGAGGGGGAAAAAATACCAGCTGATAACTGTTGGGGCTTTGCAGTGCAGTTCTTAGTGTTTGCATGTTATTTATTTTGATTTGTTATTTAAGCCTTTTGGGAGATTCTGATTTTATTTTTATTTAGCTGACGAGGAAACTGAAGTGCAAAAGAAAAGCTGGGACTTAAACAGCATTCTCATTCCAGGGTCTTTAACTGTGTCTGTGTGCGTGTGCGTGTGCGTGTGCGTGTGTGTGTGTGTGTGTGTGTGTGTGTGTGTCTGTCTATCTGTCTGTCGAGAGGTGCCTGACTGGGGACATTTGCTTTCATTCCACTTTCTAAGATGTCCTTGTTGGTGTTTTTGCTGTCCCCTGCCTCCCAGTCAGTGCCTCCGAGCACTGAAGGATGGCGCTCGGCCCTTTACAGTTCATTAAGAGTGAATGGTTGCAGAGTCTGGGGAGGCTTCAGAATTAGCACAGGTGGCTCACCCCGCTGGTCTGTCACCCACAAATTGTTATACAGGAGCAGAGTAAGGTCTAGGGCCGTGGTGATCTGGCCAAGTAGGAAACAGGTTCACGCTGCCTCTTGTTAGATTGGGCCCTCAGCTGTCACTTACACCATGTAGTTCTGTGACAGACACTGTTGGGAGTTTGTCCTTGATTTTGCTTATTTGTTTGTTTTGAGACAAGGTCTCACTGTAGCTTGGGCTGGCCTGGAAATCTTAGAGATTTGACTGCCAGCTGAAATTGGTGAGAGCATTTTTGATGGGGACCCAACTATCAGTACCTGCACTTGGAATAGAGTGTGGTCTGTGTCCTCTTACAACCCGTAAGATGTCACCAAGACAAGGGTGTAACCAGGGTTCAGGGCATTTTACCTTTCTCTTGAATCTGGAGTAAGCCATGTCTCTTATAACTAGCAAAATTCCCTTAAATCTAAAATGACCCTGTTCACCGTTCTTCCCGATCTTCGCTTTCTGGTAACAGGGTCTCATGCAGCCCACGCTGGCCTTAAATTCACTGTGCAGCTAAGGATGAACTTGCACTCTCCATCCTCCTGCCTCCACCTCCTGACTGCTGGGCTGCAGGTTTGTCCCGGCATGCCTGGTTTTAAACAGTGCTGGGGATGAAACTCAGGGCTGTGGATTGGACAAGCATCCTACCCAGCGAGCTAGCCTTGTGTTGAGCTTTGGAAGCAATGTGGAGCAGGCAGTGGGCGGAGCAGGCAGTGGGTGGAGCAAGCAGTGGGCGTAGCAGGCAGTGGGCGGAGCAGGCAGTGGGCGGAGCAGGCAGTGGGCGGAGCAGGCAGTGGGCGGAGCAGGCAGTGGGCGGAGCCGTGGTTTATAGAAGGGTGGACCACACACCCAGGCCCTGTGCGCTTGGTACTTATTTTACCACCCCTGAAAGGTAAATCATTGCACACATGACAGATCTGGGGTGGCTCCAGGGAACTGAGCAAATGATCTAAGTTCCCGCATGTATGGTTTGGAGTCCATCCTACCTTCCCTCCACTGCTGCCTAGAGTACGAGAAAATAACCATCTTCTGTGGTCACGACACCTGCCTTTGCCTAAGACAGGAGTTGCCGGCCCTCTGCACCTGTAGGTCTCTTGGAAAATCTGGTGAAAGCTACCAAGACCCTTTTAGAGAATGTACATGCTATATGCCAGCCGTGCTCACCTTGCAGCCTTTGGTCCCAGGATAGCTGTGAATGTGGCCCAACATAGTTGTAGATGATATCATGTCACAATGTCAAAAGGTTGGACACCCCTGCGGTGCCCACCCAATTTGATTATGATTTGGAGGGCTAAATCAACTTCTTTGATGTCCCTGCTCGCCAGTTAGAAATTATTGGCTTCCTGCCAGAATGCAGTTCAAGAAACGCAGAAGTGGGGTGGGTGTAGCTGTCCGGCAGTGTGTTCGGCCAGCGTGTGAAGGGCCTCAGCTCAATCCCTAGCTCCTCAAAGAGTGGTAAGATGTCCTTTGGAGCTTCTGCCCTCGGGGATCAGGGGTGCCAGTTTCTTAGCTGCTGCTGGGGACCGCCCCCTGGCCCAGGGTGAAGCAGCACCCTTCCCTTAACTCACCCACTACAGATCTAACCCTGGCAGAAAAATGACTTTGAGGAACTGGGTCCCAGGGTCCAAGGGCCTGCTGGTAGCTCCTGTTTGGCAGAGCTACAGCAGGAAATGCCTGCTTTGGAAAGATAGAAACAGCCAACTTCCAGCACTCTTCGGCATCCAAATATTTGTGAGTCTGATCTATTATAATAGAGCCTCACCTGAATTGCCCTTAAAGTCTTCATGGTGAAGGACACGTCTATAATGCCTTCTAGGGCTTTGGGGCCTGTACAGTCCCCAGGCAAGCTGGAGGCATTTGGGGTTCTCTGTCTGGGAGATTGGTAATTCTCATAGGCAAAGCAGCCGCGATGCCAGTCTCTCCATCTCGGTGTCTGTTGAGTGCTCCGCCTTCTGTTGATAGGAGCTACAGTGTTGTCCACCCCCGTATCCCCTCACCCCCACCCCTGTGCTCTGCACACCATGTTGGGACAGATTCTTTGAGCACACACTTTGGGTCTGATGACAGCATAGTGCATGCAGAGATGCCTTCTGGAATGAGAGCCTGATGAAAGGGAGGCCTAAATTCTAACACCTTTTTCTCTATCTGGACCACTGAGCCGGCTCTTGAGACAAGAGGTTACCTTTCAACCTCTGAGGAAGTTTGCGTAGACGCGTCTTATGCCATAGCTTACAAGAGACCAGGAGTGGGTGGAGTGTGGATGTTGTGAACTTACTTCTGCTATGGGGGAGAAGAGCCATTCTTACTGACCCTGCATTTATTAATTCCAATATGGTATATTATCTATCAATGTTACTATATATTAGTGGAGCTTAGTGAGAGCCTTTTCCTTGTTAAAGGTTTTGTTTTTGTTTGTGTGTATATGTGTGTTCCTGTATGTATGTGGTGTACATGTGTGCATGTACCTGCAAAAGCTAGAAGGGGACCACAGATGCTGGAGTTACAAGCAGTTGTACGCTGCCTGGTGTAGGTGCAAAGAACTGAACTCAGATCCTTTGAAAGAGCAGCAAGTGCTCTTAACCACAGACCATCTCTCCATGAGCTTTTGGAGAAACAGTCTGTATGTATCCAAAACTAGCTTCAAACTGGTAATCCTCCTGCTTCACCCTCATCATGTCCAGCTGGTAGGGCCTGTCTTTACATACACAGAGCTTTACTCTTTTAAGGTATTGTCAAGTACACGTGGTCTTATTTTATAAAGATGCTGTCAGACACGGTTGACACTTCATTTTCTATTTTTGTATATTGACACCCCTATAAGACTTAGAAGCAACTTAAGAATGTCCTGCCACATCTAACTGAACAAACCCTCGTGACCCTGCACACATTTGGATGTGCATATGTATATTTGACTCTGGGGACAGAGTGCTTGCTTTAAAATCAAAGCCTGTCCATTTATTGGCTATGTGCTGTAGCCAAATTATCCTCACTGTGCAGCTGCTGGTCACCTATGAATAGTGATATTGGTGATGCCTTGTGAGCCTGAGGGATTAGAGTTCTTAGCACACAGTAGGAGCTCAGGTGGTATTAGCTATTTGTGTTACTTTATAGACACTTTGTTGTCTAACCACTCAGCTTTGTAGAATTAATCACATCAGATATTAAATATGAAACTCAATTCCCATCACATTGTAGCAGATTCACAACCTTAACATAAATACAGAGTTTAATACAATGTGCCCATACGCATTTTACCTCAGAAACAATCTCTGTCGGATGTTCACCGAGGGTGTTTAGCCGAGTAACATTTTGCTTACTGGAGATGTCTTGGTGAAATAATGTCCCAGTTTGGCAAATTCCGCTTTTTGGGTACGTTGGCTTTTATTACTATCATTATCATTATTATCTTGGTTTTCCGTGGCAGGGTTTCTCTGTGTAGCCCTGGCTGTCCTGGACTCACTCTGTAAACCAGGTTGGCCTCAAACTCAGATCTGCCTGTCTCTGCCTCCCGAGGGCTGGGATCAAAGGCATGCATCGCCACCACCCAGTTTTGTTTTTGTTGTTAATTGCTTTTTATATTTCAAACATTTGTTCACAAGTGATCCTATAGAATAGTGGGAAAGATTATTGAGTCATGAACAAATCGTAAGCATGAGACATTTGTGATGTCTTCTTGCCTTGTGCCCGTCAGCTGTCTTAGGGTGGCAAGTGTATGTGGTTATTGCAACACCGTGCAAGATACTAGCCTATAACCGCTCCATTGAAATTCTACAAAAAATTAAAAATCTTTTTCAGGCTGCAGAAGATGTCAATGTTACTTTTGAAGATCAACAAAAAATAAACAAATTTGCTCGGAATACGAGTCGAATCACAGAGCTGAAGGAGGAAATAGAACTGAAGAAGGTACTGGATACATGTGTGAGCTTCAAGTTTGTACTGCAAGCCTTAAACCGGAACCATTCACACGTGTCGGCTTCCTCATGGGCTCCTTATTCCTGTGACACTGTCTAGTTAGTTAACACAAAGTCTGTGTTTGTTGGTTTGTTTTGAGACAGGGTTTTGCTTTGTCAAACTCTCCTACAATTTACCATGTAGCCCAGGCTATCCTCACACTATTAATCCTCCTTCTTCAGCCTTCTGACTTGTATGGTTACAAGTGAGTGCAGGTGTGGGAGACTGGAGCCCCGCTCAGGAGGTCATTTGTGGGTTTTTTCTTTGTTTGTTTGTTGGTTTGGTTTGGTTTTTTGAGACAAGGTTTCTCTGTGTAGTCTTGGCTGTCCTAGACTTGCTTTGTAGACCAGGCTGGCCTCGAACTCACAGAGATCCGCCTGCTTCGGCCTCCCTGAGTGCTAGGATTACAGACATGTGCCACCGTGCCTGACTGTCTTTTAGGTTCTTAAGAGAGATACAGTAATAGTGAGTGAGGCCTTTGAGTCCAGTGTGAGTTTGCCCAGTGCAGTTCTGTACTCATGCCTGAGGATTCGTCTGGGGTAAAACGGCAAATGTGTTCACTGATTCTGGAGCCCTGCAGACTTAGGGACACATGCTGCTGCTGCTGCTGCTGTTGCTGCTGCTATGGCTGCTGCGGCTGGTGTGCGTCCTATAAGGCCTGTGCTCAGTGTCTTCTTGTGTAGTTCTCATTGGTGCTCTGGTTTTAGTTGTTACACTGGATTTCAGTATTGTGTGCATACACCCTCTTGAGCACACAAGGAGAGAGGGGAAGGGGTGTCTTCGGGTGCTTTGGTTTCATTTCTCGGGGGTGACAGGATTCGCTGCATGGGGAGTTGTTAAAGTACGAGAATTGGGTGGTCCCCGACATAGAGAGGATACTTGGTACATTCCAAAACTACCCAGAGGGTGCTGTGCTGGCTCCTAAGGGAGTCCTTGTGACACGCCTCTATGTCTGACAGTGGCTGCTGTCCACTGGCCCCCCAGGGAGCCCGTGTGTGTGCATAAGAGTCTGCTCCTGTTTCTGTCAGGAAATCTCGACCATGTTTTCATGGCTGTCCTCTTGCCTGGCAGAAACAGCTCCAGAATTTAGAAGACGCTTGTGATGACATCATGCTGGCAGATGACGACTGCTTAATGATTCCTTACCAGATCGGAGACGTGTTCATCAGCCACTCTCAAGAAGAAACCCAGGAAATGTTAGAAGAAGCGAAGGTATGTGGGTGAGAGGGGCCAGTTCTCGAACTGAGAAAGCCATCATTATAAAGAATGCAGAGTTGCAGGCAGGGGTAAATAACGGGGCCTGCTACCATTCAAGGGTTTGCTGCAGCATCCCAGGCTCTGAGCCCTTTGCCCATGTGGTTTTATTTAGTCCAGACAGCAATCCATTGTTAGCACAGTTTAAAGTGAGGAGCAGAGGTTCAGAGAAGTTCCAAGACTTGCCAAAATGGCATGTGACTGTGCTCTTCTGCCCCCAGAGCTTTGCTTCCAGCTGAAAACGTTGAGGGTGCGCTAGAGTGTCTTATTAAAGTAAGTGTTTTTTTGTTAGGTGCCCCCGCCCCACTTCTCCCCTTCTCCACCCCATCTGTGTAACTGCTCCACCTGTGGGTCAGTTAACACTGTGTGAGGAGCAGGCTCTCTGTCGATTCCCGTTTATCCCCCACCTGGATCTGGAGCCACACTGGTCTCCAGTGCACTGTCTTGTGACTAGTTTGAGGCCATCTTAATATTGTGTTGGTGGATGTTGATGTGCTCACTGTGCCCTTATTAGCATTAATTTGTTTCCAATATTGCGCTGTAGTGATGTTCCAGTGGGCGATGTGGAATGAGAAGTTGATGATGCTGGGGTCAGGCAGGGTCAGCTGTGGCCGTAGCGAGGGAGTCTGAAGTTAACCCCGTGTGCCTTCCAGCCACCTGGTGTGTGAGAAGTCAGTGGCAGCTGCCCCTAGTATTGTTGCTTCATTAGCTTGAAGGTTTGTTAAAATGATAGTCTGTGCTTCAGATTTCTAAAAAAAAAAACAAACAAACAAACCAAAAAACCCAAACCACTTCCCACTGATTAAATCTACATCTAATAGAGCTTGAGAAGGGGCTGGCAAGATTGCAGGGTGGTTATGAACCCTGGCTGCTCTCCCAGAGGACCTGAGTTCTGTTCTTAGCATCCACACAGGGTGGCTCAAAACTGCTTGTGATCCCAGCTCCAGGGACACTCTCTAGTGCCTTCCAGGGCACTGCATCATGTACACCACCCACTCATAGACATAAACAAAAGCATTGACAAAGGGGGCTGCAGAGGTGGCTCAGAGGGTAAGAGCGCCAGCTGCTCTTCCAGAGGACCCGAGTTCAGATCTCAGCAGAGTCTGAGGATAGAGCTAGTACTGGCCTGAATTAAATACTAGACATTCAGAGTTTGGGCTTTGATCTAATTGTTACTGTTATTTTGCACTGACCAGTTTACAGTTCTTCACCTCATATTGATGCCATTATTCCAGACCACATGCTCATTCGTTATCCAGCTGGAGCTAGTTAATTTAAACTGTTTCTTTTCCAGAAAACTTTGCAAGGAGAGATCGATGCCTTAGAGTCCAGAGTGGCGTCCATCCAGCGGGTGTTAGCTGACCTGAAAGTGCAGCTGTATGCAAAATTTGGCAGCAACATAAACCTTGAGGCGGATGAAAGCTAAACATTTTATAATAGTTTTTTTTTACCTTGTTTTAATAAACTTGAATATTGTCTTAAATGATAATTTCCCTTCTTCAGATGGAACAAAAGAAAAACTTTCTTTTTTAAAATTTTTCATTTAATTAATGAAAACTTGCCTATTTTCACATGTCTTGCTTATTTATTTTATATTTTTAAAAGAAGACAGTATTCATGTATGTATTTTGCATAATGATTATATCAATTTTAGGAGCTTTATGTCATGTTATTAAAATCAGTTAAACAGTCTTTGTTTCTGTATTATCATTTTAGAATTCTTGGTATTTTATTTTATTTTTACTTTTTTTTTTTATTGGTTTTTCGAGACAAGATTTCTCTGTGTAGCTGGGATTAAAGGTGTGCATCACCACACCCTGTTGCAATTTTTATTCTTAAGCAACCTTAGGATTGGAGATGGCTCAGTGGGTAAGAGTGCTCACCATCAAGCCTAATGGGCTTGAGTTTGATCCTTGGGAGCCACATGGTGGAAGGAGAGAACTGACTCCTGTAGGTTGTCCTCTGCCCTCACAGGAGCCAACTGCCCCCCTTCGATAAAATGTAGCTAAGTAGCATCTGATCTTTCCCATAAGGAGATGAGTCTTTTTGTTTTTTAAAGATGTATTTATTGTGTGTGTGTGTGTGTGTGTGTTGTGTATTGCCTGTGTGAATCTGTATACTGTATGTGTACTGGTGCCCATGCGGCCAGAAAGGAAGACATCCCTTGGATCTAGAGGCATGGGCAGATGTGCTGACCCATTGGATGCTGGTGCTGGGAACTAAGTCCAGGTTTTCTGCAAGAGCACAGCTGTAGCCGAGCAGTGGTGGCGCATGCCTTTAATCCCAGCACTTGGGAGGCAGAGGCAAGTGGATCCCTGCTGAGTTCAAAGCCAGCCTGGTCTGTGATGCGAGTCCAGGACAGCCAAGGCTACACAGAGAAACCCTGTCTCAAAAAACCAAAAAAAAAAAAAAAAAAAGCAGAGCTGTAATGCCCAGGTTCTGAGACCCCCTCCCGCAAAGACCACCAAGAATCAGCCAGATGCAAATCACACAGGGTCTCATTTATTTCAAGCTCAGAGCCTGAACCATCAGCCCCCTCGTCAGGAGGGAAGATGGCAGCCCCCTAGTGCTAGGGGAACAGGGTTTTTTAAAGGAAAAAAACTGCAGGCGGTGTGTGAAGAGGGGGAGGGGGTTGTTTCCAAGCCGTTCTCAAGCCTTGCTGTTACATGATAGGTTAGAGGGGCACAGGAAAATTGCCCTTTAAGCTGATTGGCTAGGGAGCCAGGGCTAAGGGAGGGGACCAGGGCCAGACTGCAGGGGGACTTTTTCATTTGTTCTGGTCACTGTGACCTGTAGCTCTGATTGGTTGGCCCTCAGTGCAAGCTCCTAGGAATGGTTACTAGCTATATGTTTGTGGCTCTCCCTGGAAACTCTGGGGGTGGGGGGCAGTGTGTCAAGTTCTCAGGTCCTGAACACAAACAAGCCCCCCTTCTGACAGGTTCATTGGAGACCTTCCTGAAACTTAAACAACACTAAGTCTATTTTTTTTGTAGCCATTTGTCTCTTATAGAGAGTTGCCCTTGACCTAGCATCTCAGCCTGTCAAGTGGGAAAATGGGCAGAGTCAGTCTTTTCTGTTACTTCTTCCTGTTGACTTTAGGGGTGCTGTTATCATTATCGGGGTCTAGAAAGGCTGAAAAGCTAGTCAAAGGCTAATGGGGCACTCCTGTTTAGCTGATCCAGTTGAAGAGACGGAGTAGTTATATCTGTGGGACTGGTTTACATCAGCTTCCAACAGGTCCAGATCCCAGCAGCTCTGGATGGAGTCTGTTAGCCAGGTGAAAAATCTGCTGAGAAAAATACTAACTCGGGACAGAAGTTAAAATTGTGTCTATAAGACAGCTGGAGTAGGTTTATGTCATTGAAACTCAGTAAAGTATGAACATTTTTTTTTCTCAGTCTAGAAGATTTGACATACAGATTGTACAGACTTTTTTTTTAATTAACAGTAGATCTAATTGTCCTCTAGCTGTCAAGCTACCATTAGTTTAGCCATCAGTGTAATCAGAGACCTGAGAAGGATAAAGTGTAATCTAGACAGATTTATGTCATATCCCAGTTAAGTCATATCCCAGTAAATAATGTCCCTGTTGTCTCCTGTGGCAGCATGGCATGATGGGCAGAGACAGTCTTGTGTTGGGCACAGAATGAGAGGCTGTTTCTGTGGAAGGTGAACATGGAAGAGACTGACCTCACCTTGTACTCAGCAACGTGAAACAATGACACTCCAGGTGTCCAGTTTGTCCATGGTTAGGCTGATCCATATAGCAGACGCTGGGAGCAGTTTTGCTCTGTGGCCAGAAACCACAATCCAGGCTTGTGTCCAAGTCTTCTGAGACCTTGGGAACTGCCGTTATGACCTGGGAATCTCTGTTTTTATAATAAATTTACACATGTTAAAAATGCCATATTCAGCAGATCTCTGAGGGCCAGCACATGTGACCTGAATCCTTGTCTGTCTTTAGCTGTCTGTTGTAAATTGTATCTTATATAGAGATTTAAACACCCAAAAACTATCTACCTCACCTGGGGAATGGGGCATCATCTTTTTTTTTTTTTTTTTTTTGAGTTGTTTTATTAACTATCAGGCAACTGACTAACTGATAAACCTTTTTTGAATAAAGGTAGAACATAACCATAAATTTAGGAAACAAAACCCAAATTTAAACAGTCTGTTAAGCTGAATCAACTTTTATTACAAGCCAAGAGCTTATTAGGACCAAGAAGCTTTAAAATTGTTGTCTTATGCCACGTGGCTATCTCAAGATGGTAGAGTTACATGGCAGACTGCAGATCATGTGTTCACATGGTTGTTATTTAGAAACATTTGTGTTACAAGCACACATGTACACATACATGTTTTTTATTTAATTTAATTTTTTATTTTTTTATTAATTTATTTGTATTACATCTCAATTGTTAGCCCTTCTCCTGTTTCCTCCCATTCTTCCCTCTCTCCCACTTCCCCCTTCTCCCCCACATACATGTTTTTAAATAGGAGTTTGGACTTAAATTTTAAACATCACACCCAATAAGCAAATTATAAATCTTTAGACAGAATGGCTTTAATTTTAAATTATAAGTTTAAGTTTTTCAGATGTTAAAGATTTTTTTAACTATCTCTAATAACCAGTAATTTATAACCAAGGTGTACAGAATATAATAATTTATACATTTAAGTAAAACAAGTTGAATCTAAAATTGTGGCCGCATATATTAATACATTTAAGATAGACAGACAAAAACCTTTATTTAGCAGCTGTAATTTTAAGGGAAAAGTGCCTTGTCGCCTGTTGAACTCAATGGATACAGGTAGGAGCTGGGGCTTTCCAGCAGTGTACCAGATCAGATAAACACAAAAGGACCACACAAACAGAAATGTACCCGTAGGGTGAGAGAAAAGAACCAAAATTTAGAACGGTGGACTGTTCTAAACAGCGGGCTCTGTTAAGTTCTGCCAGAAACCAAACTTACCAGACTTGGTCTGGGTGGTTTATAAAAGATTTTTTTAGTCACAGGAGCAACACAAAAACAAAAAAGGAAGCAAAGCAAAATTCAGACTTCCTGGTGCACACAGGTAGTGAGACGTTGGCATCTCACCACACTGCGGGACCAACCTGCTCCTTCTCCCAGACAGACTTGAGGTTGAATGAGGGCCAATTTGTTGAACAAAAAGTCATTTCCCTCCCTAATGTCCACTGACAAATTGTATGCTCTCGCTCTAACTTCCTTAAAGTGAACCAGAACTAAGCCTGGGGGGTCTAGAAGTCATGTGTCTCATTTCTGCCAGTCAAAGTCTCCATAAGGACCAAACAGACCAGAGAGTACAAATGCACACAGACACATTCAGCTAGTTACCAAGAGAAAAACTGGCCTAGCAAAACTGAGCTAGCTGCCAAGAGTAGATAGTTGCTGGTAAAACCAGCTAGTTGGCTTGGAAACGTGCCTAGAGCCAGGTAGCAAGCAGAAAGCCGAGCTGCTACCAAGAAAAGAAAAAGGAAAACACTGAGAGCTGGCCACCAGGTAAACCGGCCAGGTGGCACAGATGCATGCCCTCTCAAGGAGCAGGGTTACCAAGGTGGCTGCCGAGAAAAAAAGCTGAGAGCTGGCTACCAAGAGAACTAGCTAGGTGGTATGAGGATGCGCCCTCTCATGAGCCGCGTGGCAGCCAAGAAAAAAAGCTGAGCAGGCTGCCAGGTGAACTGGCCGGAGGGCTCGAGAACCAGCCCTCTCACCGAACCGGGTTAGCAACCTCCAGATGGAGACTCTGGTCTCCCCCATGGGGGACTGGAATGTCTTCCAAACCCCCCACAGCTGTGACCCTCTAGCGTGTCAACCTGGCCACCTCTGGCCGTTTAGATACGGAGTCACTCTGGAACACCTGAGAATGAAAAGAACGTAACAAGAAACGGAATGCAGACAGAACAAAACAATGAAAGGACAGGAGCCCTCAGAGACACTTACCGGCTGGCCTTGGACCCTCTGGACCTGGGGATCCTGGAGGTCTGTGGGTTCCTGGCCAATGCACCGAATGTAGTGCCCAAATTGTGAGCCCCACCCCCACCCCCCAAAGACCACCAGGAATCAGCCAGATTCAAATCACACAGGGTCTCGTTTATTTCAAGCTCAGAGCCTGGCCCATCAGCCCCCTCGTCAGGAGGGAAGATGGCGGCCCTAGTGCTAGGGGTACAGGGTTTTTAAATGAAAAAACTGTGGGGGGCGGGGACGGTTTCCAAGCCTTCTCAAGTCCTGCTGTTACATGGTAGGTTAGAGGGGTACAGGAAAGCTGCCCTTTAAACTGATTGGCTAGGGAGCCAGGGCTAAGGGAGGGGACCAGGGCCAGACCGCAGGGGAGTATTTTTCATTTGTTCTGGTCACTATGACCTGTAGCTCTGATTGGTTGGCCCTGGGGGCAAGCTCCTAGGAGCTTAGCTGTCTGTGGCTCTCCCTGGAAACTCCAGGAGGGTCAAGTTCTCAGGCCCTGAACACAAAATGGCTTTGGTTTGGTCTCTACAGAGCCAGCTCTCCAGCCTTCAAGGGGAGGTTCAAGATAGGATCTCTCTAGTTCTGGTTAGCCTGAAACTCAACATACAGCCCAGGCTGGCCTTGAACTCAGAGACCCACCTGTCTCTGCCCCCTGAAGGCTGGGAATAAAAGTGTGTGACACCACACCTAGCCATTATTATTTTTTCATTTTCAATGAGGAAAGGAAACTTAGCAGCTGTGTCCTGTAGCTTATGCACCTGACTTCAGTGACTGATGGGAGAAGCCAGAGGTCAACTTTTGGGAATTATCTCCTTCCTCTGTGTAGGTTTAGGGGATTGAACTCAGGCTATTAGGCTTAGCTGCAAGTGCCTTTACCTGCTGAGCCATTTGCTGGTCCCCGAATGTTTATTTTTTTAATAAGTTAGTTTTAGGTTGCTAGTGCCTTGTGATACCGGTATAGAAGTCAAGCAGCTAGCTGTGTGTTTAGAAGCAAGTGCATACTTTGAATTCCTCCCCTAAAAGATATGGGTGTTAGTTACTTTTCTGGTGCTATGATAACATTATGTCACCAAGGCAGAAGGAAGAGGTTAGCATGACAGCAGGAAGCTGGGAGATCACATCTACTAAAAGGACACAGCAGACAGACTGAACTGGAAGTAAGTGTGTGTGTGTGTGTGTGTGTGTCAGCATTCTCAAAGCTGCCTCCTAGATACGGTGTTATACTTCCTCCAGCAAGGCTGTACCTCCTCATGACCTCTCCATGACCTCCTCGTGACCTCTCATGACCTCCTATGACCGCCTCATGACCTCTAAAAAGTGCTGCTGACCAGGTGCTCAAACACCTGAGCCTGTGGGCCATAGTTCTGCAGTAACTCCCCAGCAGGTGGCACTGTAGGCCAGAATACCCAAGGGAGAGTTGTCATGCAAGAACCAAGCAACTTTTAGGTTTAACATATTTTTTAGAGGAGATTGTTTAACCTTCAAGGGGAAGTGTGGAGATGGGATATTTTTGGTAAGAGTTTGTAAATATGCTTAAAGAAAGATGAATACGTAATTTCTAAAACTTAACAAAATACACATTTGAAATTAATTCTTGTGTGTCCCACCCCTGCTCGCAGGCAGACATAAGTGCAGGTGCCTACTGAGGCCAGAAGAGGGTGTCAGGTCCTCCAGAGCTGGAGTTACACAGTTGTGAGCCACTTGGTGTGGAACCAAACCTGAGTTCTCTGTGAAAGTAGCAAGCACTCTTAACCACTGAGGCATCTCTCTAACCTCAAGGCAAACTTTCTTTTTTTGAGATCAGGTCTCTAATATATAGCTCTGGCTGTCCCGGAACTTGATATGTAGATCAGGTTGGCTTTGAACTCATAGAGATCCACAGGCCTCTGCCTCCTAAATGCTGGGATTAAAGGTGTGCACCACCAGGCCTGGATTCCAAGTCAAGATTAAATTGCTGTAAAAAGATTCTAGCAAATGACTCTCACAAGAATTTTTTTTTTCTCTTCAAACACTTGGTTAATGTGCTGTTAGAGGAATGAGGGAGGAAGGTAATTCAGTCAGGAAATAGGTAATACAGTGTAATCCAAATAAGCCTGAGCCTGTGGGACTGTCTCAAAAGACAAAAGCAGGGTGTGGAAAGATAGCTCAGTGGTTAAAAGCCAAGAGCCAGTACTGCTCTTGCAGAGGACCCAGTAACCATGCCAGGCAGCTCACGTCTACCTGTAACTTGAGCTCTAGGAAATCTGTTGCCTTCTTCTGACTCCCAAGGGCATTTGCACTCACATGCAAGTACCCCCACACAGAAACACACATTATTAAAAATAAAGCAATGCAAAGGACAAAACCCAAATAGAAACTTCTCCAAATCAAGAGCAGATTAGGAGCTGAGGGTTCTGCCTCAGACACGGATGTGTTAACATAATGATTTGCTGTAGAAGGAGCCTGGTCCCCCTTGGTTGCCCTTCTACCTTCCTTGGGATGACACAGCAGAAAGGCCTTTCCAGGCCCTGGAGCTTCCCAACCTCCAGAGTTGTAGGAAGGAAAACTGTTCTTTAAAACTTGCTTGCCTCAGGCAATCTGTTTTAACCACACAAATGAATTAAAACACAAGCCTGGGGGTGATTCTGAAACAGCAGGAAAACTGGCCTGGTTCAAATCCCGTTATCCTTCAGGAGTCAGCAGGGGGACTGGAGCTCTGCCTGGCAATCTGGTACAGACCATCCGTGGATGAAGGGACAGGATACAGGAGCATCTTGTTGTTTGACCCAAGGGTTTAGGAGTGGAGGGGTGGCTGGAGGCATCCAGGCTGCTGGCAATGAACAGGTTGTGAAAGATTAAATTGGGCAATGTCAAAGTATTCTTTCAAGGAAGCTAGTGGTGGGAAATGGCAGGCTGCAGCTTAAAGCTGGTGCTGGGTGAAAGGAAAAGCATTAAAAAAAAAAAAAAAAAAAGAAAGAAAAGAAAAAGATTAGGGAAAACAGTGTATCTGTTACCCGCATCTCTAGGGTCAGATCCTGGGCCCAGCACAGCCCTGACAACCTGGGTTTGGCCACTTGACCTTAACAGGCCAACGAACAGGCATGTAATAGTGAAAATCAGAGCATGGAGATTTACTCAGCAGCTAAAATAGGAAGAGGAACAAATAAATAGGTCCAGTGACCTCCCCCAACCTAAGTCTGCCTTTGAAGATGATGACATGAGTAGCTGAGCGGTTCTGGTCAGTGTGTTCCTGCCCTGTGGGTGGTTTGGATAGGAACGGCTCTCACAGACTCACGTGTTTGAATGCTTGTCCATAGGGAGTGGCACTGTTGGAGGAAGTGTGTGTCTGTAGAGGTGGGGTTTTGATGTCATACAAAACCAAGGCAACAACGCACTTTCCCGGACAGTCAAGAACAGAGGTGTGGTGGTGCAGGCCCGTAATCTCAGCACTGTGGGAGACAGAAGCAAGGGAATCGCTGTGATTTCAGAGGCCAGCCTGGTCTAGAAAAAGAGTCCAGGATAGCCAAGGCTACACAGAGAAACCCTGTCTCTGAAAAAACAAACAACAAACAACAACAACAGCAGCAACAAAAAGAATGGAGGCAGCAGAAAGCAGAATTAACTGTGTGCCACAGTGGTCATAGCTTGAGCTTAGATGATATCAGCAAGCTTTTGTGTACAGATCAGCAACACATAGCTGTTCAAAAGGAAATAGCAACAGCTATAGGAATCCATGTGCCCTGACAGAAATCCTTTCAATTAATTGTAAAATAAAATAAAATCTTGCCTATCTCAGACGTTCAATCAAACAACATTATTCATCAATATTTCCTATCTTGTGCCTAAAGGAGATTCCGTTTAAATAAATAAACATATCAAGGATTAAAAAAAAAAAAAAAAAAAAAAACCACCAGGGAATTAACTCTGGCTTTTACGCCCCCTTGTTCAGTTGCAGTGCTATGAGGAGTTCAAAGAGATATTTACAAAGACCACTCAAAAGGAAGGCAGTTCAAAAAAAAAAAAAAAAAAGTGGCAGGTAGGATTTTTGAAAATCTGGTCAGGAAAACATCTAAACAAACTTCAGCACAGTCAGAGAGGATCCTGCCAGTCAGTCCACAGGCATGGAGGTTATTAAACTCATGACAGCGCTGCTGCTGCCTCGGAGGGAACCAGGCGCTGGGCACCAGTGTTTATTGACACTTGTGGGTAAACTAATAAAACTCTCCCATTTCAATTAAACTCATGTTGCCACCTTTTCAGATGCTGCAAACTGGCATACAACCACAGCAGCCCCTTTTGATCTCATGGCCCCTCGAGGCCCAGGAGGTGAACCAGTGGCGCATCTTAGTGCTTTCCTCACTATGACTTTCATTAGCACTGAAGCCACCAGAGGTGACACTAACAAAAGCAGGTGGAGAAGAGCCTGTGTAAATCCCCTTGGAATGCAGAGTGGCATCCAGGTGTGCTCTCTTAATGTTTGGCATCCCTTAGACTCATACTGGGGCTGAAAGGGACCTTGGAACCTCCCTCCCTTCCCCCTCCACCCCCAAGACAGCGTTTCTCTGTGTAGTCTTGGCTGTCCTGGACTCACTTTGTAGACCAGGCTGGCCTCAAACTTGCAGTGATCCACCTGCCTCTGCCTCCAGAGTGCTGGAATTGAAGGTGTGCGCCACCACGCCCGACTGGGAGCTTTTATATAATATAATACAAAGTTTTAGCGAAAGGAGAACTGAGGTCCACCGCGGCTGACGCTGTGAGTCAAGAATAAAAAAGAGTTAACTTTAACCTCATACCTGTGGTAGCCAAGCTTCTCACCTGACTCTCCACCGTCTGCCCTTTTCCTCTTGCACACTTACTCTGAGGAAGCTAGCTGGTGTGTGTGTGTGTGTGTGTGTGTGTGTGTGTGTGTGTGTGTGTGAAGGAACTGAGGGAGGCTAACTGCCTGTCATGAAGAAAGTGGGACCCTCGATCTAGTCACCCTGCTAATAATGAGATGAGCCGAAATGAGACCCTTTAGATGAGATGCCTTGATTGTATCTTTGTGGGAACTTTTAGGGCAGAGGCGCCCAGTTAGTGGACCAGTGAGCTCCAGGGATTCTGCCTCCAGCTTCCCAGTCCTGGGATTGGAGGCACTGCGCACCCAGTTTTTTAGGTGGGTGGTTGGGATACAAACTCAGGTCACTTGCAAGCACTTTACTGACTACATCCCAAGCCACATCCTTTCCTCTGAGGGGGGTGGTCGGGGTCTCTTATAGCTCAGACTAGCCTTTAAACTGCCTATGTAACCAGGGGTGACCTTGAACTCCCAATCCTCCCAAACTCTTGCCCAATTCTGGGATTACAGGTGTATGACACCATACCTGGCTTTTATCTTCACAATTTTAGGGCAGAAGCACCATCCCATTTGACAGGGAAATTGAAGCACGGAGAGTCTAAGTAAGATCACATTGGTAGGGGGCTAGGGAGATGGATCAGTGGTTAAAAACACTTGTTGCTCTTACAGAGAACTGGGTTTGGTTCCCAGCATCCACATGGCAGCCCAGTGTCATCTGTAACTCCACCTACAGGTGATCTGATGTACTCTTCTGGCCTCTGCTGGCAGCAGGCACACATTTGGTGCACAGACACGTGAAGACAGACTGTTCACACACATAAAAATAAATAAATAAATACACAAATAAATAAAAGATGATCTTGAAAATCTCATTGGTAGGAAACCTACTCAAACCTTGAATATTGAGTTCTAGAATTTGCCTTATAACTACTCCCCTAAGTCCAGAGGGGGGGAAAAAAGCAAAGCAATGAGATTACATCTTCTTGGTGTCCAACGGAGCCCAGTGCACAGTGATGCATGATACCTGGCTGCTGTTAAAGTCATTGTTATTTTAGGTGATGCTATTGCATCTCTGCATTGGCTGCCAACAGCAGCTCCTGCTATAATCAGGATGTTATGAGGTGTGAACGGAACTTTTTGGAGTATCTGACCAGTGGAACAGCTGGTCTTAAAGATGCCTGGAAGATGCTTTCTATTTAGTGTGATCTAAGCAAACAAGCAGGCAGAATTTTCTCCCTGTGCTGGCTGAAGCTCAGAAGGAATTTTACCGGCACGGATAACTAGCCATGCCTTAGGCTAGAGGTAGGGCCCAAGAGAGGCCTTATTCAGTTCTGGTGGCAGCTTTTCTGGCTTTATTTCTCAACGACAAGCATCAGAACCCACTGGCTTCTTTTATGTTCTTCTGTCATCATAGAGAGATGGCCTTGGTGGCTTCATCTTCTCATCAATTCAGGTGCAAGCATGTGACACAACTGACCGCCACCTCCACCCGGCGGCCCTCAGAGAAACTAGAGACTCTGACTGGACCAGCTTGCTTCACTTATCTACATGTCTGTTGCATGTTAAGGAGCTGAGGCAGTCTGCTTGCTTAAGCCTGGGTCATGAGTTCTGTTCCACACCCAACCCACACTAGAACAGGAAGTTCTAGTGACAGGAAGTTAGTGAGAGGCAGAGACTGTTCACTACAGAGTAATGGAGCCTGGAACAGGCACACATTTGTCCAGCAGTCCATTTCAGAGAGAAAAA
Source organism: Acomys percivali (assembly GCA_907169655.1). Lineage (NCBI taxonomy): Eukaryota > Metazoa > Chordata > Mammalia > Rodentia > Muridae > Acomys > Acomys percivali. The sequence continues at coordinate 64,338,719 of OU015742.1, read as the reverse complement.
TGTGTGAGTTTGGCGTAATTTTGACTATTCTTTTCTCTTTTGGTCTTTATGTCTAATCTAGGGCCAGCAAGATGACTTGAGATGTAAGGGGGCTTGCTGCCAAACCTGATGACCCAAATTCCATCCCCGATACCCACAGTGTGGAAGGAGTCAGTCAGCTGACTCCAACAGGTTGTCTTCTGACCTCTATATGCCAGCTGTAGCATGCACACACACACACACACACACACACATACACACATACACACACACATATATACATATGTGTGTATATATAATATAACATTTAGATATAGTCTGCTTTCTTATATGACATCTACAATTTTACCATACACACACACATACATATATATGTGTGTGTGTAAGAGTTGACTACTTTTCTTGGGAATATGCTTCTTGCAGAAATGTAGGCTTTTTAATTGTAGCTGTTTTTTGTTGTTGTTGTTTGTTTGTTTAAACTTTAAAGTGTCTTCACAGCTTTCCCTCTTCCTTATTTCTGTTTCAACAATGAGATCAGTTCTTGGCATCCGATAAAAATGAATACCTTAGCAGGGTGGTGGTGGTGCAGGCCTTTAATCCCAGAACACATGAGGCAGAGGCAGGTTCACGAGGTCAAGACCAACCTGGTCTACACAGTGAGCCCAGGACATCCAGGGCTACACAGAGAAATCCTGTCTCAAAAAGAAAACAACAACAACAAGAAAAAACAAAACAAAACAAAATACCTTAGCAACATTCAATCACATGGGAACTTGAGTGAATAGGAACATCTATGCTTAAGCTTTCTACTATTTGCAATTGGAGCCTTTGTACAGTAGACACAACTCAGATGCCCAGCAGGGATTCAGTGACCTCCTGCATCAGTTAACTAAGCTGCCTGACAAATCCTCCTGCAGTTTAGCAGCCAGGAAAAGAAAGGTTGGCAGGCCCATAGGTCAGTGTCTGGGAAGAGCTGAGCTGCTCTGCTTAGCTCAGTGTCTCACAAGATGGTGACCAGGGTGTCTGACGGGGTGTGGCTACTCCTGCTTCTAGGTGGACAGTGTGGACCCCAGACAGAGGTCATTGGTGTGGCCATTGTCAGGTCTCAGAAGACTCACACTGGCTTGTGAACACAGCACTTGATGCTGGTCTGTCCTATGGCATAGCATAGAGAGAGGGAGGGAGAAAGGGAGGGAGAGAGGGAGGAGGAGAGGAGAGGGGGAGGAGGGAGGAGAGAGAGAGGAGGAGGGAGAGGGAGAGAGAGAGATGGATGGAGGAGGAAGGGAGAGAGAGAGAGAGAGAGAGAGAGGGAGGGAGAGAGAGAGAGAGAGAGAGAGAGAGAGAGAGAGAGAGAGAGAGAGAAATATGGAAGCTACTGGTTTTTGTCACCTAATCTCAAAAAGTCGCATCCATCCCCTCCTCCACGGGCTGCTGACTAAAAGCACGATGCCGACCGAGTTCAGCCCTTGAGGGGATGAGGATGACACAAGGGAGAGAACAAGAAGAAAGGAGGAGATGACAGGATGTAATAACCACGCTGTATGTGAGTCTGGTGTCTTTGCTAAGGGGACTCTGTGAGCAAACAGAGGGATTCTAGCCTATAAGGCAAGCATTGTGGGGATAAAATAGGTTTGTTTTTTTTTTTCCCTGCACAGGTACTTTTATTTTCAAAACTAAATTGGTATTTTTTTTTCTGTCTCTATATAACAAAACTAGTTGATATTTCTCTATATTTGAGGAAAAAGCCCTATCAGCTTGGTATCAACTTCATCTATAAAAGATTTTCTACATTTGGAGACTCCTGTTATGTTCTAGGAATGGAAAAAGAAGCAGCTGTCAATTCACCTAGTGAGCTTTAATTAATCTTAAATTATTTTTTACACGCATATGTATGTATATATATATATGGGAACATGGGTCTGTAGTGCGCACGTGTGTACCTGTAGAGGCCTGAGGTTGGCCTTGAGTGATTTCCGGGATCACGGTCAGTTCACCTTATATGGGAGCAGAAGCTCTCGTTTGACCGCACCAGTTGGTCTGCTCTAGCTTACTTCTGCATCCCTTGTCTCTGCCTCCTGTGCTGGAGAGGAGGCCGCCATGTCTGCTTGGCATTTAGATGCTGTCTGGACTCCTCATGCTTGTGTAAGAAGGGTGTTGCCTTCCGAGCTTCCTCCCCAGGCTGACTTTACATTTTGCAGGGTCTGCTTTACAGCTGCCTACATAGAAAACATCTTAAGGATGAATGGAAGGGAAGAGATGCGGACCTGACAGGTGGCTGAGCAGGAGGAGGAGTTGGAGAGGTGAGCATGTGCTGTACAGAACGTCCTTGGATCCAAACTGCCACCCTCTCCATCCATCAGCTGTGTCCACTTGAAGACTATCATCACAGCTGGGCCTGTGATGTTCCCTCAGAGAAGAAGGGGGTGGGAGGGTAAGTGGACCCTGACCCAATATCCAGCCATTCCTCCCAAATTTGTCTAAATCACACATGGCAGTTAGGTCTCAGGAGGGGCTAAAGGTAGATATACTGAGGGTGACTAGATGAAGGGGATGACATAGGCAGCCATGGGGAAGGCATCATCCCCGCTGGCTGTAGAAGCCATCATCATCCCCACTGGTTGTAGAAGCCACCATCATCCATGCTGGCTGTAGAAGCCACCACAATCCATGCTGGCTGTAGAAGCCACAATCATCCACACTGGCTGTAGAAGCCACCACCATTTACACTGTCTGTAGAAGCCACCACCATC
>OU015742.1:64311882-64335471 GCA_907169655.1 Acomys percivali | reverse complement strand
GTGTGTGTGTGTGTGTGTGTGTGTGTGTGTGTGTGTGTGTGTGTGTGTGTGTGCGCGCGTGCGCACCAACCCACATTTTTTAGGCTTGGTTACTTATTTGGCACAAGGAAATAATAGAATTAAATTTCCCCTTTCTTTTGTGCTGCAAACCTCTTGAGGGATTGCTATAAATGCCATACCAACTTTGTTTCCTGAAAAACAATTTTCCTGTCAGTCTGATGGGTTCTCTTGACATAGTATATTATTAGTCTGTGATGAATTCTTTAAAGTGCATCAAAGTATATACTGTGGTGTATTTTTATCACTTCACCACCTTACAGTGAATTTCCCACTAACTCCGAGGCTTTTTTCTGAGTCACTAATTATTCATAAAAGCTGGCAAGACTGCTTTACTTTATTCTTCTGATGAAATGCATTAAAGTTTAAGGAAAACCCTTAACTGAGCTAAAAATGCCAAAGAGATGTTAGGGAACGAAAAGTCATTTCCAGCTAAAATGTGAATTTAAAAAAAAAAAAAAAAAAAAACCAAACAAAGGAAAAGGAGTTAATAGAAGGCGGGTGGCACTTAGAAAAGGTTATAGAATGGGGTCACTGGCTGGGAAATAGGGAGGATGAGAGGGTGGGGCTGGTGTTCATGGCTTTTCTACTATCACTATACACGGTGTCATGAAAAAAATCACTCTGGAAATGGGGCAGAAGGGCTGAAACAAGACAATGAAGACAGGACTCTTTCAGTGAGCCACTTAAAGCTTCCACTTTCTCTCCAATGTCAGGAAGATACTCCCTAAGCAAAAGAGGAGTTTTTAAAAAGCAGATGTTACTGTGTACATTAAGAGCTGTTGGCTCAAGCTCACCAAATGCAGCGCTGTGTTTATGTGTGTGTCTGGGCACACTGTGTCTGTGTGGGGAACAGTCCTTCTCAGATGCTCTTAACCTTGTTATATGAGACAAGATTTCTCGCTGCTCTAGAGCTTGCTGAGTAGGCTGGGCTGGTGGGCCAGCAAGCACCGAGGGTGGGCCTGTCCCTGTCTCTCTGGCACTGGAAGCACAAGTTGGGGACACCACTCCCAGTTTCTGTTTTGATGAACTCTGCTATCACTCTGCGTCATCTCAGAAGGTGATGCTCATGTCTTTAACAGCTGCTGACAATGCACCCAGGGTCAGGAAACAGAAGCACCTGGTGCTCAGCTCACTTTCCGTTCTTTACTCATTGTGGGACCCCAGCCCACGGGATGGTGTCACTCATTGAATCAAACCCGCCTCAATTAAACATTTCTGGAAACCCAAATAGACTCACCTCTTGTATGATTCTAACTTCCCATGAGGGTTGTCAATGGAAATGGACCACCGCAGCTTCCTGTGTGCTGTTTGTTTTCGGGCCTCTGAGCTTGCCTTCCTATAGGGCATGAAGATCAGGCATGGTCATCATTTAAAAGTAAATTAAATTATACTGTTCTCCTGCTAAAAACCCTCAAGTGGCTTCTAACTGTGCTTCTAATTAAAGCCGGGCGAATCACCAGGTCTTATAAAACCCTGGAGCACAGGACAGAAGAAGGCTGAGCCAAGTCTCACCTGCTGCCACAAGTCAGGTTCATTTCAGTAATGCCCATTCATTTACATATTACCTATGGCAAAGTTTCCCTCTGTGATGGCAGAACTGAGTAATGTTGGTAAAGACCGCCCGACTCTATGAGAGGGCGGCTGTTAGTCCACTCCAGATGGTCTGCCCCTGTCTCCCCGTCTGACTTCATGACTTCGTTACCAGCTTCGTTACCCCTCTTGTGCTCCCTCCTGCCACCAGAGACCTCCCCTTTTCCTTGAACTCACACTTTTCCTTCCACTGCAGAGTTTCAGCATGCAACAAGCCCTGCCTGGAAGCTCCTCCAAGCCACCAGGCTCACTCCCTGACTTCATCCAAGCTCTGTTCCACCATCACCCAGTCCAACCACTTTCCCTGCTTTGTGTCACTGCCTGTCACACAGCTAATTGATTGTTTTCTCTGTGTTTCCACCAACATCTAAGTTCTATAGAATCAAGGATCTTTGAGTGTGTGAATGTTGGGGTGTTTGTATGTGTACGCATGTGTGTGTGTGTGTACACACATTACGTGTCTGTAGAGAGCAGAGGTAAGTGTCAAGTTGATCTCCACTGAGCCTGGAGCTCCCAGACTGGGTTAGGCTGAGCAGCCAGTGGGCTCCCGCCTCTGCGTCCCCAAGGGGACTACGGGCATGCTCCACCACATTTTACATGGGTGCTGGAGAATTGAACTCAGGTCACTTTTTTCACTGAGCCATCTCTCCAGTCATGGAGTCAAGAATCTTAAATGATTAGTCCTTTGTTTAATCCATAGCAGTACTAGGCTATCATAGGTCCTCCGTAGGCACTTGTTGATAAGCAAACTTAGCATCCAGCTTCTGTGTGGTAGGCTTGCTCAGTGCCAGGCATACAGGGCACACTTATGCATATGGCTCTCCAGCTCCTACCTGAGACCTCAGCTGGAAAGCAAGCGTCTTTGGCTACCATAAGTTATTATCAAAGGCCTTGAGAGCCAGTGCACCTGTGAGGCAAGGCCACAGTTTCTGAGGCCCAGCGTCTATAATTCTGTTCTGGGGTCCAGAATCTATAATCCTGGATTTCAAAATGTAAGATAGGTTCTTCTTTTCTCCACATTTTTTCCGTTTTGTGAGAACAACACAAAGCTGCCAACTCGCTTATTTTGCCATATGGGCTATTTAGAGCAATAAGACTTTGAGTTCAAGAGATAGCAGAGAAAGGGGCCGGTGAGATGGCTAAGAAGGTAGAGGCGCTTGCCACCAAGCCCAGAGACGTGAGTTCAATCCTGGGAACTCACATGGAAAAAAGATGACTCCGGCAAGTTGTGCTCCAATGCAATCATGCAGGCATGCATTCTCTGTCTCTGTCTCTGTCTCTGTCTCTGTCTCTCTCTCTCCCTCTCTCTCTCTCTCACACACACATACACACACTTTTTCTAAATACAATTAAAAGATTTTTTGAAGATGAGAAAAATTTAGATATGGGCTTGCTATACAGTATCATGGATTTAGTAAGTCTCAGTGGTAGTGGCTTGTGGCAATGGCTTTGTGGTCACGTAATCCTCCATCTTGCTTGGAGAAGTGGACTGGAATAGAAAGAGCTGCAATGGAATGGTGGCCAAAATTGACACTAAAGTGACTTAGGAGCAACGATGGCCGAGGAAGGGCCACGTGACTCCCGTTTTGCGGAAAGGAAGGGGACTTGGTCTTTCAGCACCGGTCATGGTCAGGCACAAAGTCAGTCATCTCAAAGATGGCTTCCTGCTGTTCTCAGAACAGCCTGCTCTCTAAACCTTACGGGAGCATCTCAGGGGATGAGAACACCCACACTGCTGCCTTCCTCATTTCCTTGAACACTCATGGAGAATCAAGTGTATTTAAGGCATATGTATGTATATACGTATATATAAGGCATGAGGCTAAGGTTTGAATTTGGGCAAGAGGACCCTCAACATTCCCGTAAGGCACTGCAGAGCAAGTCTGGGCTTAAAAGCCGGAGAACACCAACCCACCCTAACTGTGGTGAAGCCGGAGCACTCCAACCCACCCTAACTGTGGTGAAGCTGGAGCACTCCAACCCACCCTAACTGTGGTGAAGCTGGAGCACACCAACCCACCCTAACTCTTGCTCTGTGGTGGCGCCTTCCATCCCATCCTTTTTGTTGCCATTCTTGCTGTTGGGTCAGGAATTCCAGGCACTGGGAAGTGTCCCAGGGGTGCTGCGACTGAGAGACAGAGCTCTACACAGAACCCCAGACTCTGAGTACATGAAGTCAGATTTCCACTGTTGTTTCTCCCATCCTTCATCTCCTCGGCATCCAATGAAGGCAGAACATAAATGAGCAGACGGTCGCAGTGGGCGAGAGTCTGAGTGCAGTGTTATCAGTGCCCGCTACCTCATACTCCTCCCTCTCAGCTTGGGCTAGCAGCATCCCAGTTCCCTGGCACACAGGAAGGTACCTCTCTGGCACCATTGGTGAGAGACAAAGTGTGTGAATACTTCAGAATCTGTAACCCTCTGCCTGGAAGCTGCCTTCTGTTAAGAGGCTTGGACAGGAAAGAGCTTGGTGACTGGCAGTCAGTTATCACTCATGACACCTGCAGGGTGGGAATGCCTGTACCGGAAAGCCCTGTGTGCTGGCACCAGGAGCCCTCATGGGCTGCTCTAAGGATTTTCTTGTTCTCAACACCACTTTGCTTGGTTGGTACTTACAGCATCCTAAGCAATGAGAAAGTATCAAGCAGTGTTTTACTCGCGCCGCCCCTCCTCCTTTGCAGAGTTTGTGTGTAAAAGCACATTGTGTACCACTTGTCACAGACTTTGAGGGACTTCCTACCTCCTCCTGGGAATCAACACCTGACTTATGCTGAGCAAGTTGCCTGAATTCTGACCACATGTCACAGTCTTTGACGTTTAATGTTTTCAATAATCTGCTATTGTTTTTTTTGTTGTTTGTTTTGTTTTGTTCTTTAAGACAGAGTTTCACTACATAGCACTGGCTGGTCTGGGGTATATAGACTAGGCTGGTCTAGAACTCAGAGAAATTTGCCTGCCTCTGCCTCTTGAGTGGTGGGATTAAAGGTGTGCACCACCACACTCCACCTCAGTCTTTTTTTTTAAGGTGTGTGGTGTGTGTGTGTGTCGGGGGAGGGAGCACAGGAGCATGTGTGCCACAGTGCCCATGTGGAGGTCAGAGGGCAACCCTGTAGCCAGTCCTTTCCTTCTGCATTTATGTGGGTTCCAGAGGCTGAACTCAAACCATGACGCTTGCACAGCAAGAACTTTTACCTTCTGAGCCATCTCTCTACCACATTGTTGATAGCCTTCTGGCAGTTTTTCTCTTTTAGGTGAGTGAAGTGACATGCCGTCCATCGCTCATTTACCAAGTGATGCTGAATCACACATGGAAGCTGTTCTTTAGCTCTCCTTCGCTAACCGCCTTGCTATGCAAGTTTCTTTTCATGTGAGATGTGCACATAGACGGACATGGCACGAACAAGTTCAGAATAAGCCATGCATATCATGTGTGACATATATACTTCTCTGAGAGAGAGAGAGAGAGAGAGAGAGAGAGAGAGAGAGAGAGAGAGGAAGAAGAGGAGGAGGAGGAAGAAGAGGAGGAAGAGGAGGAGAGGGCTGTGATCCTTTTATCTCTTGCAACTTTGGGCACTGAGTGACTCAGTGGGCAGTAGATTTGAATCCCATCTCCCTGTTCCCCTCACCGGGTAAGATTTGGTGATATTTGGAGTCATTTCTGCCTGTGCAGCTTGATATGAGTGCTGCAGCACCACAAAGGGGGAGGAGCTACAGAAGCCACCAAGCATCTTGTCACAAGGCACAGCGCCAGGGATGTATCCAGCTCCAAATGCCAAAACAAGGGCCAGCTGTGAATGGTGCCTGGTGAATGGTGGACACAGCACTGTTGTTCAATATGTATTTTGCTCAGTGAATTTAAAATCATCTATGCAGAGCTTCTACCCTATAGTCATTCCTCAGAGATGAGCACCCATGTCTGTACCTTCTGGAAGCCTTTCTGACATACATAGACCTTTAAACCAAATTCTGGTCAATGTGGTTTATTCTGCTTTATTTTCTGCCACTTTCCTAGTCAGCCCTTCCCAGGAAATGCTAATGTCTGCCTAAGGATGACAGATTTAGGCCAAAAACATCTCATAAAAGCTACAAGAAACATTTGAAAGTTTTTTAAAAAAATAATATGTGAATTTTACATGTCTTTCTATCTTTCTAGACAGAATTTAAACCATATATTTTGGATCCTCCCCCCCCCCTTTTTTTTTTGAGACAAGGTTTCTCTGTGTAGCCTTAGCTATTCTGGAACTCACTCTGTGGACCAGGTTGGCTTCAAACTCACAGAGATCTGCCTCTGCCTCCCTGAGTGTTGGGGTTAAAGGCATGAGCCACCAATGCCTGGACCCTTTTAATGACACGAAATTCTTCTTTTTACCCAACTCCTAAACTTCCCGATGTGATTCTGTTACCTTCAGTTTAGACTTTATTTTACTACATTTTAAATGTAGCCCAGGATAGCCTTAAACTCAGTATGTATTCAAGGCTGGCCTTGAATTCCCAATTCTCTTGCCTCTCCTTCCAGAATGCTGGGATTACAGGTAAGGGCCAGCATCCAGCGGGTGTCTGTTTTCTTCTTTCTTTCTTTTTTGTTTTCTTGTCTGTCTTTCTTTTCTTTTTCTTTTTCTTTTTCTTTTTCTTTCTTTCTTTCTTTCTTTTTTTTTTTTTTTTTTTTTTTTTTTTTTTTTTTTTTTTTTTTTTTTGTAGTTTTTTGAGACAAGGTTTCTCTCTGTTATCTTGGCTGTCCTGGACTCACTTTGTAGATCAGGCTGGCCTCGAATGTACAGTGATCTGCCTGCCTCTGCCTCCTGAGTGCTGGGATTACAGGTGTGTGCCACCATGCCTAGCTGGATTTCTATTTTCTTTAGCTTTCTGTAGAATGGCTATTTATTTCTTTATTATATTTATTACATTGATTTACAGAGAGATGGGGGCAGGGAGAGAGAGAGAGGGAGGGAGAGGTATGTGCTTATGTATATTATGGCATGTGGATGGAGGTCAAGAACAATGTTTGGGAATGTTCCCTCTGTGTGGGTTCTGGGGAATCGAACTCAGGTTGTCAGGCTTGGCAGCAAATGCCTTTACACACTGGGTCTTCTGATCAGCCCCTCTTCTGTGGTGCTTCAAAAAAAAGTTTATTAGATTTATTTGTAGAAATTTAATTCTGCGTACCATGTACACACAAGAAGTCAGAAGAGGTCTTTGAAGCCCCTTGACTCGGAGTTAGAGATGGTTGTGAGCCGCCATGTCGGTGTCTGGTCCTCTGGAAGAGCAACCAGTGCTCTTAACTACTGAGACTTCTCTCCAGCCTCCTGAACCTCTTCATGGTTCTATTTTCTTGATGAGGAACCTGAGGCACAGAGAGGCTGTACAGCATCCCCGTCACCACACAGCCGGGCATGCGTTGGTCCCCTGCTGTGAGGTCTCCTTTTGCTTAATGGATGGTTGCATTACTTGTCTTTTCCCCCAGTTGCTGTCCTCTTCCGGGATGGAGTTGGGCTGGAATACATAAGGGCCCAGGCCTGGAGAGCATGCCCCAAGAAGGCGTTGAAAGGAATGAGGGAGTGAATAAGCAAGTCTGTGGACTCTACCAGACACCCACCTTGGAAATGATGCTTTTTGAAGTTTGTCCTTGGCATCAGGCCCTGAGGCTGTGCCATCAAACTAGACACCCAGGCTGTGTGACATTATTCCCAACTTCTCTGCAGTTTAGCTCACTCTAGGTTTGGCTACTTACAGTTTGCCACAGTCCAAAATGCTTATGTGGAAAATTCCAGAAGGAAACAGTTTCATTCAGGTTTTCAGTAGCATGCTGCTTCGAGTGACATGATGAAATCTGAAGGCACCCTGCCTCATTCTGCCTGGATGTGAGTCACCCCTGTTTCTGTCCTCAAAGGCTATGCTCCCCAAAAATTAGTCAGCAACCCTCCTGCTTATCTGATCACCGCTCATGATACTGCTGTGCTTGCTTTCCAATGACCCTCTGCAGAAGTGCTGTGTCACCAGGTCTGTGTCATTCACTGCACAGCACTTCATAATTTGGTCAGCTTATCGGCTCATGATGGGAGAGTACCCAAGTGTACACACACACACACACACACACACACACACACACACACACACACACACACACACACACCTTTCCCCTCACAGAGAAAGGGAAATGGATTATTCTGGATCCAAACTTGAATGACTTTGGCCATAGGTCTTGCCAGGTTCCACATTCCTGATGTGGAATCATTTTCAGGGAATTTTATACTAACAAAATAACGATAATAAATATATTGCTACCCACCTATACTGGCTGGTTTTGTGTCGACGAGTCATCAAAGATGAAGGAGCTTCAGTTGAGTAAATTTCTCTATGAAATCCAGCTGTAAGGCATTTTCTCAATTAGTGATCGAAGAAGGAGAGGCCAGCCCATTGTGGGTGGTGCCAGCCCTGGGCTTGTGGTCCTGGGTTCTATAAGAAAGCAGGCTGAGCAAGCTGTGAGGAGCAAGCCAGTAAGCAGCACTCCTCTGTGGCCTCTGTATCAGCTCCTGCCTCCAGATTCCTGCTCCCTTTGAGTTCCTGTCCTGACTTCCTTCCATGATGAACAGTGACATGTAAGTGTAAACCAAATAAACCTTTACCTCCCTAACTTTCTTTTTGGTGATGGTACTTCCTCATAGTAATAGTAATCCAAATAAGACACCTCCCATTAGGGAGGTTGTTACAGCAGAGTGGGGGGATCTCTTGTATAGTCTGCAAATGCTGTCTGATGACTTCACAGAATGGAGGAGGTCTCATATAGTCTGCAGATGCTGTCTGATCACTTCACAGAATGGGGGGTCTCTTATAGTCTGCAGATGCTGTCTGATGACTTCCCAGAATGAGGGGGATCTCTTGTAGAGTCTGCAGATGCTGTCTGATGACTTCACAGGATGGAGGGATGTCTTATATAGTCTGCAGATGCTGTCTGATGACTTCACAGAAGGGGGGGATCTCTTGTAGAGTCTGCAGATGGTGCCTGATGACTTCACAGGATGGGGGGATCTCTTGTAGAGTCTGCAGATGCTATCTGATGACTTCACAGAGTGGGGGGATCTCTTGTAGAGTCTGCAGATGCTATCTGATGACTTCACAGAATGGGGGGATCTCTTGTAGAGTCTATAGATGCTGTCTGATGACTTCACTTTCGGTTGGTGGAAGCACATGATCTGCTAAGTTAATAGATTCCCAAAGGTGTTTTTGTCCACTGAGGTGGGTAGGCAAGGGGTGGCTGTTGAGGGTGCTGAAGCTAGCCCCAAATAAAATGATTAGCCTCTAGACTGGCACCGTTCCAACCTCCCCATAGCACTGAGTCTCATTACTCTGTGCAGACACAGGTTCTTTCAGGTAATTATTGCTCACATTAACTGTAAGAAAAAAGAGAGACAGACACAAGGTCAGTTTGTGTGAAGGACACTGACTGACACTTAATTGCCCTTCAAGAATGAGGTTTATAGCTGGACATGGTGGCACACGCCTTTAAACCCAGCACTCGGGAGGCAGAGGCAGGTGGATCACTGTGAGTTCGAGGCCAGCCTGGTCTACAAAGCAAGTGTAGGACAGCCAAGGCTACACAGAGAAACTCTGTCTAAAAATAAAAAATAAAAAAATAAAAAAAATAAAAAATCCAAAAATCAAAAAAACAAAACAAAAACAAAAACAAAAAAAAAACCCACAAAACCAAAAACAACCAAGAATGAGGTTTATTGACCCAAACCCGAAAGCATCTTCTGGAGATGACAGGACTTCTGTCCTCATGAACTCATAGTAGCAGTACATGTCTATACAAGACCAGATAGAGCCAGATGGCATTCCATACTAGACCTGTACCAGACACAGCCCGCTTGCATTCCAGAATGAAGTTTCCTTTAAGGGTGTGGCTCGGGGCGGGTCTACCAGGCTCCCGCAGATGACCCCATGAGTGTTTGGGCAGCATAAATTAGACTTGATGAGTTCTGAATAAAGACATAATATTGAGTGAGGGTGGGCAGGAGGGTGGATCTTGGGGGGAGTTGGAAGGGGCGTAGGGAATGGATGTGATCAAATATGTTGTATGCATGCATGACATTCAAAGAATAAAACTATTATTTTTTAATAAGATCTTTATTACAAGAAAGGACCTTAAGGGCGTGATTGGGATTTGGGCTGAGACAGCCTCAGAAATTAACAACAGTGTATTAAAACCAGCACAGCGGGGCCTTAAAGGGAAGGAGAAACCTTTTCTTTTCTTTTCTTTTCTTTTCTTTTCTTTTCTTTTTTTTTTTTTCTTTTCTTTTCTTTTCAGAGAGACTTTTCTTAAAACCTGGAAAGAAGCTTCACAAAGCATGAGAGTAAGCAAGGCACGAAAAGACAAACCCACCGAGAGAGAGAGGGGGGCGGGGTGCAGAGAGGGAGATAGATTTCAAAGCTCACTGTCACAAGGAACACAGAGACACCAGGCATCACAGATGAGTAGCTGTAAACACCACAGCCCAGGGCTGGAGAGATGCTCAGTGGATGGGAGTGTGTTGGTCTTACAAAGGACCTGAGTTCAGCTCCCCAGCAGCTATGTGTCTTAGTCAGGACTTCTATTACTGTGGTGAAACACCAGGACTAGGAAGCAAGTTGGGGTGGAAAGGGATGTTTGGCTTATATTTTCCCACTATAATCCACATGGAAGAAACTCAGGACAGGAACTAGGGCAGAAACCTGGAGGCAGGAGCTGATGCAGAGGCCATGGAGGGGTGCTGCTTACTGGCTTGCTCCCCATGGCTTGCTCAGCCTGCTTTCTTATAGAACCCAGGACCACCAGGCCAGGGATGGCACCACCACCAACAGGCTGGGTCCTCCCCCACCCATCACCAATTAAGAAAATGCCTTACAGCTGGATCTTATGGAGACATTTTCTTAATTGAGGCTCCCTCCTCTGTGACTTTAGCTCCTATCAAGTTGACATAAAACTAGCCAGCGTATGATGTAGGCAGCTCACAACCTCTTGTAACTCCAGCTCCAGGAGATCTGCTGCAGCTGGCATCTGAGGTCACCTGCACGCATGTGCACATACAATCATGCTCAAGCACACATGGAAAAAATTAAATAAAGTGTAAGAAGCTATTTTGTGGGGGTTTTTGTTATGGCTTGTTTTAAAATTCCTTCTCCAGAGATAGATAGATAGATAGATAGATAGATAGATAGATAGATGGATGTCGGGGTTTCTGTATGCAGGGGACATAGTCTGATTTCTTATGGCTGTATCTTCTGGCCTTTTAAGTGTGACTCAGAGAGGACTGCTTGTATCCTAACATTCCTGTGCCTAGATTATAAATTAACCTCTATCATAGTTGCCTAGGATATATACCCACCATGAGCCTGGAGAGACTTGTTTGTCCCTCATGATCGGTTTGATAGCACGACAGTCGTTACAACAGTTTTGATAGCTAGTTGAAGCTATTTACAGAAAGACCCCAGCGGGAAGCCTTCTGGAGGTCTGAACCCAAGAAGCACTAATTGCCAACATCTGCCCTCTGGGAATTAAGGGGCAAGGGTATGGGGTTAATGGCCAGATGTTTAGGAGGCAAGAGAGTTGTGAGCATAACCTGCTGCTGAAAGGGTCAAGGCTCAGGGTTGCAAAGACGAAGCTGAAAGTGACAGGGCTGTGGGAAGGAAACCCAGGGCGCCACAACAGACCAAGGTGACCTTACCTTTTATGAGTATAGCATAATCAGGCTTGTGGTTAGAAATTGTCAACATAAAATATGGATTAAAAAAAAAAGTCTCCCAAATTCCCGTGGATCTCAAGAAGAATTAGTAAGAGATTTTGTTGACCCCAGCGATTGTTCCAAGTTCACAGGACTGTCAGAGTGTCTGTTTATTTCTGATTCTCCCCTTCCAAAGCCATCTTACTCAGAGTCTTTGTAAAGTCTCTTTAGTTCATACATACACCCACCCACACACACACACACACACACACACACACACACACAGACACACACATATATTGCAGTATAATGTTATATTTCAGAAAACTCACTTCCCTGTGTTATTTTGTATAACAAAGGTAACAAAGGTCTTTCCTGTTTACCTTAGACTATTTTATTTTGTTTTTCATTCTCTTGAGATAGAGTCAAAGTCTCAGGCTGGCCCTGAATTTGCTCTGCAGCTGTGAATGTGCTGACCCTCTGGGCTTCCTCTTCCTGTGAGCTGGATGACAGGTGTGCACCACCATGCCTAGTTTCTGCGATGTTGGGGTTCCTGTATGCTAGGACAGCACTCTGATAACTGAACCCCATTCCCAGCCCAGCTTTGTTTGGTTTTGGAGTGATGAACTCCAGGCCCTGCCTCCAGATGCTCATGATGCTGCTGAGACCCATGTGTGTCCATCTCAAAGTCAAAGTGAGTTGAGTTAGTTATATTAGGTGCCCAGGTCCCCTGATGTCCCTACACAGTTAGTCACCCAGCTGTTCCTTCAATCCCATCATTGTGAAGTGAGGTCAGGCAGATGTTGGTTTTTCACTGCTCCTCAGGTTCAGTGAGGGTGAAGATTTACTGCAGTCTGGGAGTTTGGCCTTGTGTGTATGCGCGCGTGTGTGTGTGTGTGTGTGTGTGTGTGTGGGTGTGTTTGTGTGTGTGCGTGTGTTTTGCACAAAAACAGTGCCTGGCATGATAGCAAAGGGAAAAAAAATGAAACCTGGCTTTCATTGTTTTTGGCAGCAGACTTCACAGTCATAATCAGGGATGCTGCTAATAAGCTAGGCTGGTGAGGTAGCTCATCTGTTAAGGGTCTCGCTGCCAAGCCTATAGACCTGAAATCAGTTCCCCCGACCCAAGTAGTAGAAAGAAAGAACTGACTCCCGCATACCGTTTTTTTTTTTTTAACCTATGTCCACCCCCACATAACAAATGCAAACAAAATGGACAAAACAAAATATTTTTTCAAAGGTGAAAAAGGGAGATGGCTTGTGGCTAAGATTGAACTCAGGTCATCTTGTCATCCCCCAATGTATTTAAAAAATTTGTATTTTTCCAGCTTTCATCTCTGAAAGTCTTGCTTGATTCTTTCAATATCTTTTTGGGCTTTGGCAGTGGTTCTCTAATGGCTGTTTTGATGTCATGCTGCCCATCCACTCAGTCTGTTAGCTGCCTTATTGATTTATTCCTTATTAGTGTGTACGATTTATGCTTCTTGTCCTGATAAGTGATTATTATCTTTTAATTGGTTGGCAGATAGTGTGAGATTTTTGTGTCTCACAAAGGCTGCCTAATATATATTGGGGGACCCAAGCTACAGAAGGCTAGAACAGTTTCTCTTTACAGTCTGACCCACAGTGGAGTTGACTTTACTTCACAGTGTGTCGTGGGCATATTCACTGGGACACCTACTGATCTCAACCTATTTCCCGTCCTGTTTACTTCCCCCCAAGTCTATTGGTGGGCATGCAAATCCTCCTGAGTGCTCTGTGGATGCCTTCAGAGGTGAGTGAGTTGGGTGGCCTTTGGGCATCTGTGTACTGTAACAGAGGGATGAATTTCCTGTAATAGAAGCTGCTCATGGGAGCTCCGACCATCACCACACACCCTGCATCCTCACCTGCAGGACTTCCATCAGCTGTGTGAGTGTGGGAGAGGGACTCTTAAGGGATACTCCAAAAAGATTTTGGGTGTGATAAACGTATAATTTCGAAATGACAGGTCATCATTTCCCCTCTCTCTAATATCATTCCTTTTATATTCAGGTATGAAACAAAAATTTAAAAAATGCTGCTGTAGTCGAAAACTAAGTCATTAGAGGAAAGATAAATATATATATTTATATACATATATATTCTCTCATACACATATATATGTATAATACACATACACACATATACATACAAATACACACATACACACACGCACATACATATACACATATACACATACACACACACATACACACACACACAGTAAACCAACTGGGAACCCAATTAAGGATCTTGGCTCCTCTAGTCAATCACAGAGGCACTAGGAACATTGCCAATTTCCCTCTGAAGCCAAGAAACTCTAAGAATCCTGGGAGGATGTCAACTTTCCATTTGTACAGCATCTGAAATGCAGCCCCCAAGAAATAGAGCTCAGAGCTCCAGGCTCGAGGCCACCATTTGGAATGGCAGTGCTAAGCTCGGCGCCCGGCCCTCTCCATCCCAGATGCCTTCTTTACATTTCCCGGTTCTCAGCTGCGGTGCATCCATCGCTCCAGTAGTTGATAGAAACATTCTTCCTTCCTAATGATTTCATTAGTCATATTTAAGTTCTACTGAAAAAAAATCTCTCCCCTTCTTTCAAAATAGGAGAGTTTGTATAGACAGCCTTCCCAAGTCAACTAATTCCTGAGCAGAAACAGTAACCTTTCTTCGCCGGAATCGCTATAGCTGTGAGCAGATCTGCCCAGAGGGGCAGTCAGTGAGAAAATGTGGTAATTACAGTCAGCAAACAGCCCTCTGCCAGCAGAACATCTTTCCTAAAAACTCAACAAAAATAATTCCAGTGAAAATAAAAAGACATAATCTGGGAAGTGCTGAAGACCACACAACCCTATCAGGCCGACTGCTATGGAGGCTTCTTCTAAAACACTCCATAAAATGAGCCTCATTATGGCAGTCTGGGGGAGCAAGCTAACGAGGTTGCTGTACAGGACAGATGAAGTGGTGACAACTTCAGTGTTGACTGACAGCTTGACACAACCTAAAAGCAAAAGGTACCGTGTCACTAAATATGAAGCCAGGAGTTTTTAAAAAGAATGAAGGTAGGTTTACTCACCGCTGGCTTACCCATTGAAAGCCATCATAGACTCCATACAGTGAGTTCAAGGCTAGCCCAGGCAGTTTACTGAGACTTGGAAAAGGAGGGCTGGAGTTACAACTCAGTTGTAGATTTCTTGCCTAGCATGGACAAATTCTGTAAAGCTCAATTCCAAGAAACATAATACCCCCCCCCACATCTACACATATACCCACCCATATATACACATACACCCCTCAACATATATACATACACCCCACACCCTCCTCCCATACACATACACACACACACACACACACACACACACACACACACACCACAGGCCTGTGTTGTCACCCCTGTGTGTATAATATCAAGTGTTGTGGACTGGCCATTTAAATACCTCCATCTGTCCTGGGGTCCTCCTCAAACTAAGGCACCAGCCAAGGAGAATATAGGCAGTAAATTTCAAACCCCTACCAAGACCTAGCCGACGAACAGGATATTTCCCACTGGTGAGTGGAGAGTGAGATCTGACTCTCACATGAACTCTGGTGCCCCCTTTTCTGACCACGTCCCCTGGATGGGGAGGCCTGGCGGCACTCAGAGGAAGGATAGCAAGTTACCAAGAAGAGACTCGATACTCTAAGAGTATATTTGGGGGAGGAGGTCTCCCTCAGTCACAGACATAGGGGAGGGGAGAAGGGGGGAAGTGGGAGGGAGGGAGGAATAGAAGGGAACAAGGGAAGGGCTAACAATTGATATGTAATATGAATAAATTAATTTAAAAAAGAAAGGAAAAAAATAAATACCTCCATCCCTGTAATGTTACCTTCTCAACTGTTTTCTAAGTAAATTGTCTACTTTAGAAGAACTTTTTGCATTTTTATGCTCAGAAACCATCCAAGGCTTCTACCTGGGAACTGAGCAATCTGTCTTTGCACCTTGAGGTCAGGCTTTCGGGAGAAGCAGCGGGCTGCCTGTCAGAATCTACCCACTTAACATGCTCCCGCTTCTGGAGGAGTTGACATCCCCTTAGGGGAACACAGCAACTTTCATCTCAGAGCTATGCTGTAATTAGTGCATTTCTTAATTACAGAGTGCGTGAATTACTTCACGCAGGGGAGGATGGTCAGGGAAAGGCTGCTGCGGTTGATGACAGAGGAGTGCAGTCTTTCAACTGGTTTGAGCTCTAGCTAGTCTGCAGGCAGCTCCACTGGTGTCTTGTGAAGCGGAAGCCAGTCAAAGGTGGCCCTTTACTTAGTTAAAACAAGAACTTCTCCCCCTCCCCCCTGAATATCATTGTTTTAATAACACGAAATACAAGTACAAACCACAGCACAAGTATACTTTTTACTACTCAGAGATGGAACAGCATGCATGTATTTTTACCAGAATCTGTATCACCAAGTACTTTTTACCACAGTACCAATGGCTTCCCAGAGATTTTATCCTTCCTATGCAATTTATCATGAGTAAAAAAGCTTACAACTCTTTTCAATCAATGCTGATCTACATTTATGTTAATATTCCTGTTCAAGGTGCTTTGGAGAACTGTTAACATAATATAAAATTATCTTAGCTTAAAGTTTTGAATGGGTAGTGCTGTCTCACATTGATCAAGTCTCCCTTACACTGGCATGACAAAGATACAGTGCATTTATTTGAGGGTTAAAGTTTTATGTATGTCAACAGCCCTTATACTATGTAAGAAAGCAAATAATCAGTTTCTGAAAAGTTCAGCATATCAGAAAAGCTGCTGGTTAAGCAGAAATGCAAGAAAGCCTCTTTACAGAACACAACAGCCACAAAGGATGGTAATGTCCCACTGAAGAAGAACAGAGTTACAAAGGTTGGAACTGTCTGTCTTCCCTGCCTCTAAAGGGTTCACCATGTCAAGTGAGAGTAACATCAATCAATATCAATAAAGAAAACGTAAACTGTGCTGGTGACCAGCATTTAGCAGCCTCTGTAGCATTCCTCACAGTTTTCAGCCATTCCAGTTAAGAGTTGTCTTCTAACACATAAAATAAAACATAAGCAGCAGTACCTTGTAGGGAAATATGAAAAAAAAATACTGTTAATTCCATAAAATATTTGAAAGCAATTCTGTTTTCATAAATAAATAAAATGGTGTTTTTAAAGTTTTAATTATTCTAGCTGTGAAAAAAACTACTCAAAGTTACATCAATCTTTAAAGATAAACATTGGCTTATTTAACATGCTTGTAAACCTGAACTACATTTTCATTTGCCAGTGTTACACTTTGTTCTTGGTAGAATCTTCTTTGTTATTTCTTTTTACATCCCAATTACAAACCCTGGCCATATTGACTTCTGTAAATTGATCTTTAAGAAAGTCAAGGCCTTCTTCAAGAGAATCAAGATTCTTTGTGGCAGTTGATGAATTCTTTTCCAACAATGCCTGAGCTTCATCAGTATCATATTCAAGCATTACATTAGCCTCCAACCACAGACACACTTTATCAGGAGGCACTGAAGCTTTGCAGTACAGGTTATCTGCCAGTAAGAATCTGGTCTCCATGGAATTGGTGGACTCTTTTTTTCTTCTGCATGTATTTCAGAGCTTCCAAAGTCTGTTTAATTTCAGGAATCTGACCTTGCAGCCCTCTCCCCCACCCCCTGCCTTTATTTTGAGTAAGGTTGAGTTCCATAAGTGTCTACTTCTGGTGTTTTTCATCCAGCGTCTTTAACACTGTACCTGCAGTCTTAGTCCCACGCTGCTTCAAGGAAGACTCTACATCTTCCACAAACACTGCTTCTGGAATCCCTAGGTAAAGCTGCCGCTCATTTCCAGGAGCAGTCTCTAAGCCACATCTGCTCTTAGCCGCAGCTATCTTAAAAAAGCAAAAGAAGAACTTCTTATACTTCTGCTCAAGATGGCTTGATGACAAAGTCCGGCTATGACGGGTTGTTTGGAGGGATGCTGAAGGTTCTGCATATCTGCTCAGCCAGATGTGATACTGTGTGTCAGGTGTGTGTGTGTGTGTGTGTGTGTGTGTGTGTGTGTGTGTGTGTGTGTATGTGTTTTTGTGTGTGAATGTGCATGCATGTGAACTTCAACTTGTTTTCTGTGTGTGTCAGGGTGTCTTGCTGGCCTGCAGCTTGCCAAGTAGGCTGGGCTGGCCGGCCAAGGAATTCTAGGAATCTTCTTGACATCTCTATCCCTTATCATTGGAGTTGCAGATGTGCTCCATTGTGCCTCGCTTTTTTTTTTTTTTTTTTTTTAAAGAAAGCAAGGATGGTGAAGTTGGAGCATAGGTCCTCAGGCTTATGCAGCAAGATCTTTACTGACCAAGCTCTCTCTCTGGCTCCTTAAGAGCCTGATGTATGTTGAAAAGCTTTAAGTGTAGACACCATCAGCCTCGTCAGTAACCTAAGTCCAGCCTTCCTTTACAAGAAGGAAGTGAGTGCAGTGATCCTGTGGCTTGGTAGTGGCATCAGGGCCAAGCCAAGCAGCGGCGGCCAGAGAGTCAGCCTGCTTAGTGACAACTCTGGCCTGTCACTCTGCAGCTTGTGCTGGTGGTGTGTATTTGCCGGCCAAGGACAGAGCCAACCATGAGGTCAAGTTTGAGTCATTCTTTTGAGATTGTTTCAAGGAGGAGATGGCCAGCAACATGGTGGGACAAGATGGTGAGAAGAGAGAGACATCCTACCGAGTTCCTGGTTAACTGTGCAGCTGTGTGGCTCCTCTCTCTCACCGCCCTGTGACATCAGTGGTACAGTTCTGGTGGCTGGCAACTGTTGTGGGTTGGGTTCCTTTGTTAATGTGGTTCCTTACCTTTCTCAGTACAGGCAGTTTAAATCTCAGCAAGGAGACACAGGACTCTAATCCTAGCACTAGAGAAACCGGCACATCTCTGTGAGTTTGAGGCCAGCCTGATCTACATAGCCAGTTCAAGGCAAGCCACAGCTATATAGTGAGACCCTGGCACAAACAAACAAACAAACAAACAAACCACCCTTCCTCCTCCACAAAAACAAAACAGAGCACACAAACAAAGCCCCACATATGTTAAAAAGCAAGTAAGCAAGGAAGTTGCCTTACACCTTAAGAAAGAAAAGGTTTACTTGGGTTCAGTTTGGGCCATACAGTCTGTCTTGGAGGGTAAGGTATAGTGGTGAGATCATCTTAGGCAGGTGAGGCCATGATCCAATCTGAATCCACAGCAGCAAGCAGAAAGAGAGATGAACGGTGGCATCCAGCTCCCACCGTTCATTTTTATTCAGCCCAGGACCCCAGCTCACATTTAGGGCATGCCTTCTTTCCCCAGTAAAGTCTCCTTGGAATCACTTCCAAAGATGCTCCCAGAGGTGTGGCCTCTGGATGCTCCCAGAAGCATGGCCTCTGGTTGATTCTAAACCAGACCAAGTTTACAGTGAGACCCATCAACGCAGCGGAGATGTAACTACATTGTTGAGGCTCACTTCCACATGGACTTGGGCTAAAGGGGAAAGTCCCCAGAGGCTGCCCTGTGACACCTGTGCCTTCCATACAGCACAAGAGCTGGGGACTAAAAAGATCTGGGGCTCCTTCCTTAGTGTTAGGGACAGCTAGGGACCTAGGTCTTATAGTAGTACCCCAAAGAGGAACCCTTGAGTACTTTATAGACCAATGTCCAGTGTCAAAGGTGAGATTTATTTCTGTAACCTTACAAAGTTTGTGAGGAAAAGAACGCGGGTCTTCGCTGAGTGGGTTTCCACTGGTGCTCCACAGGATTTAGGGCTCTCTGCGGGAAGGGCAGCCTTGCCGTGGGAGGGCACTCATCAGGGAAATCACTCATGTGCTTAGGACTCCAGAACCCTGAGGAACATAAATCTGCAAAAATGGCCTGATAGAGAGACAGCACACGGAAAGCCAGGATTTGTAACCCATAGGATTTGCATCTCTTTTTCATTCCAGACCTGCATATGACCCAGAGCCTCAGGGCCACAGTCGTCTGTTCATTGCTTTTCTCACGTGTCTTTCTCGTCACCCCCACCTGCTTCTTTTCAGCCTTGCAATCTCAGCTCTTGATGTCACCCAAGCTATTATTTAGAGCCCGGCTGGAAGAATGCTATGTAATGGATGGAGGCATTCTGGTCATGGCTGGAGTGCTTCTAAGTAGGGGACAGGGTCCGTTAGTTTGGTGCGCCATGAGATTCACCTCTCAGGAACTAACCCATCATTCTGTCAAGTCCTGTGGTGGCTCCAGAGGATTGGACTTAGAGAATGCTCTTAGGTTTAAGCTAGGGGCTAATCCAGAAGCCACATTTCTCTGCAGCCACAAACCTCCTGGCAAGCACCCACAGAGAGCCTGCCTGTGACTCCGTGTCAGGCCTCCTTGTACCAGACTCTGAGAAAGCAATGTTTACATTCCAGGCCAGGGCAGCTCACGCGCACCCTTGTGCAGCCTCTACCTCCTCACTACTTCTTCTGGAATCTCTGATGCTACGAGGAGGGTCAGGCACCCCAAGAGCCCATAAGATTCTCGGACATTAAAAGAGCCACTTAAGGTGACACATCTCTCCCACCCATAAGATGGGTACACCCCAACTAAATGTGCCCCTCCTTGGTTTCCCCACATCTGCAGTTAGAGCCTGACAACCCTTTCCCTGAATTCTCACCTCTCTTCCCGGTCTGGGAATCAGAGTGACAGCCTGGCTGCACCCTGCTGCTGAGAGTTCTGAGAAGGAGCTTCACCGACCTGAACTCTCATCGGAGTCCCGATCCCTCCACATTGCTGTCTGTCTTTTCTGTAGCATTCTTCCAATAAACTGCTAGTTAGCCCTTGTGCCCTTCACTGGGGGAACCTTTCAGATACAGCTACTGGGGTATGGAGAGATCTGAGGGCCTTGCAGCCTTTGCCTACCTTGATGAGATTTTTTTATCTATGCATTCCTAAAATTTCATATCTGATACCACAATACTTTCAAGGTGATCAACCGTGTCACCTTTTTTACTCACCCCCCGCCCCCTCCCCCATTTCTGTAAAAGTCTCTCCTTTCTAACAAGAACTGTGGTGAGAAGGCAGAGTTCTTCATTCTACTTCCTGATTCGTGACTCTGCTCTGCTGTCGCCCTGCAGAGGCTGGTGGAAGCCACAGGACTCTTGGTTCAGATACAAAAGGTATTTGCTATTTGGAGCAGTGCAGGCAGCAGGAACCTCCAGAGCTTCCTGGGTGTGTGATATCCCTTCTTTCCAAATCCTGGCGGGACTGGGTAGCAGCACATGAAGATGCTGCCCGGGTGTGTATGTGCATGTGTGTATGTGTGTGTCTGTGTGTGTGTGTGTGTATGCATATGAACATGTGTGCATGTGCATCTGTATGCATTTGTGTGTTTGTGTATCAGTGCGCACATATTTGTGTGTGTATGTGCATGAGTGCATTTGTTTGTGCATGTGCATTTTTGTGTGCATGTGTATTTGTGTGTGTGTGTGTGTGTGTGTGTGTGTGTGTGTGTGTGCACATGGCCCACAGCTAAGGAAGTCTGAGCTGAGAAACACAGGCATTTAAAGAGGTCAATAACAAATCTGTCCAAACATTGTCAAGAACCAAACATTATCCTTATGTTGGTCAAGGCAGCAGTTTGCTCTGTGCCCCTGAGTAAGCAACTCTGTCTCCCAAGGCCTTTTGTTTCAGAGTCTTCTTTGAAAGGACAGCTTGGAACACAACCTGACAAGAGGATTCAGGGTTAAAAAAAAAAAGAACAAAAACCCCCACGTGGCACTGGAGAGATAATTCAGTTGTCACTGTGACTGCCCTGCAAACATGGACCTGAGTTTGGTCTTCAACATATATGTTTAAAAAACTGGGCATGGTGATGCAGGACTGGAACCCCAGCTCTGGGGTGGGGGTGGGGGTCCTGAGCTCTAAGGACAGACAGCCTAGCTGAACTATTGAGCCTGTTGAGGTTCAATTGAGAGACCATGCCTCAGCAATTGAGGCAGGGAGTGGTAGAGGATGACACCAGATGTTGACCTCTGGCCACCATGTGCATGCCCAACACATACACAGACATCCAAAGGCACAGTGCATACACACGCACGCATACGTGCTGGCGTCATTCACGTACACACACTTTTGGGGCAACACTGGGGTGTGGCCCTGCCCTTCCCGTGTGTGAGCCAGCAAAGATGTAGGGATTTCCCAGACGTCCCGTAAGCAGTACAGAATCTGGATTTGCGATTTCCTTCTGGTACCTTCCCATGAGGGCTTTGTCCTGGACACAGAAGCTGTGTGGTGAAAGGCAGGTAGAACAGGTGTCCTGGGAAGTGCCCCCCCCCCAATCCTTGTGAGGGGCTGCAATGCGCAGAAGCATGGATACTCACAGAGAAATGTCACCTGACCATTGTAGGAAGGAGTCTGGCAGAGCTAGCATCCTGAAATTACAATGCGTACTCTTGAGATGCGAAACACTGACAGTGATTGTCAAATAAAAGCTTCTTCATGGACTTGGATGGATCAACAAACAAGAAAGCAGTAGACTTTGCCTAAAGAGCACCGTCCGCTGTCACAGTGTCATTGTGTTTTACACATCCTCGCTTACAATACCAATTACAGTATGATTTGTCTTAAGTGAATGTCCTCTTCCTTTTTAATTGCAGAATGCTGTGTCAGTCACTGTGTTTGTGGGGGGGGGGGGAGGAACAAGGCCATTAAGGGATTACATTTGTCTCCTACACTGTGAAACAAGGCCCCACAGGAGCTAACTCTCGACTGCCTCTAATTGGAAAGGAAGCAGGAGAGAAGGAAATGGTAGGTTACTGCAGCCTCAAAACGGTAAAGGTTTAGATAAGAGGCAGCTCTGTGTATTCTTCTCATTTTGGGGAGTTGTGTACTGTTCTCGTTCTGGGGAGCCGGCGTCACCTCACTTTTTATAAAGGAAAAAGAAAAGGTTTTTCTCAGTGCCAATCTCCATAGTGGATACTGTAATTCCCAAGTCCCTTTCTTTGGCCTGGCCAGCAAGGAGTACAGGAATTAATAGGGGCTGCTGACTTTGCTGTATCCATCACAATGATTCCGTCTCTTGCTTGACTTCCTTTTTAGTGTCTGTTAGTTGAGCTCTGTGACAGCCTTTATTGCAGATTCCATCATCCATGCAGACACAGCTCGCCCCGCCCCCCCAAGAAATTAAGAGGATGTTTGTCCTGAAAGGAAGATGACCATAGGTCAGGGATATATTTGTATTCTTCCCAAATACCATGTTCCAACGTGGAGGTGGTTTCATGAAGCTTTTATAGTAACAGAACAAAGAAAAGCCATAAATCAAGGGGCTTTTCAAATATATCAGTGGGAACATTAAGCCGCCATTACTACAAAGCAGGAAAACCTCGGCTATGGGCCTTGGATGCTGTCTGATATGTTCTTGGCTCCTTGACTGGCAGAGAATAGGGTTTTATTACCTTAATGCAGCCTGAGGTTTTTTGCTTTTTTAAAAAAATATATTTTATTAATTTATTCATATTACATCTCAATTGTTATCCCATCCCTTGTATCCTCCCATTCCTCCCTCTCTCCCGCTTTCCCCCTACTCCCCTCCCCTATGATTGTGACTGACAGGGACCTCCTCCTCCCCCTGTATATGCTCATAGGGTATCAAGTCTCTTCTTGGTAGCCTGCTATCCTTCCTCTGAGTGCCACCAGGCCTCCCCATCCAGGGGATGTGGCCAAATATGGGGCATCCGAGTTTGTGTGAAAGTCAGTCCCCACTCTCCACTCAACTGTGGAGAATGTCCTGTCCATTGGCTAGGCCTGAGGTTTTTTATCTGTTTAGCAGAGTGTTAGGTCTGGCATAGAGGTGGTCAAGGATCAGCTGTTTAGGGGGCCGAAGATATCCTGAAAGAAACTGTGATTGGGCTCTGGCCCTGCAGTGTTTCAACCTCTCCTGTCATCAAAGCTGTGGTCTGTTACTCAGCCCTAATAAATGCACATGTCTTTCCAGTTCTCTTTTGTACTACTGAATGTATCAGAAGGCTCCCCCAAAGGGTTAGCTTCCAATTTTTATGTGATTTTTTAAAAAGAGAAAGAAAAAACAATTGAGCTTATTTTGGTAGCATTTTGCTAGATTTATGTGGTCTTTAGAGACACTAGCCAGAGTCACTTTCTCCCTGTCCAAAAAATCAGGCCAAATATTCTCTCTCTCTCTCTCTCTCTCTCTCTCTCTCTCTCTCTCTCTCTCT
>OU015742.1:64276496-64307431 GCA_907169655.1 Acomys percivali | reverse complement strand
CCCCCACCCCCGCACTCCCCACCCCCCACCCCCACCCCCGCACTCCCCACCCCCACCCCCACACTCCCCTCCCCCACTCCCACACTCCCCTCCCCCACCCCCACCCCGCGCTTCAAACTGTCATATACCCCAAATATTGCTGTTTAACCTTGCCTAAGAAATTGTTCCTGATTGGCTGATTAAAAGGCCTAAAGCTGGGCAGGGCAGAATGGGGTAGGTGGATAGAAAGGAGCCACGTGGGCCAAGAGGAGGAGCGCTAAAGTTCCACATGGAAAGAAATGGCCCAGATGAACAACCTGTATTTTGGGATTATGGATGGGAGGTAGCCCTAATAGAAATTATTAGGAGTGGATGGCATGGGATGGAGGCTGAGGTATAATGGGAAGTAGCTTAGGAGGTAATATCTGCCTTTCCCTAGGTAATAAGGCTATTCTAAAATCTGTCAGGTGTCTGTGTCTTTATTGATTGTGAAAACAGGTTAAATAATACCTCCATAATAACTATAAGCCTAATAATAAACACTTATTAGGCCTTACTTTTAAATTAATAGCAACAGATGTGCTCAACCTTACACAAAGAACTACAGGCGGCCAAGGAGAACACATCGATTGGTTATCCAATGTCAAATCATCAGGCCTGAGAAGACACACACAAGTTAACAGCATATGGACTGAGCAGATTAGAATTTGGAAATATATATGTGCATACACACACACACACACACACACACACACACATACATGCATGCAATAACAATGATAAAACAGGCTGTTATTTTGCAAGAGAGTAAGGAAGGGTATGTGGGAAGCTTTGGAGGGATGAAAGGGAGGGTGGAAATGATGTGATTGTAATCTCAAAAAAATAAAAGAAGTAATAACACTTTAAAGAAAGGACCCTGATGAGAACAAACATCAGGACTGCTGCAGTCCCCTTCCCCCTGCTTGTGAAAATCTTTGTGTGTGTGTATGTGTGTGTGTGTGTGTATGTGTGTGTGTGTGTGTGTGTGTGTATGTGTGTGTGTGTGTGTGTGTGTGTGTGTGTGTGTGTAAGATTCCAGGTGGCCTGAACTCAGAAACAAGTTAAGAATTACAGGCCGAAGTTAAAAAAAATTCTCTCCTAGCTTCCATCTCCACCCTGCCCTCGGAATTTACCGCCCCCATCTCACCCTACCCTACTTGGAATTTACTACCTCGGATTGTCAGCCTATCACGTGCTAACTAACCATTGTACTGAGTTCGGCGTCTGTAAAGGGTATTTAAACCCTTTGCTTTTACAGAGCAGGGTCTTCCCTCTCCTCTGGAGCTTGGTGGACCCCAGCGCGTCGGCTCAATAAAATTCCTTTGCTTTTGCATCGACCCTGGACTCTGGCTCTCAACCGGGCTCCCAGGAATAGACTCTAGTGATCAGAGTCTAGCATGTGTGCCTGTGTGTCTGTGTGTATATGCTCATGTGTAAGCATGGGTGTGCATGCACCACAGTGCATATTTGGAAGTCGGAGGACAGCACTAAGAGTTGGTCCTCTACTTACACGCTGTTTGAGGCAGGGCTTCCTATTGTTCACCTCTGAATAGGCCATGCCAGCTCTAGCCTGTGAGCTTCAAAGAATTGTCTTGTCTTCACCTCCCATCTCCCCACAGTGTGTGGGGGGATGAGGGGATGGGGGGGAGGGGGAGAGGGGGGTGGGTTGAGATTGCAGACATGTTCTGACAACTTGCTAAGCCACCTCACAGGATGAGATTGAAGCCCAGACAAGGATGGGTCAAGGATGTGGAAGATCAGAATCATCAAACCGGTAAACCAAGTATTGAAGACAGAAGTGACCACCTGGACGTCTAGCCTGACCATCTCAGTGGCGCCACCTGGCTGCTGTCTGAGACCTCCACATGGCTGGACTCTGATTTCCAACTACAGCGTTAGACTCCAGACCAGCCCACTGCCCTGAGCCATGGCCCAGCCCCTTTGCCTTGTCACAGTCAAGGACATGCCCTTTACTGATAGTAGCTGGGCTGAGTCTCTAGCAAGCAGGCTTTCAGAGACCTGGATTTCTCACTAGGGGAAGCGAATTTTCCTTCTTGGACACTTCAAAATGCTCCTGGTGTCCTCATGTGTTGTTTTCAACCTCCTTCCCGGCCACCTATAGGGGAATCAGACAGACTGGCTATAGGCTTGTGTTTAATACTGCCTCCTCCAGGGAGCTAGAAGGGACCCAGGCTCCATTTCAGAGTCCCCACCATGCTATTTGTCTCTGGTGCTCGAGTCTGAACTCTTCTCAGTGTCCCCCATGACACTGTGTCTGTCCTGTCTGCCTGTCTGTCTGTGACAAGGGAAGATCTTCCAACAAACTCACTACCTATAACAACCCATCTCAGTGTGCCCCTTGAGCCCTCATCCGAGACCCTTCACACAGCTGACTCAATCTGCTTAGCAAGTTCTGAACCAAGCTGGGCAGTTGTGTTTTTCATAGGCGCTCAGGCTGACAGAAGTGTTTTATCTGTCTCTCATCAAGGTCATTCAAAAAAAAAAAAAAATCCCAACTGACTAAATAGTCTTTACCTCTGTTGACCTCGGACCTTTGGAATTATTTTATCTCTGGCTTTGATGCCTTCATCTACACTGTTGAAATCTTAGTTTGCACTGAATTGAACACCTTTTCTCAAACACACACACATGCACACGCTCACGCAGGCACACATGCACACACACACGTGGGGGGAAGGAGAGAGATCTATTTTCTCTCCATTTTTTTTTTTCATTTTCTAAAATTAAAATACAAATGCCAGCACACAGACTGTGTTGTTCTGAGCAGCAGGTTGTGTGGCACTCGCTTTCTACAAAGGCATCAAGATTTCGCTTTAATTCTCGTTCTCACTGAATACATCTAACAAGAAGGATTTGGGTTACTATCAGGTTCTGAAGCTCTGCCTACACATGTCACTGTAGCAGATGGTTGTGGCTGCTTCTCTATAAAGAGAAGTGAGATGCCACTGATACAGGGATGCATTTAATGTCAGACAGCAGGCTTAGGGTTCCCAGCAGCCTGTATGGATTTTCCTTCTTCAGGGTGGAATGATGGAAATGTGTCAGAAATGAGCTAGGACACTCAGAGCTGTTCTGAGGAAGCTCTATGTCGAGTGCAGCTGGGCCTCAGGGGTGACTGGGTTCAGAAACTCATATGCCATAAACACTATTGTAATCTTTGCCCCACTTTTCCTTGGCATTCTGGCTGACTTCTTTTAGGTTTTTGTGGTCTTCCTTCTTCTGGGACCCCTGGTTTTACTGCACGGGCTTTGGGAGCTCCCCAAAGCTCAGCAGCTTCATTTCTGTAATATTTTCATCCAAACTCCAGGAGGAGCCCATCCCAGGACATTGGACCCCAGGATGGGTTGTGGTGACATCATTTTCCTGTGTCCAGTCATGCAGATAGCTCAAAGTAGGAAAACAAAACAAAACAAAAACAGGGACAGGCAAAGAGCAGCTCACAGAAGGCCAGGGTTGACGTATGACACTAGGAAGATAAAAACAGCATTGTGTATGTGGATGGCTTCCAGCAAGATCTAGTTTGTATTGCCATAGTGTCTGAGCTCTTATCTGTGAGGGTCACTCCTAGCAGATGGCAGCTTTTGTGTTCTCTCTGTCAAGAGAAAAAATACCTCTGGGTTGCGGGTACGTGAGCAGGCATTGTTCAAACTGAAATCTCAGGTGCTAAGAGCGATAACTGCTGTTCTTCACTCTTTAGAGTCCATATTCCAACCACTTCACAGGCAACCTTGACTCCTCTCAAGCTCCGAGGCTGTTCTGTGCCTGGGTGTTCTTTTTCAGAGAATAGAATGGTGGCAGCAGACAGCTAGATTAGCAGCAGATTTAGAGGCGTAGACATGAAAGGCCAGGACACATGGATTCTTAGACCTTAGTAAATACCGAGTCCCCATCTATTAAGAAAAAGCCAAGTGTAGTAGCATATGCCTGTAGCCCCAGTACTGGGAGGGCAGAGATGGGAGCATCCCTGGGACCCAGTGGCTAACTGGACTAGATGAATCCATGGACTTTAGCCTCAGTGAGAGATGCTGTGTCAGAACTTAAGGCAGAGATTGCCCGAGAAAGAAGCCCAGTATCAGCCTCTGGCATGCACACATGTGCACATGCAGGAACACTGTACACACATATACCATATACCAAACACATGGTAGGCTTAGCATTAGTCATTTGCTACTTGTACTTTGTTGCATTCTAGAACATATTACCCAAATATAGAGAATGAATGTTAGGCCCAGAGGGATAGGAGGCGTTCTGTGAAATGCTGTCTTCTGGATGTGACTTGGATGTCACACTAATTAGCTCACAGCAGCTGTGGTTACCACCACAAGACCAGCCCAAGATCAAGCCAGACAGAATTCCAGCATAGGTGGGGGTAGATGACCTCCAGGCCCCACTTTTTCCTGAGCTATTGACAACAGGCAGTTATTGGAGGAGTGCAATCTTGTACAACCACTTTGGAAATCAATCTGGTGCTTTCTCAGAAAAATTGGAATAGGGCTACCTCAAGACCCAGCTATACTACTCCTGGGTTTATACATAAAAGATGCTCCACCATACAACAAGGACACTTGCTCACCTATGTTTAGAGCAGCTTTATTCATAAGAGCCAGAAACTGGAAACAATCTAGATATCCCTCAGTGGAAGAATGGATAAAGAAACTGTGCTATACTTACACAATGGAATACTACGCAGAATTAAAAACAAGAAAATCTTGAAATTTGCAGGCAAATGGATAGAACTAGAAAAGATCATCCTGGGTGAGGTAACCCAGACCCAGAAAGACACTCATGGTATATATTCACTTATAAGTAGATTTTAGCCATTTAGTACAGGATAAACATACTACAATGAACAGGCTCAAAGAAGCTAAGTAATAAGGAGGATCTAAAGGAGGATGCTTAAATCTCACTCATAAGGGAAAATAGAATAGACAGAGGTAATGATTGAAGAGAACAAGGTAGGGGAGGAAACACCAAAACATGTGAAGGCAGAGAGCAGACCTGGCATGAGTGGGAACAGGAGGACAAAAGGCCTGTAGAGAAAAGAGGAACTGTGGGCAGGAACATCTCTATGACAAGATGGAGACCTAAGTCATGTCAGGCTCCCAGGGGAATATGAGAGGGACTCTATAAGAGACTCCTAGTAGCAGGGGTCATAGGAACTGAAGAGGACAACCTCTAACTAGACAAGTCTCCTAGCAGAGGAAGAGGAGCACCAACCCACCCACAAAAACTTTGGTTCAAAGTTTACCCTGCGTATAAGATGCGCAGGGATAAAGATAGAGCAGAGACTGATGGAATGTCCAACCAATGCCTGGCCCAACCAAAGACACACCCCATGGGAGAGAACCAACCCCTGACGCTAGTAACGAAACTCTGCTGTGCTTGCAGACAGGAGTCTAGCAGAGTTGTCCTCTGAGAGGCTCCACCCAGCAGTGCCTCAAAACAGATGGTGAGATTCAAAGCTAAACATTGGGTGAAGCATAGGGAGTCTAGTGGAAAAGTGGGGGGACAGAGAAAAGGACCTGGAGGTGACAGAAGCTTCACAAAAAGACCAATAGAACCAACTGGGCCCAGAGGGGCCTGCTGAGACTGAGGCACCAACCAAGGACCGTGCATAGACTGAACATAGGCCCACTACAAAGATGTAGCCAATGGGAAGCTCAGGTTTCATGTGGGTTCTCTATTGAGGGAAGTGGGAGGGGGGTGGTCTCTTTGGCAT
Organism: Acomys percivali; assembly: GCA_907169655.1. Taxonomy (NCBI): domain Eukaryota; kingdom Metazoa; phylum Chordata; class Mammalia; order Rodentia; family Muridae; genus Acomys; species Acomys percivali. Next base: position 64,301,673 of record OU015742.1, on the reverse strand, counting down.
GGACTTTCTTGCTGGCTTTTTGATTACTTCCCCCTGGCAGGATTGCCTTGCCAGGACACAGGGGAAAAGGATGTGCTCAGTCCCAATGTGACTTGATGAGCTGGGGTGGGTGAATAGGAGGGCTCCCTTTTTCTGAGGAACAGGGGAGTGGGGAGGGGGAGATGGAGAAAAGGTAAGAGTGGGAGGTGAGGAGAGATGGGGCTACAACCAGGATGTAAAGTGAATGAATAGATTAATGAATGAGTGAGATTTGGGATTTTCAAAGAGCCTTTGGATTTTTAGAGAGACTTAACTTTTATTTTTTAATAATTTCTTTATTTTTAGTGCATTTGTGTTTTGCCTGCATGCATGTCTGTGTAAGAGTGTCATATCTTTGAGTTACAGACAGTTGTGAGCTGCCATGTGGGTGCTGGGAATTGAACCCAGGTCCTTTGGAAGAGCAATCAGTGCTCTTAACCGCTAAGTCATCTCTACAGCCCCGAGACTTAACTTTTAAAGTGTTTGAATTGGTAAAGACTGTGGGATTTTCAGTTCATAATATATTGTATATTTGTGCTATTTATTAGTCTAAGACCATGGGGATAAACCAAGAAGAGGAAAGGTTATGTCTTAAAAAGCACTGTGTGTCAAGTTGACGAGGGGTGAGTTGTGCTGCCTGATTTTATGTCAACTTGACAAGCTAGAGGAAAATGCCAATTGAGAAAATTCTTCCATAGTATTGGGCCGAAGGCAAGCCTTTAGAACATTTTTTTTAAAATTGGTAATTGAAAGGGGAGGCAGTCCTGGGTTCTACAAGAGAGCAGGCAGAGCAAACCATAACGAACAACCCATTAGGCAGCACCCCTCCGTGACCTCTGCGTGAGCTCCTGGCTCCAGGCTCCTGCCCTGTTAAGGTCCCTGTGCCCACTTCCTTCAATGATCAACAGTGAGTTGGAAGCCTAAGTCAAACAAACCTTTTGCTCCCCAAGCTGCTTTGGTCATGACATTTCATCACAGCAATGGCAACCCTAACTAGGACAGTGCTAGAGAGACACGTTTGCTACAGCTTTGGTTTTATTAGGTCACACCAGCTGACATCTTTGGAGGATCTATGAACTTATGCCGTGCTACAGATCATCATGGGAGCCATTGTAAAGACTGAGCAAGACAGACCAAGAGGACGAATATGTGACATGTGAGGAGCATCTTAGGTTGCCTAGAAGATACTGAAATTTTGGGCTGAAGAGGTGGCTCACTATGTAAAGTGCTTGCTGGAACATGCGTGAGAGCCAGTGTGTGGATCTTCAGGAGCCTGTAGAAGCCGGTCAGTGGCTGTGGCCCTGGTGCTGGGAGTGAAAGCAGCGTGATCCTGGGCCTTGCTGGTCAGTCTAGCTGAGAGAGTGAGCTCTAGGTGAGAGACCCTATCTTCAAAAATAAGATGACTGAGGAAAACTCCCTGGAACTCAACCTCTGGTTCCCCCATTGCACCTATGGAATATTATATATTTTTCTATTAGAATAATAAAATAAGAAAGCACTTTTATGATTGAAGTAGAATCATCTTTGTATTTTTAATATTTAGTTGTCTAATTTAAAACTTAGGCCTTATCATAGGTAATCATATATATGGAAAGATAGAACATACAGGATTGCGTTATCCAAGGGTTGAGGCATGTCCTGCGGTGGGGCTTCTTAGAATGTATCTGTGGTAAATTGGAGGGACTTCTGTCACATCTGCTCATGTGCAACAGTGCAGACACCTATAGTCACAGCACAGATACTTGCTATAGTCAACCCCAAAGCATCTCTTGAGATACAGTTGTTAGCCTATGGTTCTGGTACCCAAGTTTGAGTAACAAGCTTAACAGTTGTTATGTTTTAGATTTGTCTTTTGTTCACGTGTTTTCATGATCATGTCATAGTTTGTAAATCCCAGCACATGTGAAGGCTCTGACCCCAAATACTGAAGCTTCATCATTACAGGTCTGCCATGCTAGGCTTGAGAATCTTGTATGAGGACAACGTTGAACTCACCCGCCGAAGTCCACCACATCTATTTGTGGTTAAGCAGCAATGCAGGTTGTAAATGAAGGGTGCTCAAGCTGGGTAATTTATCAGCTACTTAGGCATTTAAAACTACTAATTACAGAGTCTAATGAGTGTGTCCAGTGATAGGATAGTTAATAGGAAACACAGCTAAACAATGTCTAGGAAGGTTGAGTGCATCCCCCATTTTTTTTTTCCAGTCTAGGGAGATCAATGTTCTAGAACCATGTGATGATTAATGTTCTCTCTCTCTCTCTCTCTCTCTCTCTCTCTCTCTCTCTCTCTCTCTGTGTGTGTGTGTGTGTGTGTAGAATGCATGTGTGAAGAGAGCTACTCTCCTTGAAGCCTTAGAAGGTGGAGAAGAGAGGTTAGAGCATTGCTTTTCTGTAAAATTGCTCATACCTTTGCAATGAGCCACAGAAGCAGCGTCTTTCCAAGGCATTGCATTGTCCTATCACAGTCCCTATAACTCTGGAGAGCTCTTGCCAAAATTAGCAATTGTCACAGGGACAGCACCAAACTGACTTACATGATGTCCTACCAAAGGGTTTGCATGCCAGCAAGATGTGAGAAATAATTAAAGTTGCAAGGTGCATGCTAACTGTGGATTTTTGTCCTGACTACAGTGTGCACCACCAAGAAACTTGAGCTAGAGCTTTCCTGCCACTAATATTTGACCCTAAGATATTTTATGCAGTTGTTAGTCATAAATCTTGCCCCCTACCACAATACTGTTTACACCTGAGCTAGGGCAAACAGCAGCAGCCGAGCACAGAGCAGTTGTTCTAAGAACTGACATTACTGAGACCTCAGCAAACATCTGACTGTGTCAGAGAGCTATTCCCTCTGATTGTTCTTCTCTTTGTGTTTGGTGTCACTGGGACATGAGCTCCATCGTGAGGAAAACTGTAAAAGACTGATGTGCAATCAGAGGTGTACCAACTACCTCATCTAGTCAAGCCCGGCTACTACGCCTTTCTGGGTATTTTGCCTTCCGATTTCAGAGATCTATAATGAAGCTTAGAAGAACGCAAATGATTCCTGTCTATGAAAAAGGAAATTGAGCTTGGTAAAATGCAATTGATTATTCCCCTGGAGATACTGAACAATTTTGCATTTTGAGCTTAAAAGGCCCCTTGTAAATTCATTACTCTTTGTCCAACTACAAATGTGTGACATGCTGACTCCTCTCTCTCTATCTGACTTCAGTGTGTGGTATTCTGACTCTTTTGGAATCATCTGTAACTTCAACTGATTCCTCTCATCAGTGTTTACAACTTGACACATATTCATTTAATACATGCATCCCAATTATAGCCTCTTTAAGAGTTTCCCTTGAATAGTAGGCTAGCACATTCTTAAATATGGATACCCAGATTCAAGGCCAATGGTCCAACACTTACCATCTACTTGGTTAGGTAACTATCTCTGGTCTACATAAAAATGCACCTCTGTTTTCTTGGTTGTAGTCAAGGAATAATAGTAGTATCTAACTAGCTATGTTATTGTGTAGTTTAAGCAATATACTATATACAAGACATTAGAAAATTATGATTTGTATTGATTATCAATATTTATGGCTCAACAACTCTTTGATACCATATATACATACAATACATGTGGCCTCTGGACTTGTGGAGCTTGTAGCCTGTTATGGAGGATTTGTCAGCTTGCAAATGACAAGGCCAGCACAAGAAAAGAATCAACTCATGCCCTTCCACTGTTCAGGATGCTTTCTTGGCAAGAAATGCGTAATATAAGCATTGCATTTAGACTTTTACTATTCTCCCTAAAAATTTACTTCTTAGTTAATCTGCAATAGTGAACTGTTGGAATGACATTGTAAGTTTTAATCTCTTTCTACTCAATGTGCTTGAGATTAAGCAGCTCTTCCCCTACAGCCATGACTAACTGTGCTCCCTTGAGGGAGATGGAATCAGCTCTTAAAGTGCTAGGCAAGAGGCACTCCCAAAGCTTGCTAGGAGAAGTGTGGTCCAGGCTCAAGAGTATTGGGCAGTTCTAAGAAGGGACCCATTAAAAGAAGCTTCGTAAGCTCTCCCCTGGTGCATGTTGGGATGTTGACTGGCTTGGTCCTGTATAGGTCTCTTGGGGCAGACAACCATAGTGTGTATGCAATGTCTGCAATGACCCTGTTATATCCAGAAGATGCTCCTTCGCCACAGTCCTCTAGGACCTCTGACTCTTAGTCTTTCCACTCTCTCTTTTACTGTGTTTCATGAGCCTTGCAGGAGGAATAAGTATGACACAGATGCCCCCTTTATGGCTAAGTGCTTCTCTGTTCTTTGACCAGTTGTGAACCTCTGTATTAACTGATGTCCTTTGCAAAGGAAGATCTCCAGTGAGGTCTCCATGAACCCATGGATAGAAACAAAAGTATATAGAAGGCAATTTAAAACTATGTCCATTTGGCAAATTAATAGTAGTGGGGTTTCTCTCAGCTCCTGTGGTCTCTCCAGCCATCATTTTTATCCAAGCTTATAAAATACCAGATATGAGTTCATTCCTGTGGAGCAGGCCTTGAATCAAGGCAGAAAGTGGTTGGTTCCCTCCATAACATTTGTTCCACTGTTGCACCAAAAGGCATACATTTCATGTGCTTACTGTATCCTTGGCTGAGGAGCTATAGGCAGTTGATGGCTTCTGGGAGGAGGAGAGTCAGTTTTCTTCTGAGCTGTGGGCCTTGGTGTGTTTCCATGCTACAGCGGGTGGCTCTACACTCATGAACACATGGGTAGTGTCAGTTACATTCAGTGAGTAAAAAAGAAGAGCTGAATTTGGGAGGAAGATGGACGTGGTGAAGTGGTGGAGCTGGAGTTTGAAGGGGTGCAGTATGGAGTGTCTATGGTCAAAATACATTGTATACGTGTGTGATGTTCTGAAGAAATACAAGACATCATTTAAAGAAAAGCAAAGCAAAGAGGTTCATGTGGTAGCCTAGACTTACTGATTAAAAAACCTATACTTGACCTCCAGATAAATTGAATGCGCACAAGTCTGAGAAGTGTTCTAGAAGGTCTTCCTGACTGCCACCCCTGCTCCGTCTCCTGCTGAGTGCCCTGCAGGAGCTTCTCTCAGTCTGTTTGTTCACTCACATGTTTCTCCTCCCTGTTGGAACCTTGGGGCAGGGGCATGGGGCTCCTCCTCACTCCCTTGGCTGTTAGCACTGCTGCCTGTGGATTCTAAAGATTGGTTGGCTTTCCCGCGTGGGGTTGACTTTCCCCATACTGTCAGCTCTGCAGTTCCTCCCAGTGCCCCACTTCAGCCCTTCTGAGACTTGCGTACAGTTCTGCTCACAGCTCCCATCTTGGTCTTCTCCTCTCCTTCCTCCTGCCTTCATCTTGCGGCCCAGAGTGGCAAGGGGGGTTTTTTGTTAAGATGCATGGGGAAGCGTTATCTAATGAGATCTTGGAGGTGTGTGGTCGGAAGGCAGGGAGTAAATTTCTATGTTCTCTTTCAGCTCTGCTATTTTAACATCAGCGCAAAGGGAAATAAATACATAGAGGGGGTGGAGAAGATCCATGCTCTGTGTGCATGCACACAGACACATCCTTCTTTCTTCCACAGACACCCAGCGAGACAGAAAACTGTAAGTGGTTATTGTCAGGGGCAATGCGTACACTTCCAGATTTTGCTCTGTGAGTTGAAAAACCAACTTTTCTATTAAAAACGCATCAGTGTGACTGCCTCGACTTAGTCTGGCAATGGTGACTTCTGCCTGAGCCAAATGCCTCCCAGCTGAGAACCAACGAGCTCGCCAAATGGTTTCATTTCTTTTATTGTCAGAACTCATTGACTTTCTTTGCTCTGTTGTGCTTTCCTTCCAATACCTTAAGTATATTAACCATAAATACTGTGTTGGTTTTCTACCCCCCAAAATTGAAGTCAGGGAAGTCAGGGGATAGTCATCCATCATGAGTCGCGGCTCAGTGACTTCAAACAGAAATCAGAAGCAAAAACAAAGCCCTGGTTGTGCAGAGGTGGCTGAACACAGGGAGGTCACCGGGAAGTAAAGCAAAGAAGAAAAAAGTTCTGTCTCATCGCTGTAAAGCTTCGGAGGTGGCTTCTCCTCCAGGAAGCCTAGGAAGATGCCCTACACTTTCACTCTCTACCTTATCCCCTTGAGATGGGAGTCTCTCACTGAACCCAAAGCCTGGTGTTTTCCACCCAGCGCTCTCTGGTGATCTTCCTGTCTTCCTGCCCCAGGCCCTGTCCAGCACATACTAGGCCATATCTGACTTTCCACCCCCGCCCCCCAATCAAGGTTTCTCTGTGTAGCCTTGGCCGTCTTGGACTCCCTTTGTGGACCAGACTGGCCTCAAACTCACAGTGATCTGCCTGCCTCTGCCTCTTGAGAGCTGGGATTGAAGGTGGGCACGTCCATGCCTGGCTATTCACGCCCAGCTTTTTACGTGGCCACTGAGATAGGAACTCAGGTCTCCATGCATGCACGGCAATAGCCGTGTCTCCAGCCCCCACACCATTGCATTATCGAGTGAAGTTGCTTCAGACTTCTGTGCATCCTAATATTACTGTGGGTGTTTGAGAATGACCCTTTTAAACTAGTCGGTTGGCTACAGGCCTGTGTGCCTGCTGTCTGAGCTTTTCACAAGAAAAGGCTTCTTGAAAAAGAAGCAAATGCAGACAGACAAGGCAGAGCTTAATCTGTGCTGCTAATGCTGGATGCTTCTGGATACAGCCAGCCCCGAAGCGGGTTTTTTTTTTTTTTTAATTTAATTTTATTTTTCTACTGTATTACAGTTGGCTTAAACTTATATTGAGCAATTTTTAAAAAACTTCTCTTTAAGAATCCATATTAGTACCCCTTCCCAACATGCTGTCCGGTCAGGTCATTTTTTTTTTAAAAAGACAGCAATTATGTAACTTACTGAAAAGCAAACTCGCTAGCAAAGGGCAGTGAGTAGGTGCCGAGGACCATACCTTCTCACCACTGGACATTTTGATGTAAGAATAGAGGTACATATTTCATTAACATGTAAAAACAGTACTGTACATTTTGTGAGAAACATTTCTTGTCCCAAAAGACTATTGACTTGGATTATGTAGTGGCTTGAATGAGAGATGTCCTCTATACACTTGGGTACCTAGCTCTTGGTCCTCAGGGAGGTGCTGTTGAGGGAGACTGTGGAAACTTTGGGAAATTATAGCCTTGCTAGAAGAAGTATGACCTTGGAGTCTGGCTTTGAATGTTCATAGCCTTGTCCTACTTCCTGTTTGCCCTCTCTGCCTCCTGCTTGTGGTGGTAAATGAGGTGAGTTCTCAGCTTCCTGCTTCCTGTTTCCTGCTTCTGACTTCCTGCTTCCTGTTCTTGCTGCCACGCTTCCTTGCCATGATATAGGGACTCATTATTCTGCAAGAAACCCAGATTCATTTCCTTCCATAAGTTGTCTTGGTAAAGTTATTTTTACCACAACAGAAAAGTAACTAATACAATTAATTTAATAAATAATAAATTCCATTTTATTGTGGTAAAAATATTTAACATGAGAAAATTCCTTTAAGAAAAAATTTAATAGTACATCACACTATTGTTGACTGCTGTTATATGTCACTGTAAGGAACTTTTTAGAACTTTTCTTTTCATGATACTTAACAGAAGTATTGCAAACCTGTAGATCCCCACTTTCCCTCCCTCCTAGCCCCAGACACCCAGCATTCCACTCTCTGGCTCAATGAATTTATCCCTGTTAGGTGTCTAAGACAAGTGACTCCACGAAGTTTTCTTCTTCTGTGTCTGGCTTATTGCATTTAGCATGGTGTCTGTTATATCTCACATATCATGATATTCCACACAAGTGGCGTTCCATCCCATTTTATGTTCCAACTCTTTCCTTCCCTTGTCTTCAGGAAACTAAGCACTTCTCATCATTAAAACTAAAAGCAAATGGGATGCCAACAATTCCGTCCAGTGTAATCATTTGGGGTGAATGGGCATGGAGGGTAATGTAGGAAGCAGAAAGACTCGTGTGTCCATCACACTGCAGCCCCACTGACATCTGTCCACAGAAGGAGGCTTGGAGAGTGTCTGTGAGAGCAAACGGGCCAAATGTGACCCTGGCACAGCTTTCCCAGATGTTGTTCTTCTTACCATGTTGAAAATAAATATTAGGCTCTCTGTAGCTGAACCCCCATTTAACTTAGAACTCTGCATTAACTCTGAGCAGTGACACCACAAGACACACTGAAAACTACTCACCGAGTTCCTGTTCCTGGAGGTGAGACCAATGCCTGTTGTACGTCTAAGGACGTCTGAAGTCGTCCCTGAAGGTGTGAGATTTGAAAACAATTTCATCTTAGTGGGGTAATACGTATTTGCATATGTGATGTTGCAGTGAGTGGGATCCAGGCATAGGAATCTACTTAGCATATTTTATTCATCAGCCAGCACAGAGGTCTACAAACCATCTCAGATGACCCACCTCTGTCTTCATCACCTTCAGGTAGCGTCTACGTGTTGGCTCAAGTTAAGCCTTTTCCATAGCTCTCTGAGGTTCTTCAGTAGAGGAGAATGTTGTCACCCATGTGGTGGACAACCACCACAGTGAGGAACAGTGGGATGTGTACTTGAAGCATCTTTCATTAAAGGGGAAGTGATGGCAAAGTCATGGCAGACCAATTCTGTCCTTCAGACCTCAGCAAAGAGCAGCTTCAAAGACGCCTTGGGGAGCTGGTATTGTATCAGGATGTAGAATGGGCTTTGCACTGGTGTTGATTATTATTGTTTTTTAAAAGAGAACTCCAAGGGGATTGGAGAGATGGCTCAGCAGGGAAGGGCACTTCTTGTTCTTGTGATGGGCCTGATTTTAATTCCAAGCACCCTCATCTGGAGGTTCACAACCACCTACCCATAGCTCTAGTTCCCAAAGATCAGATGTCCCCTTCTGGCCTCTGCAGGCACCAGCCTGCACATATCCACACCAGACCCATATATATACACACATAATTAAACATAAACCTTAGGGGAAAAAATCTTCAGCAAACAGATGTTGAAAAGTGGCAGTAGAGGCTGAATGTTTGATGGTATGTGCTTCTTCCCCGGATAGTGAGGATGCTGTTTCGTGGTAATGCTTTGGAGAGCTGAAATCTCTACTCCCACACAAGTACAGACGGAAGATGAGCCAGTGGTTTTTACTTCAGTTACTTACTATTGAAGGAATCAATCAGCGGTTATCATTGGTTCAAAGGGCCATTGAAAGACAGATGGTTTACAGTCCATCAAGTGCTGAAGTGAATCTGTCTGATGGATGCCAAATTGGTCAGTATCCACAGGCTGAAGGGCTCTTTGCCAAGTCTTGGATTTAGGGCTAAAGGATCCTTGTGTCTTGTCTCAAAGCTGTGTGTGATGCATAGTCTCCAAGGGTCTGGCTCATCTGCGGGGACTGAAGTAGAGAAAAGTGTTGGCATGAGCCCAGCAGTCCTATGGCTGCTTCTGAGGGCTATTGGCTGGAGTTCACGTCGACACGCCTGGTGACGACAAAGAGAAAGCGCTGTTCCACTCATGTAGCCAGGAAGAAAAGAAAACAAAGGGCCGGGTAGATGGATTCCCTCGATAAAATGCTTGCCTGTCTAAACAGGAGGACCTGAGTTCAGCCTCCACACCCTCATAGGAAGCCGGCATGGCGGCATGAGTTTGTAATCCTGGCACTGGAGAGCCAGAGGCAGGTGGATTTCTGGGGCTCCCTGGCCAATGAGAGACTGTTTCCAAAGAAAGGTCAACATATCTTGAGAAAGGACATCCAAAGCTGACCTCTGGCTTTCACGTACTTGGATATACATGCATGTGAGTTCACATGCACACGTGTACATGCATGCATGTGGGCACACACTGTGAGACGTTTTATGGAAGGCAGAAATGCAGCTGTTTGCAAATATTCTCAGAGCAGCCACTTTGCTCAGTACAGGAGAAGCTGCTTAGATAATAATAAGGTCAAGCTATTTAAACATTATTTTATTTTATTTTGGGGTGTGTGTCTGTGTGTGTGTGCACGTATGTCTGTGGATGCCAGAAATGGGTGTCAGAGCCCTTGGAACTGGAAGCACAGGCAGGTGTGGGCTGCCCAGCAGGGGTCCTCTGGAAGAGCAGCAAGATCTCTCATCCTTTGAGACATCTTTCCAGCACCATCAGTAATTTTTAAAAAAGATTTATTTATTTATTTATTGTATATGAGTGCTCTATCGGCATATACACCTGCACACCAGAAAAGGGCACCAGATCTCATTATAGATGGTTGTGAGCCACCATGTGGTTGCCAGAAATTGAACTCAGGGCCTCTGGAAGAGCAAGTGGTGCTCTTACCTCCAAGCCATCTCTTTTAGCCCACCATCATGAATTTTTAAAGAAGCACGTAACTGTTGCCATGGTAAAAGAGAACAGGGTGTGGTGATTTATTGTTTTTAGGCCACGCCTAAACAAAGAAGAAAGTGTGGCAGTGGGAGGTTTCAAACAGAAATAACATCAGAAAAAAAGCTACCTTAGGCTCTTAGAGCTGAAATCAGAGATAATATTTAAAAAGCAATTTTTCCCAGCAAAGTTGAACACTGAGATCTGGCTGTTGGAATTGTTGTCTCTTTCCTGCTGCAGACAGTCCTCTAACTCCATAACAAAAGCTGAGTTTGAGGCAACCCAGGGGCTTATTGTAACTTAAGGCAGATTTATTTGTTATGTATACAGTGCTCTGCCTGCATGTACACCTGCAGGCCAGAAGAGGGCGTCAGATCTCATTATAGATGCCTGTGAGCAACCACCACCTTATGGTTGCTGGGAAGTGAACTCAGGACCTCTGGAAGAGCAGCCAGTGCTCTTAACCTCTGAGTTTTCTTTCTGTTTAAAAAAGTTTTTTTTTTTTTTAATACTTATTTCTGAAGGCAGCTTTATAGATGACATTTGTTCTTCGATTTCCTGTAGGAATAGCATGGCAAAACTGCTCTGATTATCCTTTAAGCACTTGCTTAGACATAGAGGTGAAGTAAAGAAGTTAAATGACAGAGACTTTAATTAACCCAATCAATTACCAGTCTGGTTGGACATTATTTCCCTCCAAGAGCAACTGTGTCCATCCACGCGGTACAGATCTGCATGGCCATTTGCATCTAGCTATTGTTCGCAGCTCATGGTCAGGAAATGCATCAGGTGCCAAGCATGTTTGCTCTTCCACTTACTGTGTAATTTTAATGCCTTGTAATTTGAAGAATGCAAAACAATGTTACAGTGAGGGAAATCACTCCTTTCAAAATCCAGCAATAGAACCTGCCATGGAGGTCAAAGCTACCTAGACAGAGAGCACTAATCCCTGTGTGCAAACTGAAAGCAGGGTGTGCGTTAATATGTGGGCTTGTTGAAATATTGACTTGTAGCCCATGTGTTTTTACAGATGATTAAACAAATAGGTCAAGAGAATGAGTTTAATTCAAGTCACACTTGGGCATCAACACACCAACCAAACAAGCCCTATTTCTCAGCACCAGTTTAGTCTGTATGTTCTGATGTCACTGTGTTGAATTATTTCAAAAACAATGTTCTTTAGTGTGTGTGTGTCAGAGAACAACCACAAGTGTCATTTCTTAGTAGCTGTCACCTTGTTTTGTTTTGTTTTTGAGACAGAATTTCTCATTGAGCCTGGAGTCCTGGACCAAGTAGGCTGTCTGCCCTACCATTGTACGCCTGGTATCTACTTGTCTTTGCCTCTCTAGTATATATATATAATTATTCCATTTTGGAGAATCACTGTTTTGTTGTTATAAATTAGAATTTGGTTCACACCCCCTAGGGAATGGTGTGTCTGTGTAATTATTTAAGATGCTTAATGTGTGTATGGTGCTTTGAATAAGAATGGCCCGCATTGGCTGACATATTTGAATGTCACCAGTCAATGATGCTATTTGAGAAAGATTAGGAAGTGTGTGGCCCTGTTGGAGAAGGTGTGTCACCAGGGATGGGCTCCGAGCTTTCAAAGAGCCCACACCAGGCCCAGATAGCCCACATTCTATCTCTCTCTGCCTCCAACTGGAGGATCAGCTGTAAGCTCTCAGCTACAGGCCCCGGGACCACGACCGCCTGCATGCAGCCGTGCTTCTCACCGTGACAAGAATGGACTAATGCCCATGTGATGGGCACCTATTTTGGGCCATCTCAACAATAGGGAGTGAAAGGTCCACCTGGGATGCTGTTAGTAGAAAAATCAGTCCTGAGAGCCTGAACATGGGTTGTCCCTCTCTAGCCCCCTCAGCCATGCCCAAGGCTCTAAGACTCAGGTACGTGGCTCCCAAGCAGTGGTTGCCCACCATATAGAAACGAAGCCACTGTGCAAGGCATAGCCCACCATGGCGCCAGCCCTGCCTGCTCAGATGTGATCTGGTTCTGGTATTGCAAGGCTTCTCCCTCAGTCTTTGAGCCTGCTGTGGCTGGTGTCAGGGAGGTGCCTCAGCTTCATCCCAGGGGAGGTTAGAGGTTAAGGATGTGAACACAGGAGGCACAGAGGAGGTGCAACTTGTGTATCTGGGCCTGCAGCTTCCCCCCAGGTGGCGTTGCCTGCAGCAGCAGGGCAAGTAGCTAAAACCAGAGCTACCTGGGGAGGCAGGGTCATCTCTAAAGAACTTCTGAGAAGCCCGGAAGGGCAGCTACTTGAACGTGAGCCCTGTTAAAGACCCTCTTGAAAGCTGGCTAGTGACAAGTCTGTGTCTTGTGCAGCCAATCTACAGACATCACAGTTTTGATGATTGTTAACTTGGTAAGTGGTAAGCTCAAATACCAAGGGCAAACATGGTGCCTAGTTCTCTCCCAGCAAATTAGTTATCCTCAGATAAACTCTTGACTCACCTTGGAGTGCTCCACACAACCCACAGGCTTAGTAGGACCAATAGCTTCCTGTAAATACTGAGCGTGTTGGCTGGGAGCTCTAGCATGGAGAATGAAACAGACCACAGCTGAGCTCTAGCCTAGAATGCAGTCAAATGTAAAGTCTATATGCCCAGGTTGGTGAGCATCAATCGGGAGAGACATTTAGTTTTCCAGAGAAGAGGGTAGATTCACTGCTGCTCTTCAAGTTTTGGTTATGTTGTTTGTTACTGGAAAATCTTAAAAAACAAAAAACTACTTGCCTCTACTTATCATTTGAAATGCATTCTGTGAATCATGTTATGTGGTCTGTTAAATTATCTATGAAAGGAATTTTTGCATCCTATACACACAGCCAGTAGGTGTGGACACTATCAAGAGATGTGATTATTTAGATACCATTAATATTTCAATTACTGCCACAAGAAGTCCTGGCTTTACCTTGTATTGGAGTAATTAACTTAGAGACAGAGCTGGAGAGATGGCTCAGCAGTTTAGAACACTTTCTGTTCTTCTAGAGGACTGGCATTTGGACCTCAGCTCACAGCTACCTGAAACTCCAGCTCCAGGGGATCTGACACCTTCTTCTGGCCTCTACAGAAGCCCTCATGGCATTTTTGTATATATAGAAACACATAGAGATCACATATGCATAAAATAAAATGATCCCTGTGACGAAAAGTTTTGTTTCAAGCTAACCGTGATGTTGGGCCAATCGCCAGGCATCTTCCAAGCCTAAGCTCCCTCACGTCCGATGTCCACATCCATTCTACAAATAGGTGCTGATATTTCTGTGGCTGGACCACCCTTGGCATACAGAGATGAGCAGAGGAAACAGAGTTCTCTCTTGAATGCCTCTTATGTGGCAGGATAGACATGAGGAACTTTCTGGAGACAAAAATGCCGAATCCGATGAGAAGGGACTAGGGTCATCACAATGAGTGTAGCTTCAGGTCAGAACTTAAAGAGGTCATGGGTCAAGGAAGTCAGGAGGCACTAGGGATGGAAAAGGGTAGTGCAATGAAACACATGTACTTTCCGTTCACAGTTGAGCTAATAACAGTTGTACTTATTAACCAATCTGGTGACCTGTTTTGATACTGAAGGGCTGTGGCCACAGGTATATTAACTAAAACTTGACAGTTGGCCTGTATACCTTTTGTTGCTTAGAAGTAGATAAGTCAATAACATGTTTTAAGCACAAAAGATGACATTTTAGAATAAGATTTGGTGATGGATATGGCAGGGGAACAGATTCATGGAAAATGACCAAGTGTTTAAGCTGTCTGACTGATGAGATGCAGCTTTTGTGGGTGCTCGGAGTGGATGACTGTAGGTGTCAAGTGGATATTTCTATTCCTTCTGAAAGTGTAGGCTGGGAAGATGGCTCAGTACATAAAGTGATTAAAGTACAAGGGTGAGGACCAGGGTATTGTCCCTCAGAAAGTATTCAAATGTCAAGTGGGCATCCGTAGCCTCCAAGTAATTCCAGCATTCGGAAGGCAGGCAGAGTCAGAGCAGGCTTGCTAGCTGTATCCATAAGCTTGGGGTTTTATTGAGAGACCCTAGATCAATGAATCCATGAGTTTGGCATTCAACTGAGAAATCCTAGCTCAATGAATAAGGTGATAAACACTTGATGCAAGCCTCAGGCCTCTCCATAGCCACACGTACATACATAATCACCCGACACATGTAGAAATGTAGAAACGTTTAAGAGTGAATAACTGAAAAAAAAAAGAAAAAAAAGAAAGTTGTTCTCTCATGTATAACGCCCTGACTACAGTTTCCACTACTTCATCTCCTCCCAGTCCATCCCCCACCTCCAATATTCCCTCTCCTTCAGAGCCACTTCTCCTTCAGGTCCCTTCAGAAAAGGGAAGCGCCCCACCCCTGCCCTGGGAAATCGACCAAACATGGCATATCAAATAGCAATAAGACCAGGCAGCTCCAGTCATATTAAAGTGAGATAAAGCAACCGAGTCAGAGAGAAAGGGTCCCAAAAGCAGGCAAAAGAGTCAGAGACAGAAGAGTGAATAACTTTCAAACATCAGTAATTTCTCTATTCCATAAATGACTTCGTTTTCTACATATGATGAAAAGATGTGGCTGTTGACACCATGCTTTAGAGATCTTTCACCCTTGGTTGTCACAGTGGGCTAGGGAGCACAAAACAGTTGAAGGCCTTGTCACACTGTGTGTCTAAACCAGGTTTTGTTCGCTCTCCATGTCAAGACCCGTTGTCAATGTGCGTCCTCATTACTCAGTCTCTATCTGTACAGAGGAAATTGGAATACTTAAGTTGGTCAGTTGTATGACAGCACATGGTAACCACAAACTCCAAAACTTATCAAGGGTCCTGGAATCTTGTCATTTTTATAGACCAGGTTGTCCCCAAGCTTGTTATTAATTCCAGGGGCTGAACAACTCTCCTCAGGAAGGGAGCTAGGATGTGCCCTATCTGATATTCCAAAGGAGATGCAAACAGAGCCTCTAGGCCCATTTGGCTCCAACATCATACCTCTTAGAAGGGACTTTTAAGAAGCACCATTTGGACATTTTCACAAGCAACCGTGGGACATACCTAGGAAATGTATGACATCAATTAGCATACATATTAACTGTCACTCTTATTCGAAAGCCCTAATTTAGAGCTGCCTCCCCAGCTTCTTTTCAAAATCTAATTTGGAATTGTCCAACTCTCTCTTCCGACAGCAAAAGACACTTTTTTCCTAATTGCATTGCATAAGCATGAGGTGACTCTCATTTATTGCCTAATGGTTGGGTAATTAAACACAAGGGGCAGTCATCTCCTGTGTGCACTTATTGAAGTTCTTAATATTTTCACTGATTTTTAATTAAAATTAAAGCTACATATCAAATTATTATTGAGGATGTGTCATTCAGTCCCTGGGAGCAGAGGACAGAATACACAGAAGAGATGGGATGAATAGGAATGGGCAAGAGATATGCCTTCAAAGCTACCATTGAAGGTTTAAATTCGAGGGAGCAGCTTAATGGCTTATTGATAAAGCAGTTTGTCTGTATGTGGCTTTTGCTGTTAGTTCACTTGATGGCTGAATACTTAGAAGTGAGATGGGTAGCCCTGGCCTCTCAATGACACCAACATAAATTACTCAACTGTTTATCTTCCTTCAAAATGCTAGGACAGCGTTGAGTCTTGAGGGGCAGTGACTGTCTTAATGGCATCTTAATAAAGTCCATGCGAGATGCCGGAGGTTTATAGTCACACACAAAATGTCCATTCAGCCATATTCCCCTGAGGTTGGAAAGCGTGCTTCTGGAATCTGGAATGCTCCGTAAATCACATCCACCCGGCCATAAGCACCCAGGTCACCACAGAATTATGGGTGAAACTATGTTTAAATGTAATAAAACACAGGTCACTTTCATGTCCATAAAATGAAGCCCCCATAGTTCAGCACTTACAAGCCCAGAATGCAATCTAGCCAATGACAGCTCATAAGACAGAAAGTTGTATAACTCAACAATGAACTAAATATATGGGAGATTTGGGCCTGATCTATGGTCCACTGAGACCCTCTGATTACTCACCGTGTCAGCATCACTCATGAGTTACGTGTCTGTGCATTCCTCGTGAACATAAATCCCAGTCTCTCTGGTGTCATTGCATGTGGTTAGATCATTTGTGTGATGGCATTTCCCGTGTGCCAAGGGAGAGCGGGAGACACTTTACAGTGCTTAAAAAAAAAAAAAACATGCACAGTTTCCTGGCACTAGGAAAATGATCAAGGGCCCAGAAAAAATCAAAACTCATTTTCCATCTCCTGCTCTCATAGAGCATGTCAACCTCAACCTAAACACACTTTTAGTTGTGATATTTCCCTGTCCTGGTCTCACCTTCGGCATTGTTCTTGCTGAATTAAGGATCAGAAACTAAGAGTATTCTTTGTCAAGATCATCTTCTGTGATGTTCACTGGGAGTGTGTGAACTTTCATACAGGGTTCAGCACAGATGATGATTTAGTTTTTTTTTTTTTTTCTTTTTCTGGTTTAAAAAAAAACAATGAGAATTTTAAGGATCTGTATTAGTAAGTGTTTGCCAGAAATGATCAGTTAATACAATGACAGATGACTGTCCTAGTTAGCTGTGTCGGCTTGACTCAGCCTGGAACTACCTAAGAAGAGGATCTCAACTGTGGGATTTCCAGTATCAGACATAAGGGGCTTGTCTTGATGGTAATTGATATGGGAGGATCCTAGCCCACTGCAGGCGACACCATCCCTAGCAAGTAGTCCTGAGTCAGACAGACTGGGATTCGAGCCTAGTCCTCCTGTGTGAGCATGAGGAATTGCCGAACACTTCTGGACTTCAGCATCTTCCTGTCTGAACCGGAAACAGCAATTCCTATTATGTCAGATGGTTTTGAATATTTAATAAGATAATATATGGAGCTGCCATGTGATAAGTGATATAACCATAGCCAGCTGTTATTCTAATAAATGACTGATGTACATGTGCACATATGCGTGATTAAGTGGCTGTGTGACTGTGATGGGGTCACTTCTTAACTGAGAAGGACATAAGCATCTACAGTTCTACCTTCCTTCCAGTGTGAGAGCCCTGAAACTTGGAAGACAGCTTAGTCTCTAAGTAGGAGGGCCTGAATCCAGGCATGCTGGCGCACACTTTTAACACCAGTGGTGGGGAGGTAGGGATGGGAAGATTCCCCAACACTTAGTGCAGAGCCGTCTAGTCTATTAGGTAAGTTCCAAGTCCCAGGGAGAGGGTGTGCTAGCCTACACACAGACACAGACACAGAACACACACACACACACACACACACACACACATACACACACATACACACACACCTGAATTTTAGCACAAAGATTAAAAAAAAAACATTGAAATGTTATAAGTACATTACAGTACAGCTTAAAAATATTACATCTAGTCCCCCACACCTTTAATGAAAGATGATTGCAGTGTGGGAGAGCTTGGTGGGAAATTCTGATGTACTTCTAGCTGTCATGGAGTCAGGATTCACAAATCCTTCAAACAGCAGGTAACAGAACTGTTTTGTATTTCTTCCTCTGAGCGATGGCGTGATTAACAGGGTGAATAGCTGCCTTCTGCTGTTACCAACCTCTTTCTTTACCCAGGGACTAGGCACAAACCTTCTAAGATGGGTTCATATTAAATGACACACACCTCTCAACATCTGGAGATTTGAATTCAAATTTGAACTGAAGTGACAAATAAAAGCAGGCATCACCTGTAGCCTGTGTTAGTAGGTTCATCATAGGGTTGACAATGCCATGTGCGGGTACTTGTAGCAGTAAAGGTCAGGGTCTCAGGTGTGGCTGCAGGGATGCTTTGTGAAGTGAGTTGAAGAAAGCAACAAAGAGAACACTGAACACACACGGAGTGACACACTCAAAGACAGCCACTGCCATGTTGGCCACAGCTGCAAAGGAAAAACAACCTAATTTATTCTTATCAACAAGGGGACTAGTGAATAAAGTGTGTTTCGTTCACAGTTGAATACGCCTCGGCAAATCTGTGTGAGTTCCACGTGCACAACAAGATAAAGGGCAACACCCCCCCACTGCGGTGAAATCCTTACTGCTTGCCGTTTTCTGGTGCCCCATATTTGACGACCTTCCCTTGGTGGGGAGCCCTGATGGCACTCAAAGAAATAATAGGCAGACTGCCAGGATGAGACTTGTTAGCCTGTGACCATAAAGTGGGGAGGGGAGATCCCCCTTGGACATGGACCTAAGGGAGGGAATAGGGTAGGGGTGGGAGGCTAGGAGGAACAGGAGGATACGAGTGGTGGGGAACAATTTAGTTGTGACCTGAATAAATTAATACTATTTTAAAAAAAAGAAACCAAGCTGAGTTTAAAGTGAACTAAAAAATAAAAAATAAAAAAATTAAAGAAAAAAAGAGAAAGAACCCTACACACAGTGCAAGGAAGCATAAGATCTTAAAAGTATGTGCAGTGATGATGCCTCTGAAAGGAAGGAGAAGGCATGAAAAGTAAGATGTAAGTCAAATCATATTATATTGTCTCTTAAAAATATAGGTAAGGAGTTAAAATATAAAAAAAATATTAACTGTCATTAAATCCCGACGACATGTAAAATGTTGAAATTTCTGAATGATGGAAATTTTTATTATAATGACATTTCAAAGGAGCAGATATGTTCAAGGCAATTCTTACAATGCCAGGAGCTTAATGGCCCCCATTACAGGATGTGTTAAATTTGGGCAGTTCTCTCCCAAACTTAATTATAATTGCAGCTATAACATGAAAGAATGCATTGTAAGTTCCTGAATTTTCTTTTAGCAGTAAAAATAAGGCCTCTCAGGGGTGGGGAACGGCTCAGCTGTTAAGAGTGTTTTCTCTGTAGGAGGATCACGGTTCCCAGGACCCACATGGATGGTTCCCAGTCAGCTGTAACTCCAGGTTAAAAAAAAAAAAAGTCCTGACATCCTCTTATGGTTTCCACCAGCACTGTACTCACACAAAGATACACACATACACATGAATAAAAAATTAAAACAAATCTAAAAAAAAATTTAAAAAGGCTTACAAGGAGATGAGACCAAGCAGCCTCCTCTTTTCAGTGGAAGTCCTAACCTTCAGAGCTCGGCTGGGGTCTCCCTCTGTCAGCCCTACTCAACACCCCTCTTTCTTAGGAAATATATTTCTGCATCTTGTTCCACAGTTTAGTCCCTGGTGCATTATGGCTGCACTAAGAAAGGGCCACAGGCTGGGTGACTTAATCAATAATTTATTTGCCCACAATGCTAGAGGCTGGAAGTTTATAACCCAGATGTCAGCATGATTGGTGTCTTTTGCAGTCTTCTCCCTTGGCTTAGGAAGCCAGGCTTTCTGTGTATCCTCATATAACCCCATACGGCCATTAATAGCCTCCTCCAAGAAATAAGTCAGGGTGGCTTGGAGCCCGTCCTGAAGACTTCATTTCAGCTTATGTCTTTAAGGCTGATGCTAAAGATGAACAGAGCTGGAGGGATGGCTGAGAGGTTTAGAGCAATGGCTGCTCTTCTAAAGGTCCATTCCCAGCAACCACACGGCCGCTGACAACCATCTGCAATGAGATCTGGTGCCCTCTTCTGGCCTGCAGGCATATGCGCAGGCAGAACACTGTATACATAATAAATAAAGATTAAAGGTTAAAATGGCAAAGTCTGGGAGCATTGAGGAAGATCAATAAGAGGGCTTGTAGCTGGGTCTAAGATAACTAAGCCAATCAGACCCATGAAAAACAGAGCTGTAGGACAGTGACCATAGGCTGGTTTCTTCCTCTCCAAAGTCCTTGAGGACTATATGTAAGGCACTATTGTCACTCCCTGTAACCTTGCTTCTAAGGCTTATAATTGCAAGAGAGTGAATACATACAAGAATGCCTTCTGACAAGTAGCAACAGCAAGAACACTCCATAGACAGGGAGCTAAATAGGAGGTACCTAAGAAAGAATACAACTGTGTCTCTGAGGCTGGGAGGGAGCTACAAGCTGATCACGTAAACGTGAGAACAAAGGGTGCTTAGTACAAACAATTACCACCAGCAAGGCTTAGATGGCAATGCCAGCCCTGGCTGACAGCGAGAGGCTAGCCCAAAGTCAAGACCAGCAACTAACAAAGCATAGATGGACAGAGGAGGGTTTCAGCTACTCCAAACTGGGTGGGCCACAGATGCCCATCTTCCTGGTTGGGCCAAGGGGTATGCACAGAGTGTGTAACTCTTCCATTGGATTGGCTTATGGTAGCCTAGAGAACCAGTTGACGGCAGTAGTGATGGATACAGCCTTGGCCCTAAGAGACGCCTAGAGAAGGAATGTTGATGACTTTTCCCTCTTGGGAACACCTCCTACTCTCCAGAGTTACCTGTTTCCTTCAGCTTCTCAGTTTTTGGTAAAATTCTTAGTAAAGCCTGCTCCTGCTGTGTGCATGCTGGTGATGGTGCACATCATTACTCTAATAGTATGAGCTAACAAACTCACAGTCACTTTTCTAGGTTGGTTTTTTATGACTACGAGTGTCTGGCATCTTAAGTTCTTGGGTTGTGTACAACTGATCCAAAAAAGATCCCATTGCTCTAGGGAAAAATCCCCTGCTATCTATCTATCTATCATCTATCTATCTATCATCTATCTATCTATCTATCTATCTTTCTTTCTATCTATCTATCTATCTATCTATCATCTATCTATCTATCTATCTTTCTATCTATCTATCTATCCATCCATCTATCTATCATCTATCTATCTATCTATCTATCTATCTATTTTCTATCTCCTTCTATCTATTCTTTATGATAACTATCATTGTTTACTTATAGTGAATTGCACATTATGCTCCTAGATTGTTTGCCCTTTCGGAACGCCATAACACAACCCTATTTGGGTTTTTGAGCTTTTGAATTGTAATTACATTAGGTCCTACATGATTAGAGTCAGCTTTAAGTCTACAAACTGATACATCTTTATAAGGAAGAGGAGATACATAGGAAGAAACCTAGAGGGAGGGCAGTATGTGGAGATGGAGGCAAACACTGGTGTGTTACAACTATAGGGCAAGGTTTCCAGGAATTTGATGGCTACTATTAACCAGGACCAGTGCGTAAAGCAGACTTTGCTGAAGCATCCAAAAGGAATGGATTCTGCCCACATCTTGAGTTAGGACATCTGTTTCCACAGCTGCGATAGAACACACTTTTTAATTTTATTCTATTCAGTTTGTTGTAAATTTGGTGTGTGTGTGTGTATGTGTGTGTGCATGAGTGCATGCATGTTTGTGTGTGTTAGTCCAGGCGCATGTGGGCCATGGACAACTTGCGTGTTCATCTTTATCTTCCACCTTGTTTGAGACAGCATCTCTTGTTTACTGCTGTGTGTGCCAGATTAGCTGGTCCCTGAGATTCTGGGGGGTTCTCTTGTTTCTGCCTCCCATCTTGTCACAGGAGTGCAGGCATCACAGATGTGCACACACAGCCAAAATACCCACACACATAACATAAAATAAAAATTAAAAAGATTGATGGGACAGAGAAGCAATTGAAGAAGGTGCCTGATGCCAACTTCTGGTCCCCACACTCTCATGTATACAAAGAAAAAAAAAGACTAAAGACGTAATTACTATATTACTATAAAAATAAAATACTTAGGAATGTTCTCTACCTTATTTTTCACCATATCCATAAAAAAACAGTCAGAGATGAAATGCATCATGGCGAAGTATTTCATTGTCCCAGGTCTGCTGTGTGAAGAAAAAAGTGTTTCCATTTTTAGAGCTTTGAAAATATATCATCGAATTTCACATTGCACGATTTCCAAGCATCAAACAAAAGAAGAAGTTCCTTTTCCCTTTGCAAACTCATTCAATATAAGTATAGCAATTAGATTTGTTTGATCCCAGAGTCCTCTCAGATACAATGATCTCTTCTGAGCCCGGAAGTAATTTGATATGCAAGCTTCCTCCTGTAGTTATTTTAGACTACCCACGATGCCAGCAATTACTTTGATTTTGTATTTTCTCTGGTGCAAGTCATTCCTCCGGCTATTTAATTAGATCACATGTGGGCAGGGGAGACGGAAATTAACAACTTGACACTGCTTGATTTGAGTCATGCTTATATCTTAGAAGTAACCATTGTGGATTATGATTCAATGAATATTTCTCATCTCATCAGAAATATTACTAAGAGAGAAAGAAAATGTGTAATAATGAAGATGAAGATCAACAGCTATTGAAAATGACTCCAAATGATTTTAAAAAACAAAACAAAACAAAACAAAACTTAAATAGCAGACAACTTAATTCCTGCTGGGAAAACCCTTGCACTTGAATGGTTAGAAAGGGAAGTTCACCCTTGCAACATTACAAAAATTAGATCTTAGCTGTGCTTTTTAAAAAATAAAATAATCAGTAATTATCAAGATAAGTTATAAAGTTAAAAAAAAGGGCAGAAAGATAAAAATAGAGAGGAAGATCCAGTGCCCTCATCTGTCCTCCAGGGACCTGTACTCACACACACACACACCAAAATAAGCATACATTTTACAAGATGTACCGCCTACTGTAATGTTGCTGTTATACTGTCACACTGAGAAGTGAGCCCCTTTTTATCTGGTTCTTGTTTTGTGTTGTTTACTTTGCTCATTATTTATTCTCATCTTCTTGACTTGATGAGCACTCATTCACACTTCAGAAGATTAATCCAGGGTAAGAAGGTGTCTTGTTTAAAGGAGAGTAAAACATAGAAGTAGTTGTCAAAGCAGGTTCCTGGGCCTGTCAGTCTACTGTGCCCCAACTTCCAGCCCATATGGAAAGAAGGACCAAAGCTTGAGAAGTTCGGTGTGGATAATAAGCAACTTTGCCCATGAACCAAAGCTGACATATCAACTCAAAGGGGACAGGTGAAATGGTTCAGTGGATAAATGTAAACTAATAAAAACAAACTTGGGGCTTGGAGAGATGGCTCAGTGGTTAAGAACATGCACTCCTACAGAGAAGCAGAGCTCAGCTCCCAGCACTCATACTGGAGGTCTCATAACCACCTGACTTTAGCTCCATGGGGATCCAGTGCTCTCTTCTGGCTTCTGGAGGCACTGCACACGCACACTTTAACAACGTCTAACCCTGTCTTAGTTAGGGATACTGTTGCTGTGGTGAAACATGACCAAAGCAAATTGGGGAGGAAAGGGCTTATTTAGCTTACACTCCCATGTCACAGTTTATCATCAAAGGAGGTCAAGACAGGAACTCAAATAGGGCAGGAACCTGGAGGCAGGAGCTGATGCAGAGGCCATGGAGGGGTGCTGCTTACTGGCTTGCTCCCCATGGCTTGCTCAGTCTGCTTTCTTATAAAGTCCAGGGCCAGTTGGGCGTGGTGGCACACGCCTTTAATCCCAGCACTCGGGAGGGAGGCAGAGGCAGGCAGATTGCTATGAATTCGAGGCCAGCCTGGTCTACAAAGTGAGTCCAGGGTAGACAAGGCTAACATAAAGAAACCCTGTCTCGTAAAACCAAATAAAAATAAATAAATAAATAAATAAATAAATAATAAAGTCCAGGACCAGCAGCCCAACGATAAGGCCACCCACAATGGGCTAACCCTTCCCTCCCGCATCAATTGCTAATTAGGAAAATGTCCTATAGCCCAGTCTTATGGAGGCATTGCCTCAGTTGACGTTCCCTTCTGTCAGATGACTATAGCTTGTCTCAAGTTGACATAAATCTAGCCAAGAAACCCTCCCCTCAAGGGTTGGAATGGCAATGAGCTTCCAGACAGCTGAACACACAGAGGACCTTAGAGAATGTCACGCCCGGAGAGCCCACAGAAGCCCCATAGCCTCACTGCTTTTCCTCACCCTCCAGATCTTTCATCTAAGTTCTTTTTAGTATCCTTTAAAATAAATGTAGGCAATGTGTTTCTCTCTGTCCTTTGATCTACTCTAGCAAGCAGATCAAATCCACAGAGGGGATTGTGAGGACCCTTAGGCATAGCTGGCTGCACAAACTACGACTTGTGCTTGCATTTGGTGCCCGATGTCGAGAAGCAGCGCCAGGAGCAGTGAGCCCTCTGCCTCTGGGATCCCCTCAGGTTGAATTAGCTGGAGGACTCCAGGATGCCACCCACTGAAGAGTCAGCTGTAGAACATTGTGCTGTGGGTGTGTGAGCTACGTTTCTATTGCTGTGACAAAATGCTATGACCTAGGCAACTTATCAAAGGAAGTCTTTAATTGGGCTTATGGTTTCAGAGGGTGAGAGTCCATGATGGTGAAGCAAAGGCACAGTGGCTGGAAGAGCTTCGAGCTCACCTCTGGATCTGCAAGCAAGAGTCAGAGAAATAGCATGTGTCTTTTAAAACACCTCCCAGACAGTCCAGTCAACTGGAGACCAAGTCTTCAAACATATGAGCCTATGGGGCCATTCTCATTCAAACCACGACAGTGGGGGGAAAACCCGGGTCACAGCCTGTGTTTCTCTTAAAACTTATTCTTACAGAACCACAACCATGCTTTTAACTTCTACTTTTCCTTTCTAAAGAGACACAGGTCAGCTTCCAGTTTACAGGGATGGGCGGGTAATTCTAGGTCTATGAGATTCAACGCCCTCTTCTGGTCTTTGTGGGCACTGCAAGTTCCCAAGCTTCCTACTGAGTTCTTCTGTGTGTGTGTGTGTGTGTGTGTGTGTGTGTGTGTGTGTGTGAGAGAGAGAGAGAGAGAGAGAGAGAGAGAGAGAGAGAGAGAGAGAGAGA
>OU015742.1:64250987-64267823 GCA_907169655.1 Acomys percivali | reverse complement strand
ACACACACAGACACACATACACACATATACACATACACATACATACAGACACACATATACACCACACACACCACACACACACACACACACACACACACACACCACATTCTGGACTTCATGAGATGCCAAACTGTGATGAGACATGAACAGCTAGCCTCCTGCTCCCTCCTGTTGCTGTTCTTTCCCTGGCATGATGGGGCTCTGTGCCTCCTATATGGAAAGTCAAAACTTGCCTACCCTCAGCTGCTGTTTGCCAGGGTGTTTTTATCACTGCTGTGGCAAAGCAGCAGACCAGGTTGGCCTGGAACTCAGTCCTCCTGTGTCTGCCTCCAACTTGCTAGGATTATAGGTGTGAGCCATCATGCCCAGCTCTAATTTTTTCTATTAAAATCAGTACCATTATGAGTGTTGAAGTGAAATTGAGTTGATGAACAAGCAAGTGTGTTTATGTGTTGAATAAAATTTTAAAAATTAAATAAAACCTCACTTATTTTAAGTGGATGTCAACAGCAACATTTGAAAGCCCATAAAATAGCTTACAACGTTAATGAATCTGATACAGAGGAAGCTCATAAATACCACCCTCCACATTCATTATATGCCAGCGTTTCTCCTATGGCAACCGTGTGCCGCTCTGTGCTGTTTTATCACCTGCTGGGTCTCCTGTGGTTATTAAAGAGCATCATAAAACAAGACATCAGATGTGCGTGACATCTAAATAATCTAAGTCCTGCTCATTAAAGCCAAGATCAATAGCGTGGTAAAGACTTTAACACGGATTTCTTACCATGTAGCTCAGTGGCTCTCAAATTTCCTAAAGCTGCGATCCTTTAATACCATTCCTCATGTGGTGACCCACAGCCATAAAATTATTTTCATTGCTACTTCATACCTGTAATGTAAATACGTGTGTTTTCTGATGGTCTTAGGCAACCCCCATGAAAGGGTTGTTTGACCCCCAAAGAGGTCATGACCCACAGGTTGAGAACTCTAGTTGGAGCACTGTGCAGTTTCTCTCCCTCTCTCTGTGTTACTGACAGAAGCTCAGCAGACCCGTCACATTCTCATGGCTCTCTTCCCGGCCTTCCCAGGCTTGGGTACCAGTTGTCCTGGTGGATGCAGACTTACCCCGTCTTGTTAACTCAGGCTCCTGTTCGCATACTCCTCTCTTTGGAAAATGCTTTCACGTCAGTTCCCTCCTTGAGACAAAGCCTGCCTGCCCTCTCATTCTCCATTTCTACGGTACATTATTTAACCAACAAAATACAAGATATCCAATTAACTTTAGGCTTCAGATAAAAGAACCAAACAATTTTTCAGGAAAAAGTATGTCTCATACAACATCAGGGAAATACTTATATTAGAAATGTGTTTGTCTCTACATCGTGTAACTACTTAAATAAAATCAGGCAAATGTTTTGTTAGAAGCCTCATTCTAGCTCAAGCTAAGAGAATTACGCTATTCTGGCTTTGTAGGAGTATCACTACCAACTGCTTGCTAGGCTAGTGGTTGGAAATAGCAGAAATTTATTTTCTCTCAATTCTGGAAGCTGAATGTCTAAAATCAAGGTGTGCACAGAGTTCCGTTTTGCTCAAAGACCCCAAAGAAAGAGCCTTGCTGCTACCTCCAGCCTTGGTCGGGCCCTGGCATCCTTAGCGCATCAGTTTCTTTTTTCATTGTTGTAATAAAACACTCGGCATCAAGCAGGTGAAGGGAGAAGGGTTTATTTTGGCTCACAGTTCAAGGGGAAACACTACCATGGTAGGAAAAGGGTGACAGCAGCAACAGAAAGCATTGGTCACGTGGCCTCTGCAGTCAGGAAGTAGAGATTGAACAGGAAGTGGGGAGTAGGCTATACAACGTCAAGGCCCTACCCTTAGTGCGTCACTTTCTACAGTGACTCCTCGGGAAGGTTCCCTAACTTTTCTCAACAGCGTCATTATTTAAGGACCAGTGTTCTCACGTATGAGCCTGTGGGGATGACACATTTCATACTCAAGCCACGGCGCTTGGCTTTTGGCCACGTCACGCAGTCCAGGATCTCAGCCCACAGAACTGTGCTGGCCACGTTTAGAGTCCAGTCTTCCCACCTATTAACCCTACTTAGAAAAGCCCTCACAGAGGCGCCCAGTGACATGCCTCCTAGGTGATCAAGATCCTGTCAAGGTGACAGTATGAATTATCACGTGACTTACAGTTGAATGCTTACCCACCCCACTGACTTTCCCAGGCACCTAGTCAACACATATTTGGCAAAGAAGGAGAAGTCACGCTGGGCACCAATGTTCATCTTTTTTTTTTTTTTTTCCATCCTGACTATGAATGCAATGTGACCTATCTCCTTATACTCCTGATACCAAGCCATACCCACTATCACTGTACCTTCAAACTGTGGCCCCAGATTAGCTCTCCCATGAGTTGCTTTTGTTGAGTTTTTTGTTATATATGCCAGAAAAGTATAACAGAAACCTGTCACGTGCTAAGGCTGGGAGGGAACTGGGGATGTATTTACGTTTCGGGATTCCTGAGGGATGCCCAGTTGGGAAGGAGGGTTGGAGATAGCATTCTAGCAAGCAGGAAACACATGTGGTACACATAAGGGAAAGCCATCGGCAGAGATAAATGCACCTATTCCCATTCCCTCTTCACAGGTCAGAGGCTTTGCACCCCAGGCAGAGAGCCCCTCAACCAGCACACAGGGGCAGAGAGCACCTTTTTTGTTTCGTTTGCTTTTGATTCAGCAAAAGTACTTAAACCAAGGATCCAAAATCAAATTATCTTGCTTCCTTTTACAAACTTAAAATTTAGTGGGATTAGAAGGATCTAGGAGACCGCAGAACGCTGTGTTTTAAATCCTCGCTGTGTTTGACCAACTGACTGAGATGCCAGGCAGAAACAGTGCACAGTGCTATCAGATAGGCATTTGCATACGCTTTTGATAAAACAGCCTCAGGCTGATGTCAACACGCTCTCTTTGAAGTTAAGTGCCATGAAGGATGGACCCATGTTTCCAGGGCTGCCTCCGTGGACATCCTGGGCAATTGCGTCATGATTAGAAGGCCCCTACTTAGTTTAATGATCTACTGCTATAATTTTAATTTTTAACTTTTGGACAAATGACGCCACATTTTCTTTCTTTCCTTTATTTTATTTTATTTTTTGTATTGTGTCTTACAGATTTTATTGAGTCTTCCGCATTTTAATACTTTTGGGATAATTTACAATTATTTTGGTTTTCCTTGGGGAATGACTTTTGGATGAGCCAAATTAATTTTGCAAGCTTTCTGGGATTAAAAAAATATATAGACTGTAGTGGATATAAACATGCTTTTGTTTTGATCCCAAGTGTGGGATGGGGAACAGACTTGTGAGAGACCAAGTGATGTTTATCCACTTAGAAGTCAAACCACTTCACGGGGGCAAGGGGAGCTTGGTTTTTGCCAGCTTAAAAAAAATCCTAGTACATACTCTAGTACACACATAGGCCCCAAACAAGAGGCTGGATTTTTTGGGTCTTGGTATTGACTGTTCATGGATGGCTATACTTCAAGACACTTCAAGAAAAGACCAATCCAACAAAGGCTTTGAAGCTCCGGGCTCTGGCTACTGTTCCAAGTTCCAGCAGTAACTTTGGTAAAATTGCTGGTCTACTAAAATCCTGCTGACTGAGCCAGGGAAATCACTCCCAAAAACTAAATTCAACAAGGTCTGCTTCCCCTGTTCCCGTAAGCCTCCTTTCTCTCCTATCTAGGGTAGGTGGGTTAGATGAAAGATATAAACATTAAAAAAATAATAATAAAGTAAGTTTAAAAATGTTAAATGGAATGATAAAAGGGGAGGATAAAAAACTGTAAGATAAAACGTAGATTATTGAATCTTTTAGCCTAAAATATTTTACACTGGTATTGTAGCTCAATAAAAATTTAAGATTATTTTGTTCAATTTTTACTTTATGTATTGTACATATTATATATTGATAGATTTTGTTCAGTGTTTGCTTAATGTATTGTACATATGCAACTCATTTTAAAAATGTGATGTACAATGATAGTCTTATAAGAGCTAACTACTACAAACTGTTCAGGATGGTTGGCGACACAAATTAATAGTTAGACACCTAAAAATCTTACTTGTAGTCTTGTTAGATACTAGTTTACTTAATTACAAAATGAGCTTTATTTAATTTATTGTATATGTTTTCAAGGTTGAATAGATAGTACATAGCTAAAAACAACCAATGCTTATCTATTTAGATATACTGAGACAGATAAGTAGATCGATCAATAATAGATAAAATAGATAGATGATATAAAATAAATAAGTAGATATGATTATACACTATAATAAACAGATAGATGGTCTTCAAACATGTCAAAGATCTACAAAATGTAACATTTAATGATAAAAGGCTTTTCTAACAGAGAGACACATCCGCTCCTGGCAACACCTCTGATTTACGTCAATAAAGATAATGAACATCAAAAAACCAAGTGTGACAAAATAGCCAGTACACTAAAAAACTCTGTTGTTATCTCTACTGCTGATAGCAGACTAACTGTCCAAACAGTGATCAAACATAACACTAAAAAAATGACTGTCCAACTTTACAGAGACTAAGTGGGCCAGTCCTTCAAAATTCCTGCTTCACAAAACCATCTGTTAGATATTTTGGACCAACAGGCTAAGGACTAAATGCAACAACAACAACAACAACAACAACAACAACAACAAAACCTGTTACTGTTCAGGCAGTCAACTCTCTCTGTCCTGTCTATACTTTTGGAAGTTACCTGCCTACACTTCCTTCATATTAGATAATATTTCCTTCTTAAGTCTCTGATGGTGTTAAAGACTAGATAGCCATAGTATTACCCTAAGCTTTACATTAAGAACTAAAAACATTTTTAGAGGTTGATAAATGTAAATTAAAATGATTCAAAAAACTTTAGACACTATGATAAGACTCAGTAAGATAAGATAAATAGTAAAATAATTTCTCTAAGATTTTCAAATACAAATGAACTGGTCCTTGTAAATGCGACTTTTACTAGATAATTCTCATAATTATTTTTATTGTATGTAATTTATTAATTTTAATAAAAGGGGGATATGTAGTGGATACCTGTTTTTGTTTTTATCCCAAGTATAGGGTGGGGAATAGATTTGTGAGAGAGCAGGTGATGTTTATCTACTTAGAAGTCAAACCACCTCCTGGGGGGCTTGGTTGTTGCCAGCTAAAACACATCCTTGTACGGACGCTGAGAGGATTATATATATTCTCAGTGTTCCCAACAGGACCACATCTCTACCAGGACCTTTGTTAGTCAGAATCGTATATATGAGCCCCAAACAAGAGGCTGGACTTTTTGGTCTTGGTATTGTTTGACTGTTCATTGCTACACTTCGAGATGGTCCAAGAAAAAACAAAACAAACAAACAAAAAAAAAACACTCCAAGGAAGGCTTCGAGGCTCCAGGTTCCAGCTGATGTTCCAGGTTCCAGTAGCAACTTTGGTAAAATTGCTGTTCTACAAAAATCCTGCTGACTGCGCCAGGGGAATCGCTCCCCAAAACTAAATCCAAGAAGGTCTGCTTCCCCTGTTTCTATACGCCTCTTTTCTTTCCTATCTAGGGTAGGTGGGTTAAAAGAAAGATACAAACATCTTAAAAACACCCAATAAAGTAGGTTTAAAAAAGTTAAAGCCAGCCGGGCGTGGTGGCGCACGCCTATAATCCCAGCACTCGGGAGGCAGAGGCAGGTGGATCGCTGTGAGTTCGAGGCCAGCCTGGTCTACAAAGCGGGTCCAGGACAGCCAAGGCTACACAGAGAAACCCTGTCTCAGAAAAAAAAAAAAGTTAAAGCCACCCCTACCCAGATCTAGCCAATGGACGGGACATTCTCCACAGTTGAGTGGAGAGTGGGGTCTGACTTTCACACGTACTCTGATGCCTCATATTTGACCACGTCCCCTGCATGGGGAGACCTGGTGGCACTCAGAGGAAGGATAGCAGGCTACCAAGAAGAGACTTGATACCCTATGAGCATATACAGGGGGAGGAAGTACCCCTCAGTCACAATCATAGGGGAGGGGAGTAAGGGGAAAATGGGAGGGAGGGAGGAATGGGAGGATACAAGGGATGTGATAATCATTGAGACGTAATATGAATAAATTAATTAAAAAAGAATATTAAAAAAAAGTTAAAGCCTACAATAGACCTTGGGGTCCCTGGCCGCTCCCTGGCAGCCTGAGTTAGCTCATCTGTACGCGTCACTAGGAACATCTCTATGGGTTGGAAAGACTTTTCATGTAAACATGGTTGGTTCTCAGTTCCGTGCTTGACACAGGGATTCACACATAATCTTGATGACATGTTCGAAATCTGTGGAGACAGGGTGGGGTGGCCCAATCGGACCTTATTGACTGAACATCTGACCTTATGAAGCAGGTATTGCCAGCGTGCCAGCTGGGCTCCGGGGGAAGATGTAGCTGACTAGGTAGATAAGGCCCTGGTCTTCTGGTGCTGCTCTTGAGATAATAAAGGAAATACGGGGAAAGAAGCATGCAAATATAGCAACCACAGGCAATTGGGAAGTAACAAATGACAAGGAAAAAGATGTCTTGAGGGATGGAGCGGTCTACATCTAGGCAGGGTGGGGGTGCCTTTGGATTTGAAGCTAGGGGAGAGCTCTTTAAGTAGGCTGCAGTAGACGCTTAAACCTCTTGGGGTGATGGAAAACACTAGAAGCCCATAGGAGAGGGAGCGTTTTCTAGGCATAGGGATGCATAGGGCAGGTGTTGACTGGGGTGTGCATGTGGAAAACTTGACCACTTCCCATTTGTGACCTTAGAATGGGTACAGCAGTTGGTGCTTGGGAATATCTCGGTCCTATTTCATAAGCCACCTTTGGACCTTGACAATGCCTAAAGCAAAAGTGAGCTGGTCATGGCCACCGAGGGGTTCTGCCAAAACAGTGGGAGAGAGATATGTTCATTAATAATTCTATGACCCAGCCTGCCGGGTTTGACTAATGCTCGGGAGGAGAATTCTCCTGTATAGGGACAGGACACAAGACATGAAGAAGGAGAGCAAGTCTTTGATCAATCTCTCAAATTTTATTTTTCAGGTAGAAGGCTTTATAAGGCAGGGGGCAGGGAAGCATATTGCTATGGCAACCCAGCTGCAGGCTATCTCAAGATGCGAGGAATTCCAAGCAGGTCACAATGTTCTGCCACACTGAATATTTTGCTATCTTTATCTAATCTAACTGCTAAGCTACAACAGGGTGGGTCCGTCTAAATCTTATCTTTAGTCTAACTGCCGAACCACAACAAGGTCAGCTGGTTTCTGGTAAAAGGCAGACTGCTGACAAGATGGCTGAACATTGGCCATATGGTCTAGCGTCCCCAACAATTCTAGTGGATGAATGCTGCAGAGTATTTGATCACATTGTGAACCCTGAGACTGTGTTGTGGAAAAATCGTTTCTAGTTGTCATGTGGCTCAGCCCTAGCACCCACCTCTATCTTAAGAGGTTTCTGTAAGCAGGATTAAATAAAGTCAACCATAGATCAAGAGGCAGAGAAAGCAGCCAGCTAACAGGGAGTGAACATAGGAAAAAAAACCCAGAGAGTATGAGGAAGTCAGGAGGGACACACAGGAAGTAGAAAGGAGGGGCATTCAGTTTGAAGGGTTTTTAAGACAATGTGGAGAAGGAGAAAGGGTTTTTTCCCCCCCCCTTCTAGGACATAAGCTGAGTAGGAAGGTCAGCTGGATGCCTTCTCTGCCTCTGTGAGCTAGTAGACTTTCACCCCAGCATCTGGTTCCTGAGTCTTTATTGGCAAAATTGAACATTTGGGATTTTGTTTAAAACAACAGATGACAAAGGACAGATCGTAGAGGGGCACTGCCAGTGCAGTGGGAGAGAGGTATGTTTATTAATGATTCCACTGTGTGATGAAGAACAGACCATGGAGGAATTAGTATTTATTTATGTGAAGACTTCAAGTATAGTTCTGGGGACATAGCTTAGTTGGTAGAATGCCTGACTGCTATGCATGAAGCTCTGGGTTCCTGAGCACTACACCAACCAGGCATGACGACACACTGCCTGCAATGCCAGCACTTAGGAGGAAGAGGCTGGAGGCGCAGGAGTTCAAGTCATCCTTGGCTACATAGGGACTTTGAGATCAACCTGAGCTACATGAGACCCTGCCTCAAAAAAAAAAAAAAAAAAAAAAAAAAAATTAAACTTAGATTATTTTTTGAGATAGTCATTTAAAAGTCTTTTTCTAATGAGGTTGATGAGGCCAGTTTGTTGCAGGATTAGCGGAAAAAATGAATAAGATGAATAAAAAGTATTTGAAAATCTTATCTCTGCAGCATCTTTGTGAATAATGAGGGGTTGGCATGGTGGGGGGGGGGAGAAGGAAACTAAAGATTAATGTGCTTCAAAAATGTGAAGGTGCCATTTCGTTAACCCCCAAATTGATGGCCACGAAACCCATTCTTTTATTTTTAAAATTTTATTTATTATTTATACAGTATTCTGCCCATATGTGCATCTGCCTGCCACAGGATGGCACTAGATATCATTACAGATGGTCATAAGCCACCATGTGGTTGCTGGGAATTGAACTTGGGACCTTTGGAAGAGCCAATGGTGCCCTTAACCTCTGAGCCGTCTCTCCGGGCCCCACCAGACCCATTCTTAACATGGAAATGATATCACTGCTTGGTCATGCTGCATTCTGGGAAGTTTTATTGGCTTGCTGCAAAAATCCTGTAAATAAAGAGACTAGTGTTCCATGTTCATTGTCCTCCACACTCACGTACATCAATGTCCCCAGCAGGACCACATCTCTTCCAGGAGCTTTGTCAGTCAGAATCCTCCAAAAGAACGTAATTTTACCCAAAATCATATTTTTGTAGGGTGTTTCCTGAATCATGTTTGCTAAGCATGGACAGATACATACACATATATTTTATCTTACTCTATTTGTCCACTCACCATCTTTTTTTTTTAATCTAAGATTTATTTATTATGTATACAATGTTCTGCCCACATGTATGCCTACACACCAGAAGAGGGCACCAGATCTCATTATATATGGTTGTGAGCCAATATGTGGTTGCTGGGAATTGAACTCAGGACCTCTGGGAGAACAGACAGTGCTCTTAACCTCTGAGCCAATTCTCCAGCCCCTCCATTCACCATCTTTATGCAGTCTCTCCATCATGCCATCTACCTCTGTGTATTTAGCTAACTATGATTTATCATTTATCCTAGAGTAGCTAGCACCTTTTCCTTGTAAATTCAGAAAAGCATAAAGAATGTTAGTTTGGGGACTGAAGAGGTGGCACAGCATTTAGGAATGTAAACCACTCTTGCAGAGGACTCAGGTTTGATTTCCAGAACCCCTGCCTGGTGGCTCACAACCCTCTGCAGCTCCAGTGCCAGGGGCATCTGTGACCTCTCACTTCATGTGTGTATATCTACAAACATATCCTTAATTTAAAACAAAATAAATATATTTTTAAAAGAATATTACTTTTAAAATCAATTATTATGTGACTAACTTTTATGCTTTTAAATAAGTTTTAAAAAGTAGGGCTGGAGAGATAGCTCAGCGGTTAAGAGCACTGTCTGCTCTTCCAGAGGTCCTGAGTTCAATTCCCAGCAACCGCATGGTGGCTCACACCCATCTATCATGAGATCTGGTTCCCTCTTCTGGTGTGCAGGTGTGCATGCAGACAGAGCACTGTATATGTAATAAATAAATAAATAAATAAATAAATCTTTTTTTAAAAAAGTAAATATACCTGTATACATATTCAAACAATGGTTATTTTGTGTATGCTTGCATTCTTTTGTTAGTTTTTTACCTTGTGACTCTAGATTTTTTATTAATTCAAACGAAAATCTTTTTTGCCTTATGGCTTTAGATTTTATGTTTATTCAGAAGCTTTGGCTTGTCCCCAATATTGAATTTTACATTTTTTTCCTTTTGATGGAATCAGGCTGATTAAGCAAACACAATGAAAATGCCAATGCTTATTGCATCACAGGATATAAATCTCAGTTCTCATGGGGCTCTGGAATTGAAGATCTATGCAGAGATTATTTACTCCAATAAACTTCCTCTCGAGATGGCTTATGTAAATTTCTTTCTGCCACAGATGCAAAACATTTATTCCAAGAAGTAAACAAGCTGTGTGCTTAAGAAAGAAGATAGGTCCCCAGTAGCCAATCAGATTTACAAGTAGGTTTGCAGTTTTCTTCTTGGAAAATTAGCCAGAATGATTCTGTATAATACATAGAACCTAAGAATTACTAGACTGGATGCGTTTTCAGCAAAGAAAATGAAATGCCTTTCCCCCTCACCATGTCATCTGGTTTGTTTATTTGTGGTAGTGTTTGTTAAGCACTGTGTCTTTCTGTCTGTCTGTCTATCTATCTATCTATCTATCTATCTATCTATCTATCTATCTATTATCTGTCTGTCCATCCATCCATATATGCATCCATCCATCCATCCACCCATCATCTGTCTGTCCATCCATCGATCTGTCTGTCTATCTATCTATCTTTATTTGTGCTTGCTGCCAGTAAGGTCATCTTATCTGATAAGCTCATGTCCAAGAAGAAGTTAAGTGAGCCACAGATCTTTCACTTAATTCAGTAGCTTGTAGGCACAGATTGCTGTGTAGCCCATGTGTCTCTGGTGATCCCTGCTTGGACCTTGCTGTATCACACGTTTCTAAACATCCCTTATAAAGTGACCTAGCAGGATGTAATTGCTAGGTTGAGTCATGAGATGGTATGAATATTCACCTGAATTTTGTGCAAATAGACATTAGCTTTAGATGAGAAACATGATACTGTGCACAGGTTAATTCCCCCCAATGAATTTGCCAATTGATATTTTAGAGATATTGTCATTGGGAGCACATGAAACAACCAACACATAAAGTTTGAAACATAGACAGTTCATTTGGACTAATTTTAAAAGGTTTAAAAAACCCCACGAAACAAACAAACAAACAAACACAATTTTAGGAGCTAGCTAAATAGCTAAGAGCATTGGCTTTTCCAGAGGGCCAGAGCTCAAATCCCAGCTCCCACAAGGCAGTTTACAACTGTCTGTAACTACAGTTCCATGGACTCTGATGCCATCTTCTGGTCTCCTTGGGCACTACATGCATGTGGCACACAGATGCGCATACACACTAGACTCCCCATACACATAAAATGAAAATAAATCCTGCTGAGGAAGGGGTAGTTTCTTGTGCCAGACAGAAGTTTTTTGTTAGACAGTTTGCCCTCTCCAAACAGCTATTAGACCTTATTTTCACCTTATGTGCGATGAGGAGTAGAAAAAACAAAATAGCAGGATAGCAGGACTTGAGTGGAGTGACTGATTAAATAAACAGAATGAGCTAATTAGCGACGAAGCTATAAGATAAAGATAAATGCAGATTTCTTAGAAGCAACACAGGGGCGGGGGCGGGGGAGGGAAGGGAAGAGGAAGCGCTCTGGACATGGGGGACCCTGGAACCAAAATGTCTGCTTTATATAGTGAGAGCAAAGCCCCGAGGGCAGGCCGTGCCAGCTATGCCCCGAAGCAGGAACTAACATAGAGCAGGGAATGTTTTGAGGTTGCACAAGACACTTGTTCCTGGGGGTCTAAGTCCGAGCTTCCCTTTTGAGCTATAGAATGGTACTGATGTGCTAGACTTTCTGTGAGGGTAGAGTTTATCTTTTCTCGGTTATAGTCATAGTGTTTTTACTGCCTTTTTTCAGAGAGTGTTACTCTGTAGCACCCAGCTAGCCTGGATCTCACAATGTAGCCTAGACTGACCTTGCATTTGGAGCAACACACCTACCTCAGCCTCCCAAATTCTAGGATTATTGTATATGTGAGCCTGGGTGCTTCTTTTTATTTACATTTTTATTTTATTTTTTTCTCTTTGTGTGGTGTGTGTGTGTGTGTGTGTGTGTGTGTGTGTGTTGGGTATATTTACTTCTGTGTGTGCTTTGGGGACCTGATGTTTATGCTAAATGTCCTTTTCCATGTTATTTTTGAGAAAGGATCTCTCACTGACCTTGGAGCCCACTTTCTTAGTTAGATTGTTCACCCAGTGGACCCCAGGGACCCTTCTGTCTCTGCCTCGTGAGCCCTGGAATTGTAGGCATGTGCTGTCGTGCCTCACTTTTGCGTGGGTGCTGGGAATAAGAGTCAACTTTTCATAATTGTGAGGCACTTTCCTCACTGAGCTGTCTCCCTTACCCTCTGTTTCTTGATCTTTGGTGAACAAAGTTGCCCTCCCACAAATCCTTAGGCTAGGTTCCTTAGCTACTAGCAACAGGAAACGAACCATATTTGGTGTTTTAGCCCCTCCCACGCCCTAGAGCCCTAACAGGAGAAGCTCAGGGAGCTGGAGCTGACCGACCCACGCAGCCAGCTGTGCTCTCTCCATCAGCTGGGACTCCGCGGAGGCAAGCTTTTGTTCTGAGGGTGCGCCCAGCAGCTGTCGTCCAGTATGCTCCTGGGCAGTCTGATTGGTGCTGCGAATTTTAAAACTCCCAAGAAAATGTTTTGTCAGTGAAAGCATCCAGCTCATGGGGAGCAGTTAAATGAGCAATAAGGCATCATTTCCCAGGCTCTAATAACCATGACCTGTTTTAACCATTGCCCATTAGAATACCCGTAAAGCTCTGGTCGTTTGTTATCCTGTTTTCAAATCTTCATCTCTCAGTGAAGATGTTAGAAAAGGTCAGAACTGCTGTCAGCCCCCAGTGATAAAGAGCAGGATGGCGCTTGGGGAAATGGCAGTTCCCACAGCGTTCAGGACTATAAACTCTTTAAATTGAATTGTAAAAGTTTATAACTAATAAAGAAACTCTTTTAGATGAATTTAATGTTATTTGGTCGTTTGAAATATTTCACAGATGGAAACAGATGGTAAGGTCGTGAAATGGGCATCGTAAAATGCGAACGTGCCCTCCCTGCTGAAGATGCAGCGATGCAGCCATGGGCTAGGTCATTACCTACTATGTTCAACTGAAGTCAGGTGCTTCTGTAGCTCCCGTGATGGGAAGAGGGTCCATGGCTTCGGCTTCCAGGAAAGGAGGCAAGAAGAGCCAACAGATGTCTTTTTACTAAACAGGATAATAAACGTTTCCCTGCTCTCTCCTTTAAGTGACCTTGACCAGTTTCTTTCTTGAGCCAGTACGGTCACCTTAAATAAGAATGGGAATTCCTAACCCTGCTGGGTGTGGTGGTACAGGCCTTTAGTCCCAGCACTTGGGATGCAGAGGCAGGCTGTGAGTTCGAGGCCAGCCTGGTCTACAAAGTGAGTCCAGGACAGCCAAGGACAGCCAAAGGGGAGAAAAAAAGAAAGAAAGAAAGAAAGAAAGAAAGAAAGAAAGAAAGAAAGAAAGAAAATTCCTGAAGCTGAAGGGGTGTTTTTAGGGATTGAGATCAGTGGTTTCTCTTCTAGAGGCTCTGAGTTCTCAACATTCAGGCCAAGGGGTTCACACTTATGTAGACAAGCACACATGCACACATGTGCACAGAGAATATATACATACAATTAAACATAAAGTAAATCTTAACAAACAAGAATGGGCATGCACTCCATGGAAGGGCAGTTTTCTATGAGGATCAGCAGCCATGAAGCTAAGCACACCCCATTACAGACTCTTTTAAGGCAGGCTCTTGGCCACTCATTCACTTAACGAATTAGAGAAAACCTACTATATGTGCTGGGCGTCTTTTCTAGACATTTGTGATTTATCAATGAAGAACCAGACATAGAAATTCCCTTGTAATAGAGTTTCCATTCGAGCCACGTGGAAGGCCTCTCAGGACTAAGATAGAGATGCTGATTACTGTGCAGGCATAGGCACAATAGCATGCCACAAAGGGAGAAAACACAATTGAAAAAAAAAATCTGATTAAAACAGATCAAGAATGGTGAGTAGTTAGTTGTGGTGCTACACACCTGTAGTTCCAGCACTCAGAAGGCAGAGGCAGGAGGATTGCCAGCTACATGTCAGCTTGGGCTACATAGCAAGACTATGTGGATATCTAAGAAGAACAGTGAAGTGGGGTATTAGGTCTAAAAGTAACGACCCTTTTCAGTCTTTCTTCTCCTTCCCCGATTCCCCTTCTTTCCCTTCCCTACTTCCCTTTCCTTTCTCTTCCCTTCCCATTTTCTTTTCTTTACCCTCCTCCTCACTCCCTCCCTTCCTCTCAAACACATAAGTAGATATTAAACGAAATAAATCTAAAACCTATGGAAGCGCTGTCCTGTCTTGCTCAATATCAGCAAAATCTCTTGAAAGTTTTTTTCAGTTCAGAAGTTATCTTTCTAAAACGTGAATAAGTGGACATGGCAGTCAGGGGAGTTCTTTTTTTTTTTTTTTTTTTTTTTTTTTTTTTTTTGGGAAAAGAGCCTTTGGGTGAAGATGGGAGAAAACCAGACACATGCTTCCGGATGGAGAGAGCTCCAGGGAGGAGGAAGAGGCGGTAGAGCGGTGTGGATGTGAGCGTGCTCCCATTCATCGAGCAGCAGCGTGGAGGCCAGCATATGCACAGGCATGAGCATGGAGGAAAAGGCTAGAGCAGCAATGGAGGGAATGGGTGCATGTCTCTGGACCATTTATGATGCTGCAAGCCATTGCTGGAACCTTCCAATGTACTTAGTGGTGTGGGGGTGCATTGGAGATTCCCAGGTAGATGGGTGATATGATATGACTTGTGACATATGGGTAATGTTCTAGAAGCTGGTAGAAAATATGTGTGTGGCAGGCAAGAATTAAAGCAGGCAACCTAGGTAGGAAATAATCCTGGAGGAATGGGGCTCCTCAGACCAAAGCTGGGCATTGGACACAGTGAGAGCTCCAATAGGCTTGGCAAGAGGACCGACATGTTGTCCTGTAGATTGTGTGTTGGCTGTGAAAGAAAGAGAGGGCTGACAATGGCACCAAAGGATGAAGCTGGCATTTCCTGAATGCAGGAGGCTGGAGGAGATGGACTTTGGTTTCCATTTAGAACAAATGGAGCTTAGGAAATATTAGTCATGCAAGCACAGGTACCCACTGGGCATGTGTGCATATGCAGAATTAGAGAGAAAAGTCTGGGCCAGAAATGTGAATTTAAGGGTTATTATCAGTGAACATGGCATTTAAAGCTGAATGCCATATGGTATGTGGTATTTATAGCTAAGGATCCGGATGAGGTCACCTGAAGGCATTCAGGTAGGCAAGGAAAGTGAGAGGTCACCTGAAGGACCTACGCTGGCCTTCCCCTAGCTGAGTGAGTGTAGATGAATCACCATGGTGACCAAACACACCTCCACACTCAGAAATAACATGGATGAAGAGCTGCAAGGATGTAGCTGATGGAACAAATCCTTGCTTGGTGTGACTTCTCCTAGATCCAGGATGGACATGGGGCCTGATGGGGAAAGGGGACCGTGTCCACAAGGCTGCTAGGTTTTGTTCAGACATTCGTTGAAAACATATCCCCCCAAAAATTAAAAATAAATAAAAGCCAGTGATGTACTAGGCACTTTATTCATGTGATTGTGTGTGTGAGTTTATGTATCTGCCACATGTGTATGTGCATAAAGAGGTCAGAAGGGGGCAATGGATTCCCTGAACCTAGGGTAATAGATATGGGTGTTAGGATATGGACTCCTGTCTTCTGGAAGAGCAGCAAGTATTCAGCCCCTGAGCCATGTCTTGAGTCCCATGTACAATCCTTAGACCAGTGACCTGCACCCCACTGATCGTATAGGGGGACTTAGGACTCAGTAGATGCTCTTCCAACAGGACCTTCTTTGTCTTCATCCATTCTGACTTTTCAGCAAGTAAAAAAGAAGTGGTTGAACATGGCTTTACAGAAATCTGTCTCAGGCCATCAATGGGAGCCACATACATCATTTAAAAATTTCTAATAACCAATATAAAAAGTCAAAAGAAACAGTTCTAACTAGTTTTAATGACATAATTTATTTATCCTAATATATTCTAAATATTGCCATTTCAATAATTATTTTAGTAATAATTCATTGGGTGTTTGATGTTATTTTTTTTCTTGTTCTTTTCACCCAAGCCTCATTTCAATATTCCATTTTCATATGAATCTAGTGGTTCTGGTCATAGGAGTGTGGAGTTAGGGTTCATTTCAGTACAGGAAGTTCATTAATTTTAAATTTTTATAGAAGTTGTCTGTCTACTGGGAGGAGTGAAGAAGTGGAGCTCTGGGAGTTTCTAATATGGCATCATCCCTCTGTCGTGAGGGTTGGGTTCCAGAATGTACTGTGGTTATCAAAATCCACACATGCTTAAGCCTTTTCTATATAACACTGCAGCAATTAATATACAACCTACACACATTCATCTCATAGCCAAGCTAGCTTATGCCATCTATAAAAGCTAGTAAAATACAAGTGCTTTATAAACAGATGTTATATCAAGGACAAAAAAGTTTTTGTATAATCAGTACAAACACACTGTAGTTAAAAAAAAGCATTCTCAGGGCAGGTAGTGGTGGTGGCGCATGCCTTTAATGCCAGCACTCAGGAGGCTGAGGCAGGCAGATCTCTGTGAGTTCAAGACCAGATTTCTGTGGTCTACAGAGCTCCTTTCAAGACAGCCATGACTATACAG
Organism: Acomys percivali; assembly: GCA_907169655.1. Classification (NCBI taxonomy): domain Eukaryota; kingdom Metazoa; phylum Chordata; class Mammalia; order Rodentia; family Muridae; genus Acomys; species Acomys percivali. The sequence goes on along the minus strand of OU015742.1, from coordinate 64,251,143 downwards.
AAACAAAAACAAAAACAAAAACAAAAACAAAAACAAAAACAAAAGAAGGGGGAGGAGGAGGAGGAAGAAGGAGGAGGAAGGAGGAGGAGGAGAAGAAGGAGAAGAAGAAGAAGAAGAAGAAGAAGAAGAAGAAGAAGAAGAAGAAGAAGAAGAAGA
>OU015742.1:64215487-64239303 GCA_907169655.1 Acomys percivali | reverse complement strand
GAGCCACTGTAGACATCAGCACAGTGAGGAGCCACTGTAGACATCAGGACAGTGAGGAGCTAATGTAGACATCAACAGAGTGAGGAGCCACTGTAGACATCAGTACAGTAAGGAGTCACTGTAGACATCAATGGAAAGAGAATGATGTGTTATCACTGAGCAGTTGGAGAGAGAGAGAAAGGTCATATCTAGATATGTCTGGTGATTGATCGAGGATTATACATGAATTAAAACTCATCCAAAGTTTTAAAAAATGTCATATGTATTTTGAGCCATTAATTTCTATGACCTGGCCAGGCTAAGTTTCCCTAGGTAGCTAAGAATGCATCATCTGAAAGCATATATTTATCTTTTGATACTTATAATAATATTAATGTTGCCGGGTGGTGGTGGTAGTGCACAACTTTAGTCCCAGCACTCATGAGGCAGAGGCAGGTGGATCTCTGTGAGTTCAAGGCCAGCCTGGTCTACATAGTGAGTTCTAGGACAGCGAGAGATACACAGAGGAAACCCTGTATATATATAAAAAAACAAACAACAAAATAAAAAACAAAGAAACCCAACAACAATAACAGAACAAAAACAATATTTTATTACATTTACCTCATCTGTATCCTGGCTTACATGTGTCTTCTCTCCTTCTTCTATGGTCTCCTAGGGCTGGTGGGTGTGGAGGTGGATGGAACTCAGACCTCCAAGCTTGGCAGCAAGCATCTTCACCCACTGAGCCATCAAACCAGCACTCAAGGCATTTTTCAGGATGACTTAGCAAACTCCAGTGCCCACAGAGATGACACATGGCTTGTTTTGTTTGCTTTTGAGACAGACACTCATTCTGTGCTTTAAAATGACCCTGAGGTCACTGTGCAGCCCAGAGTAGATCTGAACTCAAAACAATTTTTTTGCTCTAGCGCATCCTTGCAAGCACTGAAATTCTAGGCATGGGTCGCCACAGCTCATTGGATTTCCATTTTAGAAGGGTGATTGTTATTCTTTGCTTCATAATTTGGTTTGTGATTATCCATTAAAACGTATGGGGGAAGCCATCATTTTTCTTCTTCATACTGGACCCAGAATTCTTCCTAAAAGGTCCTTCTGTAGCTCCTAAGAACAAGATTGGTGGTTCTGAGTTATGATGACAGCTCAGCCCTTTGGGGTAGCAGGTCTTGATCGGTCCTCACAGACCCCAGGCAGGAGGATGAACTGCTGTCCAGGACTTGGCACCACTTCTAGACCCGTAAATCTGCTTGTGCAGTGCATGCTGGGAGCTCTGTGACATGCTGGTGAAGCTTTTCAGCTGTGTCATCATCCCTAGACAGATAAGGTGTCACCAGGAATAGATGTCTGTGTCAAAGGCCCAAGTCGGTCTCATCTAACACGATCAAACACTGTGTTAAACCTTGTCCATATCAAGAAAGTTCAGTTTTGTGCAGCACAGCTTAAAACTTCAGAGTAGTCTGTCATGTCCAAGAACAAATCTGGGCTTTATGCTTGACGTTTTTCTGAACATGAAGTGGATAAAAATAGTTACCTTCCTACTCTGTGTAGATTTTAAAGAGGCAGAGATCCCAGGCTAATGGAACTTGTCACACTCTTCAGGATTCCTGACAGTGCCTCTATGATTATTTGCTAAGTTAGAGCCCATGGTGACAGAATTATTTATTTATTTGTTGCCAAGTGCATGAAATCAGACAGGTTAGAGATTGCTACACAATTCTGGCAGCTGTTTTATTTTGCTGCTTAAGGGCACTGGGGGCAAAACCTAGCACCTAGTGACATGTATTTCTCTGAGCTCAGAAGAGCATGCTGCCAACAAAGAAGGAGCCGCCTCTGTTCTGTTCTATCCCACTGGAAGAAGTTCACCTAAAAGCATCATTTCCTTCACACCTCCCATCAGAACAGAGACTGCTCCAAACGCGTCACAGTGTCCATTTTCCTTTCTCTTTTTGAGTCATTTACAGATTCTGCAGATTGAAACAGCTCCCGTTAAGCTCAGAAAGGAACAAACTGGGCTACTGTCCCCGAGACAACGGTACCTGCTTAGTGTAAATGGTCACTTTTCAGCCTTGTTCTTTCTGAGATTTACTTTGTTTCCATTTATGTGGATGAGAGGAAGTGTGCACATGAATGCAGGCCCCGTTGAGGCCAGAAGAGGGCGTCAGGTTCCCTGGAGCTGGAGTTACAGATAGTTGTGAGTTGCCCGATTCGGGTCCTGGAAATCAAACTTTGTGCACTATCCTAAAATGCAGCAAGCATTCTTAAGTATCTTGCCAGCCATTTGTTTTTTTTGTTTGGTGGTTGCTGCTAATGAGCTTAAGGCCATTTTTGATGAGCACAACAGAACTATGGAGACTGGCTGCCAGTGGTTAGAGATCACAGGCACTGTTAAAAAGCCCACAGTGTACAGGATAGCACCTCTCTCCGACACACAAAGTTGTCCCTTTCCAAATAAACAAGATCACGAGCTGAGAAGTCTTAGTGTACTGAACTGAGTGACTATCAGTATTTGCGAGACTTTATGTACAAGGGACATAGCACACCTGTATAGAGGCTGGATTACGTGGGGGCTTATAGACTCCTTTTATAGATCCTTTCAGAATTGCTTGAATAACATTTTTATGTGTATTTATTTATTAATTTTTGAGAAAAACATGAATTAATTTTTCCTGCATAATATTTTAGAGATTTATTTATTTTTATGACCGTTTCACCTGCATGTGTATCTGTTCACAGTGCTACTCAGTACCCATAGAGGCCAGAAGAGGGCATCAGATTCCCTGGGACTGGAGTTACAGATGGCTGTGAGCTGCCCTCTATATGTTGGGAGCCAAATCCCAGTCCTCTGGAAGAGCAGCCTGTGTTCTTAACCACTGAGCCATCTCTCCAGTCCCTTGTGCAATATTTATAATATAAATTTTTAGCAATTTGGGGAAAAGGAAAATCTTTGACATGTGTATACTTTAGTTCAGAGATTTCAGTTTTAGAAATCTATTCTAATGAAATAATTTTTTCACAGGCACAAATTTACATTTGAGTGGCTTATATTTTGAAAACCTGTCACACGCTGAACTTAAGATTTTATAATGTGTAAATTGTGCCTGGATAGAGCTAACCTTTCAAAAACATACAGACATAGAGATGATTTATTTTACTTTATGTGTCTGTTTTTGCCTGTATTATGTATATGCAACACTTGTGTGTCTGTTGCCCTCAAGGTCAAAAGCGAATGCCTGATCCCCTGGAATAGGAGTTACAGGTGGTCGTCCACTGCCGTATAGGTTCTGGAACTGAACCTGGGTCCTTTGGAAGAGCAGCCAGTGGTTTTAACAGCTGAGCCAGCTCTCCAATGCCTAGAGCTGACTTAAAAAAATGGCCAATGCAGCCAAATATTAACTATCACCTGCAGCTCATCAACATGAGGTTGGCTAATACATTTTGATTGTACATAGATTGAAATCATATAATGGTAATACAACTATCATAGTTTTAAAAAAATTGTTATTAAGTTATCTATTGAGCTAGGGAAATGGCAGGACAGATAGTACTTGCTGAGCAAACATAAAAGCCTGAAGTGAATGCTCAGGATCTACACAAAAAATTCTGGGCATAATGGTATGCACTGGGCAGGGGTGGGCAAACATAAAAGCCTGAAGTGGATGCTCAGGATCCATATGAAAAATTCTGGGCATAATGGTATGCACCGCACAGGGGTGGAGACAGGAGGGTCCCCAGGGGCAGAGGTGTCACAGGCCAGGCAGCCTCACCCAGTCAATGAGCTCCAAGCCAGTGAGTGAGAGACCCTGCCTCAAGAAAGATGAGCAGGACATCTGAGGAGAGAGACATAAGGCTGTCCCTGACCTTCACATGCATGGGCACACGTGCCCTTGCACTTAGTGACATGCACACCCGTAGTCACACAATCACAAATATAACTTCATCTTTCTTTATATTATATTTAAATTAGAAAGGTAAGCATGCATGGCAGGTCTGTGACAGAGCAGTAACGGTGGCTGTTCTGAGCCTTGGGACCACAGGAACTATTTGTGTTCTCTGTGCTCTGAGTTTTATGTTATAGGCATGGATTAGAAACATGCTCCAGCTAAATACATGTCTAAACAACACAGGCATTGGTAGTTGAGTGACGGGGCTCCCAGGCCAAAAGAAGGAGCCAAATTGCTTGTTCCTGCCTGTCTTTGGTGACAGTCGGCGCTCCCTGTGCTCAGCCGTGTCACACCACCCCGGTGCTCCCTCCAGTACTCTCTGCCTTTCCGTATTTCCCAGTGTTTAGGCAAAGAGAAACTCCCCTCAAAGGAGATGAGAGAGAATTAGTTCTGGAGTCACGTATGAGTGGCCATGGCCCAGGAACCACAGATGCAAATTCCCCCCAAATTCCACGCATGTTCCGATGTAATAACAGTTGATGGAGTTTCTATAGTAACAGATCAAAGGGAATTAAAAAAAAAATCAAGGCATTTTTCAAAGATACTGGTAGACATATCAGATGCAATGTGACTGTATCCCCAGCCATTTTGTTGGTGGAGGCTGATGCTTTGTTTGTACATTCTAGAGCACTTACCCCATAGTCACCTATGGAAGAGGCCACTAAACAGCTATGGAGGGTGTGTGTGTAGAACTTGGCTAGGACTTGCAACATTTCCACTTCTCTAGTCACTGGAGCACTAGTCAGCCACTCGGCCTTGTGGTAAAGGTGGAAGGTGAGGCTCTCTACAGGAGCCTTTCCTTTCAGGAGGGCTCTCTCAGAATGCACGTGTATCTGCAAAGACCTCCTGGGCTGTTTCTGGTGGGAGTGGGGTTTTGTTTCCACTGAACTGCAGGACAGTGGGTCATGGACCAGGCATTACTGGGATGCCCTTTTAATCTTTTGATCATATTTATCTTTATTTTTATTTTTATTTTTATTCCTCTAGTGTTGGAGGTTGAATCCAGGGTCTTGAGCATGGTAAGCAAGTGCTGCATTTATGAGCCAAACCTCAGGACACAGCCTAGAACTGGATAAGAAATTATACAATAATGGAAAAGAGATTAAAACAATACGTAGTGTGTGTGTGTGTGTATGCACACGCGCACGTGTGTTCCTGAGACCTCACTAAGGCTACTTTCTAATATGTAGTCAGGGGCAAACTTAGAAAACAACATTTTAAAAAGATATGTATTCCTGGGCTGACCTAGCTGCTCTGTTTCAGCATCATTAGCAGATGTAAGTTATGGGGTGACACTGCTTAAGAATCTGTTTTTCAGGGTACCCTCCCCTTGTTTCAGTAGTCAGCCACACACAGAAACCGACACCAAGAAACCTGGTTTATTTGTTAGCCAGCACATCTCCCCTCGCCTGTAGTATTCATTATCTTTTAAAAAAATTACTGCATCTTCCTAATTGGCTTATAAATAACTCAGAGTCAGGGATGGTTATTGTTATCAGCATCATTAGGGAAACCACGAAGTCAGTTGTCATAAAACAAAGCTTGGTAAATGGAGAGTCTTACTAATGCACTGGGCTCCCCTTTAGGACAACTGTAGGAGGCAGTGTAAAACACTAATGAAACATTAATGAGGTCCTTAGCAAAACGTAGGTATTGGCAATACATGAACTCATCTAAATGCCAATAGGTAGGTTTCCATTTTCAATTAAGAATTTTTGTTTAATTCCGAAAAGGAAATTCTGAAAAGTTTCCAATAAAGCAAATCGTCTTTTAAAAACTTGTGGTATTTTCACATATTTTTCCCCCTTGAGATTATCTTTAACCAAACATGGTCTTGTGGTTTTACTTTTAATGAGTTGAGTTGTGGGTTGGAAAATAAATATGCAGGAACATATTAACAGGCTAGTGAATTAGGGTATAAGGAGAGAAGTTTTCTACTACTAAAAGAAAACTCTAATTTGCATGCAAATGTACGGGAGAAAAACGTATGCTGGAATTTATTTTTAATGGATGTCAGATCTCAAAAGGAGACAAGAGGCACAAATTGACGGCATCTCTGACACATTGCGGGCTCGAGCGGCGAAGAAATGGGCCGACGTCCTCAGGATGAACTATTTTAGTAATAATCTTGCCACATGAGAGAAATTATTAATTCACCCAATTAACATTAGTATGTAAATTATTCATTAACGCAACTATCAGAATAAAATGAGTTCCAGCTTCATAAATTGTCCCGGTCCTGCCCTCTTCGGTGTGAGAGATGCTGCATTTCAGAAGAATAGCAGTCTCCAGAAGTATAATTACAGGAGACACAGTGAGGTGAGGGCGCAGAGCGCCACAGCAGATTAGCTATCAGCCAATATGTATGTTGGGTTGTTCCCAGTTAATATGGGCCTGAGCCTATCCAGTACATGTGAATATTTCCTTAACAAAATGGCGGTGAGCTGGTGGTGTCTGTCTGCCTGCCTCTTCTCCAGGCTCAGCAGCTGGTCTTCCATACAGCAAGCAGACGACCACGTGAGTTTCCATTGCATTCTTCCTGACTTGGCTACTGTTTCTTCCTCATTACTCATGTATGATTTTCTTATTGTCTGCTGTGCCAGAAACAACTTCACAAGGTGGACGAAATGGGAAAATATCCCTGAACTCTGAGGAATAAGGATTTTACCCAAGAATAACTTCCATTGAACACCTCTCCCTCAGAACCAGGTTCCCTTCAACTGGCACAGAAAGTTGGAGCCCCAGGGCTGGAGAGATGGCTCAGAGGTTTAGAGCACTAACTGCTCTTCTGGAGGTTCTGAGTTCAATTCCGAGCAACCACATGGTGGCTCACAACCATCTATAATGTGACCCAATACCCTCTTCTGGCCTGCAAGTGTACATGCAGGCAGAGCACTGTATAAATGATAATAAATAAATCTTAAAAAAAAAAAAGAAAAAAGAAAAAAAGAAAGTTGAAGTTTCAGATAATCCTGCAAGCAGAAGCTTCAAAGTAACAAATCAAAATGTGCTTTGTCAGGGGAAAACAGTATCTCCTCAAAATATTTCTTTGGGTAGACAATCTGTTGATTATAATTTTACATGTATATATACTTTTACTGATATGTCATGGTTTATATGCATAATTTATGTGCACAATGTACATGTATCATGGTGGGTGTCCACATGCGTGATAAAGTCCTCCATCTTGTGTTTTCCTTTCTGGCATCTCATCCCCATGAGGTCAAAGCTGAAGCACTGCCCCCGCCCCCGCCACCATGGCCTCCAAAAAGGGCCTTCCCTGCAACTTCCTGTGCAGTGGTCCTCCTTCAGCTGTTGTGGCCTTTTTGCTTCTCCTAGAATTTATTTGTGCCCCTGTTTCAGGGCTTGCATTACTTGGTTCCTCTTCCTGGACTACTCTCCCTCCTGATGACTCCATGGCTGCCTCTGTGCTGTGCATGTGTAGTGTATGTCCGCACGCACGTGTGTACATGAGGAGGTCAGAGGCCACTGCAATGCAGGTGACCTCCTGCACTGCTCTCCAGCTTATCTTTTGAGACGAGGGTCTGTCACTGGATCCAGACTCACAACTTACTAGACTGGCTAGCCTGTGAGCTCTGGGGATGGACTGTCTCCCTCACTCATTAGGGCTGATGCCTGTTTTCGTTTTTTGTATTTTAATAACAGGATGCTAGGTAATCTCAGCTCCCCAGCCCTTTACAGATCTTTGTAAAGGAGCTACTCTGGCTGTCTGTGACAGGCCATCCTCACCTGGAGAGCTGGAGGGTAGTCTGCTGCCCTGTCCCCAAGGTTTCTGATGCAGTGGGGACATGAGGCCCTGAGCCCTTCTAACAGGTTCCATGTGATGTTTTTGCTGCTGGCTTGGAGTCAATTTCCCGAGGGGAACCCCCCCCCCCCATCATGCCATCCTATTTTAATTCTCTGAACGACACTTCCTTTTATTCAATGGTTTTCTTTTTCTATTTAAATATTTGTCTATCCTCTGTTATCTCAATGAGAACAGAGTCTCTATGAAATCAAGAAACCCACTACTGGTTGTTTATATGGTATCTTCAGAGTCTACATTGAAACTTACTGGGTAACAACAGACAATAAAATGGTGTTCATCATTGATTCAAGAAACCATCCTTGGTGGCTGGAGAGATGATTCATGAGCTAAAAGCACTTGCTGCTCCTGCAGAAGACCTGGATTCCGTTCCCAGAGCCCACACCGGTTGACTTGCATCTTCCTGTAACTCCAGTTCCATGACATGCACTGTCTGGCCTTTGTGGGCATCAACACTCACACACGTACATAATCGGCCACCAAGCGCTCCCGCAATAGGTACATGTAATTAAAAATGAAAAGAGAAACCATTTTTGCCTTCTCATTTTGTTCCAGATGCCAAGGAAGGAGCCAGAATGAACAAGGGACCAGAATGAATAAGCACAGTCCTTTTCTGAAGGGCTTACAACCTACTGAGATATACCACCGTTGTCTCTAATGCAGGTATGATCTCCCACGGCCTGCAAGCACCCACATTACAAATCCATTGTTTTCTTACAGCCCAGCAGACATTGGCTAATGGATGATTCGCCATCATACGGGTGGAAATAACTGGGTGTATAGAGGCACATTCTGGACATGTAGTTGCATAGTCTTTTGAAACTGCATGTGCCTCTGAGCACGGCTTCGCTAACCAGTAACTGCTGAAACCCATTGACTGGCAGCCTCCCGGCAGAGCTCATTAAGGATTTTCTATTTTTAAATGACTTTGGAGGGAATCATCATTATTTTTTTTTCTCATTTGCATTTACAGAGCCCAGCAAGAAATAGGCTCTTGGGTGTTTTTTGTGGTTGGTCCTAGATTTGTTTTTTTCCGAATTAATTTTTAAAGAAAATCAGGAATTTGGAGTGTTTGAGGCTAAGGACAAGAGAAAAAAAAATTAAGCACAATAACATTAGAATATTGAGTGGGTTATGTTTCAAGAAAGAAATGTAAATACTGAGTCACTGCAGTACACCCCCTCCACCCCCCCCCCCACACCCCTGTTTTTGAAGATCAGCGTGGCATCCAAAACTGGCTACTGCCTCAACTGCACTGACTTCCTCTCTGGAAGAGACAGCTCGCCTTTTATCCCAAGTGCTTGCGTGTTTGCTGATGGCGGGACAAGGAGCGACCATTTTGTAAACCAGCTAAACGATGGATGATTCTCCAGTTGCCAGATTGAGGGCGTTTATCATGCATTTTTGTAAGAATAAACAAGTTGTAATGTTTTGAGAGCATCAGAAGGTAAATAAAAGCAAATCATATTACAGAATAAATCGGCGGAAAGCTGCCTCCATCTTTCAGAGCAATTAGCCCGGTGATTCGTTATTGTTTTGCCTTGAGTTTTACATTGGAAAATCAAATTTGAAAATTAGGCTGGGAATGATGCGAGGCGTTTGGCGCATTTATTACCAATTACCTCTTGAAGGCTGTGTTTACTCATAAAATTATCCCAAGTTCAACATGGTGAGCAAAATTCCTGATCTGGAAAATTTTATTTAGAATCCTAACCTGGGAACAAGATTCATTAGTCGGCTCTTATGTTACGGAGGGCCCTTGCGATGAGAAAGTGGCATTCCAAGGGAATTATTTGTTGCTCTGTTGCTTTTCAAGGCCTTTGCTGTTTACGAAGCACGGATGGCACATTTGCTGTGAAAGATGAGTTGCTTGAGATCAGTTCACGCACTTACGCATTCACAGTCTCTGCGTGCCAAAGTCCTAATTGCCAACCTCAAATTAAAGTCATTGGCATTTTAGGAAATGCTCTTACATTTTATTATCATGGTGTTCTGAGCATGGGACCATAAATATTTATGTACCTAAATGGAATTATATCTCTTTACTGGCTCTAGAAGGCAGGCATGGAAAACAGACAAAAGATGGTTTGGGAGCCAGGACAAAGATCCCGTTAAGAGTACTTTTCTCTCTCTTCCTTCGGGCCTCACGGAGACTTGAGAACAAACAAACAAACAAACAAAACCATGTTGCAAATCAGTCCCAAAGCTCCATTTTCTTCAGGACCGGGTCTGTAAGTGAGCATGGGCCTCAGCTGTTTAGTGTAGCTGGCCAGTGAGCCCAGGGAGCCTCAGGCCTCCTGTCTCTGCTTCCTCAGTGCTGGGCTAGCAAGCACATTACCAACTGAGCCATCTCCTCAGCCCCTTAAAGCAGAGTGAATTGACCTTAAGGCAATCTCAGGCACACATTGGTGCTGAAGAGGAGGCAGTGCTCAGATCTGCAGGGACTTAGATATTGCTACTGTGTTTCTAGTCTCTGGCCCAGGCCTGAAACACACAGGAAGATCAGCTGCTCCCACATGGAGCTAAGTGCAATGACCAGAAAACGAGTTTTGAGTGGAAGTGAGTGTAAGAATCAGACCATTTGCTCCTGTCCGTTTCCAGCTGCCCTGACGGTGTGTGTGTGTGTGTGTGTGTGTGTGTGTGTGTGTGTGTGTGACATTTTTGACAGTCCATACAGGTGACGATGACACGACCACCAGCACAGCGCCAGCAACAGACTTAACATGACACACCCACACCATGGGATCTCAAAATTCTTAGTTACAGCAGCATAACTGAATGAATCTGTCCTCAGGAACACAGATGTTGCACATGTAAATGCAGGATCTCCTTATGTTAATTTAGACAGAATGTTCTATAAATAAAGACCCCAAATTATAAAGGTCTCATTTGGGCTTTTTCCAGCATTCCATTGCATTCTAGAGGCTTCTGCAAAGACCAGTCTGCAATGTTAAGGCCATTAATCTGTATATACCATTAAATTTTTTCTTGTAAATGACATTTTTAGATACATCTGAATATGGTTGCCCTTTTGTTCAAAATTCTCTTTAAAATCCAGTTATGCTCAGGTCCAGGAAATTGCTGGCTGATCCCAAATTGATTGGGTCAATAAAAATCTAATTTCCTGGCTGGCTGAATCAGACTATTTCATCTAGAAAATGCTTTTGTGTTTAGAACTTCAGGAAAATGAGAAGCAAGTGATAAGTATTGGGTACTTAAGTACATTCTGGTCTTGAGTAAAATGTTTCCAGGCAACATGGTAGGTAGGCAGAACCAACACCGACTGCTAACTCTCCGTTTCCGAGGCTGGGGCAGCTCAGTTCCTCTACCTACAGCTTCTCCTACTGCCAGCAGAGACTCTGTGATGCAATGTAGCCTATAGCATCCATCACTAGGATTCAGGGCAAAAAGCCTGGGCTGCTGCAGCCCCAGCCCGCGAGCCTCAGCCAAAAGTTCTAATGTTCCAGTTAGAATGAAGAGTAATTGCAGGAAACAAAAGAAGTTTACTCGGTGTGGCCATGTTGCAGAGAGGAAGAGATATACTGGTCTAGTCAAAGTCTGTCTTGAGGATGCTGACAGGAGCCTTAAGCCTACGTGCAGGCGGGCCTCCGGGAAGAGAGCGAGAAGTAGTCAGTTAACCAGTCCTGGGCAAGGTGTGGCCTCATTGATTGTCTTATTTCTGCCAAGTGATGTGAAGATGTCCTTATTCTCTGTATCCTCTGTCTTTCCAGTGAGTGCTACATCCTGTAGTGTACAGTTTAAGTCATATGACAAGAAGGCCTTATTTATCACACTCTCCAGTTCTTCGTTATGTCCCATTAGAATACATCTGTTGGGTCAGGCTTGATGACTGACATCTGCAATCCCAGCACTTGAGGGGCTGAGGCAGGAAGAGGGCATGAGTTACATAGGCCAGCAGGTGTGAGTGGGGGGAGAGAGAGAGAGAGAGAGAGAGAGAGAGAGAGAGAGAGAGAGAGAGAACATACACGTGTGCTCAATATGTCTGTCATGGTAACATGATCACATGATCTAGGTGAGAAGCGTTTCACAGAGTTGCTATTCACATGTACACATGCAGATGAATTAATAAAGGTCGCCCGGCGACCATCAGCATTACAGGTGCAGCCATTTCAGCACAAATCCAGCATCTCAAGCCCTTCCTGCCAGCTTGACTCCTGCTCTCCTCCCTGAGACCAGTCCCCCTTCCCTACTGGGAAATGAGAATAGCTGCAGAGACAGGTACCCAGGGATTACCCCTTTGGGGTGGGGGGGGGGGGATGGGAAGCATCTCTTAGGGACAAATCTGCTCCTCAGATGTTCTGTCAGATACAGAGGCCACCAGACACCAAGGCATTCTAATTAGCAAGCTCCTGTTGGCCTCCCCCACCCTTGCAGGAAGGCGGGCAGAGGAAGAGCCAGAGATGTTTAGAAAAAGTTCCCAGGGGAAATGGTGGTGGTGGTGGTGGAGGAATCTCTGTCTGCTAATTAAAAGGATGAACTAGAGTTAAGGAGCCATGTGGGATGGTTGTTGTAGTAACACCATCCAAGTAAGAAAGCATTTCTGGACATTGCTACTTAAAAAAAAAAAAATCAAATCTCCCATACGCCCTGCTGTTTGTTTTGGACAATGTCTTGTTTTCAGCCCCACACTTGGAAGACTCAGAAGAATTCATAGCGTGTCAGTCACACTCATCCTTAGACAAAGGCAAGAAGGCTTATTAATAGTATGCAAGCAGTATTGAACAGAAACACAAGGTGGTTCCCCAGCATCATCTGTCAATGTTATTAAATGCTACTGGAAAGAAAAATAATTGGAAGGACGCGTTCTAACGGCCCACATGCCTTGTCCCTGGTTTCTTTTGAGTGGTAAAGGGGCAGTAGATGAGTATGTCGTATTCCAAATAATCTTAGTAGGATGCACTCAGTATTTCCACTTATAAAATATCCAGATACATCAGTTGGAAGCTGTTCTCCTCTTTCAAGCTCAGTGGCTTAGCATTCACCTCTCAATGTGGCTCTGTGGGTCAGCTGAGTGTCTCCAAGGAAGGTGTGGGGCCTAACGAGTCTCTGTCGGCTTTACTCTGTGATGCCTGTGCATCGGCCTGTGCGTCTGCTGAGTGGCTCTATTTGATCAGTGATCTGTTTGATCGCTTTCCAGTGCTTGAGGAAGTTGTTGGCTTTAGATTGGTCCAAAATGGCCTTAGCACAAGCGACAGGCTCTGCCCACTGCTGGCTCCGGTTTGTCTAAATAGAGCAGGTGGGGCTCCTGGAGAGAATGGACACTCCTTATAGTCTCACCAGGAAGCACATCCATGGTGCCTGCTGCATTGTACCAGTAAGTCGCAAAGTTAACTCAGGTTCAAGGGCTGGAGGCGATTCCATCGCCTGCAAGGGTGCTTGAAAGAAGAATAGACACAGAAAGCGTTAGGAAAGATGGGCATGCTTTAAACCTCAACCTACAGGGTGGGTCTTCTTTCTCTTTCTTGCTTTGGAGATGATTTAGCAACGTTTGGCAGAAACAGTAGTAAACCATTATTCAACAGTGGAATAAAACTCAATGGGAAATACACCTTTGAAAGGGCATGTGTTGTCTTCTAATGGACACAGAGTTAAAGATTTCAACTTAATACAAAATTGTGGAGTACTGCTTTGTCACTTAGGCCTATGACGGAGGCCATCAAAGACATCCCCTTACCCCTAAAGCAACCAGGCATTCTGAACTATCTAGATAGAACTGGGGAATTATGGGTGAAAAATCCTGCCTATGTGATATTATCAGGAAACTTAATAGTTAGAAACAAATACTGTTATACCAGAATTATGAAAAGCGACTTATATCTGAAATACTTATGGCCTGCGAACGAACCCAAGGCACAGAAATATGGTACAAAGCACGTTTATAGTTATATTTCATATAACTTTTATAAGTATAGATGAGATCATAAAATACCAGCTCATGGTCAGTTTGGTCTAGTCATAATCCAATATCGTGCAGACAAATGTCTTCTTTTGTGCTTCAAGAACTTCACTACCACGGCTTGCAACATTTCATGTGGACACGTAACACCACAGGCTTAAATACGAGGTCTTTTGTCATTGCAGCACAGGGGTCAAGTAGCCTTCTTAATATAGCCTGTGTGAGCCACACTCACGCAATTTTTGAAGCTCCTCCATATTGGTCAGACAATGACAATTCCTCAGACTACAATAATTAGGTTTCCAGGACTAAAGTAGTTTGTTTCTCTAGATTCCTGTCCCCCCTCCCCCCAATATCATGTCCTAGGGGCTGCTGGTGAGGGGAAGCCAAGGGAGATGGACACCAAGCACACAGAATTCTTTAACTCACTACTCCCTGGTTACCAATGGCAGTGGGCAACGGTGCCCCCCCACCCCAGAAGCTGGCCTTTCAATTGCTTTCTCCCACCCCCTTTCTTCTCTGTGATACCCTGGTCTGTAAGCAGGCACTGGGCTCTGATTCTTACAGCAGAGTGGCCCACGCTCTAGGCTTTTCTTCCAAATGAAAGCCTCTTGTGGACTTCTTCACTCCCTCGCCTGTCTTCTCAATCTGTCATTCTCTGCCCCACTTCAGCGTTCTTAGCCATATACCAGTAAAGCATACCAACCCCCGTCTTCTGGGGTACGGAGTTTGGAGGAAGGATGACCTCCCAGTTTCTTCTGAGGAACTCCTTTGAAGCTCGTTGTAATTGTACCTTCCCCGCCCCCCACCATAATTTTTTTTCTGACTTACTCGTTTTCAGGTCTTTCTGTCTTCCATCCTTCCATACCTGTCCAACACTGCAAAGGGATACTGGCAGACTACGCTCCAATCCAGCTCCACTATCACTCCAATTTAAAATAGATCCTGTATCTGTGCATGTCTTATGAGGATTCCTCCATTGAATTGAAATCTTTTCTTCACTATCTCCCCACAACTGAGATGTTTTACACGCACACATATGGACATGTACACATGCATGCACACGCACGCAGACACACACAGGCACACTTCTATAAAGTTAGATCCGTGATTTATTAATCTTTTTAATTGCATCCTCTGGTCATGTGTGCACGTGTGTTGAAGGAGATGAAGGAAATGCATGAGGGGTTCAGTCTCCAATCCTTTGGAATGTCCGTCTTCTATCTTTTGGTTTCTCTTTCATACGCCATAGCTTTTTTAGATTGATTTTCAACACTAACTCAATTTGCCACAGTACTAAGATGGTGTTAACTTCCCCTGGTATATTTAAATTCTGCCCTTGGACATTAACTTTCAGGTTTTAGCATGACCTTGGATCTTAGCTGTTTACCAGAGCTACATCATTTTGTAAAACACCTCCATTTTGATTGAATAGTGAATTCCAGAAACTACAGTAATTTGGTTTGCAGAGCCAAAGTATTTATTTCCCTAGACCCTTGCCTTCCCACCCTCTTAGCCCCCCCAGTCACAAGATATGATTACGTACCAATCTGGGGCCCAAATAGGAAACTTTGGAGTGATCACCATGTCTCTTCCCACTTTTCTCCAGGTACCTCAGCCTGAAATCACACAGCCACCTCTGTTTTCTTGACCTAGAGAGCATCCTCTGTAGATTTCCCCACATGAAATCTGTACTTGCAGAGTTCCTGGTTTCCTTGCTTGTCTTCTTTCAAAGGACCACACATCTTCCCTTGTCATTTGAGTCTCCTGCTTAAGAAGCCTCACCTAGTATCACAGTGGCCACACCCTCTCAGCACATAAACACTTCCTGACTTTTTGTTCCTATGTGGAAGAGCTGAACATGAGAGATTTGCTATCCTCTGGGACCATAGCTTTAATTTTTAAAAACACACTTTTCTAAGATTTCTATACTCCCACTCTCCCATATTAACTCATCCTTAGATGTTTAAAACTGCAGGATGATCACTACTCAGTATGTATGTGGCTTCTTCTTCTTCTTCTTCTTTTTTTTTTTTTTTAGCATCCCTCTATTTTCTCCATTCATTTAATCAACAGTGAACACGTCCCGATTCAAGTATTCCAGAAGGGGAGACAAACAATAACAGATGAACATATGGCTTATCATATTTTGAGAAGGGTAAAGTCCCATAAGCAGGAGACGGGTAGTCTGATGGTGTCTGAGGTCAGTTCTTTAGTCTATGTTCCTACAGCAAACAGCAACCTCAGTGTGAACACACTGAAGCTAAACCTAGGAGAGTAGCAACAAGCTCAGCTTCAGCCAGTCACACCACACCATGCCTCAGCCAATCACGGACTGCCAACCCCTCACACCACACCATGTCTCAGCCAATCACAGACCGCCAACCCCTCACACCACTGCAAGCCTAAATAAGGCAGATGCTGAGCCACCACCAATCAGGTGCCTCTCTTCTCTGCAGCTGGGTCCAGCCTACAGCAAGTCACCGCTCACACTCTAGCAACCTCTCCAGTTCTCATTGCTTTCTGATTCATGAGTCACTCTCTGTGCAAATAAACCCTGAAATGTAATATGCTTAATGTGTTTTTTCCCCCCTTTGAACAAGTGATGTGCGGAGGAAATACTGCGGGAACTACAGGTTTCAATCTTAGGCGAGATGGCTGAAGAGGGCTTCTCTGAGAAAAACCATCTGGAAGCTTAAATTCTGAGTAGCTAATTGGCCTCCTCTGCTGCATGAAATGCAGTGTGTGTGTGTCCACTTGGTCCGTATCCTCGCTGCCTACAGATGCAAGCCCTAGTGGTTGGTAAGCTTTGTTTATATATACTTGGCAAGTGTCTGTTCTGAGTTGGTGAGATGGCGCAGTGGGCGAACGTGCTTCTTCTCAGGTCTCATGACCTGGGTTTGATCCCCAGGATCTATATGGTTGAAGGAGAGAATTGACTTCGACAGGTTGTCTTCCGAGCTCCACATGCTAGACACGCGCATGCGAACACACACGCACACACACACACACACACACACACACACACACACACACGATGCATGCACTCACGCACGGTGATTTTTAAAAAGTTTCTGCTCTTCATAAAACCTTAACTTCTGTGCAAGTCTTGTGTTCCATCCCTCAAGCTTGCAGCCCCGATGTCTGACTGAAGCTGCAACCATGCGACCTCACCTCGGAGTTTCCACACCACACTGGCCTAGGCTCCATTAAGCTTGTGCACTTTGCGTCTCAGAGTTAGTTGGAGGTAGATTTTTTTTTTTTAATCACCTCTCCAGTGAAAACAGTTGAAGCCAACCCCACCGGAGTCATCTTATTTCTGTACACAGAGGAGAATTGATCACTGCTTCTCTGTCTCTGCTCGTTTAATGGATGCTCGGGGTATCCGTATTGATTTTGAAATGAGAACATTTGCTAAGTAAGCACTTCCTCAGGGCAACAGCCTTTTCCCCAAAGGCACCATTCTATGCCATCTCCAGCATGGACTTCTCCAGAATATTAAGATGTCTCTGAAAGGTCTCAGATGTCTCAGTTCATGGGCACACTGAGATAGATTGTTGGGGGGGGGCAAGGAGTTTATTAAAAGTTATTGATGCCATGGACAGTAGCATGGCAGGGTCATGGAGAGAGGAAATCAGAGCACATGCTTTGCTTTTGTTGTTTGAATGTGTGTGTGTGTGTGTGTATGCGCATGTATGCGACCATATGCATGTGTATTTTCATGTGTGTCTAAGTTTCATTTCCTGTTACTGTGATAAAATATTCTGACAAAAGCAACTTAAAGGAGGAAGTTCTGCTTTGACTCACAGACCATAGTCCTTGATGGTAGGGAAGGCAAAGTGACAGGAGCTCAAGGGAGCTGCTTGTATCATATCTACAGTCAGGAAACACATCTGGAACCTGTGAATGCATTCACGGCCCTTCCCCTTTCTTACACAGTTCAGGATCTCCTGCCTGGAGGATGGTCCCACCTATAATCAAGTCGGGTCTTCCCACACAATCAATGCAATCAAAACAATCTTTCAGCAACTAACACAAACTATCAAAGTATGCGTGCAGGGTCATGTGTGTGTATGTGAAGGCAGAAGGACAGCTTGGATGCCACTCACAAGTAGTATTAATAATAATAATTATTTATTTATTTATTTATTTATTTTGGTTTTCCAAGACAGGGTTTCTCTGTGTAGCCTTGACTGTCCTGGACTCGCTTTGTAGACCAGGCTGGCCTGAAACTCACAGCGATCCACCTGCCTCTGCCTCCTGAGTGCTGGGATTAAAGGCTTGCACCACCATGCCCGGCTCACAAGTATTATTTTTAACCTGAAAGTTTTATATATGTATATTGTGTTTGATGAAATGCACCTCACTCCCTCCCCTCCAGTTCCTCCCATTATTTTTTTTTCTCCCAACTTGATTCATTTATGACCTCCCCTCCTCCCCCACACCACTGAGCCTATATAAGCTGCTGTTAAGCACAGGGGTGTAGGGCCATCCACTGGTGCATGGATACACTTTTTTTGGGCTACAGCCCTGAAGAAAACATATCCCCCAGCCTCCAGCCCCACTTTGAGGAAGGGACCGTTACTGGCTTAGGGATCTCCAGGGCTAGCCAGTGCTCAGGATCCACCTGGGTCTGTTTCCCCAGTTTGGAATGACACGTGTACCGCTACACCCATCTTTTTTTGTTGTTTGTTTGTTTTTGTTTTTGTTTTGTTTTGTTTTGTTTTATGAGAGCGCTTTATGGGCTGGACTGAGATATCTCTTCAGTCTGTATTGTTTGTACTTTGACGCCATATCTAAAACACTCCTTCTCAGGTAAATTATAAAGCTTTTTTTTTTTTAATCTTCTTTTCCCATAATATTATTAGACTATTCCTTGTCATTGCCTTGAAGAGTAGCCAACTTGTAGGCGGAGGAAGCCGTGCTAATTTTAATATTTTGTTCTGTTGCTTCAGAAAGAAACCGGGCTCAGGCTTAGCTCCTACAGGCATCACTGCCTCCCTTCGTCTCTTGAGTCTGATTACACTTACTACTCCACTGGCAGCGGCAAAGGTCCTGGATTAGAAGCAGCTCATCAGTCATTTCTGCATCACCGAGAAGACAGTAATAGAACCTAGTGCATCCTGAATGCTGACATCAGTGGTGGAGGAGCAAGCACACAACTGGGCTTCACTGTGGTTGTGGTGCTGGGGAGTGTGTTTTTGTAGGTGAGCTGCTTTGCCTGGGGATGGTTTCTTTCTTTTAGAAGTTTCCTGCAGTTGGCTAAGAAGCATTGTCAAGGTGACCCCCCCCCCCCCCCCCGCCCCTCTGGTGAATATAAGTCCATGCATTTATTCTTTGTCATAGACCCACTTTGAGGAACATGTGCCTGAGACATTTCATGAGACTGTGGTGGCATTCTGGTTTACTTTATGTTGCTATGAAAAACACTGTGACCAAAAGCAACTTTGGGAAGAGAGAGTTGGTTTCAGGCTCTAATTCTAGGGTCACACTCCATTGCTGAGGGAAGTGGTGCCAGGAACCCGGAAGCAGGAACTGAAGCAGAGGCCATGGAGGAAGGTTGGGGTGCTTACTGGATCCCCATGGCTTACTCAGCCTGTTTTCTTTTTTAAAATACTATTTAGGAACAGCAGCACAAGGAGGCACTGCCCTGAGTGAGCCAGGCCGATGCACATCAATCATTAATGAAGAAGTACACTATAGGCTTGATACAGGCAGACTTCTCCCTTGACAGTCTCTCTTTTCACTTGACTTTGTTATGTGTCAAGTTGGCATACCGCTAAGCAGGATGGGGAGGGGGGGGCTCATTGGCTTGTGACCTTAGGTCACAATCTGCCACTGAGGGGAGTCAAGGCAGGAACTTAAGCAGGGACCATGGAAGAATGCTGTTTTTACTCTCTGGCTCATGGCTCAGCACCCCCAACCCCCCTTTCCACCCCCCCACCCCCACCCCCGATCCCTCCGCTTAGGAATAGTGCTGCCCACAGCGGGCTGGACTCTCTCATAACAATCATTGATCAAGGCAGTCTCCCATAGACACAGTCATAGGGCAATGTTATCGAGGCAGTTCTTCACCTGAGGGTCCCTCTTCCCAGATGACTTTTGGTTTTGTCAAATTGACAGTTAAAAACTAACCAATGCAGGTAATGACTGGTCTTGGCTTGTATCTCCTAAACAATCACGATTTAAACCAAAACCAAAAGCAAACAGAAAAACAAAACAAAACAAAAAAACCTCTACTGCCAACAGTGAAGGAACACAGGGACAAGAAAGGGTTGCCTACTTTTCTCACTTCACGTTTACGATCAGTCTTCTTAGTAAGTGGCTACTTATACGGTTCCTAGTGGACGTAAATGTATATATTTAAATAAAGTCCTTGTTTTCAAACTTACTCTGGATTGAAAAATAATGCTGATGACTTCAGGCTGAATGGTTGAAAATGTTTCTCATTTCTTGGTCCAATGAGAAGAAAAGAAAAGTTACATGCCACTCGAGTGTGCCAAGGAAATGTTACATCAGTAGGTCATGCAGAGAAAGCTCTGGGTTTATAATAGTTTCCCCTGTGGGACATTACAGACACACATATAGACATACACACACATGCACAGGCACAAACACACTCACACATACATGCATAAGCGTATATACACATATACCAACAAGCAAATATACACACCACACACACACAGGCATATACACAGACACACACAGAGACATGCAGGTGCACACACACACATGCACATATACCCTCAAGTATGTATACCCACCACACCTCTAGACATATACACAGACACACACAGAGGCATGCAGGCGTGCGCGCGCGCGCGCACACACACACACACACACACATGCACACACACACACACAAACATGAGGCATGTGAATCTTGTGACTAGAGAAACTGGCCCCAGAGCAAGAGTGAACTTGAGACCTGTCCAAATCCCAATCTTTAGCCCGGCAGGAGTAAGGACAACTCCCTCCTTGTTCTGGGCTTGGATGCATGTAGTATTGCAACCTCCACACCCACCATTCTTAAGGTATTCACATAGCCTGGTGACCTGGACACGACCAGCAGGCACCTGGAATTCCTTACTATGCAGTGAAACATTCCCAGCACCCCAGCCTCAGCCAAAGATGCAAGCTCACCCAAAAACCCCTACCCACTCTCCCAAGGTTTATATAGCTCTTATTCCTCCAATAAAGAGAGCCGGATCACTGGGAGATCTGTGTCACTAGAAGGGCTGTATCAGAGAAGGCTATCTCCCCCCCACCCTCCCTCCCAGCTAAGACTTATTCGAGTCCAGCATCTGTATGTATCAGTGCCTGCATGCCCTGAGGGGAAGAAGTGGACCCCAGGCTCTGGAACAGCAGACATACATGTAGACATACACATATACTCACATGCACAAACACACACAGATACACACACCACACATATGCACGCACACAGACACACTCACACATACACATATATAAGTACACACAGAGATACACACACACACACACCCCACATGTACTCACACACAGATAAACACAAACACACAGGCACACCTGTTTAAGCATGCACACAGACACATAAATGCGCAAGCACTCACACAGACACACACACCACATGTACACACACACAGACATACACATAGTCTGACCACTGTGCCATAAGCCTGAGCCCCAACCTCAGTCTGCTAATCCTTCCCCTTTCTATAGAAGATACCTTGGTCCCCACAGACAAACAAGGCAAATGACACTTGTATTGGTAGCAGTTTCAGATTAATGGCCTCCTCGAATGTGAAGACTAAAAGAAATGATAGCCAGTTAGAAGGATTAATCATTTTCTGACAGCTTGCCTGAGTAGCAGCGTTTCCTCAGCTATGTGGGAGGTGCAGGTTTGGGACTAAAATCATTCAGTTATATATCAACCATAACAAATAAAATCATTTTATATGTATCATTATGCTTATTATATATATGTATGCAACATATACTATATATATAATATTTGTAAGAGCCTTCCCAGTTTTCAACACAAAGTCCAGAGTCATGAAGAGAGAGAAAGAGAGAGAGAAGGAGGAAGCACACACATACACACACACACACACACACACACACACACACACACACAGCACATAAGTGAGCTTTGGGAGATACATTTTCAATGAATCAGGGGCTTTCCTGTCAGCTTTGATTTTTAGTTAAACGCAAACAACAGCAATACTAAAAACAGGACCACAAAGCTCTTCCTTTGAAGTCAGATAAAAAACACAGATAGAGAAGAGGTGAGCATTCCTCCTCCAAGACAATGTCCCCAAAGCTTGGAAATATAAACAAGTGTGGGATGTTGGTCCTCTTTCTCTTGCTGGACCCATGGATAGGTTTCTTTGTAACACATATTTATTTTACACACTATTATAATGGGTCAACATCATAAATGCTCATTGTCCTTGAGTAGGGACTGACAAGGTGGATTTGGATTTGGCAATGGTCAGTCCAACCTTAACCATGAGAATTAGGAATACATTTTGTAACTATTTTTAAAAATTAAATGGATGTTTGCCTGCATGTGTGTATGTATATAATGTGTGTGTGTGTGTGTGTGTGTGTGTGTGTGTGTGTGTGTGTATGTTACCCATGGGGGCCTGGAGAAGGCACTGGATCCCTTCAAACTGGACAAACAGGTGGTTGTGAGCCACCATGTGGGGGTTGGGAATTGAACCAGGATCTTTGGGAAGAACAGCCAGTGCTCTTAACCACTGAGCCACCTCTCCAGCCCTGTATTAGTTACTTTTCTTGTCGTGACTAAATAACCAATAAGAAGCAACTTAGGGAACAAGAACTAATCTGGGGCTTACGAGTCCAGGGGATACAGTTCGTCATGCTTGGGGAAGTGATGGTGGTAGGGGTGGGAGGTGGTCGGACACATCACACCCACCCACAGTCAGGGAGCCAGGAGTGGTGAGCATGTGCATCTCATCTGTTTATTATGTAGCCTGGAAATCCAACCCATGGCAGGATGCTGCTTACATTCGCTGTGGGTCTTCCTACCTTAGGTAGAAAATTCCTCAGACACGGCCAGAGATTTGTTCTCATAGTGAGTCTAAGTCTGTTGACATTGACAATAAAGACTAGCCATCAGATCTTTCAGTCCTGACACACCTTGCTCCTCTATCCACACATCTGGGTCAGGCCTGCCTCTCCTTGCTAAGTCTGTCACAACCTTCCCTTCTTATCACTCAGAAGGGAGACAAAGCTGCCTTGTAATCCACATGCTCCTATGATATAGGTTGGTGAATGCCAGCCTCATAGCCTAGTCCTTCCCGTGCTCATTTCAGTACTGCTGGCAAGCTCAAAAAACATTTAAAATCAAAAAGGAAAACCACTTCAAATGGCTGGAAAGACTTCAGGTGGAGAACATTTGTAGCTTGTGAAACTGATATGAAATTCAAATATTGGCAACCACAAATAAAGTTTTATTGGCACAGAGCCACATCTGGTGTGTTAACTGTTTTCTGTGTCTGCTTCCGTGCTGCAGTGGCAGGGTGAGGCTGCTTACTTAAGAGACCTATGCAGTCCAGAATGCCACAAATCTGTACCATCTGACTAACTCAGGGAGGAAAAACCACATGGATGTCAGTCAGCCTGCTGTCAGTCACAGCCTGCCTCTGCTCTCAGGAACCACATGGCTTCCCCCACTACTCTTCTTTAGTGTTCTTACCTGGGACCTTTGCTTCACTCTACCAGGTAATGCCACTGTTTTAATTCCCCAGAGGCCTGCAAGCTCCCTCCTGTGATCCGAGTCAGACTCTGCCTTTTCCCTGAAGTCTTCTGAGCAGCCCTGTTTAAAGCGCAGACTTCCTCTTTGATTCTTTCCTCTTTTGCAGTTAATGTGTCTTCAGAATTCTCACATTCTCAAGTTTTTACCTAATTATTTTGTCTACACTTCCTACAATATTAGGTTTCATGAACTTGGGTTGCTTTTTTAAAAAAAAATTTAATTAAATTCTTTTCTTTTAATTGCTCCGTTGTGAAGAAAATAATCACTTCCCAGCCCATAGTAGGTCCTCAATAATTATAGGTCCATTAAAGGTCCTTCTCTCTCTCTCTCTCTCTCTCTCTCTCTCTCTCTCTCTCTCTCTCT
>OU015742.1:64203362-64215477 GCA_907169655.1 Acomys percivali | reverse complement strand
CTCTCTCTCTCTCTCTCTCTCTCTCTCTCTCTCTCTCTCTCTCTCTCCATCTCTCCATCTCTCCATCTCTCCATCTCTCTCTCTCTTGGTTCTTCCAGTCAGGTGCTAAAGCCCTGGAGGATTTCTGCAGGGCCACAACACACACGGCAGAGACTGGTTTCTGAATGTTTTTAAGGGATCATTAATTATGTCTATTATTTCTAGATAACAAGCTATCACAGGACCACCACTGTCACTGTCAGCATTCCCACCTCTCATTCCCCATATATGCCTCCTCTGATAGTCTCTCAGTAGGACCAACAGTGCAGCATCTTCAGAATCCTGCCCACGTTGTTCCCTCACAGCTGAGGCCATCCCCAGGATGCTCACACTCAACCCACGGAAAGAGAGAGAGATGTTCCTGTTTGGGTTGCAGTAAGCTGTCTCCTCTCTTAGCAGAGCGGAGCTAAGTTGTTTGATCATGGCCTTAGCCGCACCATCAATAATTAAGGGAAACATCTTACCAGTGTGCATCTTTGGATTTTCCTTTTAATTCCTAGAGGGGAGAAACATTTAATGAAACAGTCAGATAAAACCAGCTTTCCCTCAAAGCTGAATTTCAATGGGAACTGCAAACAGCATCTATAGAATCACTGAGAAAAATTGTACAAGATTGGATATCCCTCCCTAAACAAACATAAGCCACTCCCCCATGTGTGGTTATATGAATGTGTAATTTATTCATGTGTGTAGCAGCCAAAGGTTGACATTTAGAGTTTTTCTCTATCACTCTCAGCCTATTTTTTTTTCAAGGCAGATCTTTCTAAGCCTGGAGCTCACCAATTCAGTAAGAGCAGCTGGCAAGCCTGCTCCAGGAATTCCTCCTGTCTCTGCCTCCCTAGCACTAAAGATTACAACAAGCATGACCTCCACACTCAGCTTTTTGATATGGATCCTGGGGTCCAATCTTAGGGCCTCAAGCTTTGGTGGCAAGCACAACCAACAGGGCCATTTTTCCTAGCCTATGTTCAACTATTTACAAAACAGAATATCAGCTCAAAGTAAGTGCAGATTCCCCGTAGGGCACAAGATAGTGTCCCAAGCTCATCACGGGTTTTGCATGAACTTCTTAAGATGATGACCAAATTAGTCAATATATACTAAGCAGTGCTTCAGCCATGAGGATCGTACAACCCCAACAGAGCTCAGTGTTAGAACTTAATAAAATTTTGCATGCTCCCTATATCCCAGTCTAATGCCAATTAGTTGCTGCCCTCCATCTGGGTCACAGGGTTCCTGAGGTTACTGAGTTGGAAAAAGCAGCAGAGGGCGACACACACTGGCTCTGAGCTGCACTGGCACCCTTGGCCCTAGTACATCTTACCGTGAAAGGCAAGTATGGGAGCAGGAAGCTGAGCCAGGCAGCTTCTGCAATCATTAGCGATGGGGTGGTAAAGGCCCAAGGATTTTCGCGGTGGCTGGCTTTCCCTGTGAAAACCCACTATTGTGTCTTGTACTGAGTCATTGCTAATTGCCTTCCTCCTCCTGTTTATTCCTTGACCGGCCCCAACTCAACAATCCGTATAATATATGGGTCTCAATATTTGGTTTCCAAAAGGGACAATGAGACAGGTCACTCTTTGGGTCTGAGGTTTATTAGGGGAGTTATTAAAAACATGGAGAGACAGCATGGCAGGGACTCTGAGGAACAGTCAGGCCCATGAGGTGAGGTAGGCTGTGTTGTTTGTAGTTTTCAGAGGGGGAGGGCGGAGTGTGTGTGTGTGGGGGGGGAGGGGTCGAGTCTCACTTTTCCATTTAATTGATAGATAACCCATTGCAATGCTCTCACTTAGGTTGTTTCTTATTCGAAAATGACAGAGAAAGGAGGACAGGTTCATTTTTTAAGTTAATGTACACCCATTAAACAGGATGCCCTACTCAAAGCCGCTGCTTGCTTAGGATACTTCCTTTGAAGAGGAGATTTCAGGTTTGCAGGGAGCCTTTTGGTAGGATGCTGCCATTTCTTTTATAGCAACTGGCAGGGCAGAGAGAGAGGAAGACTCTGTTACATATAAGCATCGTCTGAATGGCCCAAGACTAAACCTAACACATGCCACCTACGCTGTGCATCCATCTCTTGTGAGCTTGCGCCAGAGTGATCATTTCCAGAATGCATCCCATGGTGTGTCTGCATCAGAGGCCACAAATGCATCCCCTGTAGTAAGATTCAAGACCGTACATGAGGTCTGCATCCCCCACTGGCATCATGGGAAGCATCACATGGAATACACAGGCTGACGCCATTGGCAGAGCTGTGTGTTTACATGTCATGGCTGAGGTCAAGCTGTTATTATCTTTATTATGACTGAGAACGACCTAGCATAAAACCAATGCTCCCATGTCTTCTGGTAATAGAAGTTTCCGACAATCAGAGAGTAGTTCAGCCTCCATCACGAGGAACTCCTGCTGTGGCCTGATGAGAGTGGACAGGAGGGCATGTCTTTTTGTTTAACTAGATATGTTTTGCTCCTGATGTGGAAAAACATTGCCTTTTAGCTGCACGCCCTGCCGAGTGTCCAGTTTTTGTTTGTGTGGAGAGCTAAATCAATACTTAGAATACGTGATTAAATACCACCTGGGGTGCCAGTCACGAGTCAGTTCATTAAGGAGGCAGCATTGGGGAAAGAACTGTAGAGTAATACAGAGAACGTGGGTTGGAGCTAAAGGGGGTCAGGGTTCTAGTTCTCACTGTGCCTCTAAATGGCTCTGTGACTTTCCTTTGTGCTCCTGCATTTTCCCACGTGTAGTGTAGGAGATTAATCTGGAACATTCTAAAACTCTTTTCTGCACTAATATTTTTTTTATTATGTGCTCTATAAAAGACATAGGGAGATTGAGCTGTTCTTCAGAGTGCATCCTAAAATAAATAAGCTGAGTCAACGGGGCCTCGGCTATCCCAGGCTGGCCTCAAGATCACTAAGTAGCCAAGGATGACCTTGAGCTTCAGATCCTCCTGCTGCTGTGTCTTATCTGGAGTGTTGGCACAGTGGGTGTGTGTCACCAGGCCTGGTTGGAATCACCAGTGACACGATTGTTAAGCAGCCAGTAAGATGGTAAAATAATGAATAACATGGCTCCCCATGGAAGAATTAATTCCAAAATAAAAGGCAGCTCAGCCTGCTGTTCAAGATGGAAACGTGCCGAGGTAGGAGGTAAGTTGGGGAACAAACAGCTTTTCTTTCCAGGTGGCTTTGTTTATTCCTAATGTCTTCAGTATTTTGAAAATTTTCTAAACACCAGAATTTTTAAAAAAAAATCCCTTTTTATTGTCTTTAAATTTGACCACTAACCAAATATCTGACTCTTAATCTCCTCTGGTGTCTCTCAGCCCATGAGGACGCTAGTTCTTCCTTCCCTTTTTCTAAAACACATATTTATAAAGTAATTATAATGAGATAAAATCCATAAACTATATAACTCAACATTGCATATGTTATAACTGCTAACTTGTATGGGTGGAGGGGTCCTGTGACCTCAGGCTTGGTCACCTCATGCACGGCAAATACTTGCATCTCAAGTCTTTCTCCTATCTCTACTAAATGCTATGGAAGTCCCATCAGTGGGACAACTGAGAAATGTCCCTGTTTCTCTGGGGAAGACACAACTGCAAGAATCCCAGTTATGTACTGCTGCCCACCAGTTTCACCATTTCTCACCAATCACATATATTCTCCATTCTGTTCCCTGGGTATAAAGTATGCCACGTGGTGGTTCAGCTATCTTGGGTGTCATACTGTCTGCTCTGGTCACAATGTCATCATCCTTCGTCAGACCCAAGATGCTTTTGGTATTTAAGGTAGAGCACTGTGTTATGTGCTACCAGGAAAATTCAAATGCTGCTAGGAAACCTATGGCTGTGATTAGATACCAGATGTATCTATTGATGAGGTACAAAATGGGAATTTAAACCAGTGAAATAAATTTTACCCTTTGAAGCCAATTGTGGGGCACAGGAGGGGCTGTACTTACGTGACAAGGATGCAGAGACACAGTGCCCTGGATCAGACATGAGTGTCATACTGAGGATAGCTCTTATTTTAAGCAGAGTATAGTGGTTAGGATACGTGAGAGAATCAAGCCAGACAATAGGCCATATGTAGCCGAGGCTAGCTCTGAATGCTGCTCAATACAAAATCATAAACACACTTAAAACCTCGCGAGTTTTTGTGTTATTATTTCATAACTCGGTTCTATACCTTTTTACATGGCAATGGCCAACATCACATTGCAACGTCTCTGGCTCTCACCATCAGAGGAGTTCCCTCTTCTGACCCAGTGACAGTCATGTTCAAAGCCCCATTCTATCTTTGTTTCCCAGCCTTGAAGAACAAACTGGGAGAACAAGGTAGATAATGCTCCCTCGGGAACATGGACAGAAACACGTGTCACCTCAGGAGTGTGGACTGAAGCACACACAGAGGGTCTTCAATCAGCCTCTGAAGGCAGAGAAGCCCTAGATATTTGCTTTTCAAGCTCTCCCGACACGTTTGTTGAAATAGCAGAGTTCGTCTGAGTCCTGTCACGTGGAAAGGTGCAGGAGATGCTGTCTGCCTCATGCATCTTAGAACCCGTGATGTCTGCCCTGTACCATTCTCCCACACTTAGTGGCCATTTAGAAAGTCAATAGACCCTTTAGATACTGCCAAAGGCCACATAGGAGTAAAAGTTGATATTTATGTGTATGTAGACACACACACACACACACACACACACACACACACACACACACACACCAGGATTGAAAGGAAAACTATTAGTCACTCAAATCTAGAAACAGTTGCTGTGTGGTGATAACTCTACGCCTGGGACCTTTCCAGGCCTGGCCCTCTCCAGTCCTTGTGAATACCCCATGAGATACGCACAGCAGAAGTCCCAGCCCCTAGGGGGAGAACTGACAGTTCACAGATGTGGGAGCTGAGATGGGCCACTGTGCCAGGGTCTGAAGCTCTCTTTCCCTTTCCTCTCTTTGATGGGTTCCGGCTATGCTGCCTAGACTGCCCTTAATGTCTTCCTGCCTCAGACTGCCAAGTAGCTGCAATGACAGGTGCACGGCTCCACAAATAGCCTCTGTGACCTCTAATTCTAGAGCCCCAAATCTGAGTGAGCAACATATCTTTGGCTCATTAAGTTAGTGTCAGAACCAAGTCTGTAATCACTTGGCTTTTCTCTGAAACATTGACTGGCTTTTCCACTAATGATCTTTCCCACTCTGGGATTTACACCTCTCGCATTTGTTCATTAAAAAAAAGCTGGGTGTGGTGGTGCATGCTTTATTATTATTATTATTATTATTATTGTTGTTGTTGTTGTCATCGTCGTCGTCATCATCATCATCATCATCATCATTATTATTATTAATTCACGCTACATCCTGATTGTTGTCCCCTCCCTCTTATCTTCCCATTCCCACCCACCCTCCCTCTTCTGACCTATTACCCTCCCCTAGACCTCTGACAGGGGTCCCTCCTCCCCCATAGTGTGGCTACAGCCTATCAGGTCTCAGCAGGACAGCCTGCATCCCCACCTGGAGAGGCAGGTGGATTTCTGTGAGTTCGAGGCCAGCCTGGTCTACAAAGTGAGTCTAAGACAGCTAAAGATACATGGAGAAACCCTGTCTGGGGGAGGGGAGGGGAGCAGGGAGAGTGCCTTGGTCCTCCACAGAGCTGTGTTTGAAAGACAGGATGATCTGCTGCGGAAGAGTTTAGTCCCAGAGAATAAACCAGGCTGAGAGGAGAGAGAGAGAGAGAGAGGGAGCTAGATTCCATCAATGCTTCCAGCCCAACTCTGTATTGGGATACAGTTCTGGAAAGCAAAGAGAAACAGCTCTCAGATAAAGCCAGCATCATTACAGCAGGCATATGGCTGCCCCAGATAAACAGCCAGGCTCTGATTTCTC
This sequence comes from Acomys percivali, assembly GCA_907169655.1. Classification (NCBI taxonomy): domain Eukaryota; kingdom Metazoa; phylum Chordata; class Mammalia; order Rodentia; family Muridae; genus Acomys; species Acomys percivali. The sequence continues at coordinate 64,209,542 of OU015742.1, read as the reverse complement.
TCCTAGGAAAAGCACAATAGCGTCATTTTACAGTTGATGGCTTGAAGTCCAGGGAAACCAAATGCAAGACTTTTGTTGGGTCTTTTCGGATTTCAATCCCTTTGTTCTGTTCTCTCTCCCTCTCCCCAGCGAGGCATACTCTTGAAAACAGGGCAAAAACAAAAAACAAAAACAAAAACAAAAAAAAGAGGGAAATTGTAACCAACAGCTTCGTAAATATGCAGGTCATTTTCCCTCCTCATTTCCTTTGAAAAAATGGCAGCGTTGCGAATTTACCAATTCATTTTCACTGCCCCCAGCAAGGCAGCAGCAGCAGCAGCAGCAGAGCTATCTGTTAAGAGATGTGTGGGGCTGCCAAAACCCTGCTGAGCAGGGGCTCAACATCTGGAAATCAGACTGTCGCCAGTGCAGGGAGGGAGGGAGCTAATTCTCCTGCTGTTAGCTGCAGATAAAGCCATGCTCATTAAGGCTTAGAGTGATGTCCAGGGATTCAGTTGGACTGTTCAAATCCCTGTCACCCAGTAGGGGTCTTGCCTCATGTTCCTTAAGTATCCCAGAGGAGCCCACGATACTGGTAAGTGGTGGGGACAGCACCCTCTGCATGAGTTTTTCAGTTAGAGGCACATTGCTTAAACACATAGCATTTCTAGTCTGTGTTTGCTCGAGATTTAATCCAAACAAGATGGTCCTGGTTAGGCCTTTGGTTGATGCCTTTAATGATTAGTCTGTAGTCTTACCGTAGCTTTTGATTCTCTTTGAATTATAAAATGGATTTGAACTGCTTCCTAAGTTTTTAACGTTGAAATCCATGACGGTAGTGCCAGCCACTGTAAAGCATTTGCTCATCCCCACGTCTGTCCCGTTGCACACTTACAGTTGTGAACTGGGAGCTGGGCTTGCTGGCATATGACTGCAAAGCCAGTGGTCAGGAGCTTGCGGTGGACGGACACAGAGTGAGTTTGAGGCCAGCTTGAGTTATACAGCAAGAGCCAGTTTCAAACAATCCACGCTGTAGCTTGGCTGCAGGTCCTCGCCTGCTGGGTGCATATGTGCATGGCCCTGGGTTTGATCCATAATGTCATGAAAATTAAAAAAAAAAAAAGTAAAACTGTGTAATTGAAAGCACATCTCTGCCCTCCAGGGTTCACTTCTAGCCCGTTACTCAACAGCTACTTGTTGTTAAGAAGTACAGACACTAATCTCTGGATTGCATTGTTCAGTTATTACATTAACTGTTAACTTGCGGTAACAAAGTTAACCGAGAGGGTTCAGCCAGCATCTGGATGAACAGAGTCCTGCTGATCTTAGAGAAGCAGTATGGGGTGGACTCGTTTTTTATAAGCTCTGATCAATTACTTGTCACCGAGTGTTTTCTTCAGGAAACATGAAGCCTGTGAGCGTCCTCTGAGCAGGTGCTGGTGAACTGAGGCCGTGTTGATGAACTATATCAGCAATCCATATACTTAGAGGGTTAAAATGGGGCTAATTATAATGATGCATAATGATGTCTGTATTACCATATGTAATTATAAGACAATAAATAATTCATAACTAATGTTCATGAGTTAGCGAGAGACTGCACTCAATTATCACCAACAGAAAACACACTGGAAGTACGCATTTGTGCAACGCCACACATTAATGCTTAACGGAATTTTCAGGAAATGCTTAGACATTACGTGTATCAGCCTCCCTGGACACAGGTTTATATCTATCACCATCCCCCAACCTGTGTCCTTTCCCTTTCTCCGCCCTCTACTTGCAGCAGACAAGAATGGCCACTGTCATGCTTTAACTTTTTCTAGAATTTTCCGGCAGTGAATTCATCCCATTCTTTTGTTTTTGTTATCTTCCACTCAGCAAAAAATGCCTTGTTTTGAGATTAAAGTGTGATTTCACAAAATAGCGAATTGTTCTTCTCATTGTTTAAAGTGTTACAGTATAAAACTTGGTTTGTTTATTTATTTATCTATTTATTTATTCTCATTTTCCTATCAGTGGACTCTTGGTGTTGTTTCCGGTTTAGTGCCGCTATAGATAAGCTGTAGTGAGAACATTGCTAGGAGAGTCATGTGTTTTTAGAAGTGGGATTGCCTGGTGTTATGCAAATTTACATGAGACACGCAGATCATTTTCTAAAACAATCGGACTATTTCCCTACCCTAGACACCAATGTGTAAGAGTTCTAGATGCTCCATAGCCTTGTCAGAGTTTGATGATGTTAATCTTCCTTGTTTCAACATTGTTGGATTCATACGGGGGCACCTTGCTGTGACTGTGTTCTGTTTTCCTGATGAACGTACATAGTGTGCTTGGGAGTTTATTGGCTGGGGTGTGTGTGTGTGTGTGTGTGTGTGTGTGTGTGTGTGTGTGACTTGCACGTGTGAGTGCAGGCAGGCATAGACCACAATGTACACATGGAGGTCAGATGACTACTTGTAGCAATTGGTTCTCGCCTTTCACCATATGCTTTCCAGGGGCTTTGGATTCAGATGACCATGTTCAATCAAGCACATCATCCATGGAGCTTGTGAATATCATTTTTCATCCTTTAACTTGATTAGTATCCACAGAGTTGGGCCCTGCTTTGTTAAGATCTCATCTAATGAGTCTTTCCCTTTGTTCAACATACCTAGTTTGGTACCATTACACAACGCAATTCATTATTAACATGGTTTGTTTTTATGTCTGCCAGCCTGCTTCATTTTCTCTTTTCCCTATCTTTCTTTGATTTTTATTTTCCTCCACTTCTGCTTTCTTTTGAGTTGGACATAGGCCTTTAAATTCATATTTTAGTTTTGTATTTTCTTTGGTGTTTGTGGCCGTGGACTTTGTTTTTGAAGAGATTGCTCAGAATAACGATAAACACCTTAGCTTACTGCAGCCTGCTGGCTAGTGCTGCGCCACTTCAGGTGTAACTGTAGGACCCTATGGGATCCTCTGCCTTCATAGGACTTTTTGTACTATTAGTTTGTTTTTATTTTTAAAAGCTTTTATTTATTTTCATGTGCATGGGTGTTTTGCCTGCATGCGTGTCTGTACCACATGTTGCAGTGTCCACAGACGCCAGAAGAGGGCACCAGATCCCCTGTGACTGGAGTTGCAGGTGTTTATGAGCTTCCCTGAGGGACTTGGGAACCAAACCTGGGTCCTCTGCAAGAGCTTCCAGTGCTAACCACCGGACCATCTCTCCAGGCCTTTATTTTTATTTGCTGATAGCTTGTGCTCCATCATGACCAACGCCAGAAACCTCTTCCTTGTTTTCAAAGTCAACAGAAAGGTTGGTTTTTATTTAATCAGCAATGGCTTTATTTTATTTCTGGTCAGGAATTATGGTAGGTTCAGTTTGGGAGATCTAAAGCTATAAATGACATTGTCCTTGATTTCAGGCTTACTTTCTACGGGAGGTAACTCAGGAGGGGTACAAAGCCACAGTGCATAAAAGACAATTACAAGTCAGGATGGAGGACTGAGGCTTCTCTCGGGCCATAAAGCTCTTGAGGTGTCTAAGTGATACCCAATGTGGGTAGTGTCCACATGATGTGGGAAGAATTGGTGACAATAGGCAACAAAATGAAGCAAGAAGTGTGGCTGTAGGGTGCTTCTAAACAGATGTATGTGCCTTCAACTAAAACTTCATCCAGTAAGACCCAGGGAACCACTGGGTATGTACAAACAAGCAATTTATTCAAAACTTTTAAAGAAAGACTGTCATGACAAAAAGGTAATTAGCATATTATTGGTTTCAGAAATTGTGCATACGAGTGTTGCCAGCTCAGCAACCATGCTGACAATGTCAGGATAGCATCTCTAAGAATGTGGTACTGTCTTCAGGAGAACTCCATCATCTTTTTGCAGGGGGCAGGAAGGCAAGGTCTCTCTGGTTAGCTCAGGCCATGCTAGAATTGGCTTCCGAGCCCAGCCTTGGGCTTGCAATCCTTCTGCCTCTGCCTCCCATGGGCCGAGGTTACAGGCATGTGTAGCCATGAATAGCACCATTTTAATTGTTCACAAGTGTTGTGTTTTTCCTATAATCCTTGACAGCTTTATGAAATGAATATATATTTATTAATTTGTTATATCTAGTAGTGGAATCAAACATTGAAACCAAGGTGTTATGAATTCTCACTTTCCTTTTGCGAATGGAGAAGTTGAGACTCAGAGATATCTTTGCAGAGAAGACTTTGCTCATTTATTTACATCTAGTAATGTATTTTGTAATGAGGCAGAAGCAAAAAGATTGCAACCCCAAGGGTGGGGTGTCTAGCAAATTCTAATGCGTCCTGAGCTACATAGAGAGACCCTGCCTTGCTGCCCCCTGCAAACAAATGACAGAATTCTTCAGAAGACAGTACCACATTCTTAATAAACACACACACACACACACACACACCACACACATACAAAAACATAAACACATACACACACACACACACACACACACACATACACACACACTCATGACCAGACTCCAGACTTTATAACTTAGTGATTCAAATAATAGAATCAAATTTTTAAAAGAAAATAAAACATGGTTTATCAATATTAAGATATAAAAATAAAATCATCATTATTTCCGTATTTATTTTTCCTAAGATCTAAGTGAGAAAAAGTTGAACTAAATGCCGTAAGATGCTGAATAAAACAGGTTAACAAAAATCAAGAGCTTTTCCATGTGCTAGAAATGGTATTAGAAAACAATTCAACATTCTCAAAAACAAGCAAACAAACAAACAAACAAAAAACAACCCCAAACCCAAACCAAAAGCAAAACAAATGCCACAGGGTAAAGTCCAATTCAGAGTGAAATGCAAATGAGAAGAGAGATTAATACGTACAAGTAAACTTGAGAGAGATGCAGAGCAGCTGAACTAAACATGAAAAAAAAATCAAGAAGTCTCAGAGGAATATGAAGAAAAGCAAGAATAAAGGAGAGCCATGGCTATTGATTAATGCAAATTAAAATGAGATAATAGTGATCTGAGTCATCGCCCCCTCATTAAAAACCCAGGGTCTCATTGGCTTAGTTTATCCGTGCTACACACTGAGCAAATCCCCAAGGTAATGAGAGAGGGCACCTACATGTTTGTTAATAGGCGCTTTGGAAGGAAAGGATAGGAAGGAGAAAGTATGGAACCGGCTACTGCTGGAGTACATCAGTCTTCATGTAAGTCTTCCCTAGGCAGATGACCTCCTTTGCAGATTATGATTTCCTATGTCCAGTAATTTCCTCATGGACACACACACACACATACACACACACACACACACACACACACACACACACACACATACACACACACACACTGCAGCTCTGACGGCAACTTCTTTTTTAGATGAATTTTCATGCGCAGGCATAGGAAATATTTTTGCAGTGATTGGCAGCCAGCTGCCCTGGTGTGCTCGCTGGAGGATGAGTCAGTCATTACCTATCGATTCATTAAGCTTTCCTCCCGGTTATGCTGTGGGGCTGAGCATCACTAAGCAAGGACGTGACCACATTATCTCCTCACGCAGCTGTACTGGGCGACAGGAGCCCAGAACATCAGCCTCCCAGCTTGTCTGGATTGTGAATTCGAATGAGTGACATTTTAAAACCCAAAATGAGAGAATGGAGAAGCTGGCGGTAACTCAGACATTGGGCAGCTATGGCTGTTGTACTTGTGGCTGGCCTCAGGAAGATTAAAGACATTTCTTTTGTTTTTAGTGGACTTTGACATTTCACCTCTCCTAGTCTTAACTATTGTAAACAGGTCACCAAAGCTCCTATGCCCAAGTGTACTCACATGACAAATTTAGACAAGGCAGAAAACTGAAAGCAGACAGTAAGTTTTAGTTAAGGTTTCCATTGCTGTGAAGAGACACCATGACCCCAATGACTCTTATAAAGGAAGACATTGAAGTGGGGCTGGCTCACAGTTTCAGAGGTTTAGTGGAACTTCTTCCATGGACAAAGTTGGAGGGAGGAAAGGGAATGGAAGGAAATGAAGTAATCATATATTTAATCATCATCATCACCATTATCATCATCATCTGAGTCCATCATGGCAGAAAGTGAACTGGAAGTGGGGCAAGGCTATAAACCCTCACAGCAGGACAGTAGTGATGGGCTTCCAGCAGCACGGCTGCCCCTCCTAAAGGTTCACAGCATTCCCTCAAACAGCCCCACCAGCTGGGGGG
>OU015742.1:64178650-64200310 GCA_907169655.1 Acomys percivali | reverse complement strand
GGGCATTGCAAAAGAATAGTTCAGGATCAGTAAACACAGTCAGGAAAGAAAGAGGCGCATAGTGTAGCATTTGAATACTGTATACCGGACACAGAACAAGAGTCTAAAAGTACAAAGAAGTGAAGGAAGATGGAGAATCAGAGGCTAAGAGTGGCAAAAAAACCAACCAAACAGCAGCTATGTTGTTTTAGACTCTCTACAAATAACATTTGTTACCTTTCGCGCTCTGAGTTTTTGTTCCCAGCTAGAGATAGGAGTTTGAAGGTCACGGAGGCTTTGGAGCTGGGATCTGACTGGTTGAAGTAGGTGCTTGAAGCAAACCATTGCAGGATAGAGCTACCCCTGGTTTTGATCTACTCTCGGCTTCCTGCTGGCCACCGCGCCAAAAGCCCTCCGCAAGCTCCCACCAGCACAGACCGAAGCCCTCCCACGGCCACACCCTCCTCAGCAGGACCAGATAAGATCTGAAACCTCAAGCCATGAAAACCCTTTTCTGCCTTTGGTCTTTCTGTAGGGTGTTTTGGCCACAGCCACAAAAGTAACTCGTAGATGACTTTATTGGGCCACAGTCCAATAAAGCTATCAGTCTGTTTAAAGATGAAAAATGAGTCATATGCTATAAGTGATTTCTCAAGCTGAAACAATAGCAGAGCTATGTAAACCCTACTTGTGAGGACCTTTCTTTGCTTACTTGAAAACGCTGTACCAAAAGGGTCACTTGTATATTTATTCAGAACGTCTCACTCTACAATAAATTCTAACTCGGACTCTTGCACTATAGGCCCCGGGACTGGAGAAATGGCTCAGCTCTTTAATTAATATGGACCATGTAAAAGCCACTTTTCTGTGGCAATATTAAAGTACTATGACCAGAAACATATTATAGAAGAAAGTTAATTTTGGAAGAATCTGTAGTGGTGAGGAAGGTATGGAAGCAAGCAGCCAGAGAACAAGATGCTGACTGAAAGCATCCTGTCACACAATAAGTTGAGAGAGCACACTGGAAGTGAGATGAGGCTGTAAGCCCTCAAAGCCCACTCCTAGTGTTGTACCTCCTCATAAAGCTGCACTTCCTAAAGGCTCCATACATGACCGGTGACAGAAACTCTGGACCAAATCTTCAAATACCTGAGCCTATACTGCACATTTTTTCATTCAAACCACCATAAAGTACTTGCTGCTCTTATAGAGGACTGGGTTCAGTTCCCAGCACCCATGTTGAGAAGGTAATGCTTGCCAATAACTCCAGCTGTGGGGGATCCACTGCCCTCTTTTGGCTCCTGCTGGTAACTGCATTCATGTGCACATAGACACACATATAACCACATAATTATAAATAATAAAAAGAAACTAGGGATATGAATAGCACCTAGGCTGTTGTAAGGTCGAAGGAGCTGGTGGGTGCAGTCAAGAGAGGGCTGCGGGCATGGTTAGGTGCTGGTGCATTCAAAGCACGCTAAACGTCATAATGTTAGACTGACTCTTTACAGGAGGCCCCTGTCATCCAGAGAGTCACTCGATAAAAGCAGAGGTGTAAATATAAACAATCAGGTCACAATAAGACGAGATCAACACTCATGCAACAGACTTCAGAGGAAATCCTAACTCAAGACACTGAGGTTAAAGTTTAAACTAGACCTTTGTCCTTGACATGTCCCCTTTAGCAGTCTTTCAGTAGGATTATTAAGTACACTCATCTTTGGGGAGGAAGATGATTGAAGAGAGAGAGAAGTTGGAGCAGGAGAGTGGAAGGAAGATGAGGAAGAGAAAGAAGTCAGTCACTGGGCGCTAAAATAACCCACAGAAGACACCACAGTGCCCACCAAGGAGGAGATTCTTGAACTAAGTTGAGGCACTTGCAATGAAGAGTGTTCTGCCGCTACCTAAAATTGGTTTTCTCTGTTTAGAAGAGTCTGTCCACAAGCAGTACAAAACCAAAAAAGGCAAATTTAAAGTACAGCTTATTACATGGTAGGATGCCACTTAACAAACAAAAACATATCTAAAGGTTAGTATACACTTGCCTAAAATAGAAAGAGGTGGGTAACGTTCTGTGTTGGTTTGTTTATAGTATTACCTCATGTTTAGAATTAGAAACTAGATGAAAGTTGCTAGTTTGTTCTTGTTTCTATTTGTGTTTCTTAGATGGAAGAAATAACATGTGAGGTAAATAGTACCAATTTTTTAAAAACTTTGTTGAGTTTCATATATTTAACTTTTACATATTTAGTCTCCTATGAGCTCAGCTGTATCTTTAACAAGCTTAGGCTTTACATGCCTCATTATAACTTTTATATGTTTAACTCTACCTCCCTGGTGGGTGGAGATACATCCTTTCCACAATGCAAAGAGGTTCTACAGGGCCTCATTTTGTCACCCCCTGGTCTCCATCATGGAACAAAGCTTACGGGTGATAAGAACTTGAGTGTGTTGTGTTGAGTTGCACTATTGGAAATCTGGAGAACAGAAGGCTGGCGTGTGACTCAGCAAGCAGACCCAGCACCATTTCCCCCTCGTTTCTATGATCAGATGCAGACAGGAAGCAGCTTAAAGGCAGAAGGATTCATATTGGCTCACAGGTTACAGGGATACATTACACCGTGTCAAAGAAGGCATGGCAAGAGGAACAGGAAGCAGTTGGTCACACTGAGTCTTCAGGAAGATGTGGGAAGAGAAACGAATTCTGCATCTCCCCTCCACCCCTTTCTCAATATAGGACCTCGCCCATGGGATGATGTCACCCAAATTTAAGGATGGTCTTTCTTCTTCTCTGACATATAAAACACCTTTGTAGACGTACTCAGAGATGTCTGTCCATGGTGATTCTAAGCTGAATCAAGTTGAAAGTTAAGATTAGCCATCACAGGGGTCTTAAGGAGCAGTGGTGAGGAAAAAAATAAGCTTCATCCATTTAATTCAGAATGTGATGCAATTGCCCTGGAGCAGACCTACCATTTTGTATTGTGTCCTCCTTTGTAGCTCATGGGGCTTTGGGTCAAGCTTGTTAATCAGCCCAGTCATTTTTTTCCCCAATCAGGGAAATTATGAAGATCACTGAGACAAAGTGTGGTTGTTCTTGACGTGTTCAGAAGTGATTTGCGAGTGATACAGCCTACAAATAATGGACTGTGATTGACAGCAAGGGTGTCAGTTCCCCTGAGGTCAGAGTTCAGGAACTCCCAACTGCGTCTTCTCCTCCTCCTCCTCCTTCTCCTCCTCCTCCTCCTTCTTCTCCTTCTCCTCCTCCTCCTTCTCCTCCTCCTCCTCCTCCTCCTCCTCCTCCTTCTTCTTCTTCTTCTCCGAGACAGGGTCTCTCTGTGTAGCCTTGACTGTTCTGGACTCACTTTGTAGACCAGGCTGGCCTTGAACTCACAGTGATCCACCTGCCTCTGCTTCCTGAGTGCTGGGATTAAAGGTGTGCGCCACCACGCCCAGCTCCTGAGTCTTATTGCTAGGAAAATATGTTCAGCGTGTATGTTTGGGCAAGAGGGTGCCTGCAGTCTAGATCACAAACAGCAAGCCATTTGATCAGTGATCAGCTAGTTCGAGGGTGATGTGAGTGAGTGACTTATTACAGGGCAATGGAGCATGCACAGAATTTATCGCCTCAGGTCCTAGTGAGTGAAAAATATGAGCAAGCTCATCTAGTAACTCCTTGAAATCCTCTCTGAGGCAGCAGATTAGTCAGCCTCACTGCATGTGTGAGCCATTGACCGTTTGTCACTGGGAGGTGGAAGTTCTCTTCTCCTTCTCTTTGTCCCAAGAATGTGAGCAGTTTAGGGGAGGACAAGCTTCCTGATTGCTTTCCACCCTCCCAGACCTTGGCCTCAACTGAGATGCCGAAGACCATGATGCAGTCAGCTTCATTTGCTGCAGATGGTGCATCAGCCATGGTGCCTCAGCCATGGTGCCTCAGCCGTGCTGCAAAAGCGCTGGGCTGCTCATCTGTGCACTGCATTGGCCCCTGCAATCTGCAAAAGTTGGCTTGAACCTGCGGTGGGAATTAAGTAAAAACCAAACAGCAAAAAGCAAAGATAAATAGAGCTGCCTGTGGACTGTTTCCATTAAAAACAACTTTGAGGCATAACGTTTTTCTCTTTGAATGCCCGTCAATAATTCAGCTCAGAAGGAAAAATAGAGAGCATCCTGTTTTGTCTTCTGTTATAGGATGAGATTGTTCTAAAATAGATAAAGATTTATTTATTTATTTTTGTCCAGTCCTATGGAACAAATCCTGTGCTTTTAAACATGTGCCAGGCAAGCACACTACAGCCCCAACTAAAAATAAATTCTCCATGAATCTTTCTGAAAAATCCTTTACTCTGGACGAACGCTATCTCTGTTTTAAGGAGGAAGCTACAAATTGCCTGATATCTGAAAGCTAGTCCAGCGACGAGATAAGCACGTGATATAGGCACCACTGTGCCAGCCGTCATGGCCCTCAGCAAGGCCTATTTAACAGATCAGCTAATGCACAAGAAAAGTCCAGGTCATTTGAAGGCATGGATAAATCCAGGCATTCATAGCACACACTAGGGGCTTGTGTGAACCCCCCTCCCCTGCTTTCTTCTTGTGTTTTACTGAGGCTTTTGATTCATTGCAGTCATACACTTTCTAGGAGCTTAAGACATACCCTGCCAGGATATCGAGTCTGATGGGAAGATCGGTCCTTTCATCCTGTGATTTTTTTGTTAAACTCTTTTTGAGATTGTCCCATTGGTTTGGTTTACACATATACCTCCAGTTAAAAAATTACTATTGTGTTCCTGTGCCATGGCTCACAGATGAAGGTCAGAGGAGAAATTTGTGAAGTCCGGTCGCTCCTTTTGTCCTTATGTAGGCTCTGTAGGCTCTGGGGAGCTGAGCTCAGCCCATCAGGTCTGCACAGCAATTGCTTTACCTGCTGACCAGTGTGCACATTCTTGAGCCAAAGATGGCAGCCAGTTGGAAGCATTCTCACTGTTTATGCTAAGGCTCAGAGTCTCAGGACTCTGGAATAAGCTGAATGGCTTCCATTGTGTGTAACACCCCTCTCCCCCAGATTACTTTCAGGCAGGTCTCTGCCCAAAGAGGAAAGGACATTTGTTTCTAAAGAATAGAGAACACATGATGGGTGGACAAGGCAGCTAACCAACCAAATAGTGCGCACCTGCCTGCCGGGACTCAGAATGGGAAGATGTTTGGTATCAAAATACACTCATATGCTCTGCGTGCTCTTTAGTGACATTTCCAGTGAGGCTGCCAGGCTCAGGTCACTGGGAAGGATGCTCACTGAGCCACTCACACTTCCTCTGTACTTATAACTCCCTCTCTTCCTCCCTCCCTTCCCTCCCTCCCTCCCTCCCTCCCTCCTTCCCTCCCTCTCTCCCTCTCTCACCATTTCCACCCCTCTCACCACTCACAGCTCCCTCTGCACTCGCTAGCTATTTAATCTGTTCCTTGAAATTTGGTCATTTTGCCTGAAAAACACCTAAAGAAATGTTCAAAGTCCTTAATTAACAAGGACGTGCAAATCAAAAGAACTCCGAGATTCCACCTTATACCTACCAGAAAGGCTACGATAAAAAATTCAAGTGACAGCACATGCTGGCAAGGATGTGGAGAGAGAGGAACACTCCTCCATTGCTGGTGGAAATGCACACTTGTACAACCACTTTGGAAATCAATCTGGCACTTTCTCAGAAAATTGGGAATAATGCTACTGCAAGACCCAGCTATATAACTCCTAGACATATACTGGAAAGATGCTCCACCATATAAGGACACTTGCTCTACTATTGTTCATAGCAGCTTTATTCATAATAGTCAGAATCTGGGAAAAAAAACCCTAGATGTCCCTCAAACTGATGGTACACAAACTGTGGTACATTTACACAATGGAATGCTACTCAGCTATTAAAAACAAGGAATTCTTGAAAATTTCAGGCAAACGGATGGAATTAGAAACTGTCATCCTGACTGAGGTAACTCAGACCTAGACAGACAAGCATGGTATATATTCACTTAAAAGGGGATCTTAGCCCAACACAGATGTCCTCTGAGAGACTCCGCATAGTGGGGTATCGGGACAGATGCTGGGAATTTCTGCTGGATTCCAGGTGAGAATGGTATGGAAGAATGGAGGGATAGAAGGACCCAGAGGGTTCAGGGGCCCCCCAAGGAGACCATGAAGGCTGGAGGATCTGGACCCAGGGGTCCTGCACTAACTGTTGTACCAACCAAGGACAATGTATGCAATAAACCTAGACCCCCTGTTCAGATATAGCCAATGAACAGCTCATTCTCCATGGTTGTGAGGGGAGCTGGAACTGCCTCTGACATGATCTCTGGTGCCTCCAATTTGATCACTTCCCCTTGGTAGGGAGGCCATACAGAGGAAGGGGAAGCAGGCTGTCTGATGAGGATAGGCAGTGGTCATATGGTTGAGGAGGAGGTCCACTTCTGTCAGAGGCCGAGGGAAGGAGAATAGGGCAGAAGAGGGAAGAGAGGGTGGCCAGGAGAAGATACAAGCAAGGGGATTACAACTAGCAGGTGATCCGAATAAATTAGAATAAATTAAAATAAAAAAAAAAAAAAAAGAAAGAAAGGCAGAAAAAAAAAAAGAAATTTGGCCATTTTACTAGACTCAAATATATAACGCTGATTGAAAAGAACATCCAGAGGCTGGAGAGATGGCTCAGAGGTTAAGAGCATTGTCTGCTCTTCCAAAGATCTGAGTTCAATTCCCAGCAACCACACGGTGGCTCACAACCATCTATAATGAGATCTGGTGCCCTCTTCTGGCTGGCAAGCACACATGCAGGCAGAACATTGTGTACATAATAAATAAATAAAAATCTAAAAAGTAAAAGAAAAGCAACAGCCCTTGAAAAATAAATGCTTTTAAAATTATTTATTTTGTGTGTGTGTGTGTGTATGTGTGTGTGTGTGTGTGTGTGTGTGTGCACACGCGCGCACACGCGCGTGCGTGCCTGAGTGTACATATGGGCATCACAGGCCTTCAAGCATCTGTGGAGGTTAGCAGAGGCCATAGGATGTCCCAGAACTGGACTTGCAGGCGACACTGAGCCACCATGTGAGTAATGGGCACTGACCCCAGATCCTCTGCAGGAGCAGAAAGTGCACTCACCCTCCAGCCTCTGTATTATGTCAAACCGAAAAGCACCAGTGATCCTGACATGTTAAAGGAAAAGTCCACAGAAGCATCTGGAAGTAGAGCGGATCGCAGGATTATTTAAAGAGAGTCTGGCTATAAGGGTGCTTACATTTTTAAACACCAAATCGAGAAAGGGGAGAAATGGTTACATTAAAATTTAATGTCAGGGAAATGGTGGAAGGCTGTGCAGCTTGTCATGTGAGCTCCTTCCCCGACTTTCAAGTCCTCCCAACTGCCACGGGAGGCATCTTACATCAGTCATGTCTAGCTAATGAGGGAGATGGCAGGAGAAAAGGGGGCAGCTGGAAGCCACGCCTTTAGGACACTGTGCACTTCTGAAGCAAATGAGGTTTCCTCCAAAGCCCAGAGATTTATGTCCATGCCTTAGTGCTGGGATTTTCATTCTGTCTTCAGGGAGAGGGTTTTGTGGAGGATGAAGAAGACCTGCCAAGCATCAGAGAGGGGGCTCTTTGTAGTGTAATGCTACAATGCAACTTTAATGAAGTCAGATTGGGAGAGGTGTGTATGCACATAGGAGTGTAGATTTGTGGCATACATGTGTGTGTGTGCATGTGTGTATGAGAATGCACATGGGTATGCATGTGTGTGTTTGCAGATAGGAAATCTTAAAAGGCCCTGTCAGCATAGGGAACTGGTTGAAATTTCTCTGAGCGGGGCTGAGGATGAGGCTCAGTGGGTAAAGTGCTGTCTATGCAAGTGTTGAGACCCACGTTTGGATCTCCAGAACTGGTGTGCGTGTGTCGTCCCAGCACTCTCTGGGGAGATGAAAGGAGAATCCCCAGAGTCTCACGGGCCAGTGAGTCTGACACATGCAGTGGCAATCCACAGAGACCCTGTCTCAAACAAAGCTGAAGGCAAGGACCAACACCTCAGGTTGTCCTCTGGCCTGCACACACACACACACACACACACACACACACACACACACACACACACGAGTTATAAAGGCTTTGAGAGCCTTGCTTTCTTCATCCATCGAGTCAATAACAAAATTAGCAGTGATGCTGTCTCTCACTGATGATGGGGAGGGTCATTGCTAACTATTTGAGAGTCACTGCTCCTTACACTTGTCACAGAGTCGCCTAGTTGCACCTGGAAAGCTGCCCCTTTACAACAGGGGATTGTAGGAATATAGAACTCTGCCACCTACATTCCTCAAGTCCTGCGGTGGTCTGAAAGGAAGAGCTGCCCACGAGTAACCTCTCTGTTCTCTCAGCTTTGTCCATACCCTTTTCATAAGCACGTGTTCGTTTGTTCAGTCCTTCACTAAGTCACCTGGGAAACACTGCACATCTGTCTGTCGTCTGCCAGGGAACAAGACAGAGAAAGCTAGGCTGGAGAGATGGCTCAGAGGTTAAGAGCACTGTCTGCTCTTCCAAAGGTCCTGAGTTCAATTCCCAGAAACCACACGGTGGCTCACAACCATCTATAATGAGATCTGGTGTCCTCTTCTGGTGTGCAGGCATACATGGGGACAGAACACTGTACAAATAGTAACTAACACTGAAAAGAGGAGACGTGGATCACAATTACTGTACTTGAAAATATTTTGAAATAACTTCTCTCAGGAAGGGTGAGGTGCTTTCGTGGCACAATGGGTTGAGTGTGATGCTTGGTACCCATGAGGCTGAGGGAGAGGACTGACTCCTGAAAGGTGACCTCTGACCTCCACATGAGCTCCTTGGCATGCACATCACCCTTCTCACACAAGACAAATAAATGTAAACCCTTTGTTTCTTCCTCAAACCACCAAAGAATACCTGTTAGGTTGACTTATTCATTTGAAAGGTTGCTTGACTTTCCTTTGCATTAATTTTCTTTTCTGTCTTATAGTGATGAGACTTCAATCAAATATGCATTTAGCTCCCACCTGGGTCTTGATTTATTTCTTCCCTTGTCTTATTAAGGATGGCCTTTGCAGTGTCCTGCTTTGCCTTGCCACTGGCTACTAATACAACAAGCACACGTACATCTCATGAGGTACACTCCTTAGATAAACCGTGGATGTGAACCACATTGCACACCTTGGGCTTCTGGTTAATGATGTATCCCAGGGATCACTTCCTGGCAGCGTATGGACCATCGTCTTTCTTCACAGTTACCCAGAATCCCATAGTGCAGACATTCCATTGATCATTACAATAAGCTGTCCACTCTGGGCTTCTGGGCTGGCTCTGATCTCCTTTGCCAACAGGGCTGCAGCAGCTAATGGTTTTGTTTGCGATGGTTGGTGGTGTCTCCTTGAAAAGCAAGCCTCCAGGCACACCTGGGAGGGATCAGCCAGCCTCTGGGCATGCCTTCGAGGGATTTATTTTTTAAGTTGTGTTAATTGATGTGGGAAGGGCCATCTTCACTGGGGGCGGAGCCATCCTGGGATCCTGGACTGTATAAAGCGGAGAAGGTGAGCACAGAGACTTCCAGCTTGTTTTCCTCACTCTGCTCTACCTGCCCAGGGGCTTCAAACTCCTGCCATCTTGACATCCCTGTTGTGGTGGGCTGTGAGCTGGGGCAACCCCTTTTCTCCTTTAAGTTGTTTTGGTCAGGGTATTTTGCCACATCGAAGGAAAGAAAGTAAGCCTGTTTGCCTTAGCATTTTGTCATGTTTTGGTGGGCGTGCTTTTCAGATAGTTTCCCAGAAGACACTGAGCTAGGTCAAAGGTTAGGTGCTCGGTCATCTGAGGGCCGTACAGCTACATTTCACAAGTTATTTTGTGTTCCACCCAGCAGTTTAGAATCATTCTCCATTCCCCCACAGCAATGCCTGGAACATGTTTCGATGTCAGGGTAAGACGAATGTTGATGATGTGTGTGACACCAGGCAGCTCAGAGGAAGCTAAGTGTGAACCGGCTTAGTTGTTAATGGAGGAAAGAATCCACAAAACCCAACTTGTATTCTGCAGCTCTCCCTGCTCAGGGCACCCCTAAACTAGTATATTATATTATAACTGCTTTTAAAAAATTAGTAACCTAAATAAACCAGGTATATCCTTGTGGCAACATCAAAGCTTTCTCTCTTTCTTTCTTTCTTTCTTTCTTTCTTTCTTTCTTTCTTTCTTTCTTAGTTTGAAAATACCATATCATGTTTATTGGACATTGTATTCATATTGAGAAATGAGCCAGTAAATTAATATACAAGAATATCAGTATACTTGTATTTGATTTCCTGTGCTGGACCATACCTATCTTTTTTTGTTTGTTTGTTTGTTTGTTTTGTTTTTGCTTGTTTGTTTTTGTTTAAATAGCTTTTTAAATTTTAATTTTAATTAGCATATACAGTATTATGTTTCATTGTTGCATTTTCAAACAAAGTATGCTTCTTTGATTCTCTTTCTCACTTTCTTTTTTATTTTTAAATAATTTATTCCGATTATATCCTGAGATTGTCATCCCTTCACTTGTATCTTCCTGTTCCTCCCCTCCCTCCCTCTTCCACCCTATTCCCCTCCCCTAGACCTGCGACAGAAGGGGACCTCCTCCCCAACCATATGATTACAGTCTATCAGGTCTCATCCAGATAGCTTGCCTCCCCTTCCTCTGAGTGCCACCCGGCCTCCCCACCAAGGAGAAGTGATCAAATAGGGGGCACCAGAGTTCATGCCAGAGGCAGTCCCCCCCCCCCACTCTCCCCATGACTGTGGAGAATGAGCTGTCCATTGGCTAGACCCAGGTATTCCACTCCTTGCCATATACCCGAAAGATGCTCCACCATACAACAAGGACATTTGCTCAACCGTGTACATAGCAGCCTTATTCGCAATAGCCAGAATCTGGAAACAACCTAGATGTCCCTCAGTTGAAGAATGGATAAAGAAACTGTGGTACATTTACACTATGGAATACTACTCAGCTATTAAAAACAAGGAAATCTTGAAATTTGCAGGCAAATGGATGGTACTAGAAATGATTATCCTGAGTGAGGTAACCCAGACTCAGAAAGACGCACATGGTATATACATACTTATAAGTGGATATTAGCTCAACATGGATGTCCTCTGAAAGTCTTCACTCAGTGGGGGATTGGGACAGATGCTGGGACACACACACACACACACACACACACACACACACACACACACACACCACACGGGAGCACAGACACATACATAACAAACACACAAACAAATGCAAACAAGTTAAAAGGAGGCATATTTGAGGAACATCTCTGCAGTGGGAGGTGGAGAGTCCTAGATCCACCACTGATTTTCCCCTCTTTCACATTCTTTTCAATGCTGGACATGAAGCCCTGGCACTGGGTACCACTGAGCCATGCCTCTGCCTCACCCTTCTTAGGAGATGAAGCTGAACAAGCTCTGTGATGTGTAAAGTCTATTTGCATTTCTTCCTGGGGACTGTCTGTCTCTACTTTTTTTTTTTTTTTTTTGGTTTTTTGAGACAGGGTTTCTCTGTGTAGCCTTGGCTGTCCTGGACTCACTTTGTAGACCAGGCCGGCCTCGAACTCACAGCGATCCTCCTGCCTCTGCCTCCCGAGTGCTGGGATTAAAGGCGTGTGCCACCACCGCCCGGCCTTTTGGTTTTTTTTTTAATAGGATTGTTGAAAGGTTTTTTTCCTTCCTTGCTTCTCCTTATGTCTTAAGGGAATTAATCCCTTAGCCTAATTTGTTCATAATGTTCTCTGTTTTGTCATTTTTAGTTTTACTTTACCTGTAGTGTAAGCATTTATTTTTAAGTAGTCATATTTAGTAGCCTTTGCCTTTTGGTGTGTGCTTGGGTTTTAAATTATAATTAGCAAAACCCTTCTCCAAGTCATAGAGACATTCTCCAAGTTCCCTTACTAATAGT
The DNA here is from genome assembly GCA_907169655.1 of Acomys percivali. Classification (NCBI taxonomy): domain Eukaryota; kingdom Metazoa; phylum Chordata; class Mammalia; order Rodentia; family Muridae; genus Acomys; species Acomys percivali. Next base: position 64,188,333 of record OU015742.1, on the reverse strand, counting down.
TGTGTTGTTTAATTTTTTCCCTTGATATATAAACCTTCAGCCATTTGGACATTGTTGTGTACAGCAGTTAATCTTGTTGTTGTTTTTTAATTGTTTTTTCTTTTTTGTTTTTTGACTCAAGGGTCTCTCTGTGTAGCCTTGGCTGTCCTAGATTTACTTTGTAGACCAGGCTGGCCTCGAACTCACAGCGATCGGCCTGCCTCTGCCTCCCGAGTGCACCACCACGCCTGGCTACAGTTAATCTTTCTGTACATTGGAGTACAATTATTTCAACAGCTGCCATTAAAATGTTCGCCTTTGCCCGATGCTGTGAATGCTGTGGGTTTTGCACTCTAATTGGCCTAAATAATTGGACCTATATTTGGCTTCCTTTTGAGGTCCATTTTACTATATCTATACATAACAATAACAAGCAATTTTATTTCAGAAGTCTTTGGTATGTGTGACCTGACTGTCAACTTGACACACCTGGGACAGAGAACCTTTGGATTTTCCTGCATTAGATTGTCCTGTAGCATATCTGTGGGGCTTTCTCCCGACTGCTCATTGGTTTAGGAGGTCCCAGCCCACTGTAGGCTGGTGATGTCATTCCTATGTGGGTGGGCCTGGGATGTATGAAAGAAGCAGTTGTGCACTAGCTTGAGAACAGGCCAGTCAGTGGCATTCCTCCCTGGGCTCTGCTTCAAGCTCCGCCCTGAGCTCCGGCTCTGGCTTTTCTGATGACCAGACTGGAACTTGTGAGCCTGAATGAACCCTTAGCCCTTGGCTATGGTGTTTATAACAGCAACAAAGAACAAAATAAGGCATTGTTTCCTGTGTGGACCGTTCTCCATCCCTCTACTGTTCTGACTACTTTTGCTTTTTATCTGTGCTATATGAATGTCACAGTACCCTTGTCTAGCTCTAAGAAACATTACCTTTGTGTTTTTCACTAGGATAGTGTTTTAATTGATTAAGTTACTGAGGATGGATACTTTTATGACACTGTGACTACCATGTAGCTACATCTTTTTCTCTTGCTCCAGTCATCTTCGAGGCTCTTGGGAGTGCTTTCTAGCATTCTTGATGGTCCCTGCATGCTTCTTGCCAAGTTCCTGTTTAGCCAGTCACTTGTTTTTATTCCCTTTCTCTCACTGTCTCCTCTGAACCCCATCTCCTTGAGTACTACATGTGAAAAGGCCACTACTCTAGGACGTTGACTTTAAACTTGCTACTTTATTAAATCATCTTATCACTTGTATTCATTCTCAACTAAGTATTTTTTTAGGCTTTTTATGTCATCTGAAAATAGGTATACCTTTTCTTTTTCCTCCTTTTTTTAAAAGTCTTAGTTCTAATTACTTTTTCTTATGTGCCACAGTTTCCTAAGCTACAAGATGAAAACAGTAATTGTTATTTACTTCGTAATTTTATTGTGGATATAAAGTGATTTAAAATATGTAAAATATCTGGAGCCATGCCTGGAATGCAATAATCCCCTAATTAATATTGCAGTTATTTGAACATATATGTATATGAGTATATATGTCTAGACTTATGTTGGATAGGATGAAAGCCATAAAGTTAAGCATTTACACACATTTAACTTGAAATTATGATGCATTATAAAATCACTTTCTGATTAGTGTCTGGAAAAACATTGATAATATTTAAGTTTTTATCTTCATGACATTTTATCATATTCACATATTATCTCTGTTCCTGTTTAATAGTTTTATTGAGATAGGAAATAAATAAAATACAGCTTTATTTAATTATATCAGATATATTTAAACAAACAAACAAACACACAATATGTCACTGCCTTAAATGGAGAAATATTTTCAGATGCATAATAACATAGGTGTATTTTAAAACTTTATTTCATGTCTAGAGGAGTTTTGTGGTAAAAGCATTTAGCCTCAGACACTTGGGAGGTTGGGGCAGGAGAATCACTAGAGCCCAGGATTGACAGGTCACCTGGGCACATAAGAATACTCTGTCTCTTTAAAGAGTCACTCCATATCTAAGGTTTTGCATTTTAGGAAACATTAATGAGTTCACATGAAAGAAAGGGGTCTTCTTTTTACTCTCCCAGGAACTCTGAAGGCTTAGCTTGAATAGCCTGCTACCAGTGCACATCATACTAATTACACTCTCATCAGGTTTACAATCAGTTTTAACCACTGTATCAAGATTAGTTCTTTGATCTCAGTATTCTGTAAATACTTGTCAGATGGTTCATTCATTCATTCATTCATTCACGCAATCATTCATTCATTTACTCAATTCATTCTTTAGCTGACCTGGCCCCCTAGCCCCCTTGTAACAATGGGAATTGTCACAGTGTGTTCCCTTCTGGGGTTTATGGTTACTGGATAATCTACAATAATGTGGAGGAAATGGCAGAGTCAGGAAGACCTCAGACTATTTTAGATTTAAAAAAAAAAAATAGGAAGGCAGGTACAGTGGTGCACACTTATAATCCTAGCCTGTGGGGGATAGAGACAAGAGGAGCAAGAGTTCAGATCCTCCTTGACTGCATAGTGAGTGTGAGGTCAGCCTGACCTACATGAGACCCTGTCTCAAAACAAGAAACTAAAGCAAGGAAGGAGGCAGAGAGGGAGGGAGGGAGGGAGGGAGAGAGACAAGAGGCAGAGAGGGAGGAGGGAGAGAGAGAGAGGCAGGAGGCAAAGAGGGAGGGAGCCACTTGCATTGGTTTTAATCCCTGTACTTTTAAGAACTTGTTTCTTAGGATATTTTCTTTTGATTCTGGGCTATGTCTTCAGTCACATTTTCCCCCACTTCTAGAAATTTCTCCATGGACTAATTCGAATCATGAGGTGTTAAACATTTGCAGGGGGGAGTGTTGATGTTGCCACAATGTAATTAGAATTTCGAAATGTGGGGTACAATTCAGCTAGGGTATGTGTAGAGTTATAGCCATGGCTATACAATCAGCAATAGTTTAACTGCTGTCTCTAGTTAAAAATGCCTACTTTTCTAAGGAATCATTGGAATCACTGGAGCCAGTACCCCGTGGGCTTAGTTTGTATATTCTTTTATCCAGAACAAATGGGCAGCCCATGAACATCCCCCACACCCCCCAGATACAACTCATAAAATCTGTCTCTTTAAGAAGTTAAGATTGGGCAGGTGCGATGGCTCAGCTAGTTACACTGCTTCTGAGCAAGGCAGTGGCCTGAGTTCAGTCAATCCCTGGAACCCATGTAAAATGTGAACAGAGAGAGCTGACTCCACAAAGTTCTTCTCTGACCTTCACATGCGTGCTCCTCCCCATCCCCTTTCTCCTCTACCTCTCTCCTTCCCTTCTCTCCCTCCACCCCCCCCAGTCTGTCTCTCTCTCTCTCTCTCACACATACACACATACACACGAAAAGTTTTATTTTTGTTTTTTTTTTGTTGGTTTTTTTTTTTTTAAAGAAAATAAGGGCACTTTGTAAACCACACTTCTCCCATGTTCTGCTTTGTTAATTGACATAGTTTGTGAGTTTTGAAAGAGCCATCTGTGTGCTATAACCAGAACGGTATATTTTTCTTCCAAATGTCTGACAAATTAAAGGATCCCAGGGTCCCAAGCATAACATCCCACAGCATGTGCTCAATGCTAGAAATGGCTACATATCTCAACTTGAGATGGAGACAAGGGGAAAAAAAAGCTAAAAGGAGAATGAGGGAAAAGAATAAGGCTAAGACTCAGGGTTGGAGGACACAGAAGGGCAAGCTGTGAGGGAGTCACCCATCCATCCATGCGCATCTCTCTGGCCTGCAGAATGGGCTCATTAGAGTGTGAGTCATAGTGAGTCCTCAGCTGACAGTTTTGAAGGCTTCGGGTCCTGGCTTGGGGAAGAAGTTGGGAGAGGTAGGCCTTTGAAAGCGTCACCCCCGCCCTGATTTTGGTCTGGCTTCCTGTCAGTACCATGTGAACAGCAGCTGCCTCCAGCATGGCATCCTGATGGAATAAAATCTCTCTGAAACCCTGAACCAAAATGGTCCTTCCATTTCTTTTCTCCGGTGTTTTGGTCACAGGGACACTAACAAAGCCAGCACGAAGAAGGAAGAAAGAGTCCTAAAAGGGGGAGCTGTGCATTCTGGGTAGAGCCCGTGATGTATCTGGCTCTTCTTTAAGGTGGGAGTGGGGCAGGGGAAAGGGGCGGGGGAGTTTTCTTGTGTTTAGGAGGTATGTGGTGTGTTCTGCGTTGCAAGAAAATAAGGTAACAACACAGCAGTGTGAGAGTGTCAATGCATACCGAACACGAGTGAGAGCTCAAAGTTAAGTGGACAGCCATTTCTGTATTCGTTTATCCACAGGGAACATTGGATAGTTCTTAGGGGTCAGAGACAGACAGGGGATGGGCACCACTGAACCAAATAAAGAGCCTCTGCTTTCATGGGTACGTGCCACATCTCTCTCTCTCATCACCATCATCATCATCATCATCATCATCATCATCATCATCATCATTATTTTGATAGCCTTATTCTGTGAAGCTAGCCTAAATATGTAACCCTAGCCTAAGATTCTGTATGTAGTCCAAACTTGACCTCAGACTTGTGGCCGCCCTCTTGCCTCAGACTCTACCCATCATGCCTAGCAGGCACGTGCCATTTCAGATGGGTGCAGCAGGAGGCAAGAGGGCTATGAAGAAGGATAGAGGCGGGGCGATGCGAGGTGTGAGAAGGCCTCCGGGAGGAAATGCCGCATGTGCCACCAAGACTTGAAGGCTGGAGAGTGAGGCAGAGGCGCAAATGGTGTTTCGGATGATGGAGCTGTGACCTACAAGCGCCGAGGCTGCTGCGTTTGGGTACAGAAGCATGCAGTGAAAATGGTGCATGGACGTCTCAGGCCCAAGGCAGAGTTTTTACTTGCTGTAAAATCAGGGTGATGTGACCCAGCTTGTGTATCTCTAAAAAGGACCCTCACGGCTTCTGGGTGAGGCCAGGGAGAGAAGCTGAGGAAGTTGGACAGAGAGAAGCCGTGACTCCTAGCAAGTGGGTCATGTATACACCGGGATACAACTGAGGTGGTTTGAGAGAGCTAATTGGATGCCATCTGCATGCTCTCCGGACCTGTGGAGGCTGAGGCATGAAAGCAAACTCAGCTCCCCTTCAGTGGCCCACTGTAAGGCAAAGGCTTCAACTGGTTATGAGGGAAGAAGAGACCCATTGTAAGTCAGCGAAGGAACCAGGCGGAGAAACGAGCATGAGCTGGCAGCCGCGAGAAGTGCGCAGAACACTGAGACTGTGATGTGGACAGCGACCCTGCAACGGGTGCGCATTTGGTGGAGGTACTTGCATGCTGAGAGAGGATAGCTCACTGCTGGGACTGAGTGGTTAATGGGTACAGAGAGCCAGAGACCACACAGTCACAGGGGTGTGCATGTGACGTCAGAGAGACAGTCTACTTCCTGGTGAATGCTTTACTTTCTCCTTAAAAAAAAAAAAAAAAAAAAAAAAAAAGATCTTGTTGTTTCTTTATGTGCATGAGGGTTTTGCCTGTATGCACGTGTGTGCCCACAGAGGCTGCAGGAGGATGCTGGACTCCCTAGAGCTGGAATTATTGATGGCTGTGAGCTGCCTTGTGGGTGCTGGAAACCAAACCTGTGTCCTTTGCAAGAGCAGCCAGGGCTTATAACTGCTGAGACATTTCTTCAGCGACATCCTTGCTTTTCTTCTTTTTCCTCTTGAGATATTGTCTTGGTGTGCAGCCTAGGCTAGCTTTGAACTTTTAATCCTCCTGTCCCAACCCTCCCCCCCCCCAAGCACTGGGAATACCAGGCATGCTCCCTCACGCCTGGCTGTGAATGCTAATTAAAGCCTATTTAATTATGCTTTTCCTATGATGATACACAAAGCTTTCAAAATGATAATCCTACTTTTACTTTTTTTTTTTAACCTAAAGTAACTAAGGATTTGTGCAAAGATTTAACTACAAATATGATAGAATGCTTAAATATCAAAGGACTTTCTCAGAATCATAGAATTTACAAGTACCAAGAGTAAATATAGTACACTACGCCTTACAAGAGAATATAATATGTACATGAACTCTTACTAATGTATGTAATGTGTGAGGATACTTAATAATATGAGAAGTAGTCGTGATACATTTTTTTTTTTTAGTGAACAAAACAAACAAAGCCCAGCACGTCCATATTATCCCTTCTGCGTGTTAGGATCTCGTTATCTCACGTCTGAGATTTCTTTATCCGAGTATGTGGTTTAAAGCAAACGAAGACATTACAACACAAAAGCATTTGTTACTTCAACGTATAATCTGTACTGAAACATCCGCCCCCTCCCTCGCTTCCGCTCAGCACCTGCGTGGGTTGCAGGCCTCCTGTAGTTGGTACAGAGGTCTTAGGATGCTAGAAGCAAATGGAGGTAACTAGAAAAAGCATGGGAGTTCCTTACTGGCTATCCCACGTGATGTAAGGCTGTATAACGCAATAGGTGGTCCAAGGGCAGGGTTCTCTTTTTAGCCTCTCCTTCCGGCTGTGTGTGGTTTCTGGCTGACACACAGATAAAAGCTCCTCCTGGACCAGGCTCATTTGCACAATTTCTTGTCTTCTGGTACCTGGGACAGTAAAGGATGATGGACCCTTGAGGGAGGGCTGAGCAAGATGGACACAGAATCAGGCAGAGCAGCCTTGGATAGAGTAGGTGGTTCTTACTTCCGGCACCTTCGTGATTCTCTCCGTCCTTATTTCTCAAATGTGATGTAATGTGGGACTTAGAACTAGGCTCTGAAGTCTGTCTTCAAATTCTGGCTAGCCACCAAATATCCTTAGCTTCTTCTCATTCACATATTTAAAAAAAAAGTTTTAAAATGTTATGTTTCACATGAAGAATGTAAAGTTTCAGTGGATGGAATTTGTGAGATCTTAGGAGACAGCCAGGCACACACCAGGCTCCCATGTGTCCACCCCGACTCACGCTAGCCCTGTATCATGACCACCACCACCACCCTGCTCTTTCTCATCAGTCACTACATCACCATCATCACATGACCACCGCCATCATGCCCCATCAGTGATAGTCAGAAATAATGGCCCACTTTCAAAAATCATGTCTTTCGATTCTTATCATTTGATTTGTTTTTTAAAAAATATTACATTTTAACTCAGCAGGTGAGTCAGTGTCTAGGAGCCCAGAGATGTCCTATCCATCATCAAATCTTGTGTGTGTGTGTGTGTGTGTGTGTGTGTGTGTGTGTGTGTGTGTGTGGTTTTTCAAGACTGTCCTGGACTTACTTTGTAAACCATGCTGGCCTCAAACTCACAGCAATCTGCCTGCCTCTGCCTCCAAAGTGATTAAATGTGTGTGCCACCATGCCCAGCCCTCCATCATCAAATCTTTAATGCTGGACATTTATCACCCAGTGACTGCTATTGCATAAAAGCTAAAAATGCTAACATTGACCGTTCTGTTGTTCTACTCCCATCTAGGAGACCAAAAGGCCAGAACTTGAGTGTTTAGCTTTTCAGGGTATTTGGGAACAAACTCTTGGGGTTAGCATCATACATGAGACCATATGTTTTTTTCTTTCTCGTGCTTGTAAATGTCAGGTGACTGTTTTCTACTATTCTAGGCCACCATATTGCAGCAGACTCGCCTGCCCAATCAATTTTCAGTTCTTTCTGAGGCAGGCCATGATTCTGAGATGAAAAAAAAAACCACACTTTTGTAAGAAGTCTGTTCTTATAGCCCTCAAAGATAAGGCTTACAATATGATACATTCAGACCAATGAGAGATATAGATAGAAGACTCTCCAGGCCACACATTTCAAGAGCTTAACTCTTCAGTCCTCTTTGTCTTTTTCCTTCTTTGGAATACAGTTTTGATTGCTGGAGTCACAGCAGCCACTTAGATAGTGTGAGGTGATCTTGAGGGTGAAGTCACACATGAGGAAGAGGAGCATGCAGTTCCAGAGTCAATCTTCAGGCCTCACACTAAAACAAACACACACACACACACACACACTCAAACAAAACAAACAAACAAACAAACAAACAAACAAACAAACAAATAAAGTTTTTCTTTGCCCTCTTACTCTTTCCGATCTGATAAACTTCTTAAACTGTAAACATTTGGCATGGTGACCTGTGGGAGGAAGGTCTAACTGTGTTTTCAGATGCTGATTTTAGTGCCTTGAGATCTGGTCCCCTCCCTGCCATGGGCATTGTTGTTGAATGTTGAACTATCTCCTGTAATCATGTGATGATAAGGAAGGTTCCCCAATTATCCCTGATTGGCTAAAAATAAACCTGCTGAAGCCTGTGCCTGTGTGTAGAAGAGAGGGAGGCAGAGTTTTAGGTGCCTGGCCTTGGGTTCAAGGGAGAAGGAAACAGAAGAGGAAGAGGAGGAGAGAGAAAGGAGTTGGGAGCCAGAAGATGGCACTAAGCACATGGCGGCTGTAGGGACAGAATGGTAGAGCAGAAGCTGCCCCGGGGGCATCCTACTGGCAAGTGACAACACAGTGGCATCCTGCAATCGGGGAAGCTATTAGGAGACTATTGCCACAGTCAGTTGAGAGAGACTAAGGCCTTTTGGATGGATAACCCATGCAGACTGTTGGCTTTTACAGCGTGCTGGACCTCACTTTGTGCTGCTGGAATGTAATGACTCCTGAGTACACTGTGAATGGTGTTGTCTTTATTTCTGTTTTCCAAGTGAGGGAGTTGGAGATAAGAGGTTCAACAGTCACAGTTACGTAGTTGAGAGGTGCTGATTCAACACCGAGTGGCCCCATCCTTAAGCATGGTGTTCTTGAATGGTGTGATCCTGACTTCTGGAGAACTCGATGCCAGTTTTGATGGGAGGAGCGATGGGGAAAAAATGATAGGAGACCATTTTGTTCTAGATCCTATTAAGTCTGTTAGAGTGAGATTTTTATCTTGTCTGTGAACATTATGTGTGTATGCATGTGAATGTGTGCACAGGTGTACTTGCATGTCTGTGCATGTAGAAGCCAGGGGATAACCTCAAGCGTCATTCTTTGGGCATCTTCTAACCCCAACCCTATTTTTGAGATAAGCTCTCTCACTGGACTGGAATGTGACAAGAAGGCTAGGCTGGCTGATCCAGCCAGTTCCAGGGGGAGAAATGGTCTTTGCCTCCCCATCTAGTATTGGGGCTACACATGTGCACCTGGATATTTTTCACATGGTCCTTGGGGATTGAACTTGTGTCCTTGTGCACCTAAGACAAGCAATTTACCAACAGAGCCATCTCAGAGGCTTTGAAAACACATTTTAAAGCTGGCAGGAGACAGGAGACTCTTGAGCTGGAAGCAAAGAACTTTATCATATGCAACAAGCAGTTTGAGCCTCAAGAGTGTAGAGGAATTTTAATCCATCAACATGGCAACTCTGATCACATCCAAAGACCTTCTAGGTCTATGTAATCTAGTTGGAATGCAGACACACCTTTAATACACACCTTTAATCTCAAAGAATGAAGGTAAAGTTAGTTGGTAGAAGGAAGCAGCCATGTTTGAAAGTGATGCCTAATTGAGAGGAAGACAAAGTGACAAATCTGAGAAAGATTTGACATAACAGGACATTGCCAACTCTCATGAGAACAGAGAGGAAAGAGAAGCAACTTAAGAGAGAACATCGCTGAGGGAGAGAGAGAGAGGAAGTAGCTATAACTGGACAGTTGTACAGACAGGAGAGAGAGA
>OU015742.1:64144488-64172978 GCA_907169655.1 Acomys percivali | reverse complement strand
GGAGTTTACCATGAATATTGTAACTCTATGTCACCTAGGAAGAGAGCCTTAAAGATGATCTAGAGTAGCTGGCTTTTGTGGGCATATCTATGGAAATCGTGGACCACACCATTAACTAGGCAGAAGGTCCCCAGCAATGCAAGAGTCGAGAAGACTAGCTAAGAGCAGGCAAGGACTGGTCACGCCGGGCCTGCCTTAGCTAGGGTTCCACTGCTGGGAAGAGACAGCATGACAAACCCAACTCTCAGAAAGGAAAATATCGAAGTGGGGCTGGCTTACAGTTTCAGAGGTTTAATCCATTATCATCACGGGATGTGTGTGGTGGGGGAGCATGGCTGGTGCAGGCAGACATGGTGCTGGAGAAGGGGCTGAGAGTTCCACGTCTTGATCTGCAGGCAGCAGGAGACTGGAAACTCACATTTATCCTCGCTGTGCTCTGGACTGTGATAGGATACTTTATGTTCCTACCTTGAATTCCCCCCCTCCCCCCAGTGACTGACCCTGTTCTGGAACTTTGAGCCAGGTAAACCACTTTCTTCCTTACATTGTTTTAGTTGGGGTAGTGGTAGCTACTACAGAAAGGAAAAGACAACTCACATAGAGTGGTCATACCACACAGGTATCTACCTGCATCTACCACCAATATTCTATCTATCTATCTATCTATCTATCTATCTATCTATCTATCTATCTATCAACTATCTATCTATCTACTATCATCTATCTATCTATCTATCTATCTATCTATCTACTATCTATCTATCTATCTACTATCTATCTATCTACTATCTATCTATCTATCTATCTATCTATCTATCTATCTGCTATTATCTGTCTTCTATCTAGCTATTACCCTATCATCTATTTTCAATCTATTCACACCTATTTATTACTATCATCTATGTGCTTATCATTAACAGTTCTCTACTGTATGTGTGGAATGATGTCATCACTCTCTCTGTTGTTTGCACAAGGGCAGGCTTGCCCAGTGGTGAGTTTCTCATAGTGTTCTGCCCTTAAATAATACACCGCTGCACTACACGCAGAGTGCTCTTAGCAAAGCAGACTTGTTGTCTTGCAGTTCTGGATGCCAGGGTATCTCTGTAGAGACGTGTTTTCATTGTAGGCATCTTGCCTTTTCTAACGTCCGGGGTTTGCTGACAGTCTTTCACAGTCATTGGCTGGTATGCATATCTCTCTGGTCTCTATCCCCTTTGTATGTGTGGTATGTGTGTGTGTTTATGTGTATTTATGCTCATATTTGCAATGAGACAGCATGTCATTGTCCTGGAGCTCACTTCTTAGGCTAGGCCAGCTGGCAAGTGAGCTCCTGGGGGCGATCCACCTGTCTCTGCTTCCCTAGTACCGAGATTATAAGCGTGGACCACCACACTCAGCATTCTTCCCAGTCATGCATTCAAGGCAAACATTTTATTGACCACACTCACATACATATCTTTCTTTCTCCTTCTAAAGTTTTCCCAAGGCATCTATGAAAAACCCACCCCAGCTATTTATTCTCCGTCAATATCTGCAGGGATTGTGTGAGGCCCCATCCCCTAGGCAGACGTCTCAATGCCTTTACAGTGACATTGTTCTGCGTGATCACACGTGGAGAGGCGCTGGGTCTTGGGTACCATCAAGATAGGCCATCCTGCTGATGCTTTTGAACTCCCACTCTTTGAAGCACCAAAACAAGGTCATCTCTGTGCATTTCAGCACATCGCGTGACTCAGAGAGAGAAACATACCACTCCCTCTTTATGAAGGATAATTTTAAGTGCCGAATGGAAACAGAAACGTCCAAGTGGATGAGGAAAGCAGCAACTTTGCAGCGCTGCATCTGTTTTCTAAAAATAAGTACCTCCTTTAAATTTAGTGTCTGAACATGCCACGTATGTGCCACTGTAAGCCTCAGCATACTATAAACAGTATCATTGTGACACACACAAGCCTTGGTGATATTACAACACTCTCAGTGGTGTCTGCAGAACAAATCTTAGATAAAAATAACCAAATATTACATCAGACTCCCATTTTGAAATTTGAGATAATAACTGTACAATTAAAGTGTCCCTAAATAAACCTGATAGCAATTAAGGAAGATGAATATACACAAGGAGAAGACCTACTAGACTCTCCATCCCTGCCTAGCACAGAGATTGCCTAGTTGTTCTAATGTATAGTTTGCTGCAATTTTAATAGAATGTGATAACATTTACAGAGTTCACGCAAGAAGATCCTTCAAAACCAGGAATATGATCAGAATAATTTTTTGGCCTTTGTCTTAAGTTAGTGACTACCTACCATAATTTTCAATTCTTACTATATGGCAAAAAAAAAAAAAACCCTCAATAATGTTCAATTTTCAGTACATGAAAAACAAACAAACAAACAAACAAACAAACAAACCAAAACCCAATGACATTTATCAATGATGACATGTCAGTCTTCAAGGATGAGGAAAATAACAGTATAGACAAATAATCATGTTATCTATAATGTATTTTAGGCCAGCCTCCCTTCTGGCAAAGTAGAGAGGCATATTTAGATGACTTTAACCATTGGACAGTTTTCAGGAAGAGATTAAACTGTGATTTTTCATGTAGACATATTTAAAATGAACATGAGTTGATGGCTGATGTTGTGCTTGGTTCAAATCAGCACAGAATGGGACTGGAGTGCTATGCACTGGTGGAGCACGTGCAGAGCACTGGTGTAGCATTGCAGAGCACTGGTGGAGCATGTGCAGAACACTGGTGGAGCACGTGCAGCACACTGGTGGAGCACATGCAGCGTACTGGTGGAGTGCACACCTCATGTTCTTAAGGTCATTGCTTTTATTCTTAGTACCTGGAGGAAAACAGATCTGGTTTCTACACAGGGTGGGAGAGAAGGCAAGTGGAAACTATCAGATGGGATGTATTTTGTCTGTCAGTTATCTACAATTTATAGCATTGCAGCATAGCTGGAAGCCAAGGGTCAAGGCCAGTTCTTGACACTTCAGAAGCATACTGGTGATAGGAGGCAGCACATACAAGCATGCACCAGACAGTCTGACTCCGTGAGTTCAATCCCTGGACCCCAGAATGGAAGGAGAGAAGAGAGTTCCTGAATGTTGTGTACAACACACACACATATATTAAATAAGTGTTGTAAAAAATTAAAAGTGTGTGTGTGTGTGTGCCATGAAACACAAGTGAAAATCAGAGAATCTGTAGGAATGGATTCTCTGCTTCTGCTGTGTAGGTCCCAGGTATAGAACTCAGGTCTTCAGGCTTGTCCGTAAGTGTGTCAACCTGCCAAATCATCTCACCAGACTAATTGAAAAGAGAAAGTGTGCTTACTGTCAGAGGGATGGTTCAGGAACTAAGACCGCATGATGCTCTTGCCGAGGACCTGAGTTTGGTGCCTGCACCTATGTTGGGCACCTCATAAGCACCTGTAACTCCATCTCCAGGGAACCTAATGCCTTCATTTGGCTGCTGTGAGCATAGGGATACATGGTGCATATACCCATACAGACATACTCATGTATTCATAAATGATCAATAAAATAAAAAAGACCAAATATTATATTTTATCCAGCTAAAATGCTAGTGCAATGTCCAAAATGTTTTCGCTTCTGTCAGGAACAGTTTCATGTCTATGGTTATTTGAATAGGCCAATGTGAGAGTAGAGTTTGAAGCTTACATGGGAAATCAAAGAAATATTTAAACTATATTAGTTTGGGTTAGAGTCTCCCTGCAGAGTCTCTGCCAAATAGCCTGTTTTTATTGCAATATTTCTTTAGAAAGTCTGTGGAGTAATTTATTTCATTTTATCTAAAGCCCAGGAGCAAGTGGATTTCTTATTGATGACTGCCAGTGGGGTTAGTTGTTTTTAAAAGGAGACATTATTACAATGGTGACCTTATTTCACAGTGTAGGCATAACAACTTAGTGTCTAGTTCCTTGTCGAGGATATACAATGGGAATAATTTAAACGTCCATCAATGAATGAAGAAGAAATAAATGTTATTTTCATGTGATGGACTGTGATTCAGCAGTCTAATAAATTACATCTACATATGTTAATCTGTCCATATCTCTACAGAATGAAGATAGGGAAAAGGAGAGTTGTAATAAAAAAGATGTAGAAACTTATGATTTTTTTTTTGATGCAGAAAGATTTAACCATCTACAGTTTGACCTGTATGATGCACTGGGAAGGGGCACACAAAATCACCTTTATGGCTTCTATTTAAGAAAGAGAGATGGGGTTATAGGCGTTTTCAGCTTTGCTGTTGTGATGGTTAATATCAACAATCCACTTGATGAGATCTAGACTTACCTGTGAGGCAGAATTCTGAACATATCTGTAAGGACTGTCTCGGTTAGGTTAATTGAAGTGGGAAGACCTGCCCACTGTGGGTGGCACCATTCCCTAGATGGGATCTTGGACTGTATAAAAAGGCAAAGTGAGCGGAGCACAACACACGTTTCTCTCTGCTGCTCCACTGTGGATGTCCTGTGTCTGGCTGCCTCCTCACCCTTCTGTGCCTGTGACTTCTCTACCTAGATGAGCCTGTACCCCGAAACTGCGAACCAGAACAAACCCTTTCTTCATCTAGTTGCTTTTGTCAAGGTATTTTTTTAAAAATGATTCAGGGGCTGGAAAGATGGCGAAGTGATCAGAGGTTCTAGGTTTATGTCCCAGAACCTACATGGTGGCTGACAACTGTCCATAATCCAGTTCTAAGAGCTGGCCTCTTCTGGCCTGCATTTATTTATTTCATTATTGTTGTATTATTTCTTCCTCCTCCACCTCCTCTCTTCCTCCTTTTTTTCTTCCTCTTCCTCCTCTTTCTCCTCCTCCTCTTCTTTTTCTTCTTCTTCTCCTCCTTCTCCTTCTTCTTCCTCTCTTCTTCTTCACTTGACTTACTTTTAATCAGGTACATGTCCTTGATTTGTTTTGTTCTTCACACTCAGTATGGTACTCCTGCTCATAGGATGGCACTGGCCACATTCAGGGTGGCCATTTCCTCTTTTCTAAGGACACCCTCACAGACACATCCAGAGGCTTGTCTCCTGAGTGATTTTTAAATCCTATCAAGTTGACAATACATATTACCCACATTAAACACAACAAAAATGTAGACCATAAACGCATTGTGGAGTTTAAAGGGAAAGAAAGAAATGTCACCTGATTCCATACCTCCCACATCACATCCATGTTAGGCACCACCATGGAGAGGTGCACAGTGACACCACAAAATGGGTTGGAAAATACTGATGGAGTTAGACCAGCATTTCTGTGCAGGAAGATTAATGGGGCACCAATGTTTGAGATAAACAGGAGCTTGGGAAGGACGGGAAGGGGCTGGAGAGATGGCTCAGCCGTTAAAGGCTAGGCTTACAACCGAAAATATAAGAGAAGGTTGAGAAGACTCTTAATTGAACAAGGAAAAACATTTAAAAATGTCCAGGCAAGGCCTCATTGTATAGACCTGTAATTACAGCTACTTGTAGGGCTAAAGTAGGAGGACCACAAAATCAAGGCTCATTTTGTTGTCAGACCCTGGCTTTTTAAAATAGTAAAATTACAATCGTTTGATTTTACCGATAAAGACTCAGGCGCCAGCTGGGTGGCGGCGGCGGCGGCGGCGGCGGAGGCAGCGCACGCCTTTAATCCCAGTACTCGGGAGGCAGAGGCAGGTGGATCGCTGTGAGTTTGACGCCAGCCTGGTCTACAAAGTGGGTTCAGGACAGCTAAGGCTACACAGAGAAACCCTGTCTTGAAAAACAAACAAACAAACAAACAAACAAACCACAAACAAACAAACAAAAAAGACTGGAAAATTGCTAGCTCAAAGAGGCAGAGAAAACACTCAGCTGATCTTCCTACTCAGCTGACATCCCAGAAGGAAAAAGCCCAAACTGTCTTTTTTCTTTGTTTTTGTTTTTGTTTTTGTTTTTTGTTTTTTGAGACAGGGTTTCTCTGCATAGCCTTGGCTGTCCTGGACTCACTTTGTAGACAGGCTGGCCTCGAACTCACAGAGATCCACCTGCTCTGCCTCCCGAGTGCTGGGATTAAAGGCGTGCGCCACCACTGCCCCACTCACACTGTCTTAAATACCTAATGCCCTTCTTTCTGTTTACTCCCTGTCAGCTGGCTTCTTGCTCCATCTCTTGACCTTTAGGTAACTTTATGTAATCCCGTGTACAGCTCTTGGATTAAAGGTCTATATTAGTGCTGAGCACACCAAACAAGAAACAGATTTTTACAGCTCACAGTCTCAGTGTTCACAACAGCATCAAATATCCTGCAACATCATCTGGATTTCAGAGTGAGTTCAAGGCCAGCCTGGCCAGCTTAGAGATGTCTCATCTAAAACTAAAAAGTACGAACATGGTGTGGTCTAACCTGCTGGTCCAGGACTTGCTTAGCGTTTCAGGGTCCTGGCTTCAAATAAAACAAGACAGAGAGGAAGAGAAGGAGAGATGGAGAGGGGAGGAGAGAGAGAGAGAGAGAGAGAGAGAGAGAGAGAGAGAGAGAGAGAGGGAGAGAAGATGACTGAATTTTTACTATTTGTACTCTGAGGACCAGAAGCCAAGCCAACAAGTGTGTGAGGATATGAGAGAGCCACTGGGAAATAATAAAAAAGGGAACAATGGTCTGGAGTCTGCAGAGATACAGCCCCCAATGGATTCTCTCTTTATCCATGTTTACTTTTGATGAAAAGAGGTGACTAACATGACTGTGAGTTTCAACAAGACTGAATATTGGACACCCTGGAGAGCTGATCCTACATTTGAGTCTGAAAGCAGAGGAAAAATAGTACCTGAGGCAGACAGGAAAAGCTGTTCCCACTCAGCCTTGCTGTCCTCCTTAGAGAGTTCAACAGACTGGGTGAGGACCGCCACACTATGAAGGCTATCTGCTCGGACTGTGGGCCTCGCCATGATGTCTAGACACATCCAGAACAATGCTCAACCAAGTATCCAGATACACTGAGGTCCAGGCAAGTTGACATAAAAAGTGAGCCTTCATAGGGAACAAGGAGGAATAGCCTAGGAGATGCTTCAGGCTGAAATGTGTGCAAGAAAAAGGAGGGCCGGGCTGGGGTCTCAGCAGAGAGCTCAGATAGCCTCAGGCTGAAGAAGGTTCCAGTAGAAACCTGCTGCCTATAGCAATGCTTTCCCATCTGGCTTCTGCAGCCTAAGGACGGTGTCAGCACTGCAGATCCTACAGTGTGGCAGCTGCCAGGTGTTGCTAAAGATGACCCTGCAGAGAGCAGTGTGCCCATCACAGACCTGCTATGGAGAAGGATCAGGTGACCACAGGACTGCAGATAGGTCTGTGCGGTGGAACAGAGGAAGAAAAGGGAGCTGTCCGTGGGAGGCCTTGTGCTCCCTGCTGTGGACACAGGTCAAAGCAAGGGTCATTATTAGCTATCTCATTATCATGGTGACAAAACAGCCTAAGTATTACATTTAAGTACAACCAAGGAGTTATTAGACTGGCTGCTTGAGAGACAAATCATGAGAATGTTCACAGAGAGCAGACTTCATGTTGGTCAGATCGGTGGACCTTCCATCATTAATTCAGCCAAAGGATGCAGGAATGGTACTCAAGTGGGTGGGACTGGAAGCATAGAGACTGGGAACAAGTGTCTGAGGAGTATCTGAGGGTTACCCAATGACAGATTTGATGGAAGCGATCTAGAGGAAGGCAAATATCTGGATGCTCCCTAGGTTTCCTGGATTGTGTGACTAGCTGGATAATGACAGCACATGTACATTTAGGGGAAGCTATTGCTCAGCTGTTCTGATCTCTCTCTCTCTCTCTCTCTCTCTCTCTCTCAACATGGACTCATCTCTTTCAAGCTGGCCTTACACACACTACATGCAGAGGACAAGCTTGAAGTTCCTATCTTCCTGGCTCTCCCTCTCGGGTGCTGGGGTTACAGGCATACACTACAACACCTGGTCTTTGTGGAGCTGAGGACAAGACCCAGGGTGTGTATGCTAGGTAACTGAGTCATACCCCCAGCCTCACCAAAGCCAAGATCCAATACAATTATACAGGCAGAATACCACCAGTCAATTCTTCATCCCTCCTGCAGCCACAGGCTGTGCCACATGTAAGAGGCAGACATCAGAAATCTTATGGGGACATATTTGTTCTCAACTGAGTGGAGAGAGGCAACCTCTAAAATAACAAGATGAGTATGTATAACTGAGAAGCCACTAGAGAGAACAAAAAAAGGTCATAAATATATTAAAGTAACAAACATTAGCGAAAAGAAGGGAGAAAAATGAATGAAACTCATAGGAAAACAAGATAAGAGACCTAAAGTCAAACACACGAGGAGGTCATGCTACATTATGACTATCTAAGCATGTTTATGTACCCAATAACAGCATTAAAAATTCATGGAACAAAAATATCAAGGGGAAAACCCATACAATTGCACAGTTAGAGTTGGAAACTTCAATACTCTTTTCCCAATAGTCAATAAAGGAAGCAGAAACCTGTCTCCAACAAGGGCAGAAGGGATGTTCCTCTCAAAGCCACACACATTTCTACCAAGACAGACTATATTTTGGGCCAGAAAATAGGTTTCAGTAATGAAAATGAACTCAATGGCATTAAAGGAGAAAACAATAACAAAAAGTTACCTGGGAAGTTCCCAAACCAAGCATTGTACTGTCCCTAATTCAAGGTTCAGAGAATAAATGGAACCAGAGAAAATTTCAATTTAAAAGGAGAAAATGCAACATTTTTGAATGGATTGGACAGCACTAATTACAGGAACCCTGTGACATAAAAGCTTATATAAGAAAATATGTTTCTGGCTATTACAAATAAAGTGGCTATGAACATAGGTGAGCAAATGTTCTTGTATGGGGGAGCATCACTTGGGTATATGCTCAGGTGTGGAATAACTAGGCCTTGGAGTAGATCTATTCCCAATTTTCTGAGAAACCTTCATATTGATTTCTAAAGTGGTTGTACAGGTTTACACTCACACCAACAATGGAAGAATGTTCCACTTTCTCTGCATCCTTAACAGCATGTGTTGTCACTTGAATTTTTGGTCTTAGTCATTCTGGTGGGTGTAAGATGGAATCTCAGAGTCCTTTTGATTTGCATTTCCCTGATGACTAAGGATGTTGAGTATTTTTTTAAAGTGCCTTTCAGCCATTTGAGATTCCTCTGTTGCAAATTCTCTGTTTAGTTCTGTATCCCATTTTAAAAATTGGATTATTTGGTCTTTTGGTGTTTAATTTCTTGAATTCTTTATATATATTGGATATTAGCCCTTTGTCAGATGTAGGGTCGGTGAAGATCTTTTCCCAATCTGTGGGCTGCCATTTGGTTCTGTTGACGGTGCCCTTTGCCTTACAGAAGCGTTTTAGTTTCAAGAGGTCCCATTTAATTGTTGATCTTAGATCCTGAGCTCTTGATGTTCTGTTCAGGAAGTTTCTTGTGCCAGTGAGTTCAAAGCTCTTCCCCACTTACTCTTCTAATAGATTTAGTATTTCTGGTTTATGTTAATGTTCTTGATTCACTTGGACTTGAGTTTTTTTCCAACTAATGTCTGGCCACACCATTCAAGAGAGCCAACCCCGGACACTATTAATGACACTTTACTATGCTTGTAGACAGGAGCTTAGCATAACTGTCCTCTGATAGGTCGCACTCAGCAATGAATCAAAAAAGATGCTAAGACTCAGCCAAACATTGGGCTGAGTGCGGAGAGCCTTGAGGAAGAGTGAGAAGAAGGCTAGAAGATGGGGGGCTGGTGGGGACGAGGTAGGGGGGAATAGGACAGGAGCTCCACGAGAAGACAAATAGAGCTGGGCCCAGAGGGGCTTGCAGAGATTGAAACACCAACCAAGGACCGTGTATAGACTGTGTCTAGCCCCCTCCACATACGGACCAATGGGCAGCTTGGTCTTCGTGTGGGTCTGTCTCTCATAAGAACTTTATTGCATACTTCTCGAACACTCCCACCTGATCTGGCTGCCTTGTCAGGCCACTGTGGTAGAGGATACACTCAGTCCTGATATGACTTGATGTGCTGGGAAGGGTAGGTGGTGGTGTGCTCCCTTTTTCTGAGGGTTAGGGGAAAAGAGTTATGAGGGAGAGGAAGGGAGGGTGGGACCTGGAAGAAGAGGAGGGAGGCGGCTATGATTGAGATGAAAAGTGAATACATATATTAATTAATTAAAAAGGAAAAGAAAAGGAAAGAAAAGAATAAACACAGCCAGAGAGATGGCTCAGGAGCTCCATGCACTGGCTGCTCTTCCAGATGACCTGGGTCTGATTTTCAGCACCCACATGGCCGCTCACAACCACCTGCAGCTCCAGTTCCAGGGATTGAATACCCTCTTCTGACCTCCGTTGGCATTACATGTAGGCAAAACACCCAAACACATAATTAATTTAGGAAAATCTTTAAAAACAGGCAGAAAGGAATATCTTTGGGTAGCTTAGCTTCCATGTTTAGAGGGAAGGAAGGAGGAAAGAGAGGAGGAAGGGACAGAGAGACAGAGGAGGAAGAGTCACGAGAGAAAGGGCTAGAGAGACAAAAAATGAGGCCAAGCTGAAGAAAGGAAGAGTAGAAATCAATAAATCAGGAAAAAGGAAAACAATTTGTAATAACTCAAAGTGGAAATGACCTGAACTCCAATTAGTAGGAAGAATAATGAGGATATTGTGGTATATCCATTCACTGGAATACTACTACACAATTAAAAAGGAATTACTGCTACTCTCAACAATACGGATTAACCTCAATATGTTTGTATTATTTAAAGGATCAAGACAAATGTCTATATATGATTCTATCTGTATATATATCTAGAAAATGTACAAGCAGCTTATAGAGACACAGAGCAGAATGGGTGCTAGAGACTGGAGTTATGAGTGATGTAGAAGCAAGGATTAAAAAGGAATGGGATGGCTATGTTCAGTATTTTGCATATGGTGATGATTTTCCCGCCTATACTTTTGTCAAAATCCACAACATTTTATATTTTATATTTGTGCAGACTGGTTGTGTCGATCATACTTTAGTAAAGCTCCTTTTTAAAATATGTGATTCTTAGTTGATACAGAAGGTGCTAAATCTGCTGTATTTTCTCCTACCTATGTGAAATAGAGTTGAGTTTTAAAATCCCTAGTGTCCTAGAATTACAAAACACGGCAATAAATGTCTTTGACCTGAGACTGTGGTGGCTGAGCTCTGTGCGACAGGGCAGACTCCTACGGAATGATGCTTGGAAGAGAGAAATTGTTTTCAGATGTATGGAGATCAGAATATTCTGGTGCCAATTTCTGATAGCAGGAGGATCAAAAGTTCAAGGCCAGCCTGACCTTTTAAACAATGAGTTTCAAAACAACTATAGATAACTTAGAATCTTTCTCAAAGTAAAAAGTATGAAGTGGGCAGTTACCTAGCCTATTGGAGACCCAGGATTTATCCTGAGGTGTTCAAAAGCAAAATCAAGTCACTCTGCAAGAGGCTGGATTAAAACAAAACAAAACAAAACAAAACAAAACAAAACAGCCAAGTGGCTTTCTAGCTCGTTGGGTCGCCCCTCAGATTGTCTCTGATCCAGTCTCTGCACAGCACCCCATCTTCCTTTGCAATAGATACCCAACAGAGGCTTATCCTGGAAAGCCTACATTTTCTCATGTGTTTGTGAAGAGAGATGGTCATGGGATAAAAAGACACATAAAAAAGAGTATGCACGTAGCAAGTTACAGCCTTGAATTCACAAAAGGATGCCTGAAATTGCCAATGGCTCTGTCCCATTATCTCACAAATGTAGCTGTTTATTTTCCCATCTCTAAGAATTGATTAACACAGAAATGAAAAATTGAAAGAAAAACCCTTGCAGACAGAACTTCATGATATTTCTGAAGAGACATTGAAATGCTTATTTTTTAAAAAATTCTTATTTATTTATTATTATGTATACAGTGCTCTGCCAAGAAGAAATGCTTATTCTTAATTGCTAGCTTGCTCAGAGGCAGGCTTCAGTGTTATGGCAAGTCTTTCAGTCTTTCTGTCTGAGGTCCCTGCACAGTGAAGTGTGGATCCCTCCACAGGACACCAAGCTACCATGGGGACTCAGTAATACTGGCAGAGTGCTTTGTCCTCTTCTGCCATGCTGTTTCCAGGCACATTGGTTGGTTTCATTGTCAGATTATGAGGTAGAACTGTGATTCTTAACCCTTTGGTGCTTGAACGACCCTTTCACAGGGGTTGAATATCAGATACCCTGCATATCAGATATTTACCCTACAATTCATAATAGTAGCAAAATTACAATTATGAAGTAACTACAAAGTAATTTTACGGTTGGGGGTCACCACAACATGAGAAACTGTATAAAAGGGTGACAGCGTTAGGAAGGTTGAGGGCCACTGAGGTAGAGGGAAATAAACGGCCTGTCCATAGGAACTCAGTGAGTCAGGGGAGCAGCCAGCCACTGTCTCTGCAAGACTGACTTCTAATCTCACAACAGCCTCTGGTGCACGCTGCAGTGTGAGGAACGGCAGCGCGGCCCAGCCGTTGTCACCTGTCTGGTTTTCCCTTTTTTCACTCTTCTGCACTGGCCTAGATTTTCGCAAATCAGCTTTGCCATGATCTACAGAAAGAAAGGAAGGTTCTCAGCACCAGAACAAACCAAAACACACCCCGGAAACTCTCAAGGAGCACTTGTGAGTCCAAGCCTGTTTCTCTTTGTGCTACAAATCACAGGGGTGCGTGCCTTTGGGTCTCTAGATAGGAAGCTAAGACTTGACCATCATCCATGCAGGAAGTCATTTCGGTTTTGTGAATTTTTTTTCTACATTGGTTAAACACACACACACACACACACACACACACACACACACACACACACACACGGAAATGACAAGCTCTAGTGTTCTTGGCAACAAAAATAACCATTGCTAATATTTCAGTGTTGTTTAGTTTTATGGTTTATTCTATATAAAAAGCAAGACAGATTGCCCATGTGATGTTCATTGATATACACCACTCCCTTATGGCCTCTGGTGTCATCATAGACCATCCTTCTGTTTTCGAGGTCCCACCTGGACCTTCCTTCTAACCCTGCCACACCCGTGCCTTCCTAGGTGCCAGGTTGCTCTGTGCCCACCCCCATGCGGTCCACTGTCACTTGGATAGCAACATTTATTCTTCTGACTTCAGCTTCTCCATTTCCCACCTTCCAAAGCTATGCAGTGTGCTCCCACACAGCACTTTTCTCTGGGGACAGTTGTACATCTCTGGCTCCTGTTGATGGTCACCTCCACCAGGACAGAGAGTCTACCTTCTCTCTGTCCATTTGCCCCATTCCAGGCCCAGTACAAACAACACTTGCCTCTTGAGCAAATGGATGATCTCGCCATCCGAATCCATCTTAGGCACTGGGATAGCCTGTGGCCACGATAACTTTCCCTTGGCTTGGCTTTGTTTTGGCAGGAGATTTCAAAGCCTGGGGATGGAAAATGTCTAGAGGACATCCTACAGCAAAGAGAGAGGCCATCTGTGGAAGATTTCCAGAAAGAAGAGGTAAAACACATTCTGTCTGCACGTGGGGCAAACACCTCCAGCCCACAAAGGTCATGGCACTTAGAGGAGATTAAGAAGGAAAAGAAGACAGCATCAGGGCAGTCACTTGCTCTAACTTTTGTGCCTTGGGATGCGTTTCTAGAGCAGGCATTGCTGGGGTCAAGGGTCAGTGGGTATCAGGGACTTTCTCCCTTCAGCAGCTGGTAGCGGTGAGTGCTCGGTTGTAGCAAGGAACCTGGGCTCAAATTCTTACTGCTGCTTAGTCCTCTTTTCTAAAGGCTTTTGGGTAATGACCTCTAGAAGTGCTTTTGAGGGGTCAGTGAGACAGCTCAGATGGTCACTCCTTGGTAAATCCTCCTGTCAGTGGAACCCCATCTCCTTTCCTGTGCCTCCAGGGATGGTGCACACTTCTCTTTTCTGGAGTACCTTTCCCATCCGGTCTTCTCTGGGATGAAGGCTCCTACCCTGCTGACTGGAAATACAGTGTAGATGGAAAGCAGCCGAAAGCTACAGGCACTGTCACGAGACCCCAGAGGAGGACTTTGGGGGGGGGCATTGGGCAGGCAGAAGAAGCTGAAGCAGACGTTAAGGAGACGCAGATTCAATCCCGACTTGGCAGACACCACTCCACCAGGCTCCGAGGCATATGCTGTACTATTGGAGTGAAAATTAAGCTGTTGTCACAGACCCCAAAATGCAGTAGCTTATGTTATGTAAAAGTTTCGTTATTTCTCAGGTAACAACTCTGGTTGGGCAAGTTGACCTGGGCAGATCACAAACACGGTCCCATGAGGTCACCCAGCAACTAGATTCATGTGTCACTCTGACTCCTCAGGCCATGGGTTTCATCCCTGAGTGTAGACTCTGATCCTAGGAAAGGGGAGGGGAGAAAGGAGGGAAACACCCTCCTGGTGAATGTGGCCATGGTGTTGCGTGCTGTAGACACTGGTGTGTTCCACATGGCCACAGGTACTCCAAGGAAAATAGAAGCCCTCTACTTATCACTGTGAAAATATCTGATGATACAATTGCTGTGTCTGGTAGTTCCAGAGGTTTGGGTTCTGGCTTTATTGTCTATGGGATGTAGCGATGTAAAGAATATCATGGCTGACGGGCAGGCCCAAATGTCCCACCTCATGCATCAGAGAAAGAAAGAGAGGAAGGGAAGGGGCTAGGCCAAGAGATCAACCGTCTCCAGTGAACTCACTCTCTCCAGGCAGGCCCAGTGTCCAAAAGTTTCTAACATTTCCCAATAATTTCATTGAATTACCAAACCATCATTGATGAACCAAGGCTCTCATGATCTGGTTGCTTCCCTGTCACTGATCTGCACTGTTTGAAGACTTCATCTTCATTGCAAGAAAGAGCCTTGTGGGGAGACATCTCAAAAGCTCGTCATCTTGTTCCCATCAGTCAGTGCCAGCACAACGTGCACTGGGGAGGGCTGGGTCTGCCAGTTATTTCTAAAACGCTGCGTCACTTCTGTCCTGCCACTTCTAAAACACCATGTCATTTCCATCCTTCATAAGCCCCCAGTGCTGAGGTATTCTGTCACTGCTGCTGAGGTAGTTATACCCAGAGGCTCCACAGCTCTGTGGCTAGAAGTTTCATTAGGAATTTTGAAACTTCCAAGTAGGTCTCTAACACTTTCCAAAACCAGAATCTAGTAGAGGACAAACAGAAAAGGCAAGGCTGGAGGGAGACCTAGATCTATCTTGGGGATCCCAGTGTTTTCAGTCACTGTAGTGACTTGTGTCATCCATCCTAGTGCATTTTGATTACAATTAATGGAGCTCATTCCCAAGGTGGCGCAGTAGGGGGGCACAAGTGAGGTGCTAGGGCACGACATTAAAGAAGGCTCTCGATGTCAGAGCCGTGTGAGGAGAGAGTTGTCGTCTTCAAGATCCTAAAAATGCACACACTTCTTTAAATTACATAGATCACTTCGGCTACTTGTAGCCCTGATGCCGCCCGTAATAGCAATCGTGTTTACTAGAAAGGAACAAGTGAGCATGTGCTCTGAAGGGAATCCAGACAGCAATGCTCTTCTCCGACTCCCACATGGACAACTTGTTGATACAATACAAAGCTACTATCCACTCAAATAGAAACCGCTGCCTGTAGCATTGCATATAGACATCAGCACCGGGTCAGTTGGTCCATTGCTTGAGGACAAATGTGATGGAGCAGAAACATAGAAAGAAGCTCTTGTCTTGCCTCTGGTATTCTACTCAGCCAGTTGTTATTAATTATCATAATAGTACGCATCAATGCTAGGCACTTTCCTCAATTGCTCTCCACCTTATTTTTTAAGGCAGCGGCTCTCACTGAATCTAGATTTCTCTGATTGGCTAGGCTGGCCAGTGAGCCGGAGGTCTGCCAGTCTCAACTCATCTTCCCAGCACAAACACCTACACTTCCACTCCCTGTTCTTATGGGTGCTGGAGACCTGAACCCAGGCTTCGGGACTGAACAGCGATTGTTTACCCACTGAGGTGTCTCTCCAGACTCCATTCTGATTGTTGAGCTACTTAAGATTGGACATTATTTACAGAGATCCAGAGGCTTCTGGACTTTTCCAGAACAAATGACAGGCTCCCCTACGTTCTATACTTTCATCAAGTGCCACAGAGCACTGAGGCTGAGGCTGTGTGGCACGGGGCCAGTACCTTTACCAAAAATAACTTGAGCTCCCACTCATCCCCTGCTGCTCTCAGTGGAGTGTCACAGGAGCCATAGAAAGCTCAGCAGTCTCTTCTCTGGCAGGTGAGGCAGCTCTAATGAAAGCCACTTGGCTCTCACTGGAGAGGAGGTTTGCTCTGCACCAGGTCACCACTCTACCAGCCTTCACTAAATAAAGACAGATGACACCCAATCAGATGGAAGAAAATGTGGAACAGCTTTGCTTTCCAGGTACTCTCCTTCCTGTGGCCACCAAGTCTGTGTCACCACAGCCATCTGTAACTCCAGTTTCCAGCGTCTCTGACACCTTCTTCTGGCCTCTGTAAGTGTCAGGCTGACACTTAGGGCACAAACATACCTGCACGAAACACTCATACACATAGATAAAAGAAATCTTAAAAAAACAAAACTAAGCCGAAGTTTGCATGTAAGGTGCATGCTGTGGGATGGGTCATCCACAGGTGTCTTCCACATGCATATGCGTGCACACACTGATAAACCAAAGTGGTCAATAAACAAATTAAATACGATACACAGGAAATCAGCTATAGCCTACATGGGAATTGGGAGCCTTCAGAGAAGACAGTGGCACAGAAGACTTCTTGCTGACACTGACTTCCAAGCTAAGATAGGAAGGATGAGACTTTGTGAGATGCATCAGGGGAAGCATGGTCCAGTCAGAGGGGCTGTCGCTAAGACAGTGTGCTTAGGAAGGCTGAGATGGGAACTAAGGATGCAGGGCAGTGGGTGGAGCCCTCAGTGCCCATGCTGGATCCACTCGAGCCCTGCATGAACCAGGAGCACTGATGCACAGCTGTTGTCCCAGCACTCAAAAGGTGGGGGGCGGGGGGAGGGGAGATCAGAAGTTTAGGCTTATCCTTGGCTACAAGAGCAAGAACGAGGCTAGCCTGACATACACGAGACCCTGCCACAAGACAGACAGACAGACAGACAGACAGACAATAAATAAATAAGATGAATAGTTTTTTTTTTTTTAAAGGTTGAGCTACAGAAAAGAGCTTGGTGTGTTTAAAAAGCTGCCGTCAATGCAAGCCAATTAACTCTGACCAGCCAGCTGGAACCATGTGCCATGTCTGAAGAAAGCATCAGCCATCTAAAGAAGAGAATGCACAGCAGGGAGATGGCTCGGTGGGTATACTACAAGTGTGAGGACCTGAGATCAGCCCCTGGAACCCACGTTTAAAAAAAGATGTGGGGGCACAAGCAGTTCCCTGGGGACTCACGTGCTCCTAAACGATGATCTCAAAGACAAACAAACAATAAACATGCATAGCTTTCTGGCTTCCATATGCATCTGCACCTATGTGCGAGCGTGCACGTGCTCACACACACACACACACACACACACACACATGCAGGCACACTCTATCTGAGAACAGAAGAAGGGATTCTATGCAAGACAAATGTGTATTATAAAAACAGGTCGTAAGGGTTGAAACCGAAGCAGCAGCAGGTATTAAAACAATATTTTTTGGTGTGAGGTAGACTGATCTAGAGAGAAAGGAATCCTCCTGTGACACTGCGCCTGGCAGTGTGTAGATGTGCATGATGCAAGCCGAGAGAGTCCATTAGGCACTGCTGGCTTCGGCATCTCTACCGTCTGTCTTTCCCTGTCACCAGTGGGATTTGCTTAATTCATAGAAGAGTTAGGAGTTGTCCTGTGATTGGCACACCACAGTCTACTGTGTGTGTGTGTGTGTGTGTGTGTGTGATATCAGGTTGACTTCTGTGTTTTACCAATCAAATATACTGCATTCAGTCTTGCAATCAAGGAATCGTTGTCTCTTCCCATCTCTTCTGGCACTTCCTGGTCTGATAGAGTCTTCCTTACTTCCATACCTGTTTTTCTCACCTATGGCTTCTGTTATTGTGGGCCACCCATTTCCAGCTTCTTATGCATCAACTTATTCTCTGTTCCTGCAACACCCACCGTGACGGGTCTACAGACGAAGTGTTGTACAGACAGGCAGCATTCACAAGCATCTCTATTTCATAGCTACCGGCAGCGACGGTGTTGGTCCATACCGCTAGTTCTAATGCAGCCCTCCAAACGATTTCTCCACTTTCTGCTCATTGGGTGAAAGGCTGACACTTCAAACATCATTTTTCATAGAGCGGAAACACGAAGACAGAACAGATGGTTTACAATATAGCAAAGAATTCTTCCCATCGGGATCTCTGCTTTCTAGCTGCCCCAATTTAGTCTCAGTTCTATGACACATCCTTGGGTGATTTCTCTTCGATGACTGACTAATACCCACCAAGCTAAGATGACTAAAATGAGCTTTCCCACTGAGAAAGGAAGTCCTGTATGATCTTAGAGATGAGAGGAGTTTGGTGTCATCAGATTTAACGACCTGTGAAATAGATGACTCTTTCTCTGTGACTCTCACTGGAGGTCGCCCAGCTCATTTGCTCTGACTGGGGTCACCACCAATGACCAAGAACGGGATAGCTTTTGAGTGCCGGAAGAGAAAAGACCTACCTTGGAGATCAAGAAGCAATTTCATGTTTGTGACATCAGCTCCACACCGGGCCTTGGGAATACTCATCCTTCTTTTGTTCTGGCAGTCCCTAGCCCTGTGCTGGCCAGCTGTGGGATGGTGGGAGAGTCACCAGGGACCACAGCTTCTCAGTTTCAGGTTCTGTCACACCTAGGTGCTAAAAGCATGCCCACTCTTCCCTCAGCAAAGCCGGAAGGGATGATGGTCAGAGAGGGTCAGCAGTGATCAACTTAAGAAGGCCCTAGAATCAGGAGCAGGTGCATTGAAACCCTTCACACATACTCCCCTGCACCCCGCCCCTTCTTAGTGTTCTAGGAATATTTACATATTGCATCCGCAATGTTTACCATGGGCAGCAATATTGTCAGGTTATGGAGGTTTACATGGGAACTTGGTAATTACACAAAGGAACGACACCTTAATTGGTGCAGGAGAACCTACAAAGGACAGAGCAGTGTCTGGTACAAGCTTGCCACCTTGATAAAGGCCCAAGATTTATTGCTCATCTTTCTACACAGAACTGGGGTTTGAGGACAGAGTAGACACAGGCGAAGAATCAGCTCCTGGGGAAACTTACAGTCCTGATGGGAAGACAGGCTCCAACAAGAAATAGGAACAATAGGTACAAGCCTAGAGCTTGACAGCAGGGAGACCTCATGGCCGAGGTGAGCCATAAGCCAGGGAGATGGCTCTGTCTGTACCTGTAGAGGTCACAGGTAAACCACGCAGCTCAGTGTCCCTGGGCACAGACACACCCTTAATTGGCTCTTCTGGGGGAAAAAATGAGGTTGAAGGGATGGTTAGGGCACACAAAGCTGATAAAAAGAGTCCGGTGTTGTCCTCTCTAAAAGACAGGTAGGAACTGGGAGCTTTTTGCCTCTAGGCTGCTACGCGCAGGGATGGCGGAGTGTGCCCCTGGGAGAGGAGGTGGGGTCAGAGCAGCTGCGGCCCAGGTGGGCGGAGGCTTGGGGGAGGGGACCCGTGTGCTCCTCCTTCTGGGCCATCTCTGCTTCCTCCTTTCTCCCTCTTCTCCTTTCTGGTCCTTCTCCTCCTCCTTGGGGGCCTGGAGCGGCTCCTCCTCCTGGCAGGCTGCCGCCCAGTCAGCTGACGCCGCGCGCTCCAGTCTCGCCTCCCCGCCGCTCTCCCCCAAAGTGGCTGCTGGGCGCCGGCGGGCCGCCCACTTTCAGGCTTTGGGGAGACTGGGAAAGCGATGTGCGCCTTCTGACGCCTGGTTTCACTGCATCGCCTTGTCAACTTTCACTCCCTCAGTCTCTGTGCTGACCCTCCCCACATCCCTCCTCGAAGCCACTCAGGGTGCCTTGCGCAAGCTGGGGGCAGCAGGGTCGCTGTCTGTCTGGGATGGCTTCCAATTTTAATGACATAGTGAAGCAGGGGTACGTGAGGATCCGGAGCAGACGCCTAGGGGTACGTATCATCGTTTCCGTGCTCCCTGTTCGCGACTTCAGGGTCTGTGTCCACTGCCAGCATCCCGGCTTCTGGCGCCAGGGACTTGCACCGTGGCTCTGGCAGCCCACGTCCCAGGCTACCTCGGCTGCAGCGCTAGCGCCAGCGTCTGAGTATGTCATGGAGCTATCTTTATCTCTCGGATGGCTTGACTTTCTAACGGTGGCCACCGGAGCCCATTGACTCGGAATAAATATTTCCCGGTAGTCATGGTCGCTGAATCTGGAAAGCCCGGCTTGGTGCTGAGCTTGCCGGGTGTCCCTGGCCCGCGTGCCACTCGCGCCAACTTAACTTTTCCAGGGGATGGATAGAGGCCAGGACACAGGGCAGATGCTCTGAGGAGGGGATCAAGGTCAGTGACTACCTGGCCCCAGGGACTCCTTTCTGCAGCTCAGGTGTTAGCAGAGGTGGAGAGAGCTGGCTTTGGGCAGGGCCAAGTCCCTGGCAGAAGCCCAGATCTGACAGATCTGAATCCCCCAACTCTTGAGCCTGCCAGCCGGTGAATGTTTTTTTTTTTTTTTTTAACAATTCACCTTCCGACCACTGGACGATCATGGTGCCTGCGTAGAGCTCCCGGAATACGAGAAAGAATGAATGAATCCCCGTAGCTCCCTTCTTAAGACTGCTTTTCTTTTCTCTTCTCTTGTTGAGGGCACTTTAGGACAAAACCATCCTGCCTCTCTGTGGGTTTTAAGTGATGGTACAGTCTTTGGGGAGGAAAGGGTACTGGAATGAATACACACACACACACATACACACATACATACATACATACATACATGTATATATACATACATATATCTGTCTATAGTGTGTATGTATATATACATATATAGTGTGTGCGTGTGTTTGTGTCTGTGTGTGCACCCGTGCATTTCAGGCTACCTCATTTTTTCTTGCCATGTGTCAAATACTGTGCCTTTTTTTTTTTTGCTTTGCGTTTGCCAGAGGCTGGGTTGTAAGGCAAGGCTGAGAAGTAAGTTTACTTAGCAAGGAAAGGTAGTGCTACTGAGAGTGTCAATGGCCCAGCTAGGGTGAGCGATCCATTGAATAGCTTTCTCCATGGTATCACTTACCACTCTTTTATTTGGTCTCTAGATTTGTTTTAAAAAAATGTGCCTTTAATTTGGCTGTGAGTAAAAGAAATGTCTCAGTAGTAACCGTGGCTAGAGAGGAATGTCTGCAGGGGAGAAACAGCCTGGATTGTTATAAAACACTTGCCTGGTTCCTTTGGCCTATTTCTTTTTCTTTTCTACCCTCTCCCTTGTTTGAACGGTGAAGTTCTCTCTTCTGTGTCTGTTGTAAACACAGCAGAAAGGAGACCAGTAACACAGCTAAGCTACCTTCCTGGATTTGCTACAGTTTAATTGGTTCTCCCTTGGGTCCTCAACCAAGTGACTTCCATGTGAAGTAGAAGAAATCATACTTCGCGTTGCAATGTTAAAGAGTGTGAGAAAGCCACATCTACTTTATCATGTCAACGGAAGGGATTGGCACTAGAGACTCATTCCGTGCTGGAGAGCATTCCAACAGGAAGAGGACATGCATTATTAATGCACAGAATATGAATTATTCATTAGGATCAGGGTTGATGCCAAATCCTGACAAGGGTGACTTATAGGAAAAACTGGTTAACATCACTTCCAAGGTTTTTTCCCTATATTATTGCAATTGACATAATATAGTCTTGCGTGCCTGCCAGCAAATTTTGGATAGATATTAGAGGAAAAAGGAGAGGAAACAGAGTCTAGTTGGGTTTGTTTTATATTTACAGTATTTTGGGCAGTCCAGTTTCTCAAGATATAATCATTTTGCATTTGTTTTCTTAAATATACACAAGAATATTCATTGAATTATGGCTATCATGCACAGATAGAAAAGTCAGTCTATGGCCGGGTAAAACAGGCCTTATTTGGTAACCTTGGTTCTGCCAATAGACCAGCCTGCTAAGACACTCTTGTGCTATAATTTATAAAGAGGGCTGATTACTTTGTCACCAGAACCGAATGCCAACTGAAGTTTTGGGAGACCCTTCGGTCATTTTGGGGGGCGGGGAATGGCAGTAAGGACCCGGCTTCCTAAGTCAGGAATGTTGGTGGTATTAAGCTAGGCTGTGTATAGCCTAGAACAGTTCTCAGTGTGTGTATTCTGGGCGCTGTGTAAGTTCCAGAGAGCTAAGGAAGTGGTTCTGGCAGACTCAGCAGGCAGAGAGTATACTTTGACACACCCAGTGACCATGCAGAGTGGAGGATGACCTTGCAATTGGTAACTAATATGACAATAGCTTTATGAATGGAATCCAGACAAGCGTCTGTTGGGGGGTGGGGTGGGGGGAGTCGTGTCTGGGAGTGTTATAATTAAACAAGTAAACTGCATTTCATGGTGACCAGCTGTTGTGTCAAAGAATGTCCCCAGGTTTGGGGAAAAAAACAAGATTAGGAATGACTTCTGCTTGTTTGTCTCATTAGGGCCTAGGACCTTTGACCTTCTTTGGCTTCAATTTTTCATTGTCTACACAGTATGTGCTATTTAAAGGTGTTCTTGCGGCTTTGAATACAATAATATCTGTGCACGCGCACAGAGAGCGTCCATAGTGTCGATCCTTACTGCAGTTTTGTCTCTAAGGTGATCAAAGATGAACTAAAGGCGGTGATAGCCTCTCAGGGCTGTGATTTCCTTATCTTGTGTCTGAACGTGCCCAAGGACAGGCTTTATCATTATTACTATTTAAATTTATGCTAATGAGCACATCAAAACACGAAAGCTGTCCATATTTCTGCTACCATGTTGCGCTTCCACTCATATGTGGTTTAGATGCTTAACTCAGGACAAGTATCTTATCCTCACTCACTCAGTGAAATCATTTTTCATTTTGAGGCAGAAATATTTATCTTGCTCCAGATCTTTCTTTCCTTTGGATGAGGTTCTTGTAAAGGTATGTATATGTGCATAAGCATCTATTTAATATAGCTTATAATATAGTTTGTAAATAAGACAGGAAGTAAGCTTGGAACACCTCTATTCAGATGGGCCACTGACGGGTCACCTTCAATTAAAGTCTTAATGTTTGCCCTAAGCAATCAAAGTCAGTGTACGCAACCAAAGTCGGTGTAAAGCGACTCTTTGCTTTGAACGGCAGAAAGCCGAATGAAATCAACTTCTTTGTGTCGTCACGTCTGCACTCTCTAGTGCTATCCACACTGGCTCCTCTAGGTCTCAGCCTGTGCCCTGGGTACAATGTTTGTTCAGGAATGTTGATGTTTCTATTTGGGGAGTTGATGGGGAGGAGGGGCGCAGCTATCTATAATTATCTAGTTCTCCCAAGACACTCGAGATTTCTTAGATGAGTGGAATAGGCGGTGTCTGTGCCGTTAACCCGCTAAGTGTGTTATTTAGATGGATTACATTTGGATCTTCATTTGGTTTCTTTCTTTGTGGAGAGAACTTTCTATCTATAATTATCCTGGCTGATCCACAATGCAATTCTCAGAGCTTAAACTTAGACCTGTTTTCTTTATCTACACATAGTTCCTCAATGGCTTAGTGTTAAATAACCTTCTTTGCACTAATCTAACAGCTTGGCAGCCAGGACCACTTGAGCTCCGCTCTGGCCGGTTCCCTGCCCACCTCCCCAGCTGAGAGCCTAGGAGGTCTCAAGCTTAGTGCATATGCAGCCTTGATCGATTTACCCATCCTTGCTTCTCCTAGCATTATCTTCATCTTCACCAATAGACAGCGTTTTGGTTGCCCTGGCAAAAATCAATCCTCAGCCAGAAACCAAGCAACGCTGACACTATCTCTCCCCCTTACCTTGCCTCATACCATTACAGCCGATCCATCAAGGGGCCTTGTGAGGTCAGCCTTTGAGATCAATCTAGATCCTGTCTCCTATCATCTGAGCATCTACTGGAACCGCTGTGGTTGAAGCCCTATTCATTCTTCTTTGTAGTACTGGGGTAACTGCTGAGTGTGTCCTGCAGCCTACATCTTCATCCCATTCTTCCTCAGCACCACATCCCCTGTAGCCTAGACCTCCACCGATGAATCTGGCTGTGCTTGCTCCTGCTCTGCCCTCCCCCTCACCTCACAATGCTTCCCAGGAATTCCTTAGTCCCCTCCTCTCCTCTGCTCAGCTCCTAACTCTTCAGTGAGAACTTTCCAAACATTCTTGCTTTTTCCTCCCTGCTTCTGTATCCCTAGACTTTCCCCCCCCACCATCTAGCATATTTTAGTCGGTACCCTTACTTGTTTATCACTTGTACCCCCACCTCTAGGGAATATGGGATGCACGTGGGATTTCACTTGCCTCTCATTAGAGCTGAGAGGCTTGTAGAGTGATCGGATGGAAGAGGGTCCCTACCGTTGTTGCCTCTGATATAAGGGTGCATTAAAAATCCCAGCATGATGACTAGGACTTGATGTAAGCTTTAGAATATTTACCAGCCTGATTATTCTGTAGGAATAGAGAGATTCTTGATATTCACATAATACATGCTCATCGTAAGGGGCTCAACACAATACTGAGCACAGAGAAAATCCAATTAATATTTATTACTGCTCTGTTCTCAGTCCTACAATTACTGAGTGTAGAGATGGCGGTGCTTGGCTGGTTATTATTTTCCTAGCCTTTACTCTTATCTTCAAAGCGATTGCTGTTTAGTTAGAAAAGCACACTTAATGTCCAAGGGATAATTTATGTGCAAGCACAAATACCACTGGCCACGGATGCTAGGGATGTTCAGCCTTATAAGATTTTCCATGTTATTTGCATAAATGTCCATAGTGACTCCAGAAATGCCATTTGAATGAACCTGCTGGTCCAGGAGAGTTTCCATGATTTAGGTGTCTTGAAAAGCAGACAGGGAATGGACAGATTTTAGGGAGCAATATTTTCCACCCCTTCATCCCCATGCTTCATGTGGCCCAATATGTCAGAGAGGATTTCGTATTTCACTTAAGGTTTTTATATTTTGATTCACTTGTTACAGTGCCCAGATACATTTGATGCTTTTCTTGACACCGTGACCAAGTCCAGGACAGAAGTGGCCTAAAAGCGGCAGTACTGGGCGTGGAGGTGGGGGTTATTGTGGCTCACTGCTCAGAGGCTACAGCCCACTGTGGCAAGGAAGGCATGGTAGCTGGGGTGTAGCAGCCTGTAGTAACAGGAACTCACAAAGGAAGCTTCAGGGAGCAAGGCACTCAGCCAGGAAGTGGAGCTGGCCTATAGCTGCCTGAAGTCATCTCGAGTGACAGTGTAGCCCCAAAGGTTTCACAACCTCTGCAAATGACCCAAGCTGGGGGGACACGTTTCTTACAGATGAGCCTTGGGAGATGTTTCAAAAACAAGGACCATCACATGAAAGTCACAGAAACAGACTAGGGCCATCTTACACCTTTATTACACAGCCTGCGGCACCCTCCCACATAGATGCAACATGCAGTAAGTTATGTGAAGTGCTGTGTGCCCTCCTTACAGGACAGAGTGGCTTTGGGTAAAGTTTGCTTGTAGTGAAATGAACATCCGGGTAGACCCTTCTGCACACAGAAATCCTTCAGGCTTCTGGCTCCTTCTAACAGCTTCACCAACATGGCTTCCACATCAGTCCTCATGGAAGATATGATTAATTGTGCATGTATTCAGCTTTTAATTATCATCACCCAAATCAATTTAGCAATGAACGACCAATTTGATGGCTTTGTACGGAGACATAAACCAAATTACTGATACGATGCTATCCCAACATCTGCCAGTGCGGTTTTTAAATTATATTCATTAGGTGACTAGCAATAATTTTTATTAGGCAGCCTTGGCATTTTTGGTGAGCAATCGTTTACCTTTGGGATGTTAAGAACTTGTTTTCCATGTGAGATGCATCTGTGGTAATTATTTTATTATCTGCCAAACTTCTACTGTACACTTTCCGGTGTGGTGCTCCATGAAAACCACCTTAAACAGGACAGCCCAGTCATTGTCCTTAGCAAACTGACAGTCTGATTTAACAATCTGTGCTGCTAAACTGGTCTTTTACACA
Source organism: Acomys percivali (assembly GCA_907169655.1). Taxonomy (NCBI): domain Eukaryota; kingdom Metazoa; phylum Chordata; class Mammalia; order Rodentia; family Muridae; genus Acomys; species Acomys percivali. Next base: position 64,146,696 of record OU015742.1, on the reverse strand, counting down.
TTCACAGAGTCAAAGGTCAAATGTTGTGAATGAACAAGTCAGCTACGGATGGGAAAAGATAGCTGGAGGCAGCTCTCTTTTTTCCATGCTTGTGGAATGCAGGAGGCTGTGCTTGAGTTTCCTCTTACTCTAGAAGTTTGGTTCCAGCTGGATAGAGATCAAACCTTTGGAGAATGTAAGCTAGGAAAAGATGAGGTTGCCTCTCCCCTACGCCCCCATTCCTGTGAGCTTCAAAATGAAGTTGTGAATTTTGAAATACCATGAGATGTATATGTGAATGCAGGAATTAAAATAGCGCCTTTCTAACATGCAGTGGGTGGTGTTTGGATAAGGATTTGGAAGCTGGTTTGTGGACCCTCCTACTTTACTAGAAGAGTTCGAAGCCTCTGGGTGTTGTGCTGTGGCAGGGGGTTTGCAGCCAGCCTTAAGGGACAGGATTTGGCAGACTTCTTTGTTGGCAACATGGCACACCTACAAACCTTCCTGCCCTAGGCTGATCCCGGACCCCTGCCCAAAAGAATCATAATCTCATTTGTTTTCAGTGGAGACTTTTGTTTTTATGTAATTGTAGGCTCACACGAAGTTGTAAAGAATCAAGATGGGGGGCTAGGGAAATGATGCATTTGGTAAAAGATCTTGCTTGCAAAAGTGAGGACCTAAATTCAGATTCCCAGAACCCACAGTGCCTCACACCCGTCACCCCATTTTTCTGAGATGTGGGGTGGAGGCAGGAGGAATCTTAGAAGCTCACTGCATGATGAAGTTCCAGGCCAGTGGCAGAGTCCTTCATAGATAGCCTCCCTTCTCTGTAGGCACTATTTTTAAAATCTACTTTTAGTTTGAGTTCTTATATCTCTTTTTCCCTTCTTCACCCCAATCCCTTCCAACATCCAAACACCAGGTAGGAGAGAAAGGAGGTTAGTGGGGAGAAGAGGCCTAGTTTTCCTTAGCTACCACCTGCTGTTTAGAGTCATTGGGTTCCTTGGGGCAAGTCCATTCTTCATTTCAGAACATCTCCAACTTCTTGTCAAACTGCATCTACAGCAACCAGGAGCAGCATGGGGGAGCAGCAGCAGCCTTCTTTTTCAGAGCCCCCAGTTTCTCTCTTGGTCTGGAATTTATGCCCGCTGGCAAAGACCATGAGCCTGCACAAGGCAGTTCCCAGCTGACAAACATCCATCACACACCCTCAGGCAGTTATGAGCTGTCCACAAACTGGATCAGTCCCCATATCTCACACCTGGGATTAAATAAAAAACATGTTTACAGATCATAACCCAAAACTTCTACAATACATCCCCACACTCACAAACTCTTGACACCACTAACTTGTTATCCAGTTCTATAATCTTTTCACTTCCAGAAGATTCTGTAAGTGAAGCCTTGTGGAATCTTTAGGATGAGCCTGTGGTTTTACTCACAGACGTTCTCTGGGAGACATTCAGCCTTCTCAGGTACTGTGGATGCTGTGTGGTACTCCACAGTATTGATGGGTCAGAGGTCCTTTGGACCTTTCACTTGTTGACGGATATCTTGGTCCTATCTGGATTAGGATGTAGTAAAGAGGGCTGATGCAACACTTATGTGCAGGATGTTGGGTGAATGTTAAATTTTCATAACTGTGTTGAGACACTTGGGAGTACCATTGTCAAGTTGGGTGGTAGTTATAGATTTAGTTGCTTGAAACTTTATTAGGCAGGGCTCTTTCGAGCAGAATAAAATAGAATGTGTATATATGTGTTTATGCACATACATTTATATATGGGGTGTGTGCGTGTGCGTGTGTGTGTGTGTGTGTGTAATAAGAGTCATTAGGCTAGCTTACTTCTTAGGGGCTATGATCTCAACAACAGAATGAATGTCTGTGTGCTGACGACAGAGAGAACCTGGTAGCTTGCTCAGCACACAGTGCTGCATAGTCTCAGTGCCTCTGCTGGGGGTCTGGAGGTCCCTGGAGAGACACTGGCACTCAATCTTAAGTTGGAAGGCCAGAGAAGCAGGTGTCGTAGGGTGGCAGGAGGAGACAGCAGTAGTAGCTACAGCCCAGTTATGTTAAGGAAGAGCAATACAGACAAGCCTGGAAAAATACCGTTACCCTTGGCTCTCTGGGGGGAAGGTGCTGGCTTCTTTTAGCCAGTCAGGCCTCTCTGAAAATGGCCAGACACACACACACACACACACACACACACACACACACACACACACACA
>OU015742.1:64099083-64121685 GCA_907169655.1 Acomys percivali | reverse complement strand
TGTGTGTGTGTGTGTGTGTGTGTGTGTGTGTGTGTGTGTGTGTGTGTACATGCTGCACTACTAGGCTTTATCCATCTAATAACATTGATTGGCTCACATCCCTGGGGCAGGGCAGGGCATGTTCCGTGAGACACTGGCATGAAAAAGACAATTGAAGACCCCACCCTGGAAGTGTTCCTTCCAAGGTGACTAAATCTCAGTCTTCTGGGGGGGGGAGAAAAGCAATGAACTCCTTTTTTTCTATTCTTTTTTTTTTTTTTTCCCCTTTTATGATGTGGCTCCCCAGGCCTGGCTGATCCCGGCAGTTTGGGCATGCCCCAGGGATAGCATGTTTCAGGGAGACCCAGCTGCTGTCTCGGAGGGGGAACCCTCACTCTTCTGAGATGCTTTCCGGTGTCTCTGCCCAGCACTTGGTGTCTTTTGTTCTGGTTCTTCCCAGTGCTCCGCTCTGCCTAGGTGACGTCTCCTCCCTCCTGCTGAGAACATACGCTGTTCTGATCTTCACGATTAACCTTCATCTGCGATTAATGCATGGCTCATTCTCACTGTGGAGGTTAAAGTAATACAACAAACGACGAGGCCACCTCCTCTCTGGAATGCCCTTTTGTGTCTGTTCCTCCCCTGTGGTAACATTTACTCTTGATTTACCTAATGTATTTACAGATGATGTTTAGATATTTATATACATATGTATTGTTCTAGAAATGCAGTCATCTGGACAGGGTCTCACTATCTAGCCCAGGGTAGCATAGAATTTGGAATCCTTCCTTAGACTCGTGTGAGCTGGGATTTTAGGCCCTCATCACCACTGGCTTGGTGTGTACATTATTTTTGTAAGAGACATCTTTTATAGGATGTTCTGGAAAACAAAAACCAAACCAACCCAAAACAAAACAAAACAAAAAACTTCCCATGGGATGTCACATGTATACCTCTATAGTAGGGTCTTCCGTGGGGTTTGTTGCATGTATACATCTATAAGAGTGTACCCACTACAGTATTGTAGTAGTGAAAAATTGAAAACAGTGCACAGGTCCATGTTCTAGTATGCTGTCATTGTCGATTTGACACAGCCTAAAGGCATCTGAGAGGAAATCCTGTACTGAGAATTGAAAAGTTGTCCAGATAAGATTGGGCTGTCGGCATGTCTGTGAGGGATTGTTTTGATTATTAATTAGTGTAGGTTAGCCATGACTTTCCTCAGTGGTAAACTCTGCTCTAGACGTGTAAGTAAAATAAATCCTTTTCTCCTTTTTGGTTATGGTGTTTGTTACAGAAACAGAAAAGCAACTGCAACCACCTGTTAAACAGGAGTCATTGAATGACAATCAATTAGATAATATGAAGGTATTTTTGGGAAACTTGTTTTCTTGTGTTTTCAAGATGCTAGCATACATCTTTCTTTCTTGGCTCTTGAGCCAATCCTCATCTTGACAAAGCCCCATGACTTTTCACAGTCAGGTGTCTTCTCCTCATTTCGTTTCTCTCCATCTATCTAAGAGTTTGTGATTATAGTGGACCTGGGCAGACAACCCTGGACAATCTCCATCCCAAGATGTTTTCACTTAGTCCCACCTGTAGAACATCTTTTGTCTTTGTCAATGGAAGACACAGCTCTTGCTCCAAGGCAATAAGTCTGAGCCAGATATGAATTGACCATAGCTTGGAATGGATTCAAGTTTTCTTGAGGGCCACATTCCGCTGTTGATGCTCTCTGATGACATCCTTAGCTTCGGGGTTGGTAGAAGGAACCTAGGCATCTGTTAAGCTAATATGGTCCCAAAATTTTACCTATGTAGTCACAAAGATTTAGGTCAGATACAGGGGTGGGGGGGTGATAAATGGCTGTTAGGGGACTAATATGCTCTAAAATGCTTTGGGCCCTGGATCTGTAACTCTCCACTCCGTACAGTCATGAGGCTCAAGTCAGCCAGCTTGTCTGTAGAACGTTCAACACGAAAGTGGCTTCTTCAGGGAACTTTGGTTGACAGCAGACAGAAAACCGTCCTCCCTTCTTCTGGATTAGAATACGGATATCTTTGGGGAGACCCTTTTCTTGCCCACGGCCACGCACTACATTCACTGAAAGGGCACATACAGCAAGTTGAACATGATATGCATATCTGGGGGTGAGTGTTGGATCCTAGCTTCCCTGAAACCCAGGCTAGCCCTGGGAATAGCCTGAACTGCTTCTAGGTAGCTGGGTAGTCCTGTGGTGCTGAGTTACTGCTTTAGCTGGGAGCTGCTCCTGACACAGCCCATCTCTTGTAACTCTACTTACTACTAACTCTCCACATGGACAGAGAAAGCATGAAGAGATGTGTATGCCACAGTAAAATGTTCACTTGCAACATGGCGTGCACCCGTAAGCTATAGGTTGACAGCATCTCAGGGTGTAGCTCCCGTCTCCTTACTTCCCTGTGTGTGATTCCTTAAGAGGGTAGAAATGTTTGTGGCTGTATAATCCTGCTAGAGTGAGGAGAGGATCTGTGTTTAAATATGCATGCTGGGCACCATTGTCAGCCATGAATACATATTTCATCGCAGTGGGAATATCTATGGACGTGGCTATGGTGCGGGGGTTGGTTTTATTCAAATCTGGATTCTGATTCAGTCGTAGGAAGAACTGAGCAGCGTTGTTTCAGTGCTCGCTTCTTAGGAGATAGTAAGGGTGTGTTCTGAGCTCTGTCTTATTTCTAGAGGCCTTTGCAGCAGATGGAGAGACACCAGTAAGGGAAGGAGTGGGTTGAAACTTAGCCCTTTGTAAACTCTCAGCTTCAGTAGATGTGGTCTGATTCTCTTGCATCTTAGGGAGACTGCACTTATTTAGGCGCCTGACCTTGCTTTAGTAACATTCTCATTCAGGCCTTCTTCATCTTCACAAACATTCAGATCCCTCTAAAAGTTGAGATGACATCCGGCTAAGATGGTTTGATGTTGGGTGGGTGCTCACACTGCCTAACATCAACATGATATGTACTCAGTCAATCGAGATACGCATAATAGGAAGTCAGCCTGGGATTTATAATCCTCCTGCCTCTGCTTTTTAAGTACTGAGAGTCCAACTTAACAATGACACACCTTCACTATTCTTGTATCGTTCTGTACCACTGCATTTAAAACTGCTTTTTCTCAGAGGTGATTCTCTTTCCCCCGATTGTCTTCTGGACTTGAAAGTCCCTCCTCTTATAAAGTCTCACGAAGCTTTATTTTCAGTCCTCAGTGCTGCCACATGTCCAGAGTCATGTTTATGATAGTCTTCTCAAGTTCTTTACACTTGAGAATTCCAAAATAGCATCATGGTGTACAAAATCCCCCAAAAGACTTAGCAGCAGGAACTTGATTGAATTATCACTTCCCACCCTTGTATATTGTCTGCCCATGAGTTTAAAGACTTGAGTCCTAACCCTACTCTCTCTTGTGATCACTTGCTGGCTCTGTGTTAACTCCTTTGGGCTAACTTGGCCTCACTTTTTTCACTTGAAATAATAGGTAGAGGTACGGGCTCTGGCAGGTATCAAATGCTATTTTGCACATGCATGAAGTCGGAGGTTGGTTCTGGCATGATTGAGACAGCATGAGACTGAATGTCTTAGCCTCTGTGTAGTCATGTAGGCTTAGCCTAAATTCTGCTTTTGCAAGTCGGAACCTTCCGTGGGGATTCAGGATTTCATATCTCTGAGCTTTAATCTCCTTGTTGGTGTAACAGAGCACTCATAATGTTTTCCTGCACAGGACTGAGTATGTAGGGATAGCACTGAGATGCCCCTGGTGCTCTGGATGGCTCTGTAATGGACCCTCCCCTAATGCATATGTTACACTTCTAATCATCCAGGTGATGGCATTGGGAGGCAGGGCTCTTGGGAGGTTGCAGGAGCAGTGAGCACTTAGGAGTCACATGGCAGCCCTTGTGAAGGAGCTTCAAGAACTCCTCTTCTCTTGTGTCAACACTGCCCAGTCTCCAGAGGAGTGGGAAGTAATTGATGCTGCTTGTAACCTCTCAGTCTGTGGTTTGGCAGCCTGAGTGGACAAGGGCTTCCTCCCTTAGTGTGACACTTCTCCTGATATTCTCAGTGGCTCTCTGTGATAGCTGCTACCAGAATCTCACTTTGCTGAGATCTAGTTCAAGTCCACCCGGGTAGGAGTCAACATAGCTAGGTCTCCAATGTACCTTGACAGCTTTTCAAAGTGTGAGTATGTGTTAGTTAGTGCTTTCGTTGTTCTCTCTGGCTCTGACCTTCACGCCTCTGTATCAAGAAGGTAGATATGAAGATTGAGAGCTATAAGGTCAGTACTGAGATAGTTCAGAGGGTAAAGGCTCCTGCCTGTAAGCCTCACAACCTGAGTTCAGTCTCTGGGATTCACATGTGGAGGAGAGAAATGACTCACACTGGCTTTTCTCTGACCCCCACATGTCTCTCAAATGAGTAAGCATGGTAATTTTTTGAAAAGAAGACGTAATATACATGGGAGGTTTAGTGCCTGTTTAACAGTAAATGTTGAAAAATACTGGACATTTAATGTTAGATTTATGCCCCTATTACCTATAAATCATAATTTTTTATTGAGTCTGTTTCTAGCATTGTCTTTAAAGTGCAACTCCCCCAACTTATAAAATGATCTATTCTTCTTTTAGAGAAATAACATTTGCTAGTTATTGTGTTCCAAAGATAAAGGAGTGACAGTGCTCTTATAGAAATCTCAGAAGGCAGAGATGTATTCTTCATTTGGGTCAGGGTGCAAGTTTGAATGTGTTCTGTTGGCAGATTTTTCCAAATAACTAGTTTGCACTTTAAATAGATGTCATTAAGTTGGCAACACTCTCATGGGATTCAAATAAATGATGGGTTTGTAACTCTATTGGAGAATTTCTCTCTATGCTGTGAAATAGCCAATTTCCCCATTTTCTTTCGAGTGAATACTTGTTTTGGCTTCAAGGAGATGTCACACCTGAGAAATTGCAGATTATCTGTGTCCAGTCTGACCCAGAACTTTCAGTAACATCCCATTTCATCTTCTCAGCAGAGAATCGTATTGAACACTTTGGGCTTGGGCACAGCATGCTCTCACTTGTTTGGTACACAGACCTGCCCACAGAGGCTACCCGGCCCACCCTGTCACTGTACATTTGAGGGCTAATCTCTGTGCATATGTCATCAAACCTCTCCTTTTCCAACACAGTCATTTGGGCTAAAGATGTCTCAGTGGAATGTACAACCTATCTCCTCAAACAGGCAGTGCTCCAACACCGATGCAGAGTGGCCATACGAATATCCACCTTTGATCTTTTTCATCTCTTCCTTTTTTTTTGCCATTCAAGTTGAAGTCTTTATTTTTCTTTTTTTTTTAATTAATTAATTTATTCATATTACATCTCAATTGTTAGCCCATCCCTTGTATCCTCCCTTTCTTTCCTCCCTCCCGCTTCCCCCTCTACTCCCTTCCCCTATGTCTGTGACTGAGGGGGACCTCCTCCCCCTGTATATGCTCCTAGGGTATCAAGTCTCATCTCTTCCTTATTATGGCCGGCACACTTTGCCTCTGGTGCCTTGTAACACTTTTCTCCTGCATGTGGCTCAGTTTCCTCCCCTCTGTCATCTGTCTTGCTGGCTCAATGATGCCTAGGAGAGACCCTCTATTACACTCTCAGAAACTATGTGCTCCCTTCTCACGGCCCATATTCTCTGTCATCTGACATCATGTCACTTCCCACCTGTTGTGTCCTTTTAAAGTGCAAGATTTGGGATGATGAACGCACGCTGGGCTGTAGCACACGAACCCTCTGCCCGACCTGAATCTCCAGAACCTTAGTTCTGTTCTGCCCCCAGCGGATCCTTCAGATGAAGAGCTCTGTCCATGGACCGCTCTGTCAGATGCCAAGAGCCAGTGGGGCCACCGAGGCTGCCAGTGTTTCGGTTTAGCTGACTTAAGAGTTTTTGGGGTGTCTTTTGGTTCCCTGTCAAGCTCAGTAGAACACTCTTTGTGTGCATTGCCTGGGTTATTCGACAGGTCACAGCTCAAGAGTGGCCAGATACAGTAAATGCTCAGGGTTACACAAAGTGTCCCATGTCCACTCTGGGTGCCCCGTTGTGTGTCTACTAACCCAGGAGCTCAGTTCCTGTCACTTAACAGTTTTGTAGAAGTATCAGGACAGTGGCACAAGTGATGGTGTCATTTGGTTTTAAACCAGATCCCCCTCATCTCCTCTTACCCGCAAAGGTGTGGCTGGGGATGAGAGCTCCACCATGCAAGCAAATGATTGGTCACCAGGTGAGGTGTGTTTGGAAGGGGTTGTCACAGGCAGCAAGAGATGGTTTCAAAGCCTAAATCACTTAGGAAGTTCCAGGAAGTTTTAGGAGCTCTGTACCACAGCTTGGGGATAAAGTGGGGTCCACAGTTCTCACCATGTCGCACCAGCCTCCCTGCCTCATGGATTACTGAGGTGCCAAGCACCTTTTTGGGCCTTCTAATTAAGCCCCACAGGAGCCTATCCCTTCTCTGGTATTTACCACCCAGCACAATGCTTGTGACATCACAGACACTCCATTTGTACTCCACTCAGCTAACAAGCCCATTAATATATTTAACAGTTAATAGAGGACACCAGTAAATACATGCAGAGGTGAGCGCGAGAAAAAAAAAATTGCATTCTTCTCAAGGGCAGGCACAGAGAGAAAGAGTAGAGCTGCCCCTGGTATCCAGTCTGCTTAGTTTCTCTTTCTGTGCCAAGTTTACCAGCCTCCCCCAAAACATTTCCCAGGCGAGTCTGAAAGGGTTTTCCATTAAAAAAAAAAAAAAAAGACATGTAAGCCATCATTTTAATTTTGCTGAAATTATAGAAAGGTTCATTAGATGCTGCACTCAGATTTTCTGACTCAATATGTATCTGTAAGTTAAAAATTAAGCCAATTTTTAAGATGCTGAGTAATTTTCCCCTGAGGTGCTAATCCTGCTGGCAGGCATCACTGGTCCAGGTTTTACCCCCCAGTTCTATTGTTCTGCTCACTGAGGTTCCCTCTGCCCCATCTGTCTCCTGCTCGGAAACAAAACAAGGCTCATTTTTTAACCTTCCCCAGCATTCCTCTCCACTGGGTTTGATGGGGTCAGATTTCAGAATCGCCTCTTCCCTTTTCTCTTTGCTCTGCTAATGATGTTGGATGGAGACAGGCTGTTTAGACAGAGTCTCGCCTCTGAGGGGCTTTTCTCTGCATTGTGATGGGTCCCGACAGCTTGGCACCAGATCCACAGAGCACTCTAACTAGTGAATATTCAGGGCAGAAATGTATTTGTGCCTTTGATCCAGAGCTGGCCGCCTGGGGTGCTGGCTGCAGCGTGAAAGGAGACCTGGGAGCTGAAAGTCCCCTGTAAAAGTCCCCTTAAAAGGACCTTAGGAGTCTCAGCAGTTGTCTCCTTAGAATTCAAACCTTCTTACCACGGGCTCCTGGTTTCATTATGAACCAAAGAAGTGCTTGGCAGAGAGCAAGAATGCATGGTTATAGAGCACACACAAAACTAACTTGAGAATACAAAAAAGACGCCCAATTGCTGGAAGTTCCCTAGAGCTGAGTAATTAAATTAAATTGTGTTTTCCAGAAATACCTGGAGCAATTCCATCTTCCAATAATAGACAGCTTTTTGCACGCAAGGCTACGTCTAAAGTCTCAGAAAAAAAAAAAAAAAAGTAGTGTTGTCAGTTGTGGGAAAGCAGCTTGTCCTCATTTTTTGAATTTTATTTTATCAAAAATTATCCTAAAAGGCCAGGGCAATTCTGTATTCTGAAGCAGAGGTGCTTTAGGATCAATTGCTCATCACGAACAGGTAATGTCTATGAAATAATGAGACTTGATTTGACATAGACAGTTTACTGATGCACAGTCTGCCTGGCTTATTATTTTGCTCAGCGGTGGCTCACAATAGTGGAGGCGTCTGTATCAGTCTGATAAAGACACTGAACTAATTGTACCTTAGGCAGAGGAAGGACCCATGGGATGTCTTTCATTCATATTTCTCCGTAAAGCAGAAGGCTGTTGTAACCTGCAGGAAGGCAGAGCTTTGCCCAGTGTGTGATAGACGAGGCTGAACAATTGCCGTGCTAGCTCTAAACGCCAACCACTGGATATTTGCTTTAAATTTTCTCTTATCTCTTTGCTTTACTTATTTATTTGTTGTTCTGTATTTTCATCTTCATTTCATGTGTGTGTGTATATATATATATAGTGTGTGTATATATATATATAATGTGTGTGTATATATATATAGTGTGTGTGTGTGTGTGCCTGTGCATACGTGTTCACATGTATGTGTGTTTACGTGTGTGCACATGCCAGTGACTCGAAGTCTTCACCACTCTGTGTCTTACTCTTTGAGGCAGAGTCCCAAAGTTGAACCCAGAGCTCACCAGCCTCATTAGTCTCCATTGCCAGCTTGCTCTGGGCATCTGTCTCCACCTCCTTAGGCTAGAATTCCCTGGGCTGCTGGGCTCACGCAGCATTCATGCGGGATCTAGCTCCCTAACTCTTATAGGCCTGGCAAACACTTCAACCATTGAGCTACCCTCCCTAGCCGCAAGAGACCTTTGCTGTTATTTATTACATGTCTCGGTGTTTTGCCTGAGTGCCTGTGCTCCTAACCGCTGAACCATCTCTCCAGCCCCTGTAAGGCATCTTCTGTCTCTCAGTTCTTCCACTGCTTGCAGGAAACCACCCCCAGCTACTTTCTGTTCCCTAGGTCATCATGGCCACCACACTAAGTTCATGTACAAAACTAGTGCTCTTGAGCTGCTACGTTATGATATGAGATTAGTGGGTTGTTTGCTTTTTAAGTGGAGGAGCTTTTCTCAGCTCTTAGTGAGCTTAATCTTAGGGAGCTTGTGTGCCAGATAATTGACAGTCACCAAAGCCACCCCAAGCAGTGGCTTCTACGAATGTGGTCTCATCCCAAAGAAGATTAAACATAGACCAAGATTCAGCAGAATGAATATATAGATTTATTAAGGAAAAAAATGAGAAAGAGTTCCGAATAGGAGGGCTTCCATGGCAAGAATACCTGCTGCCCTAGTCAGTGGCCACTTAGGAGGTTTGGGTAGGAATTCAATAAGAGACTGAGGTCAACTTTATTGAGAGTGGTCACTTTTGAATATATCATGGAGTGAGCCACTCCTGGGCCCAAGAGGAGACACAGTCACATATTACTTGTTCTAAGGGAGTGGTCACCCGCATGGCCAGCTGGGTACCAGCCTGTGGAGGGCATTTCTTGCTCAAAGAGAGGGAGGGGGGCAGCTTGTTCCCACCTTTTGTGGACTGTAGCTGTTTTGCATATTTGCGTATGCAGATGTGCGCCGCCTGTAGCCTTTAGCTTTTTCCAGGTTCTCCTGTGTTTCTGTATGTGGCCATTTTCCTTGGAGAGACTGGGCTGTATTCACAGGTGCAGGGACCACCCCAGCTCCTGACCCCTGCATTGTCTTGCAAGCTGACCCTGGCTTTATGTCAATCGTCCCCTACTAGTAAATATTTCAATGGGAATAACGCTGTTTTCTGTTAAGCCCAGAGTGGACACAGCCATTCTGCCATGCACGAGAAGACCTAAGTCTCTACCAGTACAACAGCTTGGTCAGGTCTCCGGTTGCCCAAGTGGAGGCTGTCCACAGCGTATTTCCATCTGTTCTGAAGACCCGGATGCAGCTTTCTCTCCGGCCCTAGTCCAGTGGTTTGCCATGCGACTCATAATTCATCAAGTCTGTATTATGCTATTTGCTTACAGCCTATTATGCGGTCCGTCAATTATAAGTACTTGAAATGAAATCACCAGTGTCTATGTTAGTGTCAATCCATGGAGTCACATTGGAAAAGCTGAAGTGGCACCCATGGTGGGTTTAGACGAATTCTGAATCCATTTCTGGACTAAGCTGTAGGACCTCAGCGCTCCAGAGGACCAGAAGATTAAAACTGCGGTATAACCTGGATGCCAGCCAGGGGAGCTTTGAAATTCTGGGTGAATTGAGAGCAACGTGTCCACCACAGAGGAGATGCAGAAGGGGGCGCCGGCTTTCTTTGTTTCACAACACACTGGCTTACTGATGTGTTCAGGTTCCTAGAACATTCACTAGCTTGCCCCCACCCCCCTCCCCGGCTGCCTCCCACCCCACGGAAGGTAGGCAGAAGAAGCTGAACTCTCACCTTCATTTACAGAGTCCTGGGGGTCTGGGGGCCAGTTGGTATCTGAAGAAAGGCTCCTGGTTTCTTCACAATCTTTCTGGAAGGAAGGGCGACTCTAGACAGGTTTTGGTGGAGACAAGTTTCCAAGAAAGAACAGAGGAAGGATTTAGTTGGAGGCAGCTGGCTCTGCTCCTGGAGGGTTCGCTTCTCAGTTCTCCATGTCACTCAGGAGATTCTTTTCTCAGTACCCACCGCCATCCAATTCCGCTGTGGGAGGAGGACAGGCAGCAGGCCTTCCCCCTGGGAGCACCAGAAGTCTCAAGAGAGGCCATCGCACAGTCAGTGTGGGGGTACGGCCTTTTTATGATGGAGATGAGGGTCAGCATTCTCCAAGTACAGACACAAGGGCCTCCCACGTACTCAATGTCCCTAGCAGATACTTAACAATTGCTTACAGGATGAAGCACTCCAGGCTGGAGCTACGGAGAGGGGAATGATGATGCTGTTCTCAGATGCTGTACATCCTGGGCCTCCTTTGATTCTCTCAGCCAAGCAGCGAGGGAACTATCTGTCACTTCTGTCCCAGAATGGACAGAGGTTAGATAACCTGACATCCACACTGCATGTGCATTTTATTTTATTTTATTATTTTACTGCATGTGTATGTGTGTGTGTTCACATGTATGTGGGCATCTGTATGTGCTGGTGTGCATTGGTGTGTCGAGTCCGGTCAAAGTCATCTTCCTCTTCAGTTGTTACCCACGCCGTTTACTGAGATAGTTTCTTGCGATGAACCCAGAGCCTGGTGACTCAGCTGGTCTGGCTCTCCAGCTTGTCCTAGGGACCTTCGGCTCTACTTCCTCAGCGCTGAGAAGTGACCACCTGGTTTTTGAAACAGGTTCTGGGGGATCTGGACTCCAGCCCCCACGCTTGTGTGGTGAGAGCGCTACCCACTGAGCTATCTCTTGAGCTCCAGCGTATGTGTTTTACAAACAGTGTTGGAGACCAGGCCGACTGTGTTCTTGGCTTGCACTGCACATCCTCTCTGCGTGCTGGGCATGCGTTGACATGGCTGTGACAGGCAGGAAGCCCCATCTTTCAGGAATGGAGATGCAGGTTAGTTGGTAGCTTTTCCCCAGCAAGCAGGGAGCTTGGGGTTGATCTTCAGCACTGCATAAGCTGAGCATGAAGTCCAAGGACTTGGGAGGTGGAGGCGGGAAGAGGATGATCAGAAGTTCAAGGGCATCTTTTGCTACATAGTGAGTTGATGGCCACTCTAGGCTACTTGGGACCCTATCTCAAGAGAAAGAGGGGAGTCTCAGTGGTTAAGAGCACTGCCTGTTCTTCCAGAGGTCCTGAATTCAATTCCCAGTAACCACATGGTGGCTCACAACCATCTATAATGTGATCTGATACCCTCCTATGGCCTGCAGATGTACATGTAGGCAGAACTCTGTATAATAAATAAATAAATATTTTTAAAAAAGAGAAGGAGGGGGAAAAACGAAAACGAGGATGAGGAGGAGGAGGAGGAGGAGGAGGAGGAGGAGGAGGAGAATCTGGTTGTGTGGTCCTAGCTCACAGCTTGTCTGAAGTCATTGAGTTGAATGCAGACTTGAGACTTTCTGTATCTGCGGCTGCCACTCTGTCATTTTCCTTTGGACCGATCCTTACCCGGGCACTTTCTCTTGGCAGCAGCTTTTCTAGCCATTCTCCAGTTCAGGCAAGATGCCAAGAGACGCTGAGACCTGCGGCTTGAATGGCATTTTCTCTAGCTTTGTCAGAACCTCCTGGCCCAAACTAATTGCTGCCACCTGAGTTTGAAAAGACTTTGAAGTTTTGACTGTTTTCTCTGGGGACAGCAGGCGTGCCTTGACTTGAAAAGCAAGCTGGTTTCTGTGTGAACCTGACCTTAAAGCTGCCTCTGCCTTGTCAGAGCTGCTTCTTCGTCTGGATGCTTATTTTCCAATGTGAGGGGTCTGTTACGAGGGTCTCATCAGATAGGCACACCTGTCGTCAGTGACTCCCGTCTGGCTTACAGGCGTTAAGTGAGAGGAGGCACCTTTTGTCCATCATTTTCTTGGCCTTCATACCGATTGCATTTTAAGTCCTAAATTGCTGTGGTTCATTTCTGTAATGTGGGTTGCCCTGTGCCCTCCTGTGTATTTAACAGCACTCCTGTCTCCTGTCCACCAGGTGCCTGCAGTGCCTTCCTCATTGTTACAGTCAAATGTGTAGTTAGACATTGTCTGTTGGCCTGGGCAGGCAGCATTGTCTGCTCCTTAGAACTTCTGATCCAGTCACAAAAAGCATTTGTCATCAGCAACTCTGTGTCCTTCAGATGTACAGTAGTCTTCTATTTAAAACAGTTGGAGAAAAGTTCCAAAAATAAATAATTCATGAATTTTAAATTGTGCACTCTTCTCAGTAATGTGACAAGATCTTGTAAGGCCCAGGAATATACTCTCTTCCTGCCCAGGTCATACGTCCTCCCTTTGTCCAGCATGTCCATGATGTATATGAAACATATTTATGAGTCACTTAGTTTCACTCAGGAGTTTCTTAAGCTTTCTTTTCTGTTGCTGTGCAGACACACCCTGACAAAACGCAGTGGGATGGAGAAAGTGTTTGTTTTAGCTCGCGTGTCACAGTGGAGAAGCCAAAGTAGCAGGAGCCTGAAGTAGATGGTCGCATCACGTCCCCAACAAGGACCAGAGAGAGATGGATACAGAGCTGCTCAGTTCCTTTTCCGCTCACACAGGGCCCCATCCTAGGGAATGGAGCCGCCCACAGTGGGCACACCTCCCCACATCAATTAACATTAGCAAACCCTCACAGACATGCTCAGAGGACCATCTCCCAGATTCTAGATTCTGTCACATTGATGGTAATCACTAACCACAGCAGTGGCCATTCATTTATCAACTCAGACGCCTTGGTGTGGAAGTACCTGGGTTCAGACCACCCTTATGTCCTTAATCGTAGCCTCAAAGTACAAGGCCAGTGATGTTGACCCTGAGACCTGCCAAGGGGAAGCCGTCACGTGCTTTCCCTAGATAGCACCTCTCACTGTACAGAGAGGCAGAGTAGAATACAATAAGATCTTTTAGGAACGCATTTGTTTTTATGCATGCGTGTACATGTGCATATATGCACACATGTGAGAAGTGGCACCCACAGAACTCAGAACAGGGCATCACATCTCCGGGAGTTGGAATTCCAGGAGGCTGGAAGCCATCTGACATAAGTTCTGGACCCAAAACGCTGGTCCCCTGGAAGATCAGCAAGTGCTCTTAACCACTGAGCCAGCTCACCAGCCTCTACAGTAAGATCCTGAGACTGCGCAGTAGTGAGCTTGTCCTGTGGTAGATTGCATGCATGATGTAGTTGTCTTTTACTTGGCTGTTGTTCTAATTTCTTACTGTGCCTAAATTATAAAGGAACTCCGTTACGGAAATGCATGTGCATATAGGAAAGCAGGGTATGTATAGATTTTGGTACATCTGTGGTTGCTGACATCTGCAAAAAAGTCCTGAAATGTGCACCCCACATACACAGTGGGGGCCTCAGTGAGATCTTTTACCTTGCCTTGAGTTTTGAGGCAGCCTCGCTGGATAGACCAGGCCTGCCTTGAACTCACAGAGTTTCACTTGCCTCTGCCTCCAGCACGGTCATTAAAGGTGTACACCATGTATCCCAGCTTAATAATGGACTGCATGATATAGAGCAAAAAGGACATTTTATAGCATTTCAGTGACTCGGGATCTAGACTAGCTTTGTCCTTACTGTAACCACAGCATATCACAAGTAATAATAATACATTACGCAGTTGAAGAGATGAATAGGTGTCAACCAGGGGTGGTGGCGCACACCTTTAATCCCAGCACTCAGGAGCAGAGGCAGGCGGATTGCTGTGAGTTCGAGGCCAGCCTGGTTTACAAAGCAAGTCCAGGACAGCCAAGCCTACACCAAGAAACCCTGTCTCGAAACCAAAAAGAAAAAGAAAAAAAAAAAAAAAGAAAGAAAGAATAGATGTCCAGTAAAATAATAGTCTTTGTTAACCACTCCTCTGTCCCCTCCTCTCCTTCTCTTCCTCCTCCTCCTTCCCATCCTCCCTCTGCCTTTTGTTTTTTTGAGAAATGTTGCCATGTATCCCAGTCTGTTCTTGTACTTCCTGTGTAGCAGTGCATGTCTTAAGCTGATCTTCTGGCCTCTACCTTCCAAATGCTGGGATTCCAGGCCTGTACCAGCAGCACACCTGGTTGATTTCGTGATGGAGATGGCATCCGGGGCTTCATGGATGCTAGGCTGTCACTGTACCAACTGACTACAACCCCAAACCTTGAGCTGAATCTCTCTTAATACTAAATTTGTAATGCAGAAAAGAAGATTTTTATGTTTTAAAAATCATTATTCAGTTGACTCTACAAGATATGTGGTTGTTTTTCCTACATAAAAGCCAGCCATAGAAGCAAATTGTATTCTTTGATTACTATTGTAATTTTAGAGAAAATATTCTCCCCAAATGCTGAAGGCTATTTGCAGGCAGTGATGAGCATACACAGCGACCAGGCTGTTGCTTCTTTGATGGCTGTCTCATTTCATCTGTTCCATGAATAACTTACAGAACTTCCTTTTACTGTCAGGAATGTATTCAGTCCCTGAAAAGGAATTCAGAAAAGAAAAGAAAAGAACCAGTTTGTAGGCCCCGGAGAGGTACTTCATTTGGTTAGGTGCTCGCAGTACAAGTGTGAGTCCAGAACCCCAGGACCCATGGAAAAGATAAGGCCAGTTGCATGAATTTGTGATCCTAGGGCTGTGGAAGCAGAGTCGGCGGTTCTCTGAGGCTTGGTGGCCAGCCAGTGTAGTTCAATCAGTGGGCTCCAGGGTCAGTGAGAGACCATGTCTAAAAAGTAAGGTGGTCAGTGACTGAGGAAGACACCCAACATCAGTCTCTGACCTCTTTACACTCATGAGTTCATGGATACATGTACACATGTCCTCTAACATGCATGCACACACAAGCATGAACCCAGGTACCCCCCCCCCACACGCACGCACGCACGCATGCCCACACACATAAATAACCAGTGGCTTGAGGAATAACCATGAAAAACCCAGGGTCACAAAGACTTTCCTTGGGCTAAGTGTTGCCAACTTGGTCGGCAGGGACCAGAGCTTGTCCTGGGAGGCAGGCAGCCTTGACTTCAAATGTTGACTCCGTGGTGTGATAGTCAGTGTCTCTGCCACTGATTGTCTCGAGGACATAAATAGTCTCAAGCTTGCGAGGCTTGGAAGAGATGTAAATGAGAGATATAAAAGAGGCATACATGTGCTCCATGCAACTGAGCAAAAAGGTCATTTAGGAAAGCAGGGCAAAGTCCCCAAAGATGATGACATAATTAAGACAATATTAACAATTAATGTATCCACATATTTTAAATTGCTCTCACCCTTAAAAAGGTCACCTTGCTGATGCTTCATTTCCCCATTCACTGAAATTAAGAATAGACTTTTAAAAAATAAGAATTTCTTATAAAATTACATTATTTACTTTTGTGTATATGTGTGACACACATGCCATACAACATACATAGGGAGGTCAGGAGACAGCTTGCAAAGGTCTCTCCTTCTATTACACAGGGTCTGGGGATCAAACTCAGGCTTGGCAGCAAGCTCCTTTACCCATTGGGCCATCTTGGCCCCCTCACAGAGCAGAGTTCTGTAGGTTTCTTCCCTATACGTTGCCTGTGAGAGTCCTCAGCTGCTCTTTGTGACCATGCAGGGTTCCTTCTCTTGAATCTTTGGCTGAAATCTTTACATCTTAGTACATTTTATCTTTCTGCCCTTTCCTGGCAACATCTGTTTCTTGTGGGGCTTTTATTTATTTGTTTTTTAAACAGAGTTTTCTCAACCATGGAATTCATTTTTTCTTCCTTTGTTTGAGAGTGACATTCTAATTTTTTATTCAGAGCCCTAGCACCTAGTGGCTTTTACTCCGTGTTGCCTCTGTAACGTGGATGTGTGGCACCTGAGACACATGGACACTTTCCTTGGGATCCCCACAGAGATTTGCTTTAGAAAAGGCCTTTTAAAATAAAAACCCTCTGATCTGAAATCCTAACATTTTGCCACAGAGATAGTTGGTTCCACAATGTGTTAGAACTGGTTTCTCATTACAGGGAACGTTTGTCTCAGCATAGATGGGAATTTATTCAAGCTGAGGTTCCCACTGATGTTTGAAAACACTATAGGACAAATGGCTACTATCAAAGATGGCCATTTACACAGCACGGAAGCCTTTCTTCATGGGATTGAAAAGCAACATTTCATGGAGTGCACTTTTAAAGGCAAAATGTGTCACATGAAAGAACGCATCTTTTAAGCTGGTGTCTCTCCATATGATTGAATGTTTGTACTCTATATATCTTGGGATTCTCAAAGGTTGTTGCTTCTTTCTCCACCCCCACTTCTATAATTATGTCGAGGTGTGCTTGGAAGTGCCATGTCCATTCTGAGGCTCTTTGATACCCAAAAGCATCATTTATGGGATTCTGGGAATTTTCTTTTTGAGTTGGTAATATGATATTTCTTGATTTATTTCTTTGCTTGTTGGTTCATTTATTCAGTCACTCAGTGTGTGTGTGTGTGTGTGTGTGTGTGTGTGTGTGTGTGTGTATGGAGAGAGAGAGTGAGAGAGAGCTCTTGATGTTCTTTGAGGCCTTAAGCATTTGATATGATTACGAGAATATGGTGTATGATTTTATCCTCTGAGGAGGGAGACAAAGGTCCCTTCTGGGCAGTCACGGCCTGAGCAATTGGATCAGTAGCTGTGACTCCCAAGATTGACCTGAAATCACTGTGTTTAGGCCTGAGGGCTGCTATTGATAGTGATTGGGGCTAGAGTTTCTGACACTATGGGAGACGGTGATGCTTTAAGACAATAGTAGTTCTCAACCTTCCTGATTCTGTGACCCTTTAGTACAGCTCTTCATGTTACGGTGATCCCCAACTATAAAATTATTTTCATTGCCACTTCATACCTATAATTTTGCTGCAGTTATGAACCGTAATGTAAATATCTGATATGCAGGATATCTGATTCACTAAGCCTGTCGACCCACAAAGGGGTCACGACCCACAGGTTGAGAGCCACTCTTATAAGGCCTCACTTACTTCCAGAACCATCCACTCTCACTCTGGGTACAGCTGTGCTAGACAAATGTTAGCAAAGGTTATATAAGGGAAGGCTTATGTGCGATGCAGCCTTCATAAGGGGCACTAGATGGGGCACTGTGGGCGTCTCCCTAACGACCTCTATGGCTGCACCAAGAACACTGTGTATACACTTGAGCTGAGCAGTCTCTGAAACACGGAAAGAATAAGCTAAGCTGGTTTGTGCATGTTGCTAAAGACACCGATAACCCCCAAACGCCAATCGGCAGAGACAGAAAGATGTACTCACAGATGTGTGCTAATCGGGGAACAAGAAGCCAGGCAAGATGGAAAGGTCTGCTTCAGCTGATCAAAACAGGTTGACCTGTGATGGTGGAGTGAGGACCTGCTCATCAATCTCTGTGACATTGTGATGAATTTTCCAGCATACCACCAAAGTAGGATCTATGATGGGCAGGTAGGGATCTGGGCTGTCACGATCTCCAGTTAGGGATCAGCCTCCCTGCTGTAGTGTCCTTGGACTGGATTTCCACCCCCCAAAAACCAAGGAGGTGCTCTTCTACTGTGGTGTGCCAGAGAAGATTCAGTAGAGTCGGTGTCACCCACAGATGATGGAAGCTTCTATAGCGTGGAGCTGGTAGAGTGAAAACTACATGGTCAGATAGAACTCCGCCCACCTCCTTAACCATCACGGATTCTAAGAGAATATCTGCATTTCTATGTCAGTTGTGAGGGATGCACGTTCCATGCATCAGTGTAGGGGAGACACATTTTCTGTGCACCAGTCACGAGTAGGCATGCTTTCCAACCCCTTCTGTTTTGCAGCAATTTTAGAGAGAGCCAGCTGAAACCAGTTTAATTAAGATCTAGAATTCCATATGGATGGCTTCAGTAAACAAAATTTAGTCTTCAAATAAAGAAGATCTCAACATAAAGCAAGTGTGGTGGTGCACACGTGTAACCACAGAACTTCGGAGGTAGAGGCAGAGGGATCCGAAGATCAAAGTCATGCTAACACGATGTGGAGAATTCAAGGCCAGCCTGAGCTACCTGAGATCCTGCCTCGGAAATGCAACAGTATCAATTTTGAGATGGCAGAGATGACAGGATACCCAACAAAGACATTAAAAGAACCACTGTAAAAAATGCCCCAGTGAGTAATTACAATCGTACCTGAAGCACATTGGGGGAGGGGGAGGGGACATGGAATCAATAATTGCAGAAAGGAAGTAGAAAGTTCTTTCAGAGAATTGAGACATAAGGAGGAACCAAATAAATGTTTAGTCTGGAAAAATAAGTGGCTGAGATAGAAAAGTTAATGGAAGGCCTCAACAGCCAAGCAGGACAGATAGAAGAAAGGCAGAAAATAGAAATTATAGAACAGTTGAAACAAAGAGAAAATGGGATTTAAAAAAACTATAGTTCTCATACACACACACACACACACACACACACACACACACACACACAATTATTAAACTCCCAAGGACAGGAAAAGGCTGAAAGGGTCCCCTAAAGACATGGTGGCTGTGAAGAAATTTACCCTCCCAATACTAAAAGAGAAGCAGTCATTAATATAGAACTTCATGTCTTAGGAAAATAACCTCCAGGAATAAAGGGGAAGTCAAGACATTGGCAGACAGGAAAAATGAGAATTTGCCAGCAGCAGACCTCCCTCAAAAGAATAATTAATGGAAGATTTCTAAACAGAAAAGAAGCAGTTTAAGGAGAGACCTGAGCACATCAAAGGGGACAAGTCCAGTGAGCAAATAGATGGGTGGATTTAACCGATTTTTCTTTTCTGAAGTTTTAAAAATTATCCCTGAAGGTTGAAACAAAAATCATAACACTCTCTGATGTAGTTCTAAATGTTTATATAGGAAACATTTAAGACAATTATAAACAGCTGAAGTAAATGACAATAAAATAATGAGATTTATGCCAGGCAGACCATGACTTACTTTCATGCAAAAATCTGTGCGTGAATGTTAATAGAAGCTTTCCTCATAACATCTAGAACCTGGACACAAAGCAGAGGCCCTTGAGTGACTGAGTGGCAGCAATCTGTGACACCCTGACGCCTGCAGCACCACCTCAGGGGATTAGACTGGGTGAAATAGCCAAACCCTAAGGATACATGCTGTGTAATTCTGCTTATAAAAGGTTCACAAAATGCCACAGCTGCAAAAAAAAAAAAAAAAAAAAAAAAAAAAAGGATAACAAATGAGTGATTGCTGAGGAATCACAGCAACATGGGGTATGGTGGATGAGACTGTGGAGATAAAAGGCAGGTGAGGGATCCCACAGTGATGAGAAAAGCCACAGTAATGTCTGTATCCTGCTTGTAGTTTTGTACTAAGGGTGTTTGTTTGTTTATGTATTTGTGTCTTTGTGAGCTTATGTCCACCACATACATGCACATACACGGAGGATACAGGAGAGCACCAGAGCCCGTGGAGTTCTGATCCTCTGGAACTTGTTTTACAGGTAGTTGTGAGCTGCCTGCTGTGGGTGCTGGGAGCCAAACTCAGTTCCTCTGAAGAGTAAACATCCTCAACCTGTGCTGTGGACCTCTGTTCTAAGATCCGCAAGGTCTTCCCTCTAAGATCTGCAAGGTGTTTCCTCTAAGAGAGCTTGGTGAAGGCTCTGCAGTATTCTTCCAGGGTATTTTCTACCATTGTATATAAACCCCACCATTTCTTCAATTAAAATGGTTAATTAAGCCTGGGAAGACGGCTTAGTGGACAAAGAACTTGCCACGAAAGCAAGGGGGCTGCAACTTGGATCCCCAGAGCCCAAGTACAATTCCTGGTGACCATGACTGCTGCTTGTGATCCCACTGCTGACAAGGCTGAGACAGAGAACCCCTGGGGCTCTGACGGCATGCTCTGGGTGCACTGAGAGATTCTGTCTTAATGAATAATGTGGAGAGCAACAAAGAGGACTTCTGATCTCAAGCTCAGGCCTCCACATGCACGTATGCCCATCCATGGATGTGAACACATATGCCTGCATGCCTCACACATGCACATTAAAAGCTGGGCATGGTGGCACACGCTCGTAATCTCAACACTTGGGAGGCAGAGGCAGGCGGATCTCTGTGAGTTTGAGGCCAGCCTGGTCTACGAAGTGAGTCCAGGAGAGCCAAGGCTATTACACAGAGAAACCCTGTCTCGAAAACAACAAAACACAACAAAACAAAGCAAAGTGGCTTATTAAATGTTTTGCTTACTATCCCAGGCTCTTGCTTGTTCTGAGAGAACAGCCTTTTGTAGCAATCAAAGACCGTACAATACAAAGCTGTGTGATCAGAAAATAGTAACATCTGATTTGACTGTTCATATGTGAACAAACACAAGCATGATCAGTGACACCAGTCCAGACTAGCACAACGGACCATTAAACTGCTCTAATTGTTGGTAATGATGAGAAGTCATGCATTATCAGAAGTAACTAAGATTTGGGGTTATTTGTTACACAGCATTACTTAACTAACTGTTGCAGAAATTTCATCTAAGGCCCAATTAATAGAAAAGTATCAACCATAAGAACTAAGAGAGACTGGAGGTATATTCCTTTGTCCTTGGTCAGGGAACAGATTTTTTTTTTTTTGTTGAAGTATATCTTTGTGTCTGCAGGGAGGTCATTGGGATTTATCTTTGGATGCATTAAATTGTATCATGAGTCTTCCTTTTGTTTTTGTTTTTTTTTTTTTGAAAATTTGAGACAGGTCCTCACCAAGTTGTTTAGGCTTGCCTTGAACTCAGTTTGTAGTCTGCATAAGCCTTGAAGTCAAGATCCCTGTGACTCAAGTAGATAGGAACGTCAGGAAGTGGTGGGAGATGAGCTCTGACCAGTGGGCAGTAGGCAGGAGCATAAGGTCTAGCACCTGCCTTGAGCTATGTCCCAGCCCAATCATTTCCTTTTTAAATGCCGTCAAATGCACACTGAGTGACTTCTACCCAAAGACTAGGTTCCAAGAGGATTGTCTACAATCCAGGTTTAGTGATGCACCCTGAGACAACTGGGGTTCTGCACACTAGAAGTTAAAGATTGTGGACTTCACTTTGCTGTTGTTTCTGCAGAGGTATAGTACCTACCATATGGTTGATTTTTAGAAACATTTTCAGAATTGAAGAAATGAAGGCCAATGTATATGCTCTCCTTGTTTGCATTCAGGTCACCACCCACATGGGTATTACCCCTCTGTGGAGCACTTGCTGCATACTTAGCTGTGTTATTAATACTTAAAAGGTGCTAACTCATCTACTGTTCAAGACCAACATGCAGAGAAGATAGTACTTAACATATTTAAAAAGTTGTCCCAGTTAACATCAACTTGACAAAGCCTAGAATCACCTGAAAAAAATAGATTGGGTAGCTGTGTTTATCAGGTTGCTCTTTGGGTGTGTCTGTGGGGCATTGTTTTGATTGGTAATTGAAGTACAAGGACCCAGGCCACCATGGGTGGTACCATTCTCTAGGCAAGTGAGCCTGGGCTATAAGAAAGCTAGCTGAGCATGAGGATGAGTGAGCCAGAGAACAATCCAGCAAGTAGCATTCTTCTGTGGTTTTTGCCTCCTGGGTCCTGCTCTGACTTTCCTCAGTGATGGACTGTGACATGGCACTGTTAGCCAATAAACCCCCCCCACCACCCAGGTTGTTTCTGGTGAGGGTGTTCAACACAGTGACAGAAAGCAAGCTAGAGCAATGGTCAAGTAAAATCTTGCATAAATAGAATCACCTATGCTATGTGTACATAACTGCTCACTTGTTATTCATAACAATACATTATATAAAATTAGATGGTTAACAGGCATGACAGACTCATCAAGTCCCTCATCAAATGTGACATCCTCATGGAGTCCTTGGTTTTCCACTCATCTTGCTCATTACTAGTGATTCCATCTTTCTTTTTGCTGGGAGTAAACATCTTGGAATCATCCTTGACTCACTCACACCTCATGTCCCCCCCCCCCACCCCAGTAAATCTCCTTGATTGCTTCTTGATGGCATCTCCATATTCTGAGCAAACCTTGTGCCCACCTCCACCTCCACCCACCCTGGCTTGAAGTCCCTTTATTAGTTAATTTTCTTGCTGCTCTTACCTGATGGACCTTAGAAGGACCATCTTAAGGAGGAGAGGACTCATTCTGTCTCACTATTTGAAAGGACAGCCTGTCATGGCAAGGGAGATGTGACAGTAGGAGCAGCTTGTGGCAGGAGATGAGGCTGCTTGCTTCCTCATTTGGTGGATCGGGAAGCAAAAAAA
>OU015742.1:64087148-64099073 GCA_907169655.1 Acomys percivali | reverse complement strand
TGTGTGTGTGTGTGTGTGTGTGTGTGTGTGTGTGTGTGTGTGTGTTACTCACTGTGGATAAGAGAGGACACCACGTTGCCTGGAACTGGAGTTACACATGGTTGCTATAGCTGCCATGTTGGTACAGGGACTCAAACCTGGGTCCTTAGCAACAGCAGCCAGTGCTCCAGCCCCATACACACTTGTTTTGATCAAATCCATCGCCTAACTCTCCTCTCTGACTCACCCTGCATTTCCTCTTTGCAGTTCTCTTCGCTTCTCGTTTTCCACTCTGTATATCTGAGAACAGAAGGGAAAGAGAGCTGGAAAGTGTACCTAAAGAAGCACTGCTTCCCTGAGACCGCTCTACAGTGCACTGGTCAGAGAATCGCTTTTTGTATTCAGCCAGAGTGAACTGAGCAGCTCATGGTGGCTATCGAGATCACAAAAACATAAGTTTGTCATTATTGGCTTCATGGTTTTGAGGAGCTGGGGATCCAGGCCAGGGTCTCACCTCTACATGGTAGACAACTGGGCTACATCATTGCTTTGGACCATACTAAAAGCACAGTACACATTTAACTCTAGGATACAGAGTTTAAGTGAAGAAGATGAAGAAGGCTGTAAAATAATGTCACATGATAGGGAAGACCAGTCTTTGCAGGTCAGGCCTGGATGCCTGGTTACATCCTTGGCTTTCCCTTAAAGGCGGTAGGAATCCAGGGAAGTGGTTTAAGCAGATGTGGTGACATCGGTGTCTGAAGATTGCCCCCGGAGGTTAGGTAGAGGACAGATTAAAGAGCTTGGATTGAAAATAGAGAACTCTGACCTGCAGCTGCTGCTGGTTTAGGCTAGAGTGTCAGACTCCTGCAGAGAAATAAGACCCGCAGGGCTTGGTTTAGAAAGAAAAACACGCAGATTTAGCCTATTGTGTTAAAGAGATCATTTTATTTTTTAAAACAGAAATGTGTGTGTGTGTGTGTGTGTGTGTGTGTGTGTGTGTGTGTTGAGTACATTGTAGAGATCTATGTTGTGTGTTTTCCTGTATTGCTCTCTACCTCATTTTTAGGTTTATTGTGTGTGTGTGTGTGTGTGTGTGTGTGTGTGTGTGTGTGTGTCTGTGTGTAAGAGTTAGAGAGACCGTTTATAAGCTTGCATGAATAGCTGAAAGAAAGCTATTTACTAAACTAATATATGTAACATGAGTACACAATGGGGGTTAAAACAGGGATTTCATTTTTAGGCTTAATAGTTTTTACATTAATCACTTGCTGTTGGCGTTTTCTGTCATCTGTCTCTCTGTTGTTGGATGGTATCATTTTAATGGTGGACTGTCCTCAGTTTGCAGTCAGGACATGACTGGAGCAGTTGCCTGCATCATTTGTGTGCTTCCAATGGTCCCTTCAAAGGACCTACGTGTTCACTCCCTGTCCCACACGATTGCTTATTTCTTTAATTATTTCCTAGGGGTAGGACAACCCTCGAAACTTCATTTCTCGGTCAAAGCGCAGGCATCGTTCTGCTTCTAGAACAAGTCTTGTTAATCTACACCATCAGTCTGGGGTTGCCACTACTCATTTATTGCCTGTGGATGCTTTTTAAGTATTTCAAACTCTTTTTAAAACACACTTTGTTTTATGATTAACTAGCCCATTATTTTGCTAGTATTTTTCTTTGCAGCGAATTTAAACTGCTCCATGGATCTTACAGTGCAGTTTTCTCCAAATTAGCATTTTTCCTTTTAAGAGAACAAAAGGTACATATGGATGACAAGAAATCTTGTTGTTCGGGCTGGAGACATGGCTCAGCGGTTGAGAACTCTGACTGCTCTTCCAAAGGACCCGGGTTCAGTTCCCAGCACCCACATGGCAGCTCACAACTGTCTATAACTCCAAGATCTGACACCCTCATACAGACATACATGCAGGCAAAATACCAATGCATATAAAACTAAAAGAAAAAATAAATAAAAATAAAAAAGAAATCTTGTTGTTTCTTTTTCATGTTTTTCTTCATAAAGTATACCATTTCTGAACTCGCTCATTATTCTGTAAAGCGGGCTTCACAGCAGCCCACAAACTAGGTGTTGGGGAATACTGAAGACCCCTCGTGTAAGCCTCAGGTACAAACTTCTGAGGGTCCTCTCAGTTGGACAGGCAGGGTGAGTTGACAGCATCTTCACAAGACCCAGCTTTCTACAGTAGTTCACAGGCCTGGAAATGTACTTGCCCTGGTCTCAGGTATGTTTCAGGCCAGCGCTTTTTTTTTGTTGTTGTCACAGGAAAAATGTCTAGCTACTGCCCTGCAGGGGCTCACCCATTCCTATGTCACCTAGTGTACACTCATCTCTCTTGATTTCCCTATTGTATGGGCCAATTATGGCTTCCATGGGGGGTTGGGGAGTCTTATCTGTCTCAAGGGATAGAGGAACTGACTTTGGGAGGGCAGAGTCAGCCACAGGGAAGGACCTGGTACCCATGGCCATCTGTACAAGGAAACCTGTAAGCCTGGACTCTAAGCTTGTTGCTGCTGTGACACAGAAGCTAATATAGCTGAGCATCAGAGAGGGAAGAGGAGATATGGGAAGTGAAGATGCTGCCTGTGGTACTTTTCATGTCATTAGCAATGCATGCGTGGACTTTCAGACTTCTGCCAAGAATACAGAGAGAGAGAGAGAGAGAGAGAGAGAGAGAGAGAGAGAGAGAGAGAAAAAAAGAAAGAGAAAAAGAAAGAGAAGGAGAAGGAGGAAAAAAAAGAAAAGGAAGAAGAAGAAGAAGAAGAAGAAGAAGAAGAAGAAGAAGCCGCCACCTGGTCAAACCAAACACTTCATACATACTGTTGGGAGACTTTGGAGTCCTGGATTAATGTCTTAGGATCTCAATTTCAGAAACACCCCTTTAAAGCTAAAGTTGATGCCGATGAATTTAAAGTTAAAACTTTACTGTGCTGAAGTGGATGAGCTGGGAAGCAGTGGTCCAGATGACAGCACATGGGACTACGGCCAGATGCCTCTTCTTAGAGCTGATGAGAAAGATGCTTATTTCTTACAGGCAGTTTAGCCCTTGCACCACTTATCCATTCTTGGGGGTTTAACTTTTCTAGGGAAATCCTGATGTCCATGTTAACTGGTTTGTTTTCTGGAGCACAGCGAACAAAGGTCACTTCTGGCTTGTCTCAGGTAGCTTCAGGACTCTGAGTGGATGTCTGAGCTCACTAGTCCTGTATCTCTTGAGTAGTGTGGAAGTGATGTTGCTCCTGTCTGAGAGCATTGCAGGAGGAGGCACTGAGACACTATATTCAGGGGGCCAGTCTTCTGCACTAGGCAGAGAAGGAATTCCAAGGCCGTCAGCAGTTGGTATTCATAT
Source organism: Acomys percivali (assembly GCA_907169655.1). Classification (NCBI taxonomy): domain Eukaryota; kingdom Metazoa; phylum Chordata; class Mammalia; order Rodentia; family Muridae; genus Acomys; species Acomys percivali. Next base: position 64,095,729 of record OU015742.1, on the reverse strand, counting down.
TCCAAATGAGGGAATTTGTTTGGGGGAATCTTTAAAAAAATTGAGGAAGGGTAGGAGAAAAAAGAAGAATTCAGGACTGCGTGGTTGAGGATATATCTTTAAAGTTAGGATAATGCCTGGGGAAGAGGAAGTTGGTGTGAATGCAGGAAGGAAATGATAGCAAAATGGAAGACAACTGTGACCGTCCCTTCCCCTTCCCCCTCTCCCTCCACACAATGTGTACTACAGCCCCCTAGAACAACAGAATTATGCAAACTCCAACACCATACCATGGTTAGAGGGCGATGCTCACATTCTATAGGGGAGGCTTATGTTTAGTGGCATCTATGCTGAGAATGGGGCAATCTTCTGTATGGACCCTAGAAATGTGGTGGAAGGGATTTAAGAAACCTCAAGCTAACATTCTGATATAAGTTTAGTGAAGTAAGGTTTTGGCTTGTGGCAGATGGGGAATAAATGGGATTCTTACACAAGGGTTATCCACTTCTCTGTTTCCCCAAGCAGGGACTCTTCAGGTAGGTTTTCATGTTCTTCCAAGATGGTCCAGAGCTAAGACTTGGAAAGTTCTACCACAGAGAGATCAGTAAATCAAGGCTCACCACCCAGATATGGCCTGCTGTAAGTAGAGGGAGGGCTTGCAGCAGGGGCTCAGAAGTTAAGAGCACTTGCTGCTCTCCCAGAGGACCTGCCTTTGGTCATCAGCACCCACACCATGCAGTTTACAATAATCTTCTCCAAATCAGGGCCTTTGAGGATTCTCTTAACGGTTCAACCTCGTCAAATGTGGGCTCTCAGATCACCTATTGCTCTCCAGCAGTTCGGGTGAGTCAGTTTGTGGTTGTGACGTCACAGAGTGGTTGCTCTTGACCAGCCAAGTCCTGGTGTGTCAGGCATCTCCCAGAAGCCCATGAGCTCACCTAGCATGTGAGCTGAGCCTGTGAGGCACACTTTCATTCTGTCCGTAACACGATGATTCCTGTGTTTTTCTCTTGGAGAGGTTTGGCAGTATCTGATGATAGCTTTTGTTGTTGACTGGGATGAGAGAGAGGATGGCACCATAGCATTTAATAGATGGAAACCAGGTGCGCTGGTAAGCGCCTTGCATGGCACAGACTGACTGTGCCGTTACTAAAAATAAATAAATAAATAAAATAACTGATCAAGAAGCAGAGCTTGGAAGGTTGTTCAGGACATGGAGGGGTACATGGTGAGACCCTTAACCCAACACATCCATATTAGGATATCCCAATCTCAACACAAAATCTCTCTGACAGCCAAATTCCCTGCTAATAATATATTTATCATTAACTACTAACTGTTTATGGCCAGTGAATGCACTCAGGTAAATATTAAGTTCTCAGGGCAGAGCGAGGGTAGCAGTTGAAAATGGAAATTCAACTTTCCGGTAGACCACATGCACTGTATTTCATCTTCAGTGTGTGTCTCTGGAACCCAAGATGGCAAATGGCGCAGGTGTCAAGTACCTTGGAATGTCCCTTGTTGCAAATCTCCCATCTCAGAGCCTCATCACTACTGAAGACTTTTATTTTCATGAAATTAATTAACTAATAATTTAATGGGTGGGGTCTAGTTTACAGGAGGGGAGCAGAAGAAACCTTTCAGGACCGTGTTTTCTTCTTCCCACACATGACTCCCAGAGGTCAAACTTGCAGCGAGGGCCTTCACCCTAGGAGCTATCCTCTCAACATCAGTTCTTACTGGAAAACTCAATGCTTTTAGTCTCAGGTGGGAAGCACTACACTGTCTGAGAGAGCATTACAAATAACTCAGGCATTGGACCAATACTAAAAAGTAAGCATTTGGGGAGCGCACTGAAGGGTTCATTTACATGAGCTCATCACCATAGGTTCTGATTAGTAGGCTTTGTCTAGTCTCTAGGGATTATCATGAGTGAGACTGGACCACACTTGGAGCCACTGGTGGATAATGGATGTAGAACAAAGAAGTGATCTGGAATGTCCTCACTCTGTTGACATTCTGTTCTGTTTAGTTACATATCAGGTATTTGCAGGCTGAAATTTGTCATACCAAGCTCCTCTTTCTTATGCCACAGATAGACGGCTCTCACTTCCTGAATGACAAATATATTTTAACCTATTTCATAGTTATTTTATAGCTAGGCTGCATTGAATTTTTTTATGATTTCATTTAAAAAATGTATATGTATGTGTCTCTGTGTTGGGCAGATTGCATGGGTGTGATTCCTAAGGAGGCTAGAAGAGGGTGTTGAATCGCTACCGCTGTGGGTGCTGGGAACTGAACTCAGGTCCTGTGCAAAAGCAGCAAGTGCCCTTAACCTCTGATCCATTTCTCTAGCCCTTGCATGTGACTTATAGAGCATTATTTGTACTGTTATATTGCTATAATATTGCACTTTTGTGCCTTAGCGTTTAATAAAACAAAGAGAGAGATGCATAATGGAAAACAAAACCCCCTGAACTTCCTACAGATGGATAAAAGATGGCATTCGTTAGACATGCTGGAAGAGAGGGCTCTTTAGCTTGCATGCAACAGTCTTTGGAAGGGAGCCAGGCAAATCCTGGTCCAACCGAGAAGAAAGTGAACAGATCTCCAAAGTTAAAAATGCTTTCATTAAAAGAGAAAAAAAAAAGTGAGTCTGAAAAGTGGAGACATACTTAGGAAATTGGAAATATCCCTTTTACTGAAAGTGTCTTTTTCTTGCAGCGGGAATATTTTATTTTATTTTTACTTTTACATCCCCTCTAGAATGTTCAATTTCTGAGCCCACTTCAGAGGCATGTGCAAAAGGTAAGGAGGTTTCCAGTAATAGAAAGACAGTAAGAAACCTTTTCCACACACTTGATTTGAACAAGCGAGTGACAGCCATTGCTGCTGTAATTACCGTCCTGGGCGGCGGTACATTTTTAGGGAGCCAACTGACTCATCTGCTCTTTAGACATTAGCGGGATGCTGATAGGACTTTGTGTCAGCAATTCTGAATGCTAATTGTCATGGGAGGCTCTCCACCCTGAAAATGGATTTTTGTGTACAAATCTTACCTGTCACCTTTAACATGCCTTCTTATGGTTGTGTAGTGTTTTATTAGACTGACTTAATGACCAGAAAAAGAGAGTGCAGGGGAGTATTGGAGAAGAATAACAGCCGTTAGATTTACATGGGCTATAAACATAAACATCCTTACATTGTTCATTTAACAATTGAACATTTTGTTTTGACTCAGGGTCTCACTATGTTGCCCCGTTGGCCTGGAACTCCCTGTATAGACCAGGCTGGCCTTGAATTCACAGAAATCTGCCTGCTTCTGCCTCCCCAGTCCTGGGATGGATGATGCGTGTTACCATGCCTGGCAGCATTTTGTTTCTGAGGTAGCTGTAGATACCTATTCAGTTGGAGACTTATACTACACAGAGATTCTTTACCTTTTGCCTGGTTTCCCTGGTAACCAACTACTCTCAAGATACAGAACAATATAAATGAGGAGCTGACATTTAATACAATCAAAATACGGAGTGGGTCCTTACTGCCAGGACTCTATGGAGTCACGCCAGTTTCCCTTCACCACGTGACTACCTCCAGCAGCCACGGTAGCTGCTCCTTACTTCTTTAATTTTGTCCTGTCAAGAATGTGATTAGAGATGTAGACGTAGCTAGCTGGTAGGATATTTGTAGAGCACGCATGAGGCCTTTGGTTCCAGCTGAGTGTAAAGTGTTTGTGGCTTGTGTTGTCCCTCTCAGTGTGGGAGTGTATAGTGTATGTTCATGTGTGTGTACTCATGTGCATGTCTGAAGCCAGAGGACTGAGTTGGCTAGCCTGAGCTGTCTTTGCCTTTTGTCCTTGAGGGAGAGTCTTATACTGAACTCGGGGTGAGACAAGCAGCCAGCAAGTTCCAGCAGTCCTGCTGTCTTCATCCCCAACATTACAGACTCCATGATGCCGCACCCAAAATCTTACATGGATGCGGAGGATTTGAACTCAGGCCCTCATCCTTACACTGAAAGTGCGAAAGTGTTCTTGCTTGGTGAGGTACCTCCCCAGCCTGCTTCATTTAGCTTATTCAGTCTCCTTCTCTGGAGATTCACCCAAGTTGTTACAACAGGTCATTCTTTTTATTGCTAAGTAGTAGTCCGTGGTACAGATGCGCTGCAGTTTAACCAGCTACCCACTGAATTTTGATGGGGTTCTTCCTAGATTCCAGCTGTTCTAAACAAAACTTCCCTGAATGTACAATACAGCTTATTTTTTATGAGCACATAAATGCATTCCTATGTAATAAATTCCTAAGAGCTCAAGTGTTTAAAATAAATAGTATAATATAATATATTTTAATTTCTTTTTCTTGTTTTTTTTTTAAGAGCTGGTAATGCATCTCGGGGATAAGAGGCTATTTTTACCATGCTTGATGACCTGAGTTCAATTCCTGGAGACCACATATGGGAGGAGAGAACCAATTTACATGAGTTGTCCCCTGACTTGTATGTGTGTACCCTGGCACATACATATACGTGTGCCTGCTCATGAATACACACACAGACACATACAGAGTAAACAAATAATATAGTAAGAGCACAGGTGCTGGTCATGTTATTTGTAGTTTTTAAAGACAACGCCACATTCTTTTGCAGAGTGGCTGGGCCATTTTTAAGTCATTTTAAACATCAGTGGTGGTTTGCTTAAGCAAATTCTTCACATCCTGTTGAGGATTTGATGGCAATGTGTTCATTGTTTGTCGCTGTCATCATCATTATCTTATTTCAGCCCGATGGGCGTGCAGTAGTAGCCCACCGCCCTTCTGACTCACACATCCCTCACTCATAAAGAAGTGGCAAGCCTCTCATGTGCTTCTGAGCAGCCTGCACATCTTCTCTGATGACGTCTTTATATGTCCTCTGCTCTCTTGGCTTTTGATTTTGTATCACTAGATCCTCGGCTGTTTTCTTGTTGGGCAATGCATTATTGGACTATTTCCGATGCTGTCCTTGGTCAAATGCGCGGTGAGCACATATTTTCTCTCAGGCTCCAGCTTGTGTTTTCATTCTTTAGCTGGGCTTTTCCCCATCTAACAGTTTTAATTTTTGACAAAGTCCAGTCTTTGAGCTTGGTGTGCCTGTGCTTCTGACGTTAGGCCCTCTGCACAGTCTGGGGTCCCCATGCACTGGAGTTTTGTAAAAGTTTTAAGCTAGAGAGATGGCTCAAAACTGCCTGTAACCTCCAGCTCTAGGAGGTTCAAAGCTTTCCTCTGTCCTCTGCAGACACAGCATACATGTGGCATTTAATCATATATATATATATATATATATATATATATAGATGCATTTACATAATTAAAGACATATTTTTTAAAACTTCTAATTTTGTTTGTAAGTCTGATCTCAGTTAGTTTTTGGATAAAGGGAGTGTTTTAATGCCTAGGACAAGATGAGCTGTTCTTTGCTCTCTTCCTCCTTCTTCTCTTCCTGCTCTCTCTCTCTCTCTCCCTCTCTCTCTTTCTCTCTCTGTCTGTCTCTCTCTCTGTCTCTTTGCCCCTTCCCATAGTGTCCAATCACCCCATACCACTTGCTGAAAGGTTATTTTACTCTACTGAGTTGTTGTTTCAGTTTGTCTTCAAGGTCTTATATTTAAGATTCAGTGATGATGCAAGATGAAAGCTGATAGAACCGACTCGCGTTGTATTAGTATTTCTGGGTATTTAATTAAGGGATACAACATTCTGAGGCTGGGAGAACAAGGGTGGCCCAGTCAGCCAAGCACTTGCTCTCCGAAGGTAGTGACAACGCTTCCCTCCCCAGCCTATGTGAAAATTGTGCTGTGACCATTTTCTAAACATCAGAGGTGTGCTGCTTAAGCAAATTCTTCAAGTCCTGTGCTCACGTGTGCTTGCAGCAATCAGAGTGTTGGGGAGGCAGAGGCAGGCAGACCCCGATGCTCTTTAGCTATCCAGCCTAGCATAAACTGTGAGTTTTGGACCCTTTAGAAAGCATGTCTCAAAGAAAGTGAATGACACCAGAGGTTGTCATCACAGCCTCCACATGCACGCAACACATGCACACATGTGCGTGTACCTATAGGTACACATACATTAAAAATAAACAACGAAAAAATTCTATTTAATTTAATTACAATATTAGATTTTACTAAGCAAATAAAACTCCCAATCCTATTCTTGTGACCTACAAAAAATATTGTTAAAATTTGATGCTTTTTTTCTTTTTAATGCATTTTAATATAATAATGATCACGGCATTGAGTTTTTATTCTGTTCCTCCCATAACATGTAATAGACATTTTCCATGCCATTGGAAATTCCTTCTAATGTTTGGTTCAAGTGAGCTACCAATGTTACCTGCTCCTAGACTGCCTGTGTATTGCAAGTGTGGCATAATTTGCTATGAAACATCACGTGTTCATACTAATGAAGTTTCTAATATAATGGAGCTACATTTCATATATATATATATATATATGCATACACACACAAGCACACACACATATTGAGAGAGCATGCATTACATGTGAGAGATGTATATCACATGTCATAATATGTACCACACTTGTACAATTACTATAGCCACCTTCATTCTTAATATCTTTTATTCCATACATGTATATAATATGTCTTGACTATCTCTATCTCCAGCCCCTCCCATTTCCCCCTACACTCCACAAGACATCCCTCCACCCACCTTTATGTCCCCTCTTCAGTTTTGTAATGCTCTGAGCCTAATGGGTGCTGTAAGCTAGACCGTCAGCAGGTCTTGCTGGCTTGCTCTTGGGCAGGGCTCATGCAGGTGAGCACAGCGCTGTGAGCTCATGTGTGAAGCAGCGTGTCCAGAGGGCAGCGCTCACAGCACTCCTGCACCCTCCTGCTCTTACAGTCTCTCCACCCCCTCTTCCCTGATGCTCCCTGAGCCTTGTGAAGGCGATTGGTAACAGATGTCTGATTTACGGCCGAGAACTCAATAGTCTTTTATTCTCAGCACTGTGACCAGTTATGAAGTCTTGCATTGATGTTCATTGCAGAGAAACCCAGATCTATGAGTGTAACTATAAACATTTAGAAGCACGTTGACAGCTTGACCATTTAGGAGAAGAACAGGAAGGGTTCCTTCCTAGAGGTTGTATGCCTAGCTTTGGTACCATCTGGGTGAGCAAGGTGAGTTAAGTCATCCATAACAGAAGCGCTGAAAATTGAATAGTTTCTAATTCTTGTTGTTATGAATAATAACATCCTACTATAGACCCAGTGGCATCAGACACTCGCTAGGCTCTATGTTCTGGCCTAAGCTTGAGAGAAGTTTGGATTCATCTCTTTATCCCATCTGAAATGAGGCAACTAATGTATGTTAAGTCACCGGGACAGGTGAATGAATGGTATCTATCAAGATTTCACACAGTAGCAAGCCCATGTTCTTTACCCAGCTGCCAGGTATTAATGGATTTTCATTTCTGGTACTTTTTTCCCCCTGAAATATAATAGTGATCTATATCAAAACATGGAGAAATTATCCCTCACATACTTATTTTGATTTCAGTAGTTTGCTCCTTTCTCCTGGACTCTTACTTTCCAAACCCAGCTTTCTATTTCCAGTGTGTGAATCTTTCACAGGTGAAAACCCCAGAAAGGGAGATTTTCAAATGCAAATGTCCGAAGCAGCTGAGTCTGGGGTTGTTGAACTGTTGTTGCATTCCCTTCTAGATTTATCAACGATGCTGGTTAGTGTTCAAGAAAGCTTCAAGCAAGGGTCCAAAGAGACTGGAGAAGTTCTCAGATGAACGCGCTGCTTACTTCAGGTGTTACCACAAGGTAAGAGCTGGTGGCTGCAGCACTCCAGGCATCAGCTTGGAAGGAGGTAGCTTGGACTCATTGGGGAAAATGCATCCAAATTATTGGCAAAGGTCCTGATTGGATTTTTTTATGGGAACAAAACATTGTCATGTAATATAATTTACTCACTGCTTATTGAAAAATGGTTAATGTAAAACTGTTCTTGTGGCTTCCTGGTCTGGAAAATGATAGTTCTTTGTTCTAGAGAATTTTGTACGCACATCTGGTGAAACATGGTCGTATCTGTTTGCTGCTCAACTTGGTGACTTGAGCCTGGGAAAGAGGGGATTCAAAATGAGGAGGACAAAAGTCTCATGCAACAGCCAACTTTACTCAGAGCATTAAACAGTTAATATTCTGAGAGTTGAGAGGACTTGGGTGAGAAAGGTGTCCAATCATAAGGATGAGCTACATGGACAACAACAGCAGAAGTAAACTCCCTCCTACCCAATACACCTGGCAAGGGCACGAAAGCATTCTAAGAACAATTTTGTGTTTTGAAGAAACTGAGGTCACAAGGCTCTTGGCTTGTTTTCTTGGAGTTTTCTCATAAGTGCTCATAATTCTCACACAATTACACTCTTGGACTGTGTTCTGACAATATCTACCCCCTGAAACCCCTGTTTCCCTCATCCAGCTCTTTTTATGTCATGCATGATAAGTCTCCCCTCCTCAATTTCAGCTTTCTTTCTCTCTTTCTTTCTTTCTTTCTTTCTTTCTTTCTTTCTTTCTTTCTTTCTTTCTTTCTTTCTTTC
>OU015742.1:63962997-64080308 GCA_907169655.1 Acomys percivali | reverse complement strand
ACACACACACAATACACACACACACCATACAACACCACACACATGTACAAACACACCAACCATACAACACTATACACACATACAAACACCCCCCCGACACATACACACATACACACACATCACACATACACATATACCACACCACACACACATATACCCCATCCCCCACCACATCACACAACACACATACAGCACACACACCCCTTTTCTGATGATGTGGCAAAAAACTATCTAGAAGTACCGTGGGGGAAGAAAATGTTTATTTCAGTTTGCAGCTCAGTCCATGACTGAGTAAATTATTTGCTTGGAAATTTGTCTGGTTGTTGTTGTTGTTGTTGTTGTTGTTGTTGTTGTTGTTGTTGTTGTTTTGTCTTGAACCCCTGCCCATCTCAGAAACCCACCATGGGAAACTCGTGGTCCTAACTGAAGGGTGGTGGCTCTTTGGCTCTTTTCTTACTTATTTAGTGGTGTTGGGGGCCTCAGTAGAGTACCCTACTTGTCTGTATTTGAATTTCTGTCTCTGCGCTTTACCAGTTGTAGGGACAAGTTAAAACCCTCAGGGCTCAATTTTCTTACATATTCAATATAAAAATCATGACAAAAAATCAGGGCTATAATTGATATGAAGTAGTTATAACTCGATACTTGGCATGTTAATTAGAAACTAGATAAATGTTAGTCACAGACATTGTTATTATGACTTCATTACATTCCCTGTTACACAGGGCTCTGTGGATGACCCCGGATGAGGCTGAGAGAACCTTTCTCACTCTGGGAACTGTTGGACCTTTATGGATTAGACTCCTGAGCCCCACCCTTTTATTCATGTATACTTGATCTACATTATTCTTGGGAATTTGCCTGCCTGGATTCCAGCCCAGTGTCCCTGCCACTGGCTAGCAATAATCCAGGCCTGAGCATGTTGCTGAGATGCCTGCCATTCTGCTGTGTTCACAGGAACTGGAGGCAACACCTACCCAGGGAGTCCTTAAGAATGTTGTACTCCATGTAGCTCTCGGTTCTCAGTGCTGGTAGCACAGTGGACAACCAAATGATGACTCCCTGCCCCTCCTCTAGGGAGAAAGAGAAAGAGGAAAAGAAATATATAAAGAAACTACCTCTGGTGCTGGTGGACATGGTAAAATGTCAGAGAGAAAGGGAAGTCAGGAAAGGGGAGGAGAAGGGTGGGAGAAGATGGCCACGGATTTAAGTGGAGCAGTAAGTGATGCCGCCGTTGGAGAGACACTGCGTGCCAATAAAGGGAGCATGGGAGTGTGTTGGGGCATGTGGCGTGAGAAAGGTGGATGAAGCAAAGGGCGTATGCTGGTTCTGTGGGTCATTAAAGGTGCTGTGAATGAGGCCAGCTCTAGTGGGTTTTCAAGATGAGGTTGTTTTCAAATGATCATATCCAATATATGTTGACTTCGTTCAGCTAGTACTAAGTCTCTTCACTCCAATGCGCTGTGGGAAGGCTCTAAGGACAATGTGCTGGGTTGTAGATAGGTATGTAAGACTGTTCTGGAAGCTCTAGGGACTGTCAATTAGACAGTCTTCATGCGCTCCTTTGTCACTTCCAGCGGTGGAAGGGCAGCCATTTCTCTGAGAGGAATTTAGGGAGTGTGGGGGGTTGGGGGGGGGGGAGAGGAATCTGCCATTGGGCTGTGTCTTGAAATAGGAGAATCAGATTTTCTTTTCAGACTGATTTTCAGACAGTGCCTTCCAACACGATCAGACACTGGGGCCAGAAACCACGCCACCCAACAAGGCAGCCTTCTGTTATTTCCTACATTGCTTCAGGAAAGGCGAGCTAGCCCGCCCACACCATCTGCCCAGAGTCTGTGGAAAGGGAGATACTGTGCTGCAAGGCGATAACTTCCGCAGCTGACTCATGATGGAGTGCAAGGCTTATCAAAGGGTGTGAGAAGCAGAGCACTGTGCGGTTCCATCTCATCAGAAATGTAAGCAAAAGGGACCGACCTATCCACCTGTGCCCACTTCTCACCATGTCACAAACAGGAGAATTTATGGTTGTGATCAGCTTGGGTTGTGCTTACTGGGAATCCCAGAAGAAACACATCCCAGGCAGGATTCCAGGTGACATGTGTGTTTGTACATATATCACCTGATGACAGACCACCAAAAGCCCGAGGAGGATGCCCATTTACAGAGAAGACTGCGTGATGGGCATTTATGCCAGTGTGTGTACAAGACAGTGGGACTTTCTTACTTGATTAAATTCCTTAGCTGTGCATGTTTTGAAATAAAAAAAGACAGATGTGCATGTAACAGCACTTATAAGGTGTGCTCAGCATAAAAGTTTACGTGAATGGCATCTACTATCTCTGTTTCTACCATGCATCTGACTACTTCCATCTATCTTCTATCTATCTTCTTTCTTTCTATCTATCTATCTATCTATCTATCTATCTATCTATCTATCTATCTCTATTAATCTATTACCTACCTTCCTATCTCCCTACTGACTTATATCCTGGAAGCAGAGTGTAAGACCTTGTACACACTAAGCAAGTGCTGTACCACTGAGCTACATCTCCAGTGCCTTGTCCTAAACTTTTAGTTGTAATATCTGTTATAGTGGTCGAGAGGCATCCTGGGAAAAACAAAGAAGTCTAGCATATGGAACACTCCACAGTAAGTCTGACATGATCTCATCTGAAGGCAGACATCATTTACTAAATGTGGGAGACTCTTTGATCCTGAGAGGCCCAGAGATACATGAGTAAATGCCCCTTTCACGTCCTTCCTGGGTCTCACACTGGGGTGATGACTGTGGGTAGAGACACAGCTCAGAGAAGTAGGAGTGGGCCTTCAGAGAACGTTATGCATGAGATATAAGTTAAATAACAAGGAATTCTTGCCTGCTTTCTTAACTGTGAAGATAACAGTTCAGGGATGTGAACCTTGTTATTTGTAAGACATTCTTATTGGAGCTGTGGAGATGATACATGTGATAACTATAATTTTCCTTCAAAAACGTCAACCACAATGAGTGTTTATATGTGCATGCACTCACAAACTCGCATTACATCGGTCCGTGAAGAAAGAGATGAAGCAAATAAAACCAATGTGGAATAACTTGTTAATGTTGACTTGAGATAGAGGATTCATGTCTGTGTTTGTCTTTTGGCATGTTTCAATGAAAGTATTCAAAATAGATCTCTGCAAAAGAAACTATAAATGCAAAATCCCTTCAGAAAAGGCCAGAAGGCAGAAAACAGAAAAACACTTTTTTCTTTCTTTCTTTCTTTCTTTCTTTCTTTCTTTCTTTCTTTCTTTCTTTCCTTCCTTCCTTCCTTCCTTCCTTCCTTCCTTCTTTCCTTCCTTCCTTCCTTTCTTCCTTCCTTCCTTTCTTCCTTCCTTCCTTCCTTTCTTCCTTCCTTCTTTCCTTCCTTCCCTCCTTCCTTCCTTCCTTCCTTCCTTCCTTCCTTCCTTCCTTCCTTCCTTTCCTTCTTTCTTTCTCCTCTTTGTAGCCCTGGCTGCCTGGCTGTCCTGGAACTCACTCTGTAGACCAGGCTGGCCTCAAACTCAGAGATCTGCCTGCCTCTGCCTACCAAGTGCTGGGATTACAGGTGTATGCCACCAGCCTACGTTTCTTTTTAAATAAAAGACTTAAAGGATATAGGAAGACTAGAAGACGAGGGAAGCAGTTCCTCAAATAGCAGTCATAATCACCGATTTTTAATAATTTAGCACTTATAGTAAAGTGAATATAATAGGTGTGGCATATGTATGATAATCCCACGTTATGTTTCTTAAAAATCAGCATTGTGAGACACACAACAGGTCCAAAGTACAGAGAACAAATGTCGGTGGAGTGTTTGGCCACCAACAGGACATCTTTGTCATATCCTCTACCCTCAAGGGGGGGGGCTGAAGGACTGTAAGGGCCAAAGGTTGGGGAGGACAGAGACAAAGCCATGTCTTCTGGACATGATGGGACCACTGGACTTTTGACTGAGAGCATCTGAGGTGGCTGCATAAGACCTGCACAAGATCACGCCAGTGAATGTGTGGCAGGCCATGGGGGATGGGAGAATGGCTCATGAAGCCCCGCTTCTAGCTGAGGAATTATTCGCTGTTGATGGCTGCTGAGGATGGAGAATAGGGTTTCTTTAGGGGTGTGGTCTCTGGTGGATTGACCATACTTCAGTGAATGGTCTCAGTCCTGTGTATATGGGCAGCACTAATACGACTCAATGGATTATAGTAACATTTTCATAAAGGACATTATATTGGGAAGAGTCATGAGGAAAGATATATGATGAATTGGAGAAGGGAGAATGGAGGGTGCACATGATAAAAATTATATTGCATACATGCATGAAGTTCTTAAAGAATAAGTAATATATGTAAAAATATTGGCCCTATGTTTAAGAAATAGTCTCCAAAGCTTTTTATGTATTTGGCCACATGCCTCACTTTTAACAACATGAGATGAAAGGTTGCAGAAGCCAAAAAACAAAAACAAAAACAAAACCAAAACCAAAAAAACAAAAACATATGATTATCTTTACATGGAGGAGCTTTGTTATTGTTGTTGTTAGTTTATTGCTTTTAGGAGGCAGAGCTAAGCAGTGGTGTGAAGGCCAGTGGGAAGTACTGGCCATGGAGTGGAGAGTGGCTGCAGTTGGTTATGCTTATCTACTGGTCTGGGTGCTGCCTACACAGGTGTGCACACAGATGAAGATTCACAGGCCTGTAGTCTTGGGGTTTTATCTTGTCAGGTGTGACTGGTCCGTGTGCCCAGTGCTAGGCCTGACAGGAAGGGCATGGTGTTTGTGGTAGCCTGAGCCTGAAAGTCATGATGCTGAGTGTGTCCACATCAAGGTAAAGGCCTTTGGGAAATGGAACTCCTTTGCAAACTTTAAGGTTCAAGTAGGGGGTGGGGGCTTGGATGTAATTGATGAGACATTTGTTCTTAAACTGGTACTTTATTCTAACTTAGAAATGGAGATTTGTAGGCCTGTTTTCCTACCCGTGAGTGGGGTGCTTTTATCTTTTTGTCACTGTCTTTTCTATTGATGGTTGCTGAAGTGGAGAGTGACTTTTGTTTCAGGGATGTGATCTCCTTAGACTGGCCATGCTTTGGCAGATGAGCTCTGCATGCACCCAGCCTCTGCAAGGGTTAGGCCTGCTCCCTTCTGCTGGGCCACATCCTCCGCTGATGGGGAACCTTTCAAAGATGCAGCTTAGAACTTGGCGAGATTCCTCTCATCACTCTCTCTTCAATAGCATTTGTACTCTCAGCTGTGTTTAACTGTTGATGTCTTCAGACAGTCCTCTGTCTATCCATCAACTTACTTTCTGTTTGTAAGAAGTGTATGCTATGGTTTGCATTTAGGAGAAATGGCCCTTTCAAAGCCAGAGGTTCCAGTTTGAGTAACGACACACCTCTAGCTGTGAAATGCTACTTACATTACTTAGTGGGTTCTCAATACCTCACTCTCCATATTTTGTTTAACAGCCATATTAAGAATGTAACAGCCCCTAGAGAGTAGAGGGTCCCCATACAGTGCTCTGCTGTGTGGTTGCACAAGTGGGCTTTCTCCTGGGAACTTGGCATAAAACTGTCACTATTGATATGAGCGGTAGAGTGAGATTAGACTAGCTCTATGTACACTGAGATTTCTTTTGAGAAAATTGTATTAAATTACCCAACTTCTAAAATAGAACTGATAACCAAAGTTTTAATACAGCCTCTGATTACTGTGTATTTGAGTAGGAAATCCAGCCTTCTATAGAGAGGAAGCAATATCATTACAAAATATTGGCTTGATATTTGAGAATAAAACTCTGAAAAGTCTTGGCAACCAGGAAATCAAATAGAGGCTGTATTAGCCACATCTGCTATGGTGATGGTTCCGGGTCTTGGTGGCTTATAGCCTGCAGGTTTATCTTTAGGTTTGGTTCTGTCAGGGATCTGGTCAGGAGTCTGCTTGGCTGTGGCTGGAATGAGAACAGTTGGACAGATTGACTTGGTTTTGATTTTGCAGCCTACTGAGACTTAGGAAGGAGGAGGAGAAGGGTTTTATGGGGTTGGCAAGCTGAAATTCAAGAAGGAAGCTAGCTGATTACACACACAGGCAAGGTCTTCTCGCAAGTGGCTGAGCTTACATGCTGTTGACTAGAGCACATTGGATGGCCAAGTCTAAAGTCATCGGAAAACATTTGGAAGGGTTAGAAGGAGCTAGCTATTATAGATAAATAACACAATCTGTGACTGAAGATAAAGTCTGATGTGAGCTACAAAATGTGCCTTTGGTTTGGTTTAAATGCCTCCAAATGTTAGAGAAAGAGAAAACTATTTTTGCACAAGCATCTCTTAGCCCTTTCTTCTTAAACCTCCACATTCAGAAAAATACTTCAAGAACAAGAAACATTCCTTCAAAGACATCGTTCTCTTTTGCCAACAGAATTTTCAAGGAGCCTCTGTTCTGTAAATTCTGATTTCGGTCATGGCCATTGACCCCAGGGTATCCAAAATCAAGTGAAATGAAAGCCTATATTGGGCTTTTGAAAGTAAACATCCAATTATGGAGAAAATCAAACTTTTTAAATGTCTTAATATTGATGTTTTCAGTAAGTCATAGAGATGGTTTTGGTCTTCCTCGATAGCTATAAATTTTGGCTTGATTTCAAGAGAAACATCTCTGAAGTTGATGACCTCAAACATGTTCTGGAAAAATAAGAGAAAGTTAAGGCATCAAAGGGATCTCATTATTAAATGTAAAGAGCATCTAGGCAGGTGACAGCCCTCAAGGAAGCAGAGGTACTTAAGGGTTCTAATTTTTTCTACCTATTATTGTTGTAATGTGAAGCACATGTAAAATGCATAAAGGTGCTTCTATAATAACAAGCTGCCAATCTCCCGATATCTTCTTCCATCAACTTCCCCCAACCTCCACTCTCCCACTCCCCTCAACCCCCGGTTCAGGCAATAATGAAAGCACTGCCTCTGGATCTCATGGTAGGTAATACCCTCTTTATGTAATTCTTTTGTCCTGTAAGCCATCCCCTGTCAGATGTTTCAGGCTTGGGTCATCAAGTTTGAAGCACTTCATTATCTCTCTCAAGTGGGAAAAGCAATCATGAAGCGGAACCCAAAGTCACAAAGACAACAAGTGGTCCTGTTCTGGGTGGGGACCCCAGGACACTGCGTGGGAACTGGATCATAGCCATGTTTCCACGGAAACATGTTGGTTCACTTCCGCAGAGCAAGTGAGAATTGTTGGGTGGTGTTATTGGCTGTCTCAGTGGTTATGCCACCGTGGGCTGTACACTTAGGGGATGTAAGTGAAATGAGCCAATTTTATAATGGCATAGCCAGACCATAAAAAACAGTTTGGTGATGTTTCCTTGAAGTTTTATCATTTGTGGCTGATTGATTTGTGCCACAGTGTCGCCTTTATGCTTCTTTGCTTCGTGCTACATTTTAAATCATCAAAGCTTTCCCCATAAAAGAAAAAAAATGATTCCTACCATTAATTGAAAATCGGTATTACTTACAATAAACATTATAAGTACAACAAAGGGGCTAGAAAGATGGCCCAGAGATTAAGAGTACTAGTTGCTCTTACAAAGGACACAGCAGGGAGATCCAAGATGGCGGCGAGCAGTGTTTGGAAGCTCCGGTGAACAATTCAGGGAATTACACAGATTTCTGAGCCAGGAACACTGAGGTCCCCACACCACGGCAGCAGGAGTGCTCCATGGTTCGGAGGGACCAGGGTGCGGAGGACCTGCGTGCCTCTGTACACGGGAGGAGCGCAGATTTTCTTGGATTGGAGCAGCAGCAGCAGAGGCGGCAGCAGCAGCAGCGGCACCAGTGGCACCAGCAGCAGCAGCAGCAGTGGCTGAGGTTTGCAGCTCAGAGCCTTCCAATGGAGGTGATTGGTATGATGGCCGGTGGGAGTTGCTGTGGGAGAGGGAACTCTAGGCAGGATTTGGGTCGCGTGGTGCCTTGAGACCCAAACTGGACTCAGTGGACAGTTCAGCCCCAGAGTCTCGGGTTCAGCTCAGTGCGCAGTGCTGTGGAGATGCTGGCTCAGCTCAGCAAGCAATTCTGCCTGAGGCACTAGCTCAGCTCAGCCACAGCTCCCCTGCTGTGATGCAGGCTTGGCAGAGTGCTCAGTTCCACCCAAGGCGCTAGCTCAGCTCAGCGAGCAGTTTTACCCAAGACACTAGCTCAGCTCAGCATGCAGTTCTGGGGTGCTGACACAGGCTGAGGTCAGCACGCAGATTTGGCCCAGAGTCCCTAGCTGGACTTGCCGGGCAGATTGGGTCCAGAGACTCTAGCTGAGCTTTGCGCACAGGCTCGGCGGCCCTAAGACTCTGGCTGGACTCTCCACGCAGTTTAGGCCCAGAATCCCGGGTTCAATTCAGCGTGCAGTGTGGGTCCAGAGTCCCTGGCTGAGCTCCGTGCACAATTCTGCCCCGGAGACTCCGGTGGAGCTGGGTGTGCAGTTTGGGGACAGAGTCCCTAACTGTGCTTGGCAGATAGATTGGGCCCAGAGACTCTAGCTGAGCTTTTGCCACAGTCCCGGCTCTAAGACTCTGGTTGGACACAGTGCGCAGTTTGAATCCAGAATTCCTGGCTGAGCTTGGTGGACGGTTCGGGTCCTGAGTCTATAACTGGCCACAGCATGCACTTTGGGCCAAAAGCCGCTAGCTGAGCTTGGTGCGCAGTCCCAGCCCAAAAATTCTGCCTGGACTCTGTGTGCATTTTGGGGCCAGAGTCCCTAGGGGAGCTCAGTGCATGGATTGGGCCCAGAATCCCTAGCTGAGCTCGGCAGACTGTTTGGGCCCTGAGAAACTAGCTGAGCTCGGCATGTGGTTCGGGCCCAGTGTCCCTGGCTGGACTTGGCAGGGGACCCAGAAGGCTGTGGATACCTTGGCCTGACCCA
The DNA here is from genome assembly GCA_907169655.1 of Acomys percivali. Classification (NCBI taxonomy): domain Eukaryota; kingdom Metazoa; phylum Chordata; class Mammalia; order Rodentia; family Muridae; genus Acomys; species Acomys percivali. Next base: position 64,071,384 of record OU015742.1, on the reverse strand, counting down.
ACGCTCATTCAGAGACCCAGAACGATTGCAGGACCCACAGTACAGGGGAGCTGAGGATCACTGCCTATGAGAGTCCAAAACGGCAGGGCTAGCCTCCTGCCATCCACACCAGTGAAGCATCAGAGCTTCCAGCCTAAGGAAATTGTGAGAAAACAAGTGAATCTATCATCAGACTTCCTCCACCCAACTCTGGAAGCTACCCAACAAAAACAGAGACGGCAAGATGTCTAAAGGACAGTGTAAATGCATACACAAAAAAACCCAAAACAACATGATGTCTCCAATTTCCAGCTATCCCAAAGAAAACGACCCAGAGAATTCAAACACAATGGAAATACAAGAAAATGACTTCAAATCCTTAGTAATGAGGATGATAATAGAGGAAACAAATAAAATTCATAATCAAATGCAGGAAGATGCAACCAAACAGGTGACAGACATAAAAGAAGCACATAAAGTGGAACTGGAAAATTTTCAGGAAAATGCAAATAACCATATGAAAGAAATCAAGAAAACAGTTCAAGCTCTGAATACCTATAAAGAGGCAATGGAAGAAACTCAGGAATATACAAACAATCAAATGAAAGAAATAAAAAAATCAGTTCAAGAGCTGAAGATGAAAATGGATTCAATGATAAACACACAGACAGAAGAAAAACGAGAACGTGAGACCTCAGAGAAGAAGGCGAGCAACACAGAGGTGAGCTTTTCTAACAGAATCCAAGAGACGGAAGAACGAATCTCAGGTCTAGAAGATACCATCACAGATCTTGAAGCAACCATTAAAGAAAATGCCAAATCTGGAAAACTCCTGACACAAAACATCCAAGAAATTAAGGACACCATGAAAAGAAGAAATCTGAGGATAATAGGCATTGAAGAAAGAGAAGATATCAGACTCCAAGGCCCAGAAACTATTCTCAACAAAATCATAGAAGAAAATTTCCCCAACCTAAAGAAAGAGATACCTATAAACATACAAGAGGCCTACAGAACACCAAATAGAATTGACCAGAAAAGGAAAACTGCCCGTCACATAATAATCAAAACACAAAACATACAGAACAAAGAAAAAATATTAAAAGCTGCAAGGGAAAAGGGCCAAATAACATTCAATGGCAAACCTATCAGAATTACACCAGACTTCTCAGCAGAGACCATAAAAGCCAGAAGAGCCTGGACAGTGACCCTGCAAACCCTGAGAGACCACAGATGCCAGGCCAGACTACTTTACCCAGCAAAACTATCAATAACCATTGATGGAGAAAACAAAATATTCCATGACAAAAACAAATTCAAACAGTACCTATCCACAAACCCAGCTTTACAGAAGGTACTAGAAGGAAAACTCCATCCCAAAGGGTCAAGCTACAACCAAAACTACTCAGGAAATAGGTAACTATACCATGGCAAAAACACAGCTACACAAACACTCAATTGGAAACAACATCAAAATTAAGACTCTTAACAGTCACTGGTCGTTAATATCTCTCAACATCAATGGTCTCAATTCTCCAATAAAAAGACATAGAGTAACTGAATGGGTGCATAAACAAGATCCAACATTCTTCTGCATTCAAGAAATACATCTCACCTATAACGATAGGCATTACCTCTGGGTAAAAGGTTGGAAAAAAATATTCCAAGCAAATGGTCACAAGAAGCAAGCAGGCAGGCATAGCCATTTTAATATCAAACAAGATAAACTTTCAACCAAAATTAATCAAAAGGGATGCAGAAGGACACTTCATACTCATCAAAGGTAAAGAGTCAACCAAGATGACGTCACAATTCTGAACATCTATGCTCCCAATACAAGGGCACCCACATTTGTAAAAGATCTGCTAAAAAAACTTAAACCACACATCGATCCCCACACAATAATAGTGGGGGACTTCAACACCCCACTCTCACTGAAGGATAAGTCATTGAAACAGAAACTAAGCTGAGAAATAACATCATTAACCAATGCCATGGGTCAAATGGATCTAACAGATGTCTATAGAACCTTTCACCCAAACAAGAAAGAATATACCTTCTTCTCTGCACCCCATGGAACCTTCTCCAAAACTGATCACATCGTAGGCCATAAGCAGGTCTCAACAGATACAAGAGGATTGAAATAATACCTTGTATCCTATCAGATTACCATGGTCTTAGGCTGCAATTCAACAACAACAGATATAACAAAAAGCCTACACGTACATGGAAACTAAGCAACTCTCTGCTAAACGACACGTGGGTCAGGGAAGAAATAAGGAAAGAAATCAAGGAGTTTCTGAAATTCAATGAAAATGAAGGAACAACATACCCAAATTTGTGGGATACATGAAAGCAGTGCTAAGAGGAAAATTCATAGCACTAAGTGCCTTTAAAAAGAAATTGGAAACATCGCACATAAGCATCTTAACGACACAACTGGAAGCCCTAGAAAAAAAAAGAAGCAGAAACACCCAAAAGGAGTAGACGTCTAGAAATAATCAAACCCAGGGCTGAAATTAACAAATTAGAAACTAAGAAAACAGTCCAAAGAATCAACAAAACCAAGAGCTGGTTCATTGAGAAAATCAACAAGATAGACAGACCATTAGCCAAACTAACTAAAAGGCAGAGAGACAGTATTGAAATCAACAAAATCAGAAATGAAAAGGGAGACATAACAACAGACACTGAAGAAATACAAAGAATCATAAGATCCTACTTAAAGGCATATATGCCACAAAATTTGAAAATCTAAGGGAAATGGACGATTTTCTTGATCAATTTCACTTGCCAAAGTTGAGTGAAGAACAGATAAACAAGCTAAATAGTCCCATTTCCCCTACAGAAATAGAAGCATTCATTGATAGCCTCCCAACCAAAAAAAGCCCATGGCCAGATGGTTTCAGTGCAGAATTCTATCAGACCTTCAAGGGCGAGCTAATACCAATACTCTTCAAGCTACTCCAAAAGATAGAAATGGATGGAACAGTACCAAATTCATTCTATGAGGCCATAGTCACACTGATACCTAAACCTCACAAAGACTCAACAAAGAAAGAGAATTTCAGATCAATTTCTCTTATGAATATCGATGCAAAAATACTAAATAAAATACTTGCAAAATGAATACAGGAACACATCAAAGATATCATTCATCATGACCAAGTAGGCTTCATTCCAGGCATGCAGGGATGGTTTAACATACGGAAATCCATCAATGTAATCCATCATATAAACAAACTGAAGATAAAAAACCACATGATCATCTCTTTAGATGCAGAGAAAGCATTTGATAAAATCCAACACCATTCATGTTTAAAGTTTTAGAGAGATGGGGATACAAGGCACTTTCCTCAACATAATACAGGCCATATACAGCAAGCCAATAGCCAAAATCAAAGTAAATGGGGAGATACTCAAGGAAATTCCTCTAAAATCGGGAACAAGCCAAGGCTGCCCACTCTCTCCATATCTCTTCAATATAGTACTCGAAGTTCTAGCCAGAGCAATAAGACAACAAAAGGAGATCAAGGGTATCCAAATGGGAAAGGAGGAAGTCAAATTATCCCTATTTGCAGATGATATGATAATGTATATAAGTGACCCTCAATATAAGTGACCCTCAAAATTCCACCAGAGAACTCCTACAGCTGATAAACACCTTCAGCAAATTGGCTGGATAAAAAATTAACTCAAAAAAGTCTGTAGCCTTCCTATACACAAATGACAAGCTGACAGAGGAAGAACTTAGGAAAACCACACCCTTTACATTAGCCACAAGCAATATAAAATATTTAGGAGTGACTCTAACTAAGCAAGTGAAGGACTTGTTTGAAAAAAATTTCAAAACTCTGAAGAAAGACATTGAAGATGACATGAGAAGATGGAATGATCTTCCTTGCTCATGGATTGGGAGAATTAACATAGTAAAAATGGCCATCCTACCAAAAGCAATCTACAGATTCAATGGAATCCTTATCAAAATATCTACGCAATTTTTTAAAGACATTGAAAGTTCAATTCTGAACTTCAAATGGAAAAACAAAAAACCCAGAATAGCTAAAACAATCTTGTACAATAAAAGGTGCTCTGGAGGAATTACCATACCTGATCTCAAACTGTACTATAAAGCAATAGAAATTAAAACAGCATGGTACTGGCACAGCAACAGGCTGGTTGATCAGTGGAATCAAATCGAATGCCCAGATATGAATCCACACACATATGGTCACTTGATTTTTGACAAAGAAGCCAAATCCATTCAATGGAAAAAGGATAGCATCTTCAACAAATGGTGCTGGTCTAACTGGATGTCTATGTGTAAAAAAAATGCAATTGGACCCATATTTGTCACCTTGTACAAAACTCAAATCCAAGTGGATTAAAGACCTCAACATAAAACCAGAGACACTAAGTCACTTAGAAGAAAAAGTGGGGAAGAGCCTGGAACATATTGGCACAGGAGACAACTTCCTGAACAGAACACCAACAGCCCAGGCCTTAATGTCAACAATTAATAAATAGGACCTCATGAGGCTGAGAAGCTTCTGTAAGGCTGGAGACATTGTCAAGAGAACAAAGCAACAGCCTACAGACTGGGAAAAGATCTTCACCAACCCTACATCTGACAAAGGTCTAATATCCAAAATATATAAAGAACTCAAGAAATTAAACACCACCAAACCCAATTGAGAAATGGGGCTTGGAACTAAACAGAGAATTCTCAACAGAGGAATATCAAATGGCTGAGAAACACTTAAAGAAATGCTCAACCTCCTTAGTCATCAGGGAAATGCAAATCAAAACAACTCTGAGATTCCTTCCATCTTACACCTATCAGAATGGCTAAGATCAAAAACTCAAGCAACACCACATGCTGGCGAGGATGTGGGGAGAGAGGAACACTCCTTCATTGCTGGTGGGAATGCAAACTAGTACAGCCACTTTGGAAATCTATCTGGTGCTATCTCAGAAAACTGGGAATAGGGCTTCCTCAAGACCCAGCTATTCCACTCCTTGGAATATACCCAGAAGCATAGCATAGTATTACATGTTCATCATCCTCATGTGTCACTTGCAAGATTTCTTCCTGTGTTCAGACTGAGTAACACTACATTTTGTGTCTACACCACATTTGCTTTACCTATTCATCTGCTTATAGACTGATCCTCCTCTGATGTTAGGGACAATGGTACCATGGCATAGAAATGGCAATACTACTTTCTGGTCAGTGTCTTTGAATCCTTGGTCCCCAGCTGGCAGTCGGATTTGAGGGAGGTGGAGCCCAACAGGGTGCTGGTTACTTTGTGTCACGCATTGCAGGCTGTAAGTCTGTTTGGCACTTCAGGTCCACAATCAACAATTCTATCTTTAAGTTCCTTGGATAGTGGCCCAAGTGGGTGTGCTGAGGCATGGTAGCTCAATCTTCAATATTTGAAGGTTCCTATGCCTTCCATATGCTGTTGGACCATTTTACATAGAACCATTTCAGCTTTCATTTTTAAATGATAGCCATTCTAATGAGTGTGATGTCTCCTCATTGCATTTTCATTATGATTAGCGATGTTGAGAGTATTTACCTGTTTTCCATTTAATTCTTTCATTGGGCAAATATCGACTCAAACTTCTTGCCCACTTTTGAACTGGCTTTTATTGTTGTCATTACTGAGTTGTAGACACTCTTCATATGTTATAGATAATGCATCCCTTGTCTGGTGAGTAGTTCACAAGCATCTTCCACCATATGAAAAGCATTGAGTATGAGGAATCTGGGGCTGCTTCTGAGCCTACAAATAAAACTTCCAGATTTTCACCACCAGGCATATTGTTGGATATGGGATTTTCATATATGATTTTCATTATGTTGAGATAATTGCCTTCTATTCTTAGCTTATTGACTTTTTGTTATTAACTTTGTGAAGTATAGTTTTCTCAAATGCTTTTATCAATTATTTATTGTGATGATTTTTCATGTTTATGTTTCATATTAAGTTGATTCATTTTCCTATGTTGAACCATCCTTGACTTCCAGGAATAAATCTAATCTCAGTAATGAATGAACATTTTGTTGAACTTTTTGCTTCTCTACCAACTAAGTCATTGGCTTTTATGTTTCTGTCTTTGTAAAGCCTTTGCTTAGCTTCAGGGTCAGGGTGATGCTGGTCTCATAAAATACAATATGACTGTTCCTTCCTCTACCACTTTTGAAAGACTTTGAGCATCTATATCTCATTTCAATGTTTTATAGAATTTACCAGTGTAATAATCTGGTCCTGGACTTTACTTGTTGAATTTTTTTATAATTAATCAATGGCTGGATTTCTGTACTAAGTGTAAATCTTTGAATTTTCTGCTTCTTTATATTTAGTCTTTGTCCTGTGTTTTGTATTTAACTGTTTGTTAGAGTGTCCTAATGTCTCTTCTGTTTCTGAGTTATCGGTTGTGTTTTCTTTCATTTCTGATTTTATTTTGGGGGAGCCCCTCCCCCTCAGTTTTCTGTCACCTACAGAGCCTTCTTTTTTCTTTGTCTAAATATCTTCAATTTTGTTGATATTTTCCTTTAAAAAAAAAATCAACCCTTATTTTCCATGATTTTAAATTGCTTTTCTACTTACTACTGAATTTATTTCTACCATAATTTTTATTACTTCCATCTGCTTAGTTCGGGCTTAATTTTCCCATTTCCTTTTTCAGTTCTTTCTGGTGAAATGTTGGTTTGCTCCCTGACGTCTCTTATTTTAATGTAAGGACTGCTGTCGTCCTCTCTCCTCTTAGTCCTGGCTTCACCGAAGCACGGAAGTATGGCCTGCCGTGTTTTCATTTTGATTATCTGAAAAGGTATTTTTAAGTTTTCCTTCTGATTTCATTTTGGAACAATTATTTGTTGAGGGGCAGTGTTTCATTTCTACCTGTTTGGAATTTTTGTCCACAAAAAAATTTTTTTGTTTGTTTGTCTGTTGGTTTTTGTTTCACCTACACTGGCCTCACACTTCTATTTATCCTCTTACCTCTGCCTCCCAGTTGCTGGTATTAATCCTTAACTTGTGGCCTGTTCTGGAGGATGCTCTGTTTAAACTCAGGAAGAAAACATGCATTCGGTGGCTGTTTGGTGGAAGCTTCTGTGTACATCTGTTAGTGCCATTTGTCCTTCAGTGATACACAGCGTTCTGCTTCCTCATTAGTCTTCTGTCCTATGTGCCACCTGTTGTTAAAAGTGGGCACTCCCTTTCCTGTATTGAGGTTGATTTACATTCCATTGTGAGTTGCCTATATTTACAACTGTGATATGTTTTGGGGGAACTGATGCTTTATTATCATACAATGTCTTTTGCGTTCTGTAACTTTTTTTTTTTTTAGTCAAAGTTCATTTTTTTTGTGCAATAATGACCATCCTCCCTCCCTTTTGCATGTTCATCTTCATGGAGTGTATTTCTCAGTCTCTGGTCATCTGTGTCCTTGAGTCTGAAGTGACCTTTAATTTGGACTTTGCTCATTAAGCCATGCTATGTGCTTTTGATTGGGGAATTTAATATATTTACTTTTCAGTAACTACCAACATGTAAGTCTTAACCACCGTTTAGCTGTCTTCTGTCTGTTTTGTGACTCTTTTGGCTTGGCTACCTTCTACTGTCTGTGTCATTTGTTGGTTATTGTTGTTGTTATTGTTATTGTTATGGCAGTCTTTCTTTTGTGTGTCTTCTATGAGGTGTGTGTGTGTGTGTGTGTGTGTGTGTGTGTGTGTATGTGTTTTATTATGATGGGGCTTAAAGTATTTTAGTTGCAATTCTATTTTTTCCCCCTAATACTTGAATTATAAAATCATGTAAATCTTATATTCTTCAAGTTCTGCCTTATAAAACTAATATAAAATATTTTTTATTTTGTGTGCACATTAACATATTTTATAGTTATAGTGTTCTCTGCTTTTTTTCTTCTATACCAGAATTAATAATTCATGCATCCTTGCATTATCATGGCAGTATAGACTTGTCTATCTACACCTTTATCAGCACAGTTCATACATCCACGTTTCTGTTTAGATTCCCTTTAGTTGGGAGGCTCCTTTAGCAACTCTTGGAAGGTAGTCAACAGTGACCCCTTCAGCTTTCATGTATGAAAGTCTTTATTTCTCCCTTAATTTTGAAGGGTGGCTTTGCCAGATATAGAATTGTTATTTCATAGTTTATTTATTCTTTTCATCTTGGGCTATATCATTCCATTCTTTTCTGATTCCTGAGAAAGCTTGTGATGATCTTTGGGCAGTTCAGTTTATATTTCACTTATTGACTTCAATTTTTTTTTTCTCTTTGCCATTAGCTTTGTGATTTTACTAGGGCTGTAGTTCCAAAATGTCCCACTGTGGGTTTCTTTGTATGCATGCTAGTTAGCTTCGACTTACTGTCCCTGGATGCCCATTTCCTTCTCCACACACTAGGCAGGTTTGGGTGTAGAGGAATATCTTTGTGGATGTAGCAGCTGTCAGTAAAAATCTGATTAGCCAATGAGCTGGGTAGGAAGACAGGAAGTGGAAGGTGGGAGTTACACACACACACACACACACACACACACACACACACACACACACACGAGTGGCTTTGCTCTCTAAACTTATGTTCTATCTCCTGTGGGAATAATTGTACATCAATTATGATGAAGAGTATATCAAAAATGAGTGTTCATAGCCTTAGTAATTTGCAAAGGTTTTGGCAGACATAAGGTAGAATTCTGTTAGGATAAACATGGTGTCAGACTTGGAAGAAGTGTGAAAAATAGAGTGGGCAAATAAACCTGCTTTGGACTAGATATCAGGATTAGTCATGGAGCTGTGGGCAGGAGGGGTTGGGGGCTGGGTGGGAGCTCTTCTTTCTGTGACAGACCTGTGGTCACACCCTACACATTCTGGGACTGGGCATCCTGTGGGTGTTCCTCTTTGCTCATAGTCTGTAGGGGCTGACACTGGTCAGCCTAGAGAGAGCATTTGCTCAGTCTGCAGGGAGCCCAGCATCTGGTTTGGTAACTTTCTTCTGAGTGTCCACCTAATGCAACTGATTATCTTTCCTTCCATTTCTCTGCTGTGATGAGTCAGATTATTTTTCACTCTATCGAAGGTCCCAAACAAGAGTCTCATTCTTGGGTGTGTGTAGGGCGTAGGGGAGGCAAGAATGACAGCTGTGCTGATGGCACACACACCAGGGGAAGGAAACGCAACAGCAAGCAATCAGGGTGCCCTTTCTCAAAGAAGGGAGAATAGATTGAGGCAGCCATGATGGAGGTACCAGAGTTTGGATGTGATCAGAAGGAACAGGGTCTGTACTCTTTGGCCTGGAGTGGGGACTTCAGAGTTCATTCTCCCCAGCCATGTAGGGGACCAACAACTTAACCTAAGCAGACATTTTAAAGGTGACCTCATTGTTTAGGACACATCCAGTTATCACTGTATACCATGCTTACCTCAATCAAAATAAACTAAAACCTTAGCTGTCATATAAAATGCTAAATGTCCACATTCAATACAGACCTATTCTCTTTGTCTTTTTTTTTTCACACTTACTGTTGTTGAATCATTGTGGGATAGTATTCATTCCTATTTCAGGAATAAATGTGTTAGTCTCTGCATGTATGTATACTCCCACACTCTTGCCTGTATGTGCATGTGCTGAGGAGAACTACAGCCAGGCAGCTTCACACGGTACGTTTATTTGTGTGTTGTGTTTTTCGACTACATGCCAAAAGAAAGTGATGATAGGATTTTGATTTGAATTGAAAAACACAAAACAAAAAGGGTTGAGTGATGTTGATCTCCTTCACACTAGGAAATGGGCTGGGCAGATGCAGTGTCTCTGCAAGGTTGGATTATCCTGGAATGGGATGCAGATGTGAAGGGCAAGAATCAGTGTCAAAGGCTGTAGACAGAGTCCTTGCCAAATAAGTTGGTTCCTACCTCAGGGCCATTGAACTGGCCGTTTCCTATGTCCTGCCTGCTTGGGCTCAGCCGACCTTGTGAGTCATCCCATCAGGTCTTTGGGCTTCTGTTTCAGCACTTTCTTCTAAAAAAAAAAATGAGCTTCCTTAACCTGTTATAAAGAATAGTATAAGTTTCCTGAACACAGGCTTTACCCTTCCACTGGCCAGCAGCGTCCTCACAGCATATTTTTACCCTTAAGTGCCAGTTAGCTTCTTAATTTATGAAAAATTAAGTTCAGGAAGGTAGTAATGTTGCCCGCCACCAAAACTTGACTCGGAATAAGTGCTAGGATCTAAAAAAGAATAAATGAATAGATAGACAAAAAAACAAACCAAAGATCAGATAGTGTGCAGTGTGGATGGGTACAAGGAAGATGCTTGAGGAAGGATGATGTTTCTTCTCCAACTAAACTGCGTGGCGCCCTCTTTGATACTGTTATATGTTGAGGGAATTGTTCTATCGAAAAACCACAATGCGAAGCCTATGTTACACATACAGCTATTCAGCAGAGAACCCAATTAATATGGAATTCTGTTCTGATATGAAAGAATGAAAGCCATAGCATTTTTTCCAATTTTTAATTGAATATATTTTTACATATACATTTATATTATTACACATAAATACAATGAGTTACCTATAGCAAGAAAAAACCATGAAACAATCAGAAATTATATAACTCTTACATTCATAGTGTTTTGGCTATTTGTATTTTGGCATCCTTGAAGAAAACATCTTTCCTATCTTGGTGAGTCTAAAATTCTGCATATAAATCAATATCATATCTCATTAATATCAATTTAATACATCTATCTAGGCCTAAAAAATATCTTAACCCCTAAACAATTAAGCTTAATTGTAAAACTAAACTATCTGGTCTTTAACCCCATCAGAGACTTGAGAAGGAATAAAATGATTACTGTATGTACAGGGAGTGCAGGTTAGTAGCTTCACAGATGAGAAGATGACAGAGACAGTTTGCTACCTGAATAGTCACCCAAAACTCTGTATAACATTGGAGTATCATCTTCTGGTCCAATATATCTGACAGACAAGAGGCAGGAACTATTGAGGACTTATTTTCACTGTCTTGGCAGAGTTTGGGTGTCAACTCTGCCTGCATCCAAGCTTGCCCTTTTTTTAGGCAGTATTCTGTCTGTGGTAGAAACAAGGACATTTTCCCCCAATGGCTTGTTTGCCACATTTGAAGCCATCTCCACAAGGAGGTTTTTGATGCTCATCATCTTCTTTAAGGTAAGCTGAGTGTTGACAGAAATTAACCTGTCTCATTGTAAATGAATCCTTAAAATAACAAAAACAGCTTTAAATGCCAAATTCTGTATGTCTCTGAGGTTTTTGAAGACTTTATTGAACTATTACTATAGAATTATATCTATCTTTTACACTTAGGATGTATATTCTTGTGATAAAAATAGACTGGTAATTGATATGACCATGATTTGATCAACTAACAATTAACTTGCATAACTTACTTATCCTAAACATCCTGCAATAGCACTTTCAAAGTTTTGGAAGTTAGCCTTGTATTATAATTAAACTGTGTGGGTACAAAACATCACATTAGAGTAAATATATATAAAATATATATATACATATATATATATATATATAGTGTGTGTGTGTGTGAAGAATAATCTTAAATTTGAATTCTATACCAATGTATCTAAAATTAAACTTATTTTGCATCTCTATACAAAATTCTAGACCAGTGAATTAAAAATATCCTTGCAAGTAACAATTAAGGCATTAAGTTGAGGAAACACTAGACTACAAAAGGTATCATGCTGCTGAGACTCTTAAAGGACCACGGTATCGTTTAGATGTGAAACACCCCCCGTAGGCTCATGTGCTTCGACACTCCACCCCCAGCTGGTGGTGTAGTTTGGAAGGTTAAGGAGCATTTATAAGGTGCAGCCATTCCCGCATTCATCCCTCCTCTCCTGTATTCATCCGTTCAATAAATCTCTGTGAAGAGATTTGCTGCCCAAAGACTCTCTCATCCAAAGAAGCCCAGAAGAGAAGAAGGAGCCTGGCTTAGGCTCCTAAGCTCCTCAGATCAGCTGGGGTTGGGGAAATCCTGCTCTGGGAATAGCAATGCCTCTGCTGAGGATGCCTCCCCTCACAGCTGTGTGGTTCCTGGGTCCCCATGTCCCAGGATGCCTTTCCACAGGGACACTGTCCCACCTCAGAGCTGTGTGGTCCCTGGGACCCAGGTCTCAGGATGCCCTTGCACAGGGACACTGTCCCACCTCAGAGCTGTGTGGTTCCTGCGCCCCCATGTCTCAGGATGCTCTTCAACTCGATACTTTCCCATCTCAGAGCTGTTTGGTTCCGGAGCTCCTGAGTTCCAGGAGGCCCTCCCATCCGAGCAGGAAGCCCAACATGCCTTCTGCCATGTTTTCCCTCCACTGTAGACAATATCCTTCTTGGAACTATGAGTCAAAATAGGCCCGGTCACCCTTAAGTTGCTTCTGTCAGGATATTTTATCACAGCAACAGAAAGGAAACTATTACAGCCTGCAAAGAAAGTCAAATTGAAGGTTAATTAAATGAGTCACATCACTAGTATCAACTCTGCTGCCCATCCTCTTTGAGGTCACTTAATCTATGACAGTCACCTTTGCTATTTAGGAACAGATCTGGAGCCCCTGTTTTAAATAGCAGGTATATCAAGTAAGACTCTGAGATCTTATCAAAACTCACTCTTGCTACAAAATAGGTTTGTTTTGCAAAAATAGTTTGTTTGCAAAAAGCATAGCAGTTCATCCATTCTGCCCCAGTATTGTCATTTGTAGATAAAATGGCAACAAAAAATTGAAAGCCACATGACACAAAGGTGTTAGTTGATGGTAGTTAACGGTCTTTAGCATGTATATTGAGCATGTATGTCATGAATTTATCTGGACTGCAACTTTCTTGAAAGGATGGCATGCATTATGTAGGTGGAGTGTACATGGGAGTATGCACATGCTCAGTAAAATGAGGCTCTGAGCGTGGCCTACACAACTGCTTTGGAAACCTGTCATCCTTTGCCATGTGCAGTCTTGACCCTGCCTGTCCTGTGAACATTCACTCTCCTCCCTGGAGCAGTGAAGGGGCGGCAGGGGGGGTGTCGCTTTGCTTATTACCAAAACCCATTTCCAGAATAGGTAATTGTGTTCTGACTCATGCAGTTCCCCTGCGTTTCCTGGCTGTTTCCTGTGACTTATGGCTTCCTCTTGGCCCCTTAATGGCTATGTAATGAAGCAACATATTTCAAAGTCATGGCTGTGTTTCAGACTTTCCCTAAGTAATGTCTCAGTGAAGGGCCAGCCTACAGCCTGGCACACAAATACCCTACCTGTGTCCCAGAGGCAAGAAGCAGAAGGTGACTTCTACAGGCCAAAGAGCCTCTGGGCTGAAAGCTTTTAAGTGTGTTAATGTTTCACACGAGTTGAATGTGCTTATCGGCTTTGCTCCACATCTCCTGCCAATTTTAGCCATAAACTTGGTTGTATGATTTTTAACCTTCTTCAGCCTCAGGTTTCATGTCAGCAAAATGCTGATAACACTAATGTCCATCTCCAGGATTTTTATGAAGATCAATCAGGCAGACTATCTGGAAATGCTAAGGCCAGAGCATGGCTCATGGGGAGGTTCAAAAATGCCCTACCTTGTGGTCTGATTAGTTTCCTTTGGGGTCGTCCATCGGGAAGTCATTGCCAGATGACTCAAGTCTCTCTGGAGCTGCAGAGCTAGGGATTCTAACAATAGGACATCAAGTGGAGCTTCAAGGCCCACGTAGGAGGGCTTAGAGCAGGGAAAACTGAACTCACATAAAGATCAGGGCAGCATCCCCAGGGGAGGATACATCTGTCGGTGAGTCTAGTCATTTGCTCATGGAACCCATGTATGGAGTGACTTCCCGCCAGAGGACAAGATCTGCTTCATAAAACCCTCACTAGAGGCAGTGAAGGAATGAAGAAATTGAAGACGGACACACAGCTGCACGTAGAGTGTGGGATCAGGTGGGGGTCTGGCTACCTAGCAACCCAGAACCTCGCTGTGTCTGTTCAGCACAGCACAGAGGGAGGGCAGCGGTTTGCTGGCCTGGAGGGCTCTGTAGGGAAGCAGTCTCAAGCTCTAAACATCTGGGAGAAGGAAGCTGCAGTTGCTATTCTTTGCACACACTCATCACTCTGTCACAGACACTCACACTGGGACCCCTGAGAACTGTGACAACCCTCTTGAGCCTGGCCCGTATGGGGGAACTGATTTTGTAAAAGATCTCATGAGTATGAAGCCTTGGAGTTCTGGACCTGGTTGTGTCCATGTCAACAGTGCGCAATTCCCTGGGGAATTCGCTCACCGAGGTCTCCCTCAGCTCTCTATAGACAAACTGTGTTAGACCTGGCAAACAATGATGATCATCAATACAGTGCCTGCCACGAGGATCTGACTGTTTAGGCAAGGTAAGAGGGAAAGCGATCAGTAATGTAGCCAGTGGAGAGTCAAGAGGGAAGCTGTCGAAGTTATGCACTGTATAGTTTTGGAACGTTTGAATGTTGGGGTCGGGTTTCCAGTAGGGAATCAGTGAGCACCTGAGATCTAAATTAAGATTTTAGGGTGCTCAGAAAGCAGTAGGTAAAGAAGAGGGAACGATGGAAGGCTGAGAAACACACGCTTTATTCCTGCACAGGGTGGAGTCCAGTTTGGCTAGTCCATGGAAAAACTTAGGGACATGGTAGAAGCATGCTGGAGGATTAGCAGTGGAGCAGACATAGAGGGTCAGGGCAGTCATTTGGACACAAGGATTTGGAATTTCATGCCAAGTGTAACTGGAAATCTTGGGGGTGTTAGATTTTTGTGCCAAAAAAAAAAAAAAAAAAAAAAAAAAAATAGGTGCCCAAATCACACCTCAAGGTTGCAAAGATCTGTGGTGTTTGCACAGTAAATTCGTGCAAACAGAAGTAAGGAGACCAATAAATAATTACAAAGGGATGGCAATGGCTGAGATTGGGTTCTGGCGCAATAATAGACACACGCACATGGCAAATCAGCAGTTGTGTGTGGTGAGTGCCAAAGTGATGGCTGCAGATGGAGGGTAAGCCAGGTCCTGCAGCGTCCCTGGAGATGCTGGAAGGAGAAGCCTCTGAGGGGCACACTGTGGCATCTCATGCTGATAAATTTGCATTTATACCACACGAAGGACCACTGGAGGTTAAGAAGCTGGGAAATGAACTGATCAGATTAATGCGCCCATGGAGGGTGTTTATTTCTCTTCCCGGGTATTTCCTAAGCCAGGCATTTATTGAATTTAGGGTAATGGATGGGCGAGGTGTGCCGGCATCACGGCGGGCCAAGATGGATGGGCGGCATATTCCTTTGTATAACAGTTAAGGGGGTGTTAAGGGGAGTTTAAGCTTGCCACTGTGAAAGGCTTATTTATCTTGTAAATAAATACTTACCAGGGAGGCCACATAAGCCTTCCTCCTGGCAGGCCCCTCCAGTGTGACAGGATCTCACTGCAGCAGAACTGACATGGTGGACACTCCATGAGTAGACATGCTGTAAGGCAGGGGAGGATTTATATAAGAGCCAATGGCTAAGATTTTGGGAGAGGGAGGGGCATAGAGTGTACAAAGGAACATCTTTGCTACTGATGTGAACGGGGCGCACTGCGTTCTGTGCAGTGTTTTCATATCCGAAAATTGAGACCCGTTAGCACCGAGGAACTCAAGGTAAGTCAGAGAGAGTGAAACCGAGTTTGGGATGGGGTCTCCGCATTGTGATCCTTGGGACGATTTTTGAGGTCCCTGACCTTTCACCTCTGATGTGTTAATTTAGCGACGGATTGGACCACCTTTCTTTTGCTCTCGTCCTCCTATTTCATGCTTAGCCTTCATAGCAGCACATGTGTTCTGTGAGGCTGGGCTTGCAGGTGATGAGCTCACTGCTCTCATGTAGGTGGGAAGTGTTCATGCATGTGCACAAGCACGCGTGTGACCATACTTCCAAATCTTGTTTTTTTCAGGTTACAGAACTCAACAATGTGAAAAACGTAGCCCGATTGCCAAAGAGCACCAAGAAACACGCTATAGGGATTTATTTCAATGATGACACCTCAAAGACGTTTGCCTGTGAATCAGGTTAGTTTGAGGCAAGTGGGGGAGGAGTCTCCGGCCTTTTATCTTGGATTACTAGGCAGAGGGGGCTAATACTTTGTGGGGTTTTTTGTTTCATTTTGTTTGCATTCCCACAGATCTTGAGGCAGATGAGTGGTGCAAAGTTCTCCGGATGGAGTGTGTGGGGACCAGAATCAATGACATCAGCCTCGGAGAGCCTGATTTATTGGCTACTGGGGTGGAACGGGAGCAGAGTGGTATGTGTGCAATGTTCTCATCTTTTATCTCTCTCATAAACTGTTTTGTTCTCTTATGGTAAAGCGCAAGGCATTGCCATTATATACGTTATGAGTTGTAAAAAATGTATGAGGTAAGCTATAGCAACAATCAGTGTTAATAATGCAGTCAATGTTTTCCTCAAAAGTTTTGTAATGGTTAATAGAAAAGTGTTCACATTAATGGCCTCAGTCAGAAACTCTGAGAGGCACAAGATGTGCCAGCTGAATGGAAGATGCTATATTAATATTCAACTGCTACATTTGTACAGGAGTTCCGCCCCAAAGCTGTTGGGACCTCCCCCCTTCCCCCCCCCTTTTTTTTAGTTAGTGTTGGAATCCGGACCATGAGCTCAGGCCTCTATTTACAATGCACAGACCATAATGAGTAATGATTTCCACCTTGCCTTTTCACTTAAAATGTGTTTGAACACTTTCCAAAGTTTTTAATAGAATTTAACCCCCGCAAATATTTTGTCAAGTTTAAACCCACTTTAAAAATCTGTGATAAAAAAACCAAAACTATAACAGCAAAAAAAAAAAAAAAAAAAAAAAAAAATCACCACCAAACCCTTGAGCCAACTGAGTTCCACGCAACATCTAGGAATAAATCTTTTAAAATAATAACGACCAAAATTATTCATGAACGCTTTAGCAAAAATCAATGTTGATTCATAGTACAAGCCTGGCATAATTGCTTCATCTTCAAATAGCTGAGCCTAGAGGAGATTGGATCCCATGGTCCTGCTTCAAACCTGGCTTGATCTATGAGCCCTTGTCAGAGTGGAAAAGGCTCTGGGTCACCTGGATTGATGGCAGATGTGGCCGAGGTGGAATTGCACTGGTATTCTCGGTGCACAATCCAGTTGTTAGTTAACGTGGTTCCCCCTCCCACCCATGACTGTGCCTTCATGGCACAGCTACAGTCTTCACCCCACTTTGAATGCATTGTGCCTACCACAGTCTCTTGCCACGCAATTGTTGTTCATCAAACGTGGAAGCGCTGGCTGGTATAGAGGGGGCTCCTGTCAGGTTGAGAACTGGAGCTACTGACTTGGCTCAAGTCCTTTACCAAGGCCATTCACGCCAGCCCAGATCTTCCTTCTGTGGGTCACTCAGTCTGCGGAGGGATGGACTGAGGGAGATAGCCTGGGCCTTTGGGACACAGTCCTGGGTGTGGAAAGCACGGCAGAGCTTGACTGCTCTTACTCTCTAGAGAGGCTGGATCAGCACTGAGCTTGTACACATTTGTGTCTGTGGAATAGCAGAAGCTCACAGCACTGAAATTCAAACTGAGAGGCCATGCCTAGGCTTTCCTTTTTTTCTGCCAGCTTTGTGTGCTTGGCTTTTCCCTTGCTATGGGTTCGTACAAAACTCCACTATTTCTCATAAAGTACTTTATAATTGTATTTTGTAAAAGTTCAAATAAGTGCAGTTAAAATGATTTCTCAGCAAGAGCGTGCTAGGCAAGCACTCTACTGCTAACCTCTCTCTCCAAAACTCCACTAACTTGTCTTGTGGCAAATCACTTTGCCTCTAAGAGATTCTACTAATGATGAACTCTTTTACCTCTCACATTTTGCCAACAGTGTTGTATCCGTGGATGCAGAACTCTCAAGGGTCATAGCTGTTTTATGATAGTTTCTAGAAAGCACTCCACATTTGGCTTATTGATAGTTTAAATTAAATTTAAAAACTTAAATAGTGGATGCCTGAACCCATTCATGAACACGTTCTTGATATAACTATTTTCTAACTTCAAGTAAAATACGGAGATTTTGATGACTGTTCTTATAAAATGGCTAATTTAGAACACTATTAATATAAAATTGTTAGCATCACACTACCTTCCCAGATGTCCAGGATCTACTATAGGATGGGCAGATAGAATTGTGCTTGCAAATGCCATAGTGTTTTTTTTTTATCCATATTTCACATAGAGATTTTGACTCTTTAATTTTTTGTGTTAATGGATGTGCTAAATAGTAATGATAAAAAACAGTGTGTGCAGGTGAGATCCTTGTTTGCAGTCACCAGTTAAGCCAGCTATCATAATCTTGTTGACATTTTCAACAATCCCTCCTGGAAGCAAAGGGCTGTCTCTTTTCAGGGCTAAAGAAAGCTCTTTGTTCAGACTATTTTAAGTACATCCTTTGGCATCTTTACAATTGCTGGTCAGTTAATTACATGCTGTTACTGTGGAATGTGCTTTGAAATTTTGGGGTACAGCTTGATTCAGTTGATTATAGAACCATAAACTGATCAGTGCTACTTTCAGACCACAAATCACAAACACATCCTTTCGCACCTGTACCTTTTGAGAATACAAAAGTGTGGGTGTAATTAATGTGTGCTCAGCAGGAGGTGGGGGGTAGGGGGGAGAGCTGCTTTTAGCGGTTTCATTGCTCTGATCTTTTATTGGCATATTTTTATGATGCAAATTGAAAAAGTCTAAAAATGATCTTTGTTCATGTAAGCAATGTTTAGTGTATATTGGTACCCAGAGTGTACCATTATGCTATGTAATAGCACCTGCATTTAAAAACTCAGTTTTCTGTGATAGTTCATTTATAACTTTTGCCTCCCTGAATGTTCCACCAAATGCTAGCATGTACATGTTTTTTAATAGCCCTATGTTCCTTCGATGTCTTTGCTTTTTTTTTGTTTCTGGGGACTGAGGACTAACCTTTTGTTTTTCTCCCAGAGAGATTCAATGTGTATTTGATGCCATCTCCTAACTTAGATGTCCATGGCGAATGTGCCTTGCAGATTACATATGAGTACATCTGTCTTTGGGACATCCAGAATCCCAGAGTCAAACTCATCTCTTGGCCGCTAAGTGCCCTGCGGCGGTATGGACGTGACACCACGTGGTTCACTTTTGAGGCAGGGAGGTGAGTTCATGGCTTTTCATCCATCCTTTCCGAATGTCTGCTCACCTCCTCCAGGTTCAGATCATGGCAACTGGGCCGGGAGCACACTTTGGAAAATTCGTAAACTGTGCACAGTGTTCAGGTACCTGGCATGCCTTGATTCCCAGAGAGGATTCTATCACTCCATAGATATGACATGAGTTTTCATTACTTGATTTGATGGTATGCCACAAACTCAAGCTGAACTGGTAAAGTTTCCCATGGACGAGGATAAGCTAAATAGAGGCCAGCTTCCTGTTGTTTGAACATCTTCCTTGCTGTAATTCAGTGTGTGTGTACCGCTCTGTGGGAACTAACAGGGTAGATCATACATGGGAGGGCTGCCGACATTTCCCAACTAACCAAGGTCCCTTGAAGCTACTCACTATCTAACAACTGGAATGCCAGAACGCTGGAGTGCTCGGTTCTGAATCTTGCTTGCTGTCAGCCCAGTGAGCTCACTTAGGGCTTCCTGTCACTCCAGTTAAGAGGCAAATGCAGAGTGAAGAGACTACAGTTCCAATTGGGTGAAATCGTAGCCTAGAAAGAGAGCCTTCTGGTCAGTGTTTCATTTTTCCTCCCCATCCGCCTACTCTTACTCCTTAAGAGTTTTGGTTCCTCTTAAAAGCAAAAACCAGCCACCTCTTGCATTTTAAAATTTCAGGGCACTCAAGTTTTAAGAAATAAAAAGCTCATCAACTCTTCAACATTCTAGCATGGAGCAGAGAGGGCGTCAGAAACCCTGACCCTAACTGAGGAATCGTGCCTGGCTCTAGGCTTCTGGGGGAGGTAAAGCCAGTTTTCTTTAAGGGTGTGGCTTCTGGCAGGTAGACCTCACTCCAATGCATGGTCTTACACCCAGGCACATGTAAACAGCACAAACTGGACAGTGGGTTATTAAGCAGCAGCAACAACAAAACAAAACACAAAACCAAGCTAGAGATACAAAGTTGAGTGGTAGGATGGGAAATAGGGAGCTGGCGATAAATCTGGGAGGAGGTGGAGGAAAATGTAGGGCTTAATGTGATCAAAATACACTGAACAGAATTATCAAAGACTTGATAAAAGAAGTGTTACATTAAAAATGGAACCTAAGGCCCTAATGTGTGTTGAAGTTTCACTGAAGTGTAACAACTTACAGCACTCATGATAGTTGGTTAAAGCTGATGGCTCCTTTACAGTAAGTGATGCTGATTTTCAGAGAGTAAAGGCAGAGGCTCCAGTCACTATCCACGTTGCTAACTCGTGTGAACAGCTAAGACTTGACTCCCCTCAGGCCAGCCAGTTCACCTCAGTTTAAATAGAGCCTGTGTATTTAAAACTTATCTTTTGGAATTATAATCAATTTAACGTTTGCACCACATTCTACAAAGTAAGACCAAGTTTTCTCTCCCACGTGTAGTTCGTTGGTCTACTCTCTTTCCTTTTTGTTTTGTTGTTAGTCTCCTTGGTTTTGAAATGATGCATCATGTAGCCCAGGCTACCCTCGAACTTGATCCACCTGCCTCCAACTCCTAAGCGCTAAATGAAAGATGTGCACCACACCTGGGCTGGCTTACTTTCAAGGATAGAGAAATGAGTTGGAGACAAGAAAGGCCACGGCACTAAAAAATAGAGTTCCCATTGAGACTGTGCTCCCTCCTTGACCTGGGAACTTGCCTGCACAGGCTGGTGTGCCTCCCCTTTCTGTCTCTCTGCGTTCTCTTAGGACTTCCAGAGCACGGTGAGCGCTTTCAGAATACAGCAAGTAAGTGAGAAACACAAAGTAATATCACTACTTCCTAGTTTTTTTCTGAAATTCAAAGAAAGACAGAATTTTACCATCACTACCCGGAAGCTAGATAATAAGAGCATTTGTGTCCCCCAAGTGTGAAGCACTCACGTCTGCCTTTATTTTTATTAGTAAAGATAATTTCCTCCTTGCTTATATTTGGACCTCTGCAAAGCAAGGCACTTCCATAATAACTAGCAGTGTAGCGCCCTCTCTGACTTTTAGTAGCGAGCGGACGTGAGGCTGCCACTGATTTTACACAGCAAATTGGAGGTTGGGAAATAAACTTTTGTTTCTTCTTTGTGGTGGATCTGGGAACAACGGCAGTTAAGCATCCCCCAGCTGCCTGTGCACTGGGAATACATGTCCCTGATCTCATAACAGTGTTGTTAAGATGAATAAAGGCACATGGAAGGATGCTGGGGGCAGAGCACAGAAAGTAGTGGGCAGCTGAATCAACCCAACGTGACCAAGCAAAGACATCCACCGTTGGTCACGACTTAGGGCCTAGGAGTGGGGATGGCTTCAGGCATGGCTTGAGTCAGTGCTTGAGTGACAAAGCTCAGTGTCATTGGAGAGCCTCACTTCTTCCAATGTGTCTATTTCCTGGATGTTTTGGTGTCTTCTGGGAGCTTTGGAATCTTCCCAAACAAAGGCCAGTGGGAGACAGAGATAATGACAATATGTTGACCTTTATATATCCGGCGCGACACTCCGGCTCTGTACAAAACCCACAGGATGGCAGCAGAGTTGGGAATGTCTCCCAAAGCATGGAGTGAGCTTGTTGCCTTTGAAAGGGGGAATATGTGAGGTTTTCAAACCACAGTGTGTGTCCAGCATAGCATTGTTCCAAGGAAAAAGAGTCAAGAGGGGTTATTTTATGTGTGAGTATACGATGCTATGTGTATTATGTATGTGTATGTGATATGTATGTGATGTGTATGTGTATATGAATGTATATGTGATGTGTATGTATATGTATGTGATGTGTGTGTCTGTGGTAGTATGTGAAGTGTATGTATATGTGATATGCTTGTGATTTCTATATGATGTATATGTGATGTGTATATGTATGTGTATGTAAATGTGAATGTATATGTGATGTGTGTGTGTCTGTGGTAGTATGTGATGTGTATGCCTGTGTCTATGGTAGTATGGATATGAGAATAGGTACCTTTGGAGGCCTGAAGGGGGCATCAGATCCCCTGGAGCTGGAGTACCAGGTGGTTGAGAGCCACATGATGTGGGTACAAGGAACCAATCTCCAGACCTCTGAAAGTGCAGCAGGCATTCTTCGCCTCTGCGCCATCTCTGCTGCCCCTGTATCATGCCTGGTCTTGTCAGCTTACTTACGAAGCCACCTCAGCGTGTTCAAGGAAGGCCTCCATCAGTAAGCCACAGACTCAGGAAGCCCCTGCTGAGTTGACACCCGTCCTAAGCTATGTGCTGCTATAGTAATGCCCTTAGCTGGAATTCTGCTTTGGGGCCCCCTTTTGTTCTTTTCTTGGAGTCTGGGCACACGTAACCAGAGTCATCTGCCTTTTCTAGGTAGCTGTGGGGGTGGGGCCGAACCCCTTAGACCTTCAACCTCTACTTCTCCCTTTCCAACTCTATTGTCATTTTTTTCCCCTTGAAGAAATCTGGAGATGAAGCATAAAACTTGTAATAAACTGCAATAGTACAAAGATATGCCCCTGGCATAAAAAGTAACAATTAACTTGTTTTAGTGATCTGAAGATACATTGCTTTTTTTTTTTTTTTTTTTTTTTTTTTTTTGTCTAAAGTGTCTGCCTTTAGCCTGCTGGTTTTTGTTTTTTGTTTTTTTTTCCCCTGCTTTGGAGCCCTGACATCTCACATGTGTGAATCAACCTGTCAGAGGCCGGAGTTTTCTACGGGAAGATCCAACTGGCAGGATGCTCTCCGGGCAGCTCTGCTCCCATGGGACCTTGCCAGAAGCACTGTCATTTGGAGAAGGGTGGAAGGTACTCAGTGAGCTTCCCTCTTACTGTTTTGAGTTGGCTGCTGGGTTCACACGCTTCAGCGTCAGGCTTTGCCTCACCTCCGAATGATTTAAATTAATACCCTGGGATTTTGCCTCTTCAGGAGTGACAGAAGCTCAGGAGACATTTGGCAGAATGCGCTAAATAATCCCCACACACGAATGCCCTTCTTCGCTGGCCAGAGAGGGAGAGTCTCGCTTGTGCCTTTGACATCATTTAAAAATCGAAATTTTAGGTATGCCAAGAAAGGTGGACCCTTGGATTCCAAGCACAAGTGCCTCCCTGAAATGTATGAAAGGGGCTTTTGTTTGGGATGGAAGGTCATCTGAACAGACCTGAAAAACAGGGAGTGGCTTTTCATGTAGTTCACACTAACTTCAGGCTAACTGGTGAGGTGGCGTTCTACAGGAGAGGTTGAACTTTCTCCTAATGGAAGAATCTATCAGAAAAACAAAAGCTATGTTGAGATTTGTGACTTGTGTTCTGGCTTCCAAGCCATTGAACAGCCTCTAATATCTCAAAGTTTCACTGGTGATTCATTTCTCACTGTCCAGGAAGAAAAACTAAAGGACAGGGCATCCTCTGTTCTCACTGTGTGGAGTAGAGGGATTCAGATAGGATGCTAGGTCATACACAGACTTGCTCTAGAGATACGAAGTCCTCTTAGAGTGTCCTAGTTTCCCACTGTGATAAAGCACTCTCACCAAAAGTAATCCCCAAGACTGCCCTCACTTCTGATCCCAGTATAAGTTCAGGCCAAGCTCTGGTTTCTCGTCTTCACCCAAACATGTTCCATCCCTGACCATTTTCAGTCACACCCGTATCCTAGATGTTTTTCTGGAAGGTGATCCCCACCTTTCCTCTGAGATAAAGATGTGATTTGAGACATCCTTCAGAGAGCATCCAAGGTAAAACCAGTGGGTAAAGAGAAAGGAGGAAAGGGACCACAAGGTACCAGTGCACCTACTTCCGCTGCCGTTCCTGCGCTTTCATGCATGGAACTCCTAAGGACGTTTTCCTCTTGTGTTTTCTGAAAAGCTGACCAGCTCTCATCACTGTGCTGGGTTACGTAAAGCCATTAGTCTGGTGTGTTTTTCTTTTTCTTGCTTTGGGCCCTTCCCCCATTAAACTGTTTTGTCAAAGCCTCTATAGTAACATTTTAATGTGTTCAGAAGGAAGGTGCTTATGAAACAGCTTTAAGCCAATCAGACAAAGCAAGCAGGATGGGAAGGTTTGTGGGCCAGGATTGCAAATGGATGAAGAAAATTGTGCAAGAAGGCTGGGTTTTGTCCATTCCCCGACTCTGTGGGCCACGCAGGACAACTGAAGGGCACACATCCTTTGGTAAACAGAAGAAAATCCCAGCATTCAAACTACAGGCCATGTGTCTGCTTTACTGAGAGTTCTTTTGTGAAAGAGTGTCATGAAGCAATGGTTGATGCTCTAGCCACTTTGATTCCTTTTGTTCCTTTGTTTTTGGTCACAGTATTTAAGAGATTTAAATTGTATT
Organism: Acomys percivali; assembly: GCA_907169655.1. Classification (NCBI taxonomy): domain Eukaryota; kingdom Metazoa; phylum Chordata; class Mammalia; order Rodentia; family Muridae; genus Acomys; species Acomys percivali. The sequence goes on along the minus strand of OU015742.1, from coordinate 64,046,845 downwards.
ACTAAAGAAATTATCTGAATTGTGTTTTTCAAAAGATGTGGGGGGGGGGGTCTATAGCTCAGTTGATAGAAGGCTTGTGTACCATGCACGAAGCCTTCAGTTTATGCCAGCCACTGCTTAGACTGAGCTCCAGTGACCTGCTCCTGTAGGCCCAGCGCTGAGGAGGGCAGGCAGGTAGTTCTGCAGTTTAAGCTCACCCTTGAGGATTTACTGAGTTGGAGGAACAGGGTGGACCGATGACACCCTATCTCAAAACAAACAAGTCAAAACTTAGGCATTGTCCAAAGAGTGTTTTATTTATTTATATTTTTTTATGAGTTGTTCTTGCCAGTCAAGGAGTTCTAATGTAAAGGAAGCACAGAAATGCAAGCGTCAAATGGTAAGAGAGGAGAAAACACTAGCATATTAATAGATTTACCATCAATCCATACATCCGTAGATGCCTGCATTTGGTAAAAATATAAACTATATTTCTTACTGTGCATTTTAGTCAAAACAGAACCAGGCTTTAAAGGCCCCCAGAGCACCAGGCTTAAGAAGCAAGTGTTGGGTGCCTTCCTGGCCTTAAGGGGCAGGGCAACCATTTAAGTAGGTAAATGAGCAATGACCTCTGTCCCAGGAGAAACAGCTGGTGACTTTGTCCACTTAAAGACTCAACTAAGGTTAATTCTTTCTCTTAATAATAATTCATTTGCTTCCATTTGTGGGGAAAAAAGATGTGGGAAAAATCATAAAACCTTGCAGAACTTTGTGCAAGGAAGAAGGGTATGGTGGCTCGTGTGCACAAGAGGCAAGACCAGAGTTTTCAATGGCATAAGATGTCTTCAAACAAACTTGACGAAGAACGCAATGAATCTTCGCTGTAGTATTTATTGGATGGGTACAATTTAGTGAACAAAATCCCATAGTCAGCGTCACAAGCTACTTTTTGATATTGACTTATGGAAACCAAACTGTCTTTCTTCCCTTTCCCAACATCTGTTTTTTTGTTTTCCTCATAAATCCATATTCATGAAATTTAATCAAAGCAATATTTGCCATTATTTGGTGCCCCTCCCCCCATATGGCTGTGGTACTGGGATAACTATGAAAATTAGACTGGGATATACCATGCTTGTTTTTTGGTTTTTCGAGACAGGGTCTCTCTGTGTAGCCTTGGCTGTCCTGGACTCGCTTTGTAGACCAGGCTGCCTCGAACTCACAGCAATCCACCTGCCTCTGCCTCCTGAGTTGCTGGGATTAAAGGCGTGTGCCACCACTGCCCGGCCTTTCCTTGTTTTATATGGCATTAATGGTATCTGCTGGGCAGGATTAAAAGACAACAATGGCTTGAGCCGGATACTTCCTTAGCTTCTTTATTGTTCTATACAGTTTTTCAGACATGAAAAAACTTGAGCAATGAGTAAGGCAGTGTGCACTCTATCAGCCAGAGACTCTGAAGTGGAAAGAGGGGGCTTCAGATAATTAGATTCTCTAGAACAGTCAAACACAGTCTTACCCTGGTTCAATATTATATCCATACTAGCACTCTTCAGTGTTGCTGCATATGACTTTATTTAAATTCTTTAAACTATTGATGGCGGGAGCCGGAGAGATGGTTCAGCAGTTAGGAGTACTGGCTTCTCAGCACCCACATGATGGCTCACGACAGTCTGAATCCACTTGCAGGAATCTGGTACCCTCTTCTGACCCTCAAGATCCTCAGGCATGCATGTGGTGCACAGACATAGAAGCAAATAAAACACCCATACACATAAATATTCTTAAATTTAAAATATTCATGCTAATTAAATATATTTGTGTATGCATACACATACACTAAAATGTATATAATTAAAAATAATTGGTCTTGTTGCCTACTGGTGCATGGCTAGCTCCCTTTATCAGTTCGTTTGTGGTGTGGGGCAGACATGACCTTCTTTTGGATGTTTGACATCAATTCCTAAAACCCATTTACATTGTTTTCCTTGGAGAATTCCCCATGTGCCGCACACATTAATTCAGCAGAGCCCTGTTCCTTAAGGAGGAGTGATGGGTTGCATTTAATTTGGCACATTGCCAAGAAGCTGGGCCAACATCTGATCTGGGGTTTTGGAAATGAAAGAATCCTTAGGGCTGTTGTCTGTGGGGGAAGTTAGAATAGCATGGAAGAGCAACAGACTCCTGGAGCTTACAGCCCACGTGGTGATCTTCTGCTGAGAGACTCCTCCTGGGTGGGAGGAGAGACCAGTACCTCAGGGTCCCCTTGGAGTAAAAAGGTGACTTACAGCATTATACTGAGAACGGGGACTCAGTGCTTATCTTGTACTTCAATTATGATTTTAAGAAAATCACCAATCAGTACACATTAGGCAGGATTGTTGATTTCCTGTCCACTGTGACAGTAATTAATTGGACATTGACAGTTTGGTCAAGTTAATTTTATTTAGCTAATGTGAACATGTACTCTAATCACATTAAGAACAAATGGACTCAGGCCCTCAGTACATTGCCAGGTGTGGGGGCCATCCCTGTAGTCCCAGCACCCAGGAGGCAGCACACAGAGAGAGCGCGTTTGCAAATTCAAGGTCAACTTGGGATACCTAGAGTTCGAGACCAGCCAGGGCTACATGGCAGGACCTCATGTCAAAAGCAAATGAGTGGAATCTCAGCGAGTCGACCCTCTGGGAACCAGGTTTTCAGAAGTTTCTTGGTTTTGTCTTTACAGGATGTGTGAGACTGGGGAAGGACTATTTATCTTTCAAACACGAGACGGCGAGGCCATCTATCAGAAGGTCCACTCTGCTGCCTTGGCTATAGCTGAGCAGCATGAGCGCTTGCTGCAGAGCGTGAAGAATTCAATGGTATGTTTGGAATGTCTTCTTTCTGCCCAGTGCACGCCACTACACAGTGTGGCCTGGGGATGGACACGCTGAACCATATGGCCCACTTTACATAAGCGGTTGGATTACATTTTTACTCAACATTGTAGGACATGGAATGAATACTATCCTTAGAATTCCTAAGATGACCAACTGGTAAACCATCCATCCATGGATCCACCTATTTTCCCTTTTATTATCGCATATGAGTCTATGCGTTTGTTGTGTATGGTCTGCAGGATGACCACTGACAGCTGTGCTTCCAATTTCAAATATGTAGCAAGCATATGTAAAAGAAAACAACCCGGAAGTAGCAGGTAGAGAGAAGCAGAAGATAGGTGGCAAAATATGTCAGGTGCTTACAGTGTCAACTGGGAAGAGTGGGATGGTAGTGGGGTATCTTGTCTGAGAGCCAGCAAAGGTAACAACATGAAATTGTGCCTTACACCATGCAGCAGAAATTGCTTGGGAAATCCCACCTGCGGCGTCTAGCTGAGATTTATTTTCTCAATGGGTGAGCTTCTGGCTTCTTTTCTGTTCCTTTTCAGGCATTGTTACACCCTGGGATAAACAGCAGTGACTTCTGTGTGTGTGTGTGTGTGGGGGGGGTGGTTTGCTTTCTAGCTGTTCTCAGGAATGTAGTATGCCTGTAGCCACTTGCTGTTTCTCCCCCTGAGAGAATCAGGGGGTCACTGGGCAGAGTGTTTTACAGGACACTTTGAGATAAACAGGCTTGGTACTGAGGAGGAGGAAGATTGTCAGTAAGCTTAAACAACAGGTGACAGTTCCCCAGTATTAGTTGCAGCATTAACATTGACATTGAGTGTGTACCAACATCTAGAGACTCAGCCATGTGAGCCTTGCCTGCCTCTGCCTATGTGTGCATATCTTTGTCAGAAGTTATTATTTCTACTACCAACAAAGGTGCCTAAAAAATACAAATGATAGAAGACTGAGAGACGTGGGGAGAATTATTCCAGCCTCAAATGAAGGATTTAAGCCCCTATGTGACATCATGCAGTGAGTACTGTGGGGAATGAAGGGCAGTTCAACTACAGATGCCAAAGAAAGCCTGGGACAGCTCACATGGCAACTCATTTGCTATTGTATGAAGACGTCATGACATGAGCATACACACACGTGTGTTTGGAACACCTTTCTTTTGCTTTACTTATTGTTAGGGACTCTGACTTGAAGGAACTATATTATAATTTTCAGTAGCTTATAGAAGGAGAAGAAAGATTTCCAGAAATCTTTAAGGCTTTTATTTGTGTATTTGTTTGTTTTTTTTAAGGTGGGGTTTCTCTACAAAGCTGTGCCTGTCCTAGTACTCACTATGTAAACCAGACTGGTCTCAAACTCAGAAAGATCCACCTACCTCTGCCTTCCAAGTGCTTGGAAAAGCCACCAAGTCTGGCTTTTTAAAAAATAATTTTTAAATTGTGTGTGTGTGTGTGTGTGTGTGTGTGTGTGTGTGTGTGTGTGTGTGTACAAGCACGTGAGCACAGTAGGTAACCATAGATGTCAGGAGAGGGCATCAGATACCCTGGATCTGTGGTTATAGATAATTGTAAGTGCTGGGTAAGGCGAGCTGAGTTCTGGCCCTCTGCAAGAGCAATGCGCCCTCTTAACTGCTGAGCCATCTCTCCACACTCAAATATCAAGAATCCTCCAAAGGAAACCAAAGGATAGAAAATGCCTCGGAGGCAATAAAAACCAAAAAGAGTCCACTTGACATTGTGAAATTTTGGAAATTTGATTACCATTTCCAATTGTGTATGTAACTTTTGTTTTGGGAGAGGCCTCCTGGGACCAGAGCTCACTGCTGAAGAGGGAAGGCAGGCAGGACTGTGTTGATATTCTGGACCAAGTGCTGGATGTATGGTCATAGGCACCTTTCCGAGGGGTTGGGGGCTGTGCAAGCTGTGAGGCCTGGTAGGAATTAAGAGGGTGGGAGTCACTTTGTATGGAAGATGATTTGCCAGACACTTGCTTAAACAGCATCCTGGTGTAGCCATGAGGATGTTTCTGGATGAGATGGTATTTTAACTGTTAACTTGAGCAGACAAATTGGCCTTCTGGCATGTCAGAGAGCTCCACTCCACTGGCTGGAGGCCTGAGCAGCTCAAAAGTGGAATTAATTCACTTTCTTTGATGGTTTTGAGCTGGAATATTGGTCTTTCATTGTCTTCAAACTCAGACTTGAAGTGACACCGTCAGTGCTTTTGGATCTCAGCCTTCATGCCGGCTTGAGAGCCCTATCTTCACACACGGCACTTCATACACTCTCCTCCCTTTTCTCTCTCACCCCCTCCCTCTCTTTCTCTCTCCCCGTCTTTCCTCACCCTCCATGATGAACTTAACCAGCATGGAGCAGGCAGAGGTAACACAGACCCAGGCCATCACTGCTACGGCCTTGTGGAGTGCAGTCGAGTTCTAGATTGTTCTAAGCTCCAGTTTTCTGCTTCACAGAAGAAAAGTAATGAGGTATTAGGTTTACATGACATCAGCTCATAACGCATTTTACACAGCCCACTGCTGTGCAGATCCATTGGTTCAGGCTGATTTCAACAACAGGTACACCGTACATCATTTATCCATTGTCTGTCTGTCTGTCTGTCTGTCTGCCTGTCTGTCTGTCTGTATCTAAGTAGAGGCAACCTAAAGATATCATTGGAAAAGAAGTAAAGAATGATAGTTTAGAACACAGACAACGGTAGGGAGTACAGGAAGAGCCACGTTCATCACAAAATCCACACGTCACTGGAGTGCTTCAGACAAGGAAACATTGACCAAAGGCAGCAAGTCCTCTTGCTTCTGTCACACAGCAAGATACCCACCATCAATTCTTGAGTGTGGCTCTTGTGGTGTTCTAACCCATAGGTCTATAACAAGCCGAATTGTATTGAACACATGACTTACAGTTAGCTTTTAGTAAGCACACAGCTTTGAGTGCTGATCCTCACTGCTCACCTTGCTTGGGGTAGGGCTTCTTTGTGGAAGCACACTTTAGGCTAAGTGACCTGGAAGCTTCTGGGCAGTCCCCTGTCTCTACATCCTTATCCCTGTAAGAATACTGGGATGACAAACTCCTGCTGCTTACACGGCTTTACGTGGAGCCTGAGGCTTCAAACTGAAGTTCTCGTGCACTTTATGGAGTGTCCACTGAACCATCTCGCCAGCCCACAGCTGTCTCTTTGAGAAAGCCATGTGTTCATATGGAAGGCATTTGTTTCATGTTTTATGTGGTACCATGTTATATATGATTATTCCATTAAATCTTAAAGCTGTTCTTAAAGGGCTGGACATATGGCTCACCAGTTAAGAGCACTGGATGCTCTTCCAGAGGACCTGGTTTCAGTTCCCAGCACCCACACAGTGCTCACAACTGTGTTCCAGGGCATTTGATGTCCTCTTCTGGCCTCTTTGGGCACCAGGCATGCAAGTAGTGCACAGATGCACATGCAGGCAAAAACCCCACACACAGGAAATAAAATAAGAAAATGTAAAGCCGCGGTCCAGGGCAGTGCTCCATCTGGGTACGCTGGCAGCAGCCTAGCATTGGCAAAGTTTAAATACTGAATCAAGGACTGTGAATGCTTTACAATGACCTTCCAACAAAACTTTCTTTCGGCACATCTGCACGCACGGTGTATTTGTTTGCCTGTATACTTACCAACTCTCTGTGGGGCAGTAAGGATGATTCAATGGGGGAACAGAAGGAGAAGTGACCGAGGGAAACAGCACAGAAGGATGCGAGTTGTTTCAGCCTACCCTGGAACATGCGTGCGCCTGCCTTGGCTGTTTCCCCAGTAGATGCTTGTCAGATTCTAAGGAAGTTTCAGTGAGATTACCTTATTTGAAAAGCCTTAATTAGCATAAATTTGTTCTGCAAAGGCAGACTGGGATGTATGTGTGCATGTTTTCCCATTTTCAGTCTCATTATTTCCACTAAAATTAATCAGGGATATGAGTAATTCACTCAGATCATCCCTCTGAAAATTAAACTAGAAAATAATGTCATTTGCCCTTAATTTGCCACGTGTTTCATGAGTTCTAGGAGACATGTGAGGTTTTAAAGCAAGTGCATCCTGTTTCAGATGAAACAAATAAGCATCCAAATGGGTTAAGAGTGTCACTGCAGGTAAGCTGGGGGTTGTGGAAAGCCAAACACTAGGATATTTTAATTAGAACCCCATTAGGGGAGCAAAGACACTCCGTGATACAGTGAAACAGAGAGAGACCATGCCTGCCAGGGGTTGGTGTTTTGGTTTTCTGTTCCTGAGGTTGGAATCACACAGAAGCAACCCTATTCTCTCCTAATAATGACCTTTGCCCTACTGCTGATCTGCTTCTGAAGTAGCCAACACTGTAACTGGCAGAGGTGGTGACAGTCACCTCTAGACTTAGCGTCTTTGTTAGGGAGCGCCAAATCCCTGTTCATTGTTGCTTCTCTAAAGCCCAAGCAACTGTATCCACAGAGTGAGTCTACACCATGGGGCCAGTGGGGGCCCACTCTAGTCAGAGACTATAGGCTTGAGTGGAGTGTCTGGATCACCTCAGTAACCTTTAGCCACAGAGATCATCAAGATGAGGCCGTGGCTTGTATGGTAGTAACAGCTATCATGGTAGGCAAACTTGCTACTCTCCAGGGACACATATCCGTGTTTTAATTCCCCAGACTGGTAAATATTGCCAGGGCTTCTCAGCTACGGTAAAGATAAGGATCTTGGGATGGGAAGAGTGCTTGGAATTTTCCCAAGTGGGCCCAAAGTCAGTGCCAGAACCTGGTAGGAGAAAAATAGACATTGGGTCGGAGGTGACAGTGAAAACAGCAGAGGGCATTGAGACTCAAGATGGCGCTCTGCTGACTTTCAACATGGCGGTCAGGGCATAACTACGGGTGTAGGAGTGTTTTGGCAGCTGGAGAAAGCATGGACACAGAATCTTCCCCCAGAGCTTAAAGAAGAGCAAGTCATGAAAAATATCTTGAATCTCACCTGGAGAAGCTCACTTGAGGCGTAGGCCTCCTGAACAGAAACTGTTTTAAGGCATCAGCTTGTCACAGTTGGTTACTGAAACCCCAGAACACTGACACCTAGTGGGCATCATGAAGAATAGAAGGATGGTGTTTTTGTTTTTCTATTCTGTAACCCACAACATTTTTAGGGAATTTTGTGTATTTTCTAACCTTCTTAATGATCCTGGGATTGAGGGCCCAGGCTCGGCAGTTGAGAAGTATTGGCTTTAAGCTGACTCACAATGACTCACCGCTGTGCCCCTAAATTAGTGTGTCTCTCCTCAGCCTTTATCTGAGAAGCCTCTTGCTACAGTAGACGGTGGTTAACACCAAGATCACAGCTGGTCGAGGTGAAGAGAATAAGAGACCTGGGAGGGCTCAGCACAGGTGGGACACCTTTCTCACACCTGCTCCTCCCAACGCTTGGGAGTCATCGTGGGAGAGGTGCTGGAGATCGTGAAAGCCAGAAGCCAATGTTTTCAGGCAACAGCAGGGCAGTTGTGAAAGCATGCACAAGACCTGGGTAAGCTCAAGCCAGATGAAATCCCAGCAGGGAGAGGGGAGGTGGACACAAAGTCCCACCCCTAGCTAAGGAGGTATTGGCAACTGCTGGCTGCTGGGACAGGAGAAGTTTGTTGTTGTTGTTGTTGTTGTTGTTGTTGTTGTTGTTGTTGTGTTTTAAAGCGTATGACTCCTCCTATGCCAACCATGCTCCAGTACATGGCTACATAGCCAAGAGTACACGGGCAGCACACATTGGACGTGATGTATTTTTAAAGATAGCGAGGAGACAAAACTGGGTGGGAGGAGAATGGGGGACAGAGTGACTATGATTTTTTTTTTAATGTACAAAATTCTCAAAGAATGAATAAGAAGGACTAGAGTTCAGAATTGGAACCGGCGGTGGGGAGGGGGCTGGGGAGATGGCTCAGCGGTTAGTACAGGGACTGCTCTTGCAGAGCTGGAGCAGGCTTGTGCAGTATCCCACGGGACACTGTATAACTCTGTGGCAACCCTCTCGGCACATTTGCTTGGTCTGCAGGGGTTTAGGTAACCGTGGCTATAAAACTTCCAAATGAATGGCCAACACGTAAGGATGAAAAGGTCCCACCCAAACACCGTTCTCTGTGTTATAAGGACAGTGGGAAAGTTCTGCCACAGTGGCCAGTCAGCTCAGAGTGGCAAACACTGGAAAAGCCCATTCAAGCCTGCCCTATGCAGACACACTCGGGACCTTTTGTCCTCTGAAGTGCCCCCTGCTTTGGGCTGTCACATTCAGCCAGGACACCTCCTGCCCACACTGTGGTCAGAAGCTGTCTGAGATGGCTTAGTAAGTGAGTAGGTTTCTATGGCTGCAAGACGAGCTAGCAATACTCAGGTGCCACAAGGCCTCATGAATTCATTGGGAATGCTGGGGGTGGAACCTCAGCATGTGCACACGAGTGCATGCACACCCCCCATCATCATCACCATCATCATCATCATCTCAGTTTGAGTGAATCTCTCTGCCTCAGTTTCTCCTCAGTCCGCTATATGCTGCCAGTCATATGGTTACTGGGGGATGTTATCTCCTGTGGCGGTACAGTTTGAGCCTCAGTTGCCTACTAGTATGGTAATGCCCAGCTCTTTGTCACATGGGGCTCTACAATACAATCACTTTGTTCATCAAATTCAGCAACAGAGTCTTCTAGTAAGGTGGATGCTGCAGTCCTACTGGGGACAGTTCTGGAAACACTACCCCCTTTTCCTGATGTACTCTATTCCAGATTCCAGCTCCTACCAACAGTCACCGAGAGATCGACTACACCAGGGAATGGACCTCAGGAACACAAGACCGCAGGGCTACCTTAGCACCTGCCTCCTACACCACTACTTAGCTAATGATTTGCTTCTACTTTGAAGGATTCTCACCCTGTTTGCTAGGAATTCCACTCACTTAGAGATGACCTGCTTAGCACTCTTCTCATTAGTAATATCATTACTACCGTTCGTCCAGTCTCCTGCATCAAGCCATGGTCTGCTCTTGGCTTTTCTCTCAGCACCAGAGTAATCTATTCATTTGTTCACTCTTCTCAATCACTTTTTCATTCATCAATGTGTACCGAGGATCTACTATATTGTGTTGTGCCACACAGATTATGACGTTGGATAGACAGTGAGTCCCAAGGTCCCTTGGGTCCTATACTGGAAGAGACTGCTTCTTTCATGATTTTGACCTGGAAGAAATAAATCACAGCTTCCTGCTATACAGATGAGAAGAGTGGTGTTGAAACCACCAGATCGTTTCCTTGCATCCACAGGGGCTTGATGCTATTGGAGCCAGGAATTCTGGGCATTCTGATTCCAACTCCCGTATGCTTCTCTACACTGTCTTGAGGTATTAAAGCTCCATCTGGTCAGTGTTTTCAAATCTGACTCATTTCCAGATCTCTCTCAGCATCAGTGCACCTCCCCCAAACAACTGCTACGTATATGGGGGAAGGGGAAGCGTTCTCTTCAGCAGTCAGCTATTTTTGCCACCTCTGAGATCTGTGTCTGTGATAAAGTCTAATTATGGGATGAGGAGTGGCAGCCTGCGGGACGCTCCTCATTCCATAAGGAGACCTGTTATTCCAGAACTTCCTTCAGGGCTTCGTCCCAGAGTGGAAATGGCCTGCCACTAAGCAGGGCTCTTTAGGGCCACAGAGTAGGCTTGGTTGAGGATGACATTAAATCTCTATGGAGGTTTCTTCCACTTGAGCTGATACCCAATGGACACACAGGCTTGAGCCTGAAATTGGAATTTTTTCCACACCTTTTTTTGTTGTTGTTGTTTAATGGACTGATTTGTGGTCAAATGGAATTTCTCAAATAAAAATTTTAAAACGAATTTATGGAAGTCAAGTGATACCTTTCATAATTCTTGAAACCAAGTCAACGTATATTCAGTATAATTGTTAAAGCATTTCAATACATATAACATACATATGTACATGTACATATATGCATATATAGAGAGGGGACAAGGAATCTTTAAAAACGAGCTTAGTTGGCATTTCAGACACTGAAGGAGATGTTGAGGGGTGAGTTTATGCATGTAAGCATCATTCTCATGTTCTGTACTCCCTGCTGTCCTGTCTTGCCTTCCCCTCCTCAGATCAGATTTACCTCTTCTATTTATGGATTCTGGTTAACTGTGTTAACTTTAACATAATGCTCAAAGCAATTATCACCTTTTTTTTCTCCTCTCCCAAATTAAAATCTTTTTATATCCTGACATACTAATTATACAAAAAACTGTATAGAATTTCTGCCAACTACCTGCAAAACAGCATGATAGATATGTCTGAAAGAGAACATATCCTACAACTAAAAAGAAAAAGTATTTTCCCATCTCTATCTGAATGTGGTGGCTTGTGTGTAATTCAGTGGTAGGGAGGCTGAGGAAGAGGGTCATGAGTTTAGGTCAGGCTGGGGCTGCCTAGTGAGTTCAAAACCAGCCTAAGCTACACAGTGAGACTTTGTTTCAGCAAACAGAAAAGCTTCACATCCCTAAAGATGTTTGAAATTTAGGAAAGGGGCGTGGATTTGAAACATTAAAAATGTGTAAGGCAGCTGGTCCCTGGCTGAGTACGAAGCAGGAACAGGTAATTGCACCAGTGGGCCAGCGAGCTAGTCAGCCAGCCAGTGGGCCAGCGAGCCAGTCAGCCAGGCAGTGGGCCAGCGAGCGAGCTGACCAGCCGTGGTCCTCAGTGGTTTCTGTCCCGACTTCCTGCAAAGACAGACTGTGACCTGGAAGTACAAGCCAAATGACTCGTTTCCTCTCCACAAATGGTTTTGTATCAGGGTGTTTTGTCACAGCAACAGAAGGGCAACAGAGATATCATTCATAAAAGACTGAGAGGGAAATTGTACTCAGGGGTGTACAGCACTGCGCAGGGCCACCAGCCTGTTCCTGGAGCAGGCTATCTGAGCTGAGTTTAGGAGGAACAGGGGTGGGCTACAAGCTTTGACTGCGGGTGGGAATGACGGCCTACAGGACTGTGTGTGAGGAACGGTTGTCAGAGTTAGGCGTCTGTTAGCATTTCATCTCCAACACAGTCACAGAAGGGGTAGCTTCACCCACTGTTAGGCCTCAGGGGGTTGAAGTGTGGCCACGCATCCAGGAAGGCATGAAACTGTGATTTGCACTGAGTGGTCACAGTCTCCAGCATACACTTGAGGCCCTGTGATATGCATACGCAGGTCAAGTGGAAAAAAAAAAAACAACTAAAATCAAGACATGGGCATTCGACATGAATTCCTTAGAAATTAATAGTAGATATGTGGGATTACCCCATGTTTGAAAATAAATGTTTAAGGGGCTGTGGAGATAGTTAGGAACACTGGTTGCTCTTGGAGAGGACCTGGGTTCAGTTCCCAGCATACTCATGGTGGCTCACAACCTTCTGTAACTCCAGTTCCAGGGGATGCTGTGCCCTCTTTTGGCCTCCAGTGAAACTGCACACACATGGTGCACATACACATATACAGGCAAACACTTACATACATATAAAAATGAATCTTTAAAACAAAGCAAATATTTCAGACAGAGCAGTTTGTTAATTCTGATATGGTCCATGCTGATGAAACTTGGTTTTCAATTTGTGTGGGTTTTGGCTTTTGTTTTTCGAGACAGAGTTTCTCTGTGTAACCTTGGCTGTCCAGGAACTCACTCTGTAGACCAGGCTGGCCTCAAACTCACAGGGATCCACCTGTCTCTGCTTCCACCCTCCTGCTTAACTTTGTTGTGACTCTTAGCTATGAAGCCATGAGGGCTGCCTTGTGTGAGCACCGCCTGGTCAGCCTCATAACGTCATAAGGATTTGGACCCCCCACACAGCCGTGTGCTTTAACTGGAGGCTCACTTGTTCCTTAGCGGCACATGCCCTTACCGTGTTCTTGTTCAGCTCATGGCTATGGGTCTACAACCAAAGAAACACTGACTGCTCCCCGCAGCCTGTGGCTTTGTTTGTAGACTCAGCTGACTCTCTCAGCACTTGAGGAGGTGGTTTGGTAAACCAGTGTTATCTTGGAAGCCTCGGGGTGATAAGACAGCTACGGGCTTATCTTCAACTCCTGCTCTTTGAGTTTGTTCGCCTGAAAGCAGAGATCTGTGGGTGCATTGGGCAGACACCTAGACAGTGGCTGGTAATATGGCTTTTCTAATGTCAGTCAGGGCCAAGCTCAAGGCAGGAATGCTGGCGAGGACACAGTAGAGAGAATGGAACCAACTCCCCGCCGTTCTGAATTTAGTGTGAGACGTCAATATAAAGATTTCTTTGCAAACCTCCTAAAGGGTCAGATCGTAAATATCCCAGGTTTTGAGAGTCACAAGTTGTCTCTCTTGCTGCTTTCCCTCTGTCGAGACCCTCCCTTTCATTTTCACTTATTCTAAATTAAATTAATTCATTTATTGTGTTTGGGGAATGCACTTGCCACAGCATTCTTGTAGAGGCCAAGTTCCTGGAATTGTTTTTTTTCTCTTACCACGTGAATCTCAGGAATCAGACTCAGGTCATCAGGCTTGGTGACAAACACCTTTCCCCACTGAGCCATCTAGTTGCTGCCTTTTAAACATTAAACATGTCAAATCTGTTCTTAGGAAACTGAAGTTTCTCTTGTAGGCTATAGATCTCTGACCTGCCCTTAGTTCTTGGGTATGGAATACAAATGCAGTTATTTAATAAGTCCTTCCTCCCCAGCCTGTGTTTTCCCTGCTAAGAATTCACTGAAGGCAAGGCAAATGACTCAAGTGCCCATTACTTAAATCCGAGGCCCTGCAAGACTTAATCAGAATCCATCATCATAGAGAAACCCAAGGCATCATTTTAGGGGTCTCATTCAGAAGAGGTTCTAGCTTATGAACACTCCAATGGGAAAAGGCTCTGCCTTGCATGCTTCTGGGCCCTGACCAGAAGCTGACTGCCAGAATAGTGTGGACAGGGCCTTTGGGGTTAGAGCTATGATGGTTGTCCTCAGATATTAAGGTTTTCAACATTCTGGAGTGATCCAGTTCAGAGCATCTGCAGAACTGGAAATTGACCACTTGATGGATTTTTAGCCAAGCATTTACCAATCTGTCCAAGCATGAAATGCATGTTCTGCTCCACCATGTAGCCATCCTGGAAGGTGAAATGTTATTTTCTGGCCTCAGTACAGGAAGCAAGGAAACACTGATTGATGTCTCAAGTGGCAGACCAGGGACTGTGTTAAGATTGCGGAAGATCATGCACATGTTTTGTGAGCTAGCATATACAAGCCGGTTTTTTGTTTGGTTTATCAGGTATTAGCTCAGATTAAAAAAAAAAAATTAGAATTGTTTCTATTGTTTGGACTAGAGAAATCCAGCAGAAACAGAGATTGCTACATTTGTACAAAATAAGAGCACCTGATGGATACTGGGCCTGTCTGAGTGAAAACTTAACAATATTTTTAAGGGCCACTGAAGTGGTGAATGAGTTTTAGTTTTTCACTATTATTATTATTATTATTATTATTATTATTATTATTATTATTATTTATTGTTGCAATAACCTGGGTCTTTTGCTCACATAAGCAACATTCATGACTCCTCCCATTCAAATTTACAACCCTTTGCTTAGAGGAACAATTTGTATATTCTTTTTCTGTAATTTGTGGGTCTTTATTTTTATAGCATGTTTTTTTTTTTTCTTGAAATCTTTTTGCCTTAAAGATTGTGGTTATTAATCTACTAGCACAGACTTGTTCTTCTGGGGAGTATCAGAATATGCCTGAAAGTTTATGCTATAAAATAAGAAGAGAGAGTGTCCATGTGTGGAGTGTATGCATGCCTGTGTGGTGGTGAAGAGTAGTTTGAGCACTGACTGCAGTCAGCTGGCCACTCTTATTTGGAAGAGAAAACAAGAGTTTTGTAGCTTTCAATGCACAACATTGTATGATAAGCTTCTAAAGGGTCTGTTAGGTCTGATCAAAATGATGATTGCAGAAATGGTTTTATGAATGGATATACTTTTGAGCGTTGACTCTGCAAAGAGAAGGGTGAGGATGGAAGTCAACAGATGGTTCAACAGTTACACACACTTGTTCTTCCAGAGGATTTGAGTTCAATTCCCAGAACTCACCTAGTGTTTTCTAGGCATCTATACTCTAGATTCAGGGAACCCGATGCCTTCTTCTGACCTGACCTGTCTCCAGGGTCACATGTGGTATACAGACAGACATGCAAGCAAAAAAAAACTCACACATATAAAATAGATAAATGTTAATATATGTCTAAGAAGAGGACTAGCCTGAGGAGATGGCTCCACTGGTGACTCACTTACCACATACACACTGGAACTACACTTCAGATGCCTGTACCCATGTAAAAGCCAGATGGGCATGTGGCCTGCCTGTGATCCCGGTGCACAGGAGGCAGAGCAGAGAGTCTTTGGAGCATGCTGGCCAGCGAGACGAGCTAGAATGGCCAAGCTCCAAGTTCTCTGAAAGACTCTGCCTCAATATCAGGGTGGTCAAGAGAGCTACTCAGGGTCAACTGTAGGCTTCCACGTGCAAGTGCACATCCATATACTTGAGCCCACACACAT
Source organism: Acomys percivali (assembly GCA_907169655.1). NCBI lineage: Eukaryota > Metazoa > Chordata > Mammalia > Rodentia > Muridae > Acomys > Acomys percivali. The sequence continues at coordinate 64,031,375 of OU015742.1, read as the reverse complement.
GAGGACACACATGCACATCTACAAAAGGAAGAGTAAAGTTGGCCAAGTAGTGAATAGGATCAATATGAAAATGAAGGACCTTGGTGATAAGGTATTACAGTTTTCAAGATGGTGGCATGTAAGCATCAAATCCTGCCTGGAACCCTATGCTTTGTGTGTGTGTGTGTGTGTGTGTGTGTGTGCAAAGTCAGCCCCAATGGATAGTATTCCGTATACAATAAAATGTATGTAGACAGGATAAATCCAGACAAACAGGGTCATATGGTTATTCTAAACTATGTGTTCTCTTTGAGTACATGTCTTATTTACTATGGGACAATTATAATAACTAGAGTCAATGTTGACTATCAACGCTTGTGATTCAGAGTGTAGCCAGTGGAGAAAGGGGACTGGGGCATTGTTAATATCCTACAATGCATTGGGCCAAGAAGAACCTGGTGCCCAAGTGCCCAAGGTTAACACAAAGGTTGAGAAACCATGACCTAAAGATAAGTTCTCTTCCAAGGGGCTCAGACTCTGATAGGTCAGTGCATCTGAAATTGAGTGCTGTTTCCGCCCTATATCACTGGCCTTTCTTTGGCTTTTCTAAGGTCACATGTAGATAATAGTAAGGGTGTCTGCTGTACATGGTTGTGTGGGTCACATGACCTTGAATGTATAACATGCTGGCAGGAAATTCCACAAATGTCCCCTATTCTAGAGGCTCATGCACCTGCTGGTGGGAGCTGGACCAGGAAACAGTTACTCTGCTTGAAGCTCTTGGGAAGCCGGGCAAAAACAGGGAACACGGAGAATCTGGGGATGGGCTGTGAGATTTGGTTCCTTGATGGAGGTGGCACATTATCAAAGAGTAGAGCGAGCATGATTTCCTCCGGTGAAGAGGTCTTGGTTGTAGGGTAGAAGCTGCTAACAGGGACTCCAGAGATACGCACACATATACCTTCTCTGCATAGCAAAATCTAACCAAGCTACAAACCATGGCAGGATGTCCATCCATGGCAGGCATTTTTGCTGCCAGCCTATCACTCCATGCTGAGCTTAACCTCAGAGTGAGGGTATGAAAGTGAGGTACCTCTTCTTTGCTGGTATGTGTTTGGATATCTGCTTCTTTTGAGTGGGATCCCAGAATCAAAAGGGTCAATCTGATTGTGTGTGTGCATGTCGAGGCCAATGGCCAAACTTGGCTGTCATTCCTCAGGAGCTATCCATCTTATGTTTTCTGAGGTAAGTTATGTTTTCTGATATAGCTCCCTGATTAAGTTGGCTGGCTGGCTGGCTGGCTGGCTAACAAGCCCTATAGATGCACCTGTCTTGCCTCCCCAGCACTAGGACTTTTGTTTTATGTATGAACTTTGAAGATCTTTATTTTATTTTAAAATCATGCACTCCCTTTAAAAATAGTATAGGTGTTCCTCAGAGGCCAGAGAAAAGAAGTTTTAGGCAGTCGTAAGCCACCTGAAATAGGTGCTGAGAATCGAACTTGGGTCCTGTCCAAGGACTTTTAATCACTTCTCTTTATTTTAACCACCAAGCCATCCTTCCAGCCCTCATATATGCATTAACTTTAGAAGCCTACTGTTGAAAAAGGGACTTGTGCACAAACCCACAAACCTCTGATTGTCAGGGCCAAGCCTGCATTTGTCTGTAATAAACTATGTAGGCACAAAGCTCAAAGGTTAGTTGGATGGGCAAAATATTACATTAGAAACAGAAAACAAAAGAAAAACAAAAGCAAGAGCAACAAGAGAGATAGCTAACTCACCTCCCACCCCCCCAATGCCCACACACGGTTGGTTCAGGCTCCAAACAGATCTTCTTTAAAAGGCATGGGATGTCCAATTCCTAATGATGCCTCCTGCAAGTGAAGGTGAGTAGTTGCTTCAGGAAGAAGGCTCCTGAAACGAAGGGAGCAATGGCTTTGTTTTATGCGTGCAGTTGAGGACTCATATGGCTCTGAATAAATTGATGTGAATCACTTTCATTTCCCATGAAAATAACCATTGGAGTGCATCTGTGCATGGCAGAGAGCTACGCTTGGCAATTTGGCCCCAAATGGTTGATTTCACAGGCAGTCTGCTCCTCAAAGCTGTAAGCCACAGTAGGAGCTTTGTCTCAGCCAGCTTCCTGCTTATCAAGTCAGGTGTCCTCTGCATGGCTTTTTCTTATCAGGAAAAGAATCAGCCTCTCTCCCTCCCTCTCTTCTCTCTCTCTCTCTCTCTCTCTCTCTCTCTCTCTCTCTCTCTCTCTCTCCCTCTCTCTCTCTCCCTCCTTCCCCCTTTCTTTTTTCTTTCTCCTTTCCTTCTTTCTTTTTTTAGCATGCATGTGTACCTTCATGGGCATATGTGTTCACGGATCTGGGTGGAACGTGTGTGAGCCTCTGTGTGGAGGCTAGATGTAAAACTCGAACATCATTCCTCAGGCACTGTTTAGCTTAGCTGTTTTGCTATTGTTTTGTTTGAGATGGGGTTTCTTTGCTGTTTTTTTTTTGGGGGGGGTCTCCCAGGCAGATGAGAGAGTATTTCTATTCAGATTATTGAAGCATTCACATTTGGTCAGTTCAGTCATACTTTGTATCAGTTGCTTACTGTGTGTCTGGAATCCTGGAGGGCAGCAGGTTCAAATGCATGCCTTTGGTCTGAGGAGCGAGAATGCCGATCAGAAGAGAATGCGCTCTCCTTTGCAGAGAAAGCAGTGCTGCTGTGGAAACACACTGTGGCCTGGCCAAAGCTGGCCTTGTAACTACCGCTCAGACACCGAGGAGCAGAATAATGATCCTCTACTGAAAGTGAAGCTTCCAGCCCCGGTGCAGTGCTGCCTGGAGTATGGGATGTGTGCCATGAGTTGGGGGATGGACTGTAGATCTCAGAGTGCAGACTCCATGCATAGAGGTGCGGCTGAAGGCAGGGAGCTGTGAGCCAAACCCCGAGCTGGACAGCATGGTGGACGGCTGGTAATTAAAGCCAGAGAAAGTGGTTCCAGCTGGCTCTTTGCCTTGACTCTGCATGCTTTCTCTCTTTCTCCATTTTCACAACTGTCCTTGGAGCCAGGGACTGGTTTTAAAATCCCATTTAGTTTATTTTTACATAAACATATGCATGTAAAATTTAACTAACTGGAAAATGATGGTCCTATACATGCTTAATTCGACTTCTCCTTCTCCCCATTGTGTGTATGGATCTTATTTTCCACACTCTTCTCTTTATTAGAAACTCCTAAAGCTAGATAAGGAACCCACGTGTAGCCAGGCTTGGTGGCATAGGACTGTAATCTTACCTACTTCAGAGACAGGAGGATTATGCTTTCAAGGACTGGATGCGTTAGAACGCGTTGGAGTCCGACTAGGGTGATAATGCTACAGTTCTGGCACATTACAGGAGCACATGCTTGGTTTTCGATGAATTTTAGAGGAAATCCTTGTTGTAGGACTCTTGCTATTGTTTCAGGTTGACCATTTGACCATTTGGTCTGGACTCTGTAGAAGTAAAGTTGGCATATAAGATCCAGGTCAAAACCCATTTCCTGATCACAGGATGAGTGAAATCTTTCAGCTTAGGGACTTGAGACTTTCGTTGGCTCCTGTGAGAGCCCCTTCTAGCAACTTTTCACCTCTGGTTTTCTTTACTAGTGCCCTTTGGAGGAGAACAGAGGCTTTGGGCTAGAGATGGGATGGGTGGGAGGTTGTCATTCCACCATGCTATGTGGAATGCAAAGGCATTTTGTTCCTTTAAGTCTTTTCCTGGGAGTATAAATACCCACCCCACCTTCCTGTAGAGGAATGTTAATTTAGTTTAGCACATGGCTGCTCTGGCAAGAGAGCACATCCAAAGACCTTCTAGGTCTGTGTGATCTGGCTGGAATACAAGCACACCTTTAATCCAGGAGACAGAGGCAAATGGATATGAGTTCAAGGCCACACTAGTATAGAGCAAGTATCAGATAAAGAAAAGCTTAGGTCCAGGTGTGGTGATACATGCCTTTAATTCCAAGTGAACCTAAAGTTAGTTTGTAGAAGGAATCACCCATGTTTGAAAATGATGTGTAATTGAGTGGCAGAAAAGAAGATGAATCCGAGAATATTTAACAGAATAGGATACGCCCAACTCTCACGAGAAGAGAGAGGAAAGATAAGGTACTTAAGAGGCAGTTTTTCCGAGAGGGGAGACAGTTTTAGTAGAACAGTAATAGAGAGTTGGTTGCAGAGAGAGAGAGAGAAAACTCAGGTGAGGATGGAAAAAGCCAGAAAATGAGAAGAAGCCAGAAGATTAGAGCAGATTACTGAGCTAGTTCGAGTCCAAGCAGAGCAATTCCAGGCTGAGAGAGAGAAGGCAGATTAAATATGTCAGCTGGGAGAAGAGTTTGAGCCTGAACAACTGAGTTGAACCAGCCAGCCCAGCGCTCACAAAGAACAAGAGAGGGTGAGCTCATTAAGTAGTAAGTCACAGAGACTGAAAACATTCTAGGCCTGGGTTAGATTGCATGGAGGCTAGAAGCTTCCGGTACTAGGCCTAGGATACCAGACAGAGATAGCCTCTGAGACAATTGAAACAGGCAAATAAAAAATGAGGTTACACCTTCCTGTTCCTGGGAGGGAGAAATACCCAGGAGCCCTCACTGTCTTATTCAGAGTTGCCAAGTCCTTTCAGTCAATGAACAGGATGGCAAACAAGTGGGCCAGGGGTAGAGTTGACTATGAGATGCAGTCATTTCAGTTTGAGCTTGGTGTAAAATGTAAATGGCGCCAAAGAGTTTGTCCTTTCAGTTTACCTTTTTGGATCTCTCCCATACTCAGTTATCTTACTTGCCCCATTGGTCCTATGTTTCTTAATAAATTAATTCACCCTCCAAAGATGAGAATATCCCCATACCTCAGGGGTACATCTCAAGATTCCCTGAGAGATGTCTGATGTCATCGCCAGTGACTGACTAACTAACTGACTGACTATATATGAACACATATTTAGGAAGCACAGACTGTGGGTAGACAGTATTTAAATCCTTCCGAGTGACAAACTGTCACTTGGAGCCTATGTAGAAAATTACTCCTTGCCTTTAATTTCCCAATGCTTTTCTTCCTGGTGATCACAGTTTAATCTGTTGTACAATAACCCAAGGGTGAAGGTTCCTTAGGAACAAAATAAAATAATCAACTCACTGCTGTTGTGATATGGAGGCAGCATTTAAAAGTAATTTTTGAGTCAGTTGAAAACCGTTTCAATGTGCAAATTAAAATTAGATTTTAAAAGCCAGTTGAGGATTGGTCATTGAAGCAGTCGTCTCTATATTGGCTCTCTGAAGGAAAATCAGACTCAGAAAGGAAAAGATGTCAGGAAGGAGCGCAGGTCATCTCAAAATGCAGTGTCTCCTCTGCTAAACAAAACACGGCTAGAAAGCACGCAGCATGAGTTCCTGTGCAAGGTGTCCGCTGGGGTACCATGGAACACAACAGCCTCCAAGATGTTTGGGCCAACCTGCTGAACAACCTGGAAAAGGTGGTGTTATAACCAGACCTATTTATCCAGTTTGTATCGCATGTATACTGTGCATGCACACGCCATCTTACTTTTAACCATATGTATGCCTGGGCGTGGGTATGCACAGGCACGTGTAGGTGTTTGAGAGGCCAGAGGAAGGGGTTGGATTCCCTGGAACTGGAGTAATAGACATTTGTGGGCTGCTCAGTGGTGGGTGCTGAGGATGGATCTCGAGTCCTTGGCAAGAGCAGTATGCACTGTTTTTTTTTTTTTTTTTTTGAGATTTTGTTTATTTTTATTTTGTATGTATATAAGTGCTTGCCTGAATATAGTCTGTACACCATGTGTATGCAGTGCCTAGAGAGGCCAAAGAGGATGTTACATCCCCTGGTACTGGAGTCAGACAGGTGTGAGCAGCCATGTGGGTGCTTAGGAGTTGAACCCAGATCCTCTGGGAGATCAGCCAGTTCTCTTAACCACTGAGCCATCCCTGTAGCTCTTCTCTACGCACTGTCTGAAACAGACAGGCAGGAAGTACAGAGGCAGGCTCACGGGCTTTACCTGCCTTTCTCCACTGTTTGCTTGGAGCTGATTTAAAGTCTACCTTAGGATATGCTCCTATGCTTCCTAAACACAACAGAAATATATCAATTGTGTGAGAGCATAATATATTACAAGTCTCAGGAACAGATCATAAATATCACAAATGTTGGAATATTTTCCCCTTCTTGCTGCCAGGCAAACTATTTTCAGATCCAAAGACTGAGTTGCCTTTGGTTGTACAAAGCCTTCTTGGGGTAGGAATGGAATCCAAGCGTGGTGGAAGTTCTTTAGTTCCCTCTATCGCCTTTTCTATAAGTGACAATGTTCCTATCATTGTTCTGTAAGTGCACAGAAAGCCACAGAAAGGTTTTATTCTGTCTATTCTATCTATTTATTTATTTACTGTGTTACTGTGAATAAATTCTGGCCAAAAGTCACCTAAGGAGAAGGGTTTATTTGGCTCACAGGTTGTGATCCAGCATGGCGGGGAATTCAAGGCAGGAGCTTGGAGGCAGCCTCTAAAGTAGAGGCCATGAAGGAGTGTGGTTTGCTACTTTGCTCCTGGCTCATGTTCAACTACTTTTCTATACATCTCAGGCCACCTGCCTGGGGACTGTGCCACCCACGGTAGGCTGGGGCCCCTATAGCAACAGCAGTCTGAAAATGCTCTACAGAGTAATTAGATGGATGCAGGTCCCCAACTGAGGTTCCCTGTCCCTGGAGGTGTCAATTTGGTGACAAAACTAACCAAGGCATGGAGAAGGGAGCTGGAGGGGGAAATGGAGGACAGTTTAATTTTGTCACAGATAGGAAAACACGTGGAAACTGAAGATGCCAAAGGCCAGGACAGGGTGTGCCAGGAGACGGCTAAGTATGGAGGGAAAGGAGAGAGGTCGATAGTGAAGAGTTATTCTTCTCTCCTCTCCATCTCTTCCTTCTCCCCGCCTTCCCCTCTCCCCATCTCTCTGTCTGTCTCTCTTTTTCTCTCTGTTTCTCTGTCTCAGACTGTTTTAGCATCTGACTCAAGTTTGCTATAATTTTTGCTTAACACATCCTAGAAATTTGTTATAAGCGCACATACACACAGGTACACACACATGCACACACATTCACACATGCATGTACACACATATTTATACACATTCATGTACACACACACACACACACATACACTCCCTGAGGATATTATCAGAGTTGCATAGGCTTGGCTGGGGATGTAGCTCAGCTGGTAGGGTACCTGGCAGGCATGAAGGAAGCCGCGGGCTTGATCACCATATAAACCAGCACGTGCCTGTGATCTCAGCAATTAGGAGGCAGAGGCAAGAGGAGCAGAAGTTCAAGCTCATCCTTGGTTAGATAGTGAATTTGAAGCCAGCATCAGCTGCACATGACCCTATCTTTAAAGGGGGAGGGAGAAAGGTGTGAAGGGAGGGAGGGAGAGATGAGAGGAAGAGAAAAGAAAGAAAAAAAAGCAGGAAAGGGCTTACATAAGCTTAGGTGCAAAATACACACAAGTACAGGTATGGCTCCTGACCCACTTTGTTCCTCTTTCCAACAGTATCCTGGTGCTGTCCTTCCAGGGCCGGGTTGAATGGGTAAGACGGTAGGAATGGCATTGTTTGCACATGGGGATTGTCCGAGTCCACCTCGGGTTACTTCTGACTGCAACCAGGGGAAGTCAGTGAGCCTGAGAAGGATGATTTCGGAACTCCTAGTCAGGAGCATCTGCCAAGTGGAGATGCACATTTGCTTCTGAGCAGGTGTAGACCAGGGTCACAGCATGACCCATGTTCCAGGACTGACTGCAGCGGGCAACAATTCTACCTGGCTGTGCTGCGCTATTGCTCCAAACAGCCCTGCTGCCGAAGCAAAGGGAGACCCTTACTGCTATGCACGCCTGGGCTCAGCTTCATAAAAGGCACAGGGAACATGTTCCTGCCAGTCAGACTGAAGGATCCCCGAAATGCTGGCAGCTGTCAGGTGGTCAGCTGCTGTTACTTTCCAGGTGCTGTGGGGGCCCAGTTGCCTGGTCATTAGAATTCTTTCTCTCCCCCAGAGAGTTAGTAGGATTTTCTTATTAGAAGGAGGGACCTTGGCAGACAGCCTGTGGTGTTGGTAGTGTTGCAAGGGCTCCTATATGATTTGCTTAGGCATTGATCTGACCAATGGCCACTCAGGTTTCCAGGGAAAGAGTGTCTAATCCAGAGCTCAGAGGCTGCACACAGCCAAGGATAGTTATGAATGCAGCCCAGGAACATCCATAAGCTTTATGAGAGTGTATTTCTGCACTGTGTGTGTCTGTGTGTACTTTTTTTGTTTTTGTTTTTGAGGGGGTAACTCAACTGTGCAATTCTCAAGTATGAACTTTGCAAATGACAATGTCCTGTCTTGATATCTAAAGGCTAGAATGTGCCTGGGCTCTTGCTTTCCCTGAGACCACTTGACTTGGAAGATAAGCACTAACTCACAGTCTTAGAGCAGCTTGTATCGCAGGTACAGGTAGCTAACTTCGTAGCTTTGGTGACAACTCACTTGAGGCAGGAACATACTTTATCATCTTTAAGTTATGCAGTTAGTGGTTTTATATTTAGAACTGTGAGGCTGTAATGAATTCCAGAAAATTTCCACTATCTCCTAAGAAAACCCTGTCTCCTTTGCACATCAAAGCACATCTACTTTTGCCCAGGGATTCATTTCTCCTGAGAATTTCATATAATTGGAAGTTAGAAATACGTTGTTATTTATGGTGGTGTCTTTCACTAAGTGCAGTTATCTCAGGTTCATACATGTGATCACAAGCATCATATATGCTTTTATTTTTATGACAATCTGACTTTTAAAAAAGGGTTTATGTGTTTTATATGTTTGAGTGTTTTGCCCACTTGTATGTACATGCACCATGGGCATGCAGTACCCATGGTGGCCAGAAGAGGGTGCCACATCTCCTGAAGCTAGAGTTACAGGTAGTTGTGAGCTGCCATGTGGGTGCTGGAAACTGGACTCATCCCCTGCAAGAACAGAGAGTGCTCTTTAACTGCGGCATCATCTTTCCAGCCTCCACCGATAACTTCGTTAATCTGATTATGGTTCATTGATTGCCCTTTCCAGCCCTGGCAAAGGAGACACGGAAGAACAAACAACTCTTTCTGGCAACACGGTTCATTTAGTACATTTGAAACCCTGTGGGTTGTACAAGTTGGGAACGTGTATTTCATGTATTGAGTATTTCAGGACACTGCAGAGCACCAGGACTCTACTAGCCTGGGTTAGAAAGGGCTACGCATGCATCCCTGTGGCATAAAGAGAAGCTGGGGTGAGGGGGTACAAGGAATTTGTGGTCCTCGGTAGGCAGTAGACCACTTGAGGGGCACTGGCAAAATGATGAGATGATCAGAATAAGACTAGGACTCTGAGATGAGGTAGAATTGCCGGGCCCCGTGAAGGGAAGTGGAGAGCTATAATCTGGGCAGATTCCAGGAGGACATGTGGGCTTCAGGGAGCTGCGAAGTGGAGAGGACCCTCCCTCAGGCTTGGGGGCAGAAGGGTGATGGCACCCAGTCATGGTGGGAAGTGGCCGAACTGAGAGGTGAAGGCAGCGGCAAGGCATGAGGCTGTAAGAGAGTTGAGAGCACCGCCTTCAAGCAGCTGGTCCGTGCGCTTGGCAGCACTTGGTTCCTTAGCTGGCTTCTTAGCCAGCTCCTTAGCTAGGTAGTCCAACCTGGATGCTCATGACGTAGTCGCTGTACAGACATGATATGGAGGCAGCATGGAAGGAGGTTTCCTATGTTTCATGTAGAGTAAAGAGAAGTGTGTGTTAGGAGACACGGGACATGAGTGCATGGGCCAGCTAGGATGTACGACTTGTGCCCTTTCACACCTGGCCTCTTTTCCCACAGAGCTCAGAGGCACTGGGCCAGTTGGAGGAAGGTCCACTGTGTTGTTCAGGCCAGGAAGCTTTGCACAGTGACTTTTCTCTAAAGACCTGGGAGTCAGATGTGACATAGGCAAAGCCCTTTACAGCTGCTTCGGACAGTACTCCTTAGCAAACTGAGGATGAGCACAGCACCCAGGGCTGTCTTGGAGGGGGGCACGCCCACGCCAGGCAGTCTTGCTGGTGTAGACGCACACCCACCAGTGCCCACCTTTTGAAAATATTATTTCTTCCATCCTTATTACCTGGGCCTCCTCATGCCAGCTGCAGTGGCTAGTGGTAACTATTGACTTACTAGATTCTAAAATCACCTGGAAGGTGGCTTTGGTCACATCCATGGAGGGTTGTCTTCATTGTAATGAGGTGGGAACAGCTCCCCACTGTGGGCGGCAACATTCCCCTGGAGAATATCAATTAGTGGCCATATTGGAGGATTCATATTTGGGTAGCTGCGGAGAACTAGGCCTTTCTCCTTTATAAAACACTTCCCATACTTCCGTAGCATGTGGCTGTTTTCGACCGTCCATCTAATACTTGCACACTGGACAATAAGGATCCCTTTCAGCCTTGCGAGACAGTGGGAGTTTCTGCTACGGCAGGACAGTGACTTCGTCCACGGCCCTCTGTGCGCTCCAGTGACCCCAGAAGCATGGAGGAGCAAGCAGCCCCCACCAATCTGTCTCCAAGTGGCTTGGTGACAGTGTGCCCAGGATCCTCTCGCTTTTAAAGCACCAGTCAGTTGTTTTCACATTGTCCAATGACACAGTCTCTTCTTGTCATTTTTCTCCAAGGGCAGTTTTTAAAAAGCTGGTCCTTTCATGGAATTGGATGTTCTTTCAAAGGGCTGAGGGAGGGATAAGGAGCCAAGCTTTTGTGCTGCTCTCTACAAAACACAACACCAGGGTCGCTTCATTCTTGTTACTAAATAAATAAGCTTTCTAAAAATACCTCCAGATAGTGCCAGGCCATCCAAACAGATTTGCAGTAATGTAGCAAATAATTCGAAATGACTGCTATTTCCCAAGGGTTTCCTTTATATTAAAATTTTTATTATATTAAATATAATCTTATATTAAGAAAATCAAATCACTGGGGTGTCCATATTCATCTTTTTCCTTCCTTCATCTCTCACATTGCATGCAGATGAGGTCGGATGTCACTGGTCAACACTTGATTTTCTTTCTGGGTGACCTGAGGACAGAAAGGGCCACAGACGCTTCTTCCGGCCTCAGTGCTTGCTCTTCCTTCCCACCTTTCGATCTCACAATCCAATTTTTGGAAAAACTGCCCCACGAAGGCTCTGTGCTTTCTAATGTCATGTGGGGGCATAATTTGCATAACTAGGCAGTTATGACAGGGGCCCAAAATTCAGTCCAGCAATGGTGATGCACTGCATAGAAATTAAATTATCTTTGAGCGATTGTTTATTATCTCTTTTGCAAGTTGAATCACATCAGCTGCAATGAGTTTCAGTCTCCTGGGTGTGGAGCTTAATATTATTTGGTTTTATTGAGAGAATGTGCAGGCATTAGGTTCAAACCCACCTGGGCTGAAGGCATGTGTGTACAGGAAGTTCCTCTCTTTAAAAGAAACTTTAAATGGTCTTTGCAGATCACTGTCACCATCATTGTCACCACTGTCACCCTTGTCACGGTCATGACATAATCAACATCTCCATCACTGCCACCATCTTCTTGACCACCTTCATTGCTGCCGCCATCCTCACTGTCATCACTGCCATTACCCACTGCATTGTCACTACTACTGTTATCACCATCCCTACAACAAGTCACCATCAGCACCACGGTCATCATCATCATCCTCATCACCATCATCCTCACCATCACCTCTGTTTCTTTCCCTGCTTAGTTTTTCTTAGACAAGGGCGAGTATGTGTCCTCTCATCAAATTCGCACACAACTCCTCGGGGCAGGTACTAAATGCCTCTGCTTTTCATGTCACACCCTGTGGTCTGTTGCGCTTCCTTCACGGTAGAGCATACATTCCTGTTTCATTTTCTGTTCTTTAATTCTTCTGTTTCTGGGGAAAACTGTTGCTGAGTATCCTTTCGTGTCTATGAGCAGCTAACTACTCAGGCCATGACTGTGGCATGCTTAGGTATAACCTCCAGTTTTTGATGATCACAAGGTATATACTGATACACACACACATCCTACTTAAATCCATGTCTCGAGGAATATTTTCTCTCTCTTTTTTTTAAAGAGCTACAATGGCTTACCCAGTGCTCACATACCGGGGGTGTCAAATTAGAAAGCAGTGGCTTGTGCCCTGGCATGAGAAAGCTGTATCGTGGATGCCTGAGACCAGCATTCTGATAGGATAGTGTGCAGGGACTGCTTCCCATCACATCCCCCGCATCATGCACATGGTCCCGGCTGCTTCTCTCTGGAGTCTATTCCAGTGCGGTAGGCCCCCTGCGGTGGCAGAGTGGGCCTCTTTCTTCTCAAGATCCTGGACTCCTGTGTTGGCCCTTTGCTCCCTCAGTGCTGGGGGCAAGTGCATGCTTCATTGGCAAAAAGCAAGCAAGCAAGCTTCCTGGAGGCAGCCCCCTTGTTTTTTTTTTTTTTATTTTTTAACATGGCTGGTGAATGAGTGTATCTCTGGTTTTGGCAAAGCCCTAGGGATTTTCCCTCAAGGCTGCTCATTGTTTATATACTGCCTTTTTCATGTTTGGCTTGTATCGCTGACATGAAATAGAGAATCCCTCACTGCCCATTGCACTATAAGTGCTACTCTCTGTGTTGGGCAAATTTCCTGCAGAATCGTATAAAGATGATATTGTAATTCCTAATGATAATTTCTGAATTGATTCAAGTAACTTCTACCCTCCTTCGAATTAGCTAAAAGCTCTTTGAAGTACTTGACTTATACCAAGAAGGAAAACAAAATTGAAACAAACTAACAATCAAGGAAATACTTTCATCCTAGATTTAGTCCAAGGATAGGACCCAGGTGTATACTGTGATAAGAAAAACCATATGATTATAGAAATAACGGAAAAATAGTTAGCTTTACAAGACAAGAAATATACCTGTTTCTTGGAAAAACCTTGACATAAAAAAAAAAAAAAACCTATCATTTGAACGCATAATGTACATATGAAACAAGGAAAATGTAAAACTTCTGCTTTGAATTCATAATGTACATATAGATAAAACCTCCACTTTAAACTTATGAACTAAAGTGGCTAGGTAGATATAGTTCTAATGAAAGCACTTGTAGCCACTGTTGTAACTCCCTTTTTATGTAACAATTGTATCTATTTTTTTGAATGAGGTAGTTTTTCATGCATAGAGAACCTTTGTCTTAGATGGTGTAAAAACCCAAGACAGAAATAAATATTTGTTGGAGTTCCCTGCTTCATCCCAAATGTGGTTATCTGTCTGATTGTCTATATATGTTTTTGTGAATGATCTGTGGGATGTCAAGAGCCATTCTGTTAAAGGAGCTCATTAATCATGTGGATTTTCTATAAAGTTATTCAGTATTTTGCAAGGTCTGTATCATGATGCACCCCCAGAATTGCTTCCAGCCTCTGACACAATGTCAAGAGCCATTGATTTGGGGAGTTCAACAGGCATGAGAACTCTCTCGAAGGGATCTGGTATTTCGCAAGGTCTGTGCCGTGCTGCACCCCAGAATTGCTTCCAACCTCTGAGGACTCCGTCAATTGTACACTGCTGCATCTCTCTAAAATCTGGCATTAATGTGAACCGTCGCTTTCTGGGTATTGACCAGTTCTAACTGAACAAACTTCCTACAGGATCTTATTGAAGATGTACTGCTATTCAGATGAATTAATCCTTGATTATGGAATTCTTGCTTTGATTTCTTTATTTATTATTATGTATACATTGCTCTGCCCCTGTATACACCTGCATGCCAGAGGAGGGCATCAGATCCCATTAGAGATGGTTGTGAGCCACCATGTGGTTGCTGGGAGTTGAACTCAGGACCTCTGGAAGAGCAGCCGTGCTCTTAACCTCTGACCCATCTCTCCAGCGGAATTCTTGGTTTGATTCACACAATTTTAAAAGTAAAATTGTCTTAGATCTTCTAAAAACAATTTTAGAAAGTTTATAGCTGCAATAAATGCTTTTGTGGACCTCCAGATGCCTCACTAGGTAGGGGACAGCCTTGAGGCAGATCTCTGGCATCAGATAAGCCTTCACTCCAGATGGCACCATGAATCCTGGTATGCACCGTAAATATAGGCAAGCTGGTTTAAACTTCCCATAAACCCAAAATATAATCGGACTACCTAGAAATATCTAAATTAAGTATAAGCCTTAATGTCTGAGTATACAAACTGTTCTGCTATAATTCATTATACCTTGTCACCTTATGGCATTATATGCTGTCCTTTTAAATTTACTTTGTTTCTTAGAATGAAAGGCAGATAAAATTATTGTCCCAAACTCACTATAAACTAAGAGAAAGCTTAAAAATGTGTAGCCAGGTCAGTCCTAATTGAAAAGACATATATTCTTGTAACTTTTAGACCCTGTTAACCTTTAGACTTTGTCAACCTTTGTCACTCTGAACTCACTATGAACTCATATAATGGATACATAAATAAGACATAATTAGTTTTAAAACATGTAACCTGTTGTACTTTAGAATTCATCTGTTCTTGTGATTAACTGCCTTTTTGACTATGAGGTAATTCTTTTTTCTGAGAAGTATAAAAGCTGTAAGCCGACAATAAACGGGATTGAAGTTATAGTTTTTAACTTCATCCACCCTTTCTCCTTGAATGCTTGTGAGTGTGAATGGTCTATTTTCTATCTCTGTCTTATCTTTTGTTCCCTTGTAGATTCACAAATATGTTAACAGACTCAGGGCTCCTCTTCAGCACTCTCAGACAAGCAGGCCGACTTTAGCTAACAGGAGATCTCTGCAAAGAGGCATATCTCCAGATCAAAGAGCCTCCAGCCCTGGCTGCAGAGAAAAGAGTGGTCAGTTTAAGTTTTCCTCATTAGTAGCAGTGCGACCAGTCCCAAGTCACTGGAGAAGGAATCCTAGGCTCCCCCCCCCTTTCTTCTTTCAGTTGTAATCACTTGCCTGAGCCATCAGTTTGGCGACCCAAGAGATAAAGGGAATATGGATTCTGCATCATGTACCAGATCCTACCCTAGACCTTGCCAAAGCAGAGAGACTAGGGATTGGGAGCATCCTATGTTCGTGTGGATATATGGTTTTCTCTTTCTTTCTTCTCTCCATGACTAGCAACCCCAAATAGCAAGGCTACTAACCTGTAAGTTTAAGGGTTCAGGCATCAGCCTGACAGTTAAGAGTTAAGAATGCTCAATTTCTCACCACAACCAGTGGCCTCAAATAGCAAGGCTACCAGCCTAAAAGCTTAAGAGTTAAAGTGCAGAGAGAAACGCCAGAAGGAACCAGCTCCTATCCCATAGACCCAGAGCAAAAGCCTCAAACACTCTTTATCACCAATGCTTCTGTCCCATGTAAGCTACCCTGTGATGTAAAATCTCCCCTTTCACACCTCAGTACTTAGATCAGAGGACAGTTGCGCAAAGGCACCTTTGTTCCTCAGTACCTAGAACAGAGGGCTGTTGCACGAAGGCACCTCCCTCAGCACTTACATCAGTGTGTGGTTGAGTGAAGGCACCTTGGCTTTTGTTTTCTGACACTGGCAACAGATCTGACTCAACCAGCTGGAATGGAGAAGTCCTTGGCTCAAGTTGTCGAAAAGCCTGGGGTTGGCCACTGGGTCTCAGTGAAGGCTTGTCTAGTGCTCACTCTCTTTCCTTGACTGCCTTGCTCTCACTGGTATCTGTTCACCATCACGTCTTTTCTTTGTCCTTCCAAGATGGTCTCTGCTTCCCTTTCTACTTCCATGATAAGACACCTTCCCTCAGTACCTATCTTTCATACCTACTATGTGTCAGGAAATATTCTAGACCCAGAGGATAAAACAACTAATATAATTGCCACAAATCTTTAGCTCACTTCTAATGGTTGTTCCATATTTAATAGAGTCCCAGATGATTACATCATTTCGGGCTGGCATGGGGTACCTGCTTAACCCCAGAATGGGTGGGTGGTAAGGTCACCTGCCGATGGCTAGAGGGGTTGAGATGAGTGGGAGTGTGGCCCCCCAAAAGAATTTGGTGTTGCCAATAGGATGAAGCATGGAGCTTCTAAGCAGGTAAAGCCAGAGACTACCTAGTACCATGAGTGGATCTTTAGTGTGTGGACAGCTGTTCTGTGGTTCGGACACTCTTACTCTCACATGTCTCATTCTCCCCTTCCTCAGGTCTCTGTGAGGCTCTGTCTTGCTGACTCACCTCTCTCTTCTCTGTGATTCCAGCTGCAGATGAAGATGAGCGAACGGGCTGCCTCCCTGAGCACCGTGGTGCCTCTGCCCCGAAGCGCCTACTGGCAGCACATCACGAGGCAGCATAGCACAGGGCAGCTGTACCATCTGCAAGGTAAGCAGGGCACACTGCCCGCGTGTGGGCCTGATTCTGACTGCTCAGATGAGGGACTAGTTAATCTGGTGTATTCCACCAAGCTACCTCCCAAGTTGAGGACCTCCATTGAGGCCTCATGAGCCTGGATACATCATCCTTTTGGATTCCTGGTCCTTAAAGATTTAAGGATCCTTAAAGGATCCTTAAAGGGTCCCCAGGGAATTTGTTTAAAATGTAGATTTCTGGGCCCTTCTTTTTAAGAGACACCTGTGCAAAGTCTGGCCAAAGGCTAGAGTCCAGGTTCTAGAAACAGTCCTCTGGGCTCAAGACCAATGGATCAGCATCACTAGGGAAGTGCTAGATGTTCAAGTTTTTAGGACCTTCTCAGGGCATTCTAAAATAGGAGGGGTGGGTCTTCTCCAGCTACAGTGCTTGAACAAGACCTCAGGAGCTTCTTCTGAATGCTCTTGATAAGAAACTCTTCTCTGGGGCCATAGGGAAGGGCAGGGAAGCCAAGCCTCACTTGGATCCTAGTCATTCCTCTTGAGAAACAAATCCTTTGATGTACAAGATGAGTCTGCTCCCTGGGAGACTGCAAGATCTCCCAATTCAACACTGGACTTAAAGCCTTCTTATCTTTTTAAATGTGCCCTCTTGGTACTTTATAGCAAGAAAAACCGGCCTACTTATCTCTGGCTCATACATAAGCTGACCAACGAACCTGTATGGTGCATCCCCGATGTAGGACTTAGATGGCGTGTGCACCCCCTGCACTGGAAAAGAACATGCCCAAGACTGAACTCACGGAACCTATGAATGTGGTGTCCTACCTTCATTTCTGTTGCTGTGACAAATACCCTGACCCAGAGCAACACAGGCGAGGGTTTGTGGTAGCTTATGGCTCCAGGGCTGTAGTCTACTCAGGAGAAGTCAAGGCAAAGCTCAAGCAGCTGGTCACCTAACAGCCATATCCAAAAGCAGAGAGAAGACAGGGGACTAGGGATGTGGCTTCACTGGTAGACTGAGCCCTAGTCCAAGCTGCCTGCTCACAGGCTCAGCAAGCTTTCTTTATTTTTATACAGTCCAGGGCCTAGAGTAACCAACAGTGCTACTCACAGTGGGTTGGGGCAGTTAAGAGTTAGGACCGTTCCCTACAGGCATGCCCACAAGCCAATAACCTAGATAGAGAATTCTTCAACTGAGAGTCTCTTCTTGGGTGGTTTTAAATTGTAACAAGCTCTCGTTTCGAACTAAGTATCACGTGAAGGAATAAGTGGATGGGTGGGTGGATGGGTGGATGGTTGGATAGGTGGATGGATGGGTGGGTGGATGGATGGATGATTGGATGGATGGATGGATGAATGGGTGGATGGATGGTTGGATGGAAGGAAGGATGGAAGGAAGGAAGGATGGATGGATGGATGGATAGATGGATAAGTAGATGATCACAGAAAAGAAGTATCTTTTGTCATCCATACCTGCTCTGTGCTCAAGTCAGTCATATCAGCTGCCCTTAACCCTTTTTGCTGGCATCCCTTCTCTGGCAAGTTTTTTTTTTTTTATGGACTATAGTACTGTCCCCACAATTTTACTGAGTTCTTCCTCATTTTCCTGAGCTCCCCTGCAGCTCCCCTTGGAGCTCCACAGCCCTATTTTCTGTTGCTGGTGCATAAACCTGGTTAGTGGAACTCCTGAGATGAAGAGACCAGTCTCTTCAACTGGAACTCGATCACAGTTTGAATTTCATTGCTTGATCATGTGACTACTCCATTAGTAAAAGCTACACTTCTGGGAAGCAATAATGTCCAGGAGGACAGGCATGTTACAGCTGGTTCTATCCTGTTTTTTTCTGTGTCTTGCATAGGGTCACCATCATTTACTGAACAGTAGGATGTGAGAAAGCACCAAGTCTTTCTTCCTGAGATAGGGACTCATGTAGCCCAGGCTGGCTCCAAACACACTGTGTAGCCAAGAAGGACCTTGGATTTCTGATGTTGTTGTCTCCCTGTCTTGATTGGTAGGATTGTGACACTGTCCCTGGAGGGCAGAACCCAGGACTCTGTGCATGCTAGGCAAGTAGTCTACTAACAGAAGCACTTCCCTGGCCCCACTGAGTCTTCATGACTCCATGTCCTCCATGCTGCGTTTACTAGCAGTAACTGTGTGTGTAGATCTTGGAAAAACAGATCTTGAGTGCCTGGATAAACAGCCAAGGGAAGAGCTGACTTACGTCGATGGAGTGAGTTCAAGCTGAAGTTTCCTGGTGTCTCTAGGTGAAAACCACACAGTCCTCTAAAGAAGAATTTAGCAAACTGGTTTGAGAAAAATAGTCATCATCTCAAATTTAGGCATAGTGTGCCACCTGCTGGTAAGATTGGAAATAGTGTTTTATTATTGGTGCAGCGAGAGAAGTAGCTAGCTCTCGTGGACTTGTGCTAAATTCATGAAGCTGTACTTAATTCATCTTCTCTGCCCCTCCCATGGTTTCTAGTTTTCATGCAGAAATACTCTTCTATAGTTAGGATAATACAAACACAACATGTGAGGGACCTTTAGTATAAAATTTGGGAGAAATCCACGAAAGATAAAGTCAACAAAATTTTGTTGGTTCACATATCCAGAGGATTCAGCAATGCAACAGATAAAACAACTAAAAGCAAGAATTCACAGTGCAGACAATGGCAAAAAATAATTCGCAATGTGAAAGCTAGTAGAGAGCTCACCATTGCACCCCACACAGATAGTTCTATGGTCAGGGCGGTGAGGCCCCTCAGTGGACAAGTGCATCTGACACTGAGATGGACAACCTAGGTTCAGTCCCCGGGACCCATGTAGTGGAGGAGAGAACTCAGTCCCTCAAGTTGTTCTCTGACCTCAGCGTGTGTGTAGTGACACGTGCACACATGAGAAAAACCACACAGGGAATACATAAACAAAATGTAAAACAAAGCAGTTATTCTCTGTAAGGCACCGAGCATACCTGTATCTTAAATCAGCTGACTTAGGAAGGATTTCTTTTCATTTGCTACTAAAAAATTAGGAACCAGAAGGGCTAGTGATGCCTGTAAGATCAGCTATATAGTGAAGGGGTAATGTGCTGGTTTCTTTCCTCATCTACCTATTTACTCATTGACCAAATGCCTTTTAATTGAGCATATACTTTATGCTAGCACCATGCTGGATGACAGGTGTGTATGTGGCTCCTGCCCAGGCATGTATCTTCCCATTGGCAGCTTGGAAGCTAATGAGGAGTCAAGAGTGGACAATTAGACATCGATTTCAAATTTGATTCATGTAGCCATAACAGAGAATGTATTATATATATATATTTTTTTAATAGAAAGTGTTCACACAAGGTGGGGCATAGTTACTGGCTTGAGGGTCTTGTTTAGATCAGGTAGCTGTTGGAAGTCACAGCATTTACACCAAGACTTCAGCTCTAGAAGAGGCAGCCCTATGGAGGGGCAGAGGGAGACAAAGACTGTTCTTCCTAGACAGGTTTGCAAATGCAAAGGTCCTGAGGCAGAGATGAGTGGGGGGTGTGAAGGATGAGGTTGGGTGATGGGAACAGGCAGTCAAGGCTTGCCCGCACATGGTGTGTTGAGGATGCTGAACACAAAGCGTCAGACTTGACTCCTGTTTTAATTCTAGCATTGTAGAGAAGCAGGGGAGCAAGCAGCCTGCACACCTCACGTGTGAGCTGTGGGGTTCTTCCCCTCAATGCATCTCCCCTCACGCCTTCATCCTTCATCCTCTTTTCCATTAATCACATTCAGAACCATCACCCTCATGCCAGAGATCTTCCACTGTGCCAGGATTCTCAGAACACCCCCACCAGACTGCCTTGGAGATAGAATCATTTGTTTCAAAGCAAAAGCCGGGACAAGCAATCTCTCTTGTTATGCCTCAGACATAGCATGACAACCCAAAGCATGGCGTCATTTGTGTATCTCTGCCGGAATCTACCATATGACCTTATTTGTCTCCTCCTGGTGAGGATCTCGGCAGCTGGCGTTAGCAGGAGCAGTCCATCTCCATCATCTCTGCAGTAAAGAATTAAGGATTGGAGATATGGCAGTCAATTCTTGCTAAGGATCATGGGACACATGGATGGAGCAATGGGCAAGGGACCCATGTTCTGAGCCCCTGGCAGTTTCATCAGATGGTCTTTAGCTCTGAGAGGAGACCCTGTCTCATGTGAGTCAAAGGCCTACGTACTAAGATCAGAATGTTTTCTTGGGCTTGAACTCAGCCCATGCAGGTTCATGTGTATTCCCGGGAGCACAGGTTCTCAGAACCAGTGGCTACGTTGGGGCATTCGCTCTGTTTTCTGAATACATGCACAGGTATAACTTGTACAGCAGTTAAGAGAGAAAAGCCAAACTTCCAACTCATGTCTGCTGGACCATGGGAGACATGTAGTGTGTGAGATGGGGGCAGTACAGAACTGGTGGGACCTTCATCAAGATCACAGGCAGTAAGAACTTCATCTGTGAGCTGTCTGCAGCCACCTCTAGTCAGTCATGCTGAGATGGGCCAGAGTGTACCTGGGCCCTGGTGTGTGGGCTGGTACTTAGCTTTCCATCAGCCCATCAGCCCACATGGACAACAAGTGCACAGAGTGGATAGAAAGCCCTCCACTCCGTTTCCTGTCCTTAAGCCAAAGCCAGCTCTAAAGCATCACTGAAGGATTTAGTTCATCCACTGGATTTCACTTGGCCCTGCATGCTTGGCATTGTCAGTTTTCCTGGAAGCTTCTGGTGTTTAAAAGGAGCTGCTGACAAGGGCCTCACAGTTGAATCCTATATGGATTTTTCTTGACTACGGTGTCTTAGGCTGTCTGCTCCCTGCAGGAACCCATTATCAAACCATAATAAAGACATACCGAAATGCGTGCTGGCCAGTTCTATCGTCACCCATGGATAGGATGCTTCTGTGTTGCAGAGTCAGCATCAGAAAGGGACTAGAACGTGTATTCAAGTTGCCTGGCTGCTGAGAAGTGATTCCTGGTCACTTGGGAACCTTTAACACCTGTTACTAGCACTGCGAGCCTGGGAGTAGGTCTGGGTTCAGATTTGAGGCTTACAAGTGTCCAAGCCTTTGTTTCTTTTTTTGTAAAGTGTGTGTGTGTGTGTGTGTATGTATGTGTGTGTGTGCATGTGTAAGAGAGATATGCAATGATGGCATGTGTGTGAGGTCTTGTGTGTGTGCATGTATGTTTGTGCATGTATGTGTACCTGTGTGTGTGTGTGTGTGTGTGTGTGTGTGTGTATGAGACATGCATTGATGGCATGTGTGTGAGGTCATGTGTGTGTGCATGGGTGTTTGTGCATGTATATGTGCCTGTGTGTGTGTGACGTGCATTGATGGCACGTGTTTAAGGACGTAGGAGGACAACTCTTGGGATTTGTTTTCTCTTTCCACTGTGTCTGGATTTGAGGACTGAGGACTCAGATTCCCAGGTGTAGAGGCACAGAGCCATTTTGCTGGCCTCAGGCCTTGGTTCTCTTTGTGTCTGTTTTAACTTGGGGCTGTGATAAGGAGAACTGCAAACGTTTACAGCCCACAAAGCCCTTAATCCTCAGTAGGATGGGGTGGGGCAATGAAACAGATGTCTTCCCTTTCATCTTCATCTTGTAGAAGTAGGAGATGAGTGATGTCAGCCATTACCTGGCTTACAGGATCAGAGGGGATGGAGGCCAAGGCCTAAGTGCTTAGGCAGGGCTGTTGTGACAGGGGAACTGCACAGCCACATGACACCAACAACCATTTTCTCTTGGCTCAGCAGTTAAGCACAACATGGTTTGCAAGTGTGCGTGGAACATATAGGCTTCCTGGACCTTAGACCTGCATGTCCATGTAAAACTCCTGCTTGTGCCACCCAGAGCCAGCAGGTGGCAGTAAAGCACTTCGGTTTAATAAAATGCGGCTGTCAGGCTGCTAGGAGGCCCCTTCCCGCATCCCCATGTTTCTTAATACAACTTTACAGGACTGCCCGCATGCACTCACTCACTGCGTGTCTGTCCGCTGTGACTGCCGCTGCTGCAATGCTACAGTGTCTAGTTAGCTTTACTCTCTGGCCCTGTATAGAGGAAGCATGCCAATCCCCACGTCAACTCCCAAGAGGGGCATTCTTGGCTTGCTCACTTGGCTGGAAACCGAACTGAAAGCGAGGAAGTTAACAACACAAAGTCTTCTATGTAACAATGACATGAGGAAAAGCATGGTATCATCTTCTTTTGAGTCAGGTTTGCAAAGAGTGTCTACATCAAAAGTCCCTCTAGTTTTTGTGGTTTTCTCTCATACCCTGTCAATGCTGTGAGGGGGAGGTACTACAGAGGAAAACGAAAGGAAAACATAGCTGCTAACAGACTGTGTCAAGGTGAAATGCAGATGATATGTTAATCCTGCACTCCCAAGTGATGCTGCTTCATATCGCTTCTGACCTCAGAAATACAATCTCCTATCATGAGCCTGCCCCTTCTTTCTGGTAAATTACACCAATTGTACTACTAGCCAATTTGATCATGGACTTTCTTGAAAGATAACTGTTTGTTCTAATTCTTTTTTGAAAAGATGTCACCAGTCCTCTGAAGCTTCATCGGACAGAGACTTTTCCCACCTACCGGTCTGAGCACTGACAGCAACTGCCAAGGGCTGTTAGCACATTTGTGCTGTGTCAGCCACAGATCCATATGCCGGAGGACACGGAGGGACAGCCAGGGAGAGTGCAGAAAGAAGAAAAGCAGCTTCACGCCCTGCAAATGTGTGTGGCCATGGAAAACGCTGCGCTACAACACGTGTATATATATTTTTCCCTTTTTTTTTTTTTTTAAAGATACAGTCCTAGCCTCCTGGAAACACGCTGGATAATATTGGCCCACCCTGTTTTTATAGCTGGACAGGATGAGTCAGTGTCGCAACTACAGACTGATTTTCTATTGTTGACAAGGCCCTGGTGTGCTCCTCTGAGTCTGCCCTTTTGTGGATTTGTGTGGTTTTCCTTGTGTTTCAGTTGTATGACAGTCGGTATGGACAATAAAATGCCTCTTCATTATTTGTTATTTCTTTACACACTATTCCTCATTCTGGCTCACTTGTGAACCCATATTTGCTTGTATTTCCAATGAATTCTATCAACATTTCTGCCCACTCTTTTTAGTGAAGACACCTCTCAAAGGACCCTTTATTATCACCTACAAGGCAACATCCACTCCTACTACTGCTCACATAAAGCTTTTAAAATGAGCAACCATGGCCATCCACGTGGTCCTTGGATTCTGGTGACAGTTTTCTCTATGCCCTTAGTGTCACTGGATGGTGGATACAGTGGGAACAGAGTTCTGCGCTGTTTGTGACGAAAGTCCAGCCATGGACACACCTGTCGATGCATTCACTAAGCAGACCTGGAATCTATTAGTTCCCAGTGCTCTGCTGGACTCTGGGCATGTGGAGGTACCAAGACTTGGCCTCCCTTGCCAAGAACCTTAATCCCTTCCAGAGGATAGAATCAAGGAGATAGCAATGCTATTACGGTGCCTAGTGGCACCTGTCGGATGGACCTCAGGGGTGATGGGCTTCTAAAGAGAAGCCATCCTGTTCTCCAGGCCCCCACCTTGTTCACTGCCGTGTCCAGTGGTAGTTTGCCAGTACAAGACACGATTCTGAACTAAATTTGACCTTCATGTCAACAGTGCTTAAACAGTTTTTATGATGGAAGTGGGGTCTGAATACCACATGAGACACAGGTATGTTTCAGTGTCCATTGAGTATCTTGAATTCAAATTGGCCTCAATCGCCTGATGTGTTTCTTTGCTGAGTCTGAAGGCTACAGTGCCTGGCCCTAGAGCTGAGCCTGGCACACAGCCTGCACTCCTGATAGATGTGTGTCAGATGGACAGAGAAATAGAAGCTCAGATTCATAACCATGGAGTGGATTCTTTCTATGTGAGAGGAGAATTTACCTTGAAGGCATACTTCTGCACGCCGGGTCCCTCTGAAATCATTGTTTTCACGGGAAAAGAAGAAACCGACCTAGAGTTTCAGGGAAAAAAATTATAGAAGCCCCCCACAAGAGCCTTAAAGGCCCTATTGTTGTTTGAGCTATTCTAGAAGGGCTCAGAAGGGGAGGTAGGCAATATTGTAACCCTGTATCTCTGGCCTTGCTAAAACCCAAGTCTGCTGAGATAAACTCACAGCTTATGGGAGAACTAGGATGCCAGGACACTGCTGGTCAGGACTTTTCTAAGGGTGAGCAATCTCAGGAGAGAGGACTGAATTCAGCTAACCATTTGTGAATGGATTAGGGCCACATTAGTGGCTTGGTCCTGTTGGCCTTTCCCAGCATGCATCTGCATTCTCTGGATTCTCTGCTGCTGACCGCGCCCCCTCCCATCATTCTTTCCTCTTCCTTCTCCCAGATGTGTTCGTTCTCATCTTTTAAAAATGTGCTTGGCCGTGTACACTTAGCACCTCTCCTGCTGCTCATTTTCCTTCTGGCTGTACCTGGCTTTTCTTTTCCTTTGCTTTGCTTTTCAAACGGTCTCATAAGCGATTCTCCTAGATTCCCTCGGCCTTGGCAGACAATGAGGAGATTAAGTTGAGGAGGAGATAAAGGAAAGGGAACGAAAGAAATAATTATAATTTTAATGAAGTCGAAATTGCCAAAGCGAGTCTCAAGCTAATGATGTGCAGAGCACTGTTGCTGAATGGAGTTAGTGGCCAGCGAGGTCTCTTTGGAGATGTTTAGGGAAAGAAACTTTGATAAGGATGAGGCTTCTGTTAGCCACACCGGCCCTGGATTCCATTGTCAATATTTTAGTTATTTTGTGTCATTCACTACCGCCAACAGCTTTGTGAACTAAATTCAGTTAGCATGCCCATTTCATCTACAGTCAGTCTCAAGCAGAATGCATAGACTAACCATTGCACCCATGGGTGTGCACCCACTAGGCAGGAGACTCAGATTAGCACGTGGGCCACCAGATTCTCAAGCTTGTACTCTTAAGCTCCCAAGACAGGCAGCCTGGGGGCGGAGACAGCTTCCTCCAGAAGGGACTACAATGTAGGTACCTTGGGCTTTGAACATCAGGTGTCCTGCGTTACCTTCCTGTTGGAAAGCAGGCTGAGACGATTGGTATGGCTGTTGTAATGAAGCTTTCCTCATAAGCACAAAGGGCAGACCCACCCTCCCATGTTGTAGCTGCCAACCTCTGTGCCCAGTCTGGATAACAAGAGCCCCACATACTGTCTTTGTTAGACTTTCAGGCCATGCCACGGGACACTTAGCACGCTGCTGTCAGCCCTTCTGTCACTGGAATGCTGGTTTGAGCTGAGTTTCGGTTTTGTAAATCTTCCCCTCCAGGGTGAAGGTAGACGTGCAGACGCGGCCAGTGGACAGCTCTACTTAGAAATCATTAAAACTGGATTCAAATGCACATGCCAGTGCTGCCAATACCAGGAACTGGGCGACTAAACTAGGGGATGCTCTGTTGACTCAGTTGGTGTTTTAATTGTACACCAGGGCAGGTGGCCTTGGTGTTGTTTATTTGAAGGAGAAGTGGAGGACAGGAGGGTAAGCTCTATATTGTGATGGTCAATAATGTGCTGAAAAAAAGACCCCAGACTCAAATAGTATGCAAACAACAAAGATTTTATTCTATGGAACCCAGCATGCTGGGATCACCATTCAGAAAAGATAGCACACCCAGGTGAGCTTGTGGGTCTTTTAAAAGGCTTTTAGGGGAATTCCTAAGGAAGAGGCGGTTAGGTAATCATTAGCATGTTGGGATCACCACTCAAAAAGGATGGTCATGGTGACACCTGGTTAGCTCGGTGAGCTCACAGGCTCTTTTTACAAGCATTTAAATCCCAAAGGGGTTAAGTAATCATTTAAACTAGAAAGCCCGGGCAAACTGAGCAAACACAGGTTACTCAGGCCAGGTCATGAGTTCATCATAAGGCAGATTTCCAGACTGGCAGTCTAAGTTTCTTAACCAATTATACCAGCAGTAAGAAACCATCTTTAATTAATGCTATTTTCCTCTGGCCAGGTCATGGCCATCTCTGGTTGGCTGCCCACTCTTTGCAGCATTTCCACTGACTGCTCAACCCACCTCCGAAGAGTGGAGGCCTAGGTCTGCTCTGAACTAACAGACACTGAAGCCAGTTGCTAGACTTATTTAAGCAGGCCTCGTAGTATGCATTTTCCTTTGCGTGCTCTGCCCATGTTCCACCCAATGCCACACCCATACCCCACCTATGTTCCACCCATGCTCCTCCCATGCTCTTTCCATGCTCAGCCCAAGGTTGTAAAGATCTTTTATCCACTTGAAAGCAGAGCACACAGAAAACATCCAAACACCAAGGGATGGCTTACAGTTCTGGAATTCAATAACAGAATTCTGGAATTCAAGTGTTAATTTAGATGCCTCTATGGGTGTGCCAGGTTACACACTGACTATACCCAATTCAGAGGCCTAATTCATGAGTTCATGATTGCCAACTGTTTAGCCAATTGTTTAGGAAACAGTAAAAAGAAAACACCAAAGATAACATACACTTTTATGGTGGGATATTCTATTATTTTGTGGAACAACATTTTACTTTTGACAGAGGAGGCACCGTGTGTGTGTGTGTGTGTGTGTGTGTGTGTGTGTGTGTGTGTGATATGAATGTGGTTCCTGGACCCCCATGTCCAGGCCAGAACAGGGTATCGAGTGTCTCCCCTACATCATTTTGATTTTACCCTCCAGATAGGGTCTGTCACTACCAGTAGCTCTTGGAACCCTCCTTCTTGACCCCAGGGTTGTGTTATAGGCACACACAGCCACACCTTAGTTTTTATATATGTGGTGGGAATTCAAGCACTTCTACCAACTGAACCATTGCCCCAGCCCCAGGGTCCAACTCTTAGCAGAGAAACATCTTCCCTCATTGCTAGACCATGAGCATTTGGGTTTAGGTTCTCGTGGATTCTGTAGATTGAATTCGGGGTGGAAGTGTGATAGCTAATGCTGACACACTTCAATGCAAGGTCTCTGAACCACTCTACTCTTGTTCAGCCCAGTGGGCACAGGACTGCCTGGTGATTCCTTATAGCTGAGTCTATGTGAAAGCAAGGTGTTGTCATCCACACTGTCACCAGCCAGATGTTGGTAAGACATTCATTCCATGGCTGGTGGTGGAGCCCAAATCTACCCTTTGAATAGCCATCTCCAGATAACCTCAATGCACTTGGTATGTGATATCCGATCCACTCTAAGGAACCTGGGGAGGTCTGAGATGGAGAGCGCCCACCAGCTGCAGACTGACAGCTAGGTGTGGCCATTCATCAGCTGGCTGTGCCACACGTTTGATTTGGGAACTCAAGTAGGTGCCCTGAGAGCCCCAGCACCCAGATTTCTGTGAGTGGAGCTGCACACAGGCAGGGAAGATGTGTTGTGACTATAGCTCTCCAAGTGTCTCCTGCGTGGCATTTCCAGTACCTCTGCCTGTTTTCTTTGTTGCTATAACAACTAACAAGGAGACTGGGTTTGACTTTCTTTGTTGCTCTGAGATGCCTCGAGAGCAAAGCTGCCTGCACTGCTCCTTTTTTTTTTTTTTTTTTTTGAGGGAGAAGGCCTAGGAGACAGACACTCTGGCGGAAAGCACAGCCCAGCTGGGAAAGGCAGGGCTGGGAAGGTGGTGAGAATCCAGCTGTTGCTAATGATGAAGGCCTTGAGCCACCCACCTGTCAACCATCAAGCCTGCTTCCCTCCCCCTCCCCTTCCCTCCTGAACACAGCAGCAAGCTTTCTTTGCCTTTGGCTCTTGGTAGAGCTGCTTTCCTTTCCCTTCCCAAAGCACATGTGTCTCAGATCCACAAGTACTGCAGGCTGGTATTTTTGTTCCACATTTTGCCAAGTCTTCCCTGCTCCTCCTTGCAGTGCTACTGCGGTTTTTGTTTTTGTTTTTGTTTGTTTGTTTCTTTTACATTTGCATTCTCACATTGGAAACCCTGAAGGGCTAAGGGCTTCGATTCATCACCTGGTTGCTTATTTATTTTCTCAGTGGTTACTCTCTAGGCCTTCAGTGGCATGAATAAGGGATGGAGGTCGTGAGGTCCAAGCTCCAATGCCAGGAAAGGAAGAGGGTCAAAAAAGGACTGGCTCTTGAATAGATGTCCAGTAGCCAAGGAAAGCTAAGGCATACTTTACCAGCATGCGAACAGCCTCCAGCAGATACCCATTGACACATATGGACCTCACACAGGCAGGTTCAGGCACACATGTTAACCATCACTGAGGGCACAAAGTGGGTAGGTGTATAGGCATAACACACACACACACACACACACACGCTCACAGAACTGCGTTCTGCCAAAATAGCTATATCACAGATTTCATCACATTTGGGGTCCCTGGTCAGTCATTTGGTGCTAAAAGAGCCACCTAGATGGATGGCAAGTGCCAGGCATATGTTGACTGACTCATACCTGATACCCTTATCAGCACCATGTTATCTAAGCATAAACTTGTCCCTAAGGCCTTCTGTTCTCAACAGAGGTCCCTATAGGGAAGATCTGCAAACTCTGGTCCTAGGCTAGCCTGCACTCTGCTTTTCTAAATAAAGTTTTATTGGCACACAGTCATGCTTGCTTGTTTAGGCAATGCGCATGGAAAGCTGCAGGAGGATTCCTCTGTACTCTAGACTGGTTCCCACAGTCCTACTCTAAAGAGCTGATTGGCGTTCAAGAACCAGCTGGTCATCTGGGATTCATACTGCTGCAATACGTCATTGGTCTTACTTGAGAAATTAAGGTCCTTTCAGGAGCCAAACGGCTGATATCTTCTTGAGCAGACCTGTTCTGCTCACTGTAGAGGGCCTAGAAGATTCTTATCTTTACCTATTCCTTCAAAAGTGGTGAGTGGTCTGTTAAGAATATACTCCAGACCAGCATGGCTTGATGACTGTAAGGGTACAACACTGCATATGTATATGTGGATGTAGCAGCAATTAATGAAGAAAGACGCCATCAATTTGAAAGAGCGCAAGGGGAAGTGTGTGGTAGGGTTTGGAGGGAGAAATGACGTACTCACATTATCTCAAAATCAAAAGAAAAATTAAAGACTATAAAAGGTTAACTGGCAATGAAAAAGGATCTTAGATCCAATACAGAGGTGGCTGACAAAAGGCAGTAGCAGACTACGGACTACGGACTACGGGTGGCTCAGGACACATTTGCTTTGGGGTCTACAATGCTCCCAAGTCTCTACAATCATGGCGACCCAGTCAAGCAGCCTGGAGAATCTTCTGCACGGGGGTGGGCTTTCCAGGCAACTACAGAGCCCATGTTTACCCTAAGCCCAGTCTGGCTAGCTCCCAGGATTCCTGAATCAGTCCTGGTGTGGTCTCTCTCCTTATGGGTAAAGCAGGCTGCAGGGAGCTAAGGGCTGTTTCTTTAATTTCCCCAATCATTTCTCTGTGCTCTTGTGGGAGCTTCCCCACCCCGGACCTGTTCACTCTTTAACCCTTTCTGTCCAGTCAGTTATTAATTGACCTCAGCTGACAGCACCCAAGCAGCTCCTCTGGGCAGCTAAAGTGATTGCATTAGGGCTCAATAAAGCACTTATTTTCTTCACCATTTGGTCTTCTTTGAGAGTTGTAGGAAGGAAAGAAAGGAAGAGGAACATTTGGTTATCAAAGGGAGCCAGGTCCCAAATTTACTTTCCTTTAGCTGTCATGCAAATTTCCAGCCTGCGGACTCAGGACACTTTGAAGATAAGAATCACTGATGCTCCCGAGGGAGGCTTCCTGGGGCTTCTGATGATTCTGTGATTTAACTGCAGAAGGAAGAAAAGAGCAGAGAACAATAGCAGAAACCTTGCTGGCCACGTGGCTTGAAAGCCAGCCTCTAAATCTCGTCCTTTCTTGCCAGGAGGAAATACAGGTTAGGAGACAGCAGGTCAGATGGGGACTGGGCGGGATTTCTCCTGGTGCATTCTAGATGTCCCTTGGGGTTTATTATTAGGCCTAAACTTATTATTACGGCACTATTCTTTAACCCACTAGCAATCAATCAAGAGACAGACATCTGTTATATTTTAAAATAGCCTTAGTTAACAGGGCACATATTAATCCCCTAAACTACTTCCCATAGTGGGGCAGGTACCCCATACCTGCCTCAATCCATGCTTCTAATAATTTCTGTCAAGCTACCTCCTACCCATAATCGCAAATACTTGCAAATTATCATTATCTGGGCCAAGTCTTCATCCACACCAGCCATGCGCTTCTCCTCTACCCAACCCATGGTGCAGGCTTCTTCCTCTCCTCTTCTCTCCTCTCCTTCTCCCTCTTCCTCTCCCTCTCCCTCTCCCTCCTCCCCTCCCCTCTCCTCCCCTCTCCCCTCCTCTCCTCACCTTTGTTTTCTCTTCTCCCCAAGATTCTCTCTGTCTCCCCAAGCCCTGGAACCTTAGCCATGCCTATCCCATTTACCCTGCCCAGGTGTGATGGCCTTTTATTGGTCAAACAGGTTAGGCTCTTAGGCAAAGTACAGGTGGGGCAAAGACAACAAACAGTAATTAGCATCAAAATACGCCAGACCAACCTCTAACACGGAAGAGAAAGTTGGAAATGGGCCCAAGAAGGAAAAGGAGCCCATCCCTCTGGAGTCTGGCTCAAGCTTCTCCTGACAGTTAA
This sequence comes from Acomys percivali, assembly GCA_907169655.1. Lineage (NCBI taxonomy): Eukaryota > Metazoa > Chordata > Mammalia > Rodentia > Muridae > Acomys > Acomys percivali. The sequence continues at coordinate 64,000,291 of OU015742.1, read as the reverse complement.
CAATCAAGAATTCCTGCACAGTTAACAATGTTTGCTTTCTCCCTTCCCAGTTGCTAACTCCCACCCCCTCCCCTGCCAGTACCATCCCCTCCCATCACCTGCTTCAAACCTGTGCTTAAAATGCCTTTAACAAACATGGCTCCCCTGAGAACCACCCTGTGCTCCCAGTTTGGGGTGCTTCATTCTTTCCCTTAGAGCATTTCTGTTTTTAATGAACACAGACTCTGCTTCTTACTGGCTTATCCTGAAATTCTTTTCTGCATCAAAGCCAAGGATCTGATTTTAGCTGGGCTGGTGGGTCCCTAAAAGGTTAAGGGAGTTCCCTGGTGTGCCTCTGTCCCCGCCCCTCCAAGTGCTGTGGACTAACCCACCCATTTTGCTTTGTAAACTTGGAGCCTCCCAGTGCACGCACCATGTGGGACCTAACACGGGATGCTCAGCTCTATTTGCAGCTCACCTAAGCCAATTTGCTTGGATTGTTGTTGAATCAATAGCTTTTACTAGTCAGAGATCCCTGAGGGCAGGTGGCTTTGACCCCAGACACAATCACCAGAGGCTATAGAGTAAGCTGCCCTAAATTTCCAGACATCTGCTAATTGTCCTCAGCCATTGAGCATGGAAGAAGGGGCATTCATAGGGAGCTTGCTGCACTTTCTCCCTTCTGCCCATACTGTGTGGGAGGACATTTACTGGAGGCAGGTGGGGAATATTCTAGCACTGAGTTTCAGCTGAGGGTCTCTTGGGATAAGCAAGCTGTGAGGGAATTAGGAGAGGGGCCAGAAAGTTAGAGGCAACTTAAAAGTTTCCAATGCTAACATTTCAGAGTCCTCGAAACATACTCCCTGCAAGGCATAAAAGCAAGCCGGAAGAGCAGCAGAGCCTTCAAACTGAGCAGCATGCTAAAGGGTAAATGGAGGACAGTGCACAAGTCATTCAGTCCTGGGCTGAGGCTAACAGAAGCCAGAATCGTAAATCTGGCAAGCTCTCTCCTGTCTCAAACATCCATCCTGAATTTGAAGCTATACAAAACAATACTTAGCTGACCAGAAATTAAAAGGAACAGTAATAAAATATGGTTGATTATTTCTTTCTCAATTGGCCAAGAAGGAGAAATGTGGTTGCCTTGGCCAAGGTGTACATCATGCTGGGCAGAACACGGTTCACACACACTCTTCAGTGACCAAGACTGGAGGTCCCTTGTTTTTATTTTGTTTTTCTTTTCCAGTGTCCCCACTTTGACCCTACAAGGTGTCACTTTCTAATTCTTCTATGATTAAAATTCTCACAGCTGTACAGAAAAAGAAAGGTGGCTGGGAGTCTGCAGCTAGTCCAGGAGAGAGGAGTCCACGGATAATTGGGAGATAGTGGCTGTCCAGTTAAAGGGAATTATTCACAAGTTTCATGGCCTTTACTTTCATGTTTCTGGTTAGATACAAATGCTCATGATATGTGGAGTTTTCTAGTTTTTAAGTGGAAATGGATAGAAAGAAAATATTGTGCTGTTGTAATTTGTTGGAGAGGCAAGGACATAAAAAAAAAAAATCTGGGGACAAAGTTATCAGGAGGCCCTGCATTCAAACTTTTCAAGTTAAACTGTGCTATTACCATGATCTATTGATTATATAGATTGTCCATTGTCCATTAATGTTACTCTGAGGTGAAGGGAGGTGATGTGGTACCCAGGGCTCCCGTGACTCCTGAGCTTGGGGTGGAGGAGGGGGATCTTCCTTCAATTTCTTTTGCTCTTTTCATCACTTCATATTTTTTGCTCCCCCTATCTTCACTAACCTACTCTGATACTTTAAAGTGCTGGTGCCCGAATCCATCTTCTGTAGCTGACAGCGTGGGAAGTTTTATCATAGGCCTGACAGTCCAGTAAATGCCTTTGTCCAGATTTTATGAATAAATGGAGGGTAAGATGAAACTTGACTGTAGCTATCTGGAAGCACAGGACATTTCACAACCTTGGTCTCTTGGTGAAGGTCCCTTCAGTCAGTTTTTTTTTTTTTTTTTTCTTATTCATCAGCCTTCATAGAGAAACCCAAACTAATATGAAATTGCTTTTGTGCTGTGACATTATTGGATATGTAATCTCTAATATCTGTCAAAAAACCTGCAAGATGCATTCAGGTGGTAGAGGCAGATTGAATCCAACTCTTAAGTAGTGACAAACAGCTATTGATGACAGGTGTCTGGGAGTGAGAGGGAGGGAAGGAGGGAGGGAGGGAGGGAGATAAAGGACATAATTCAAGAGGGAATAGAAAATGCTTTTCTTGGTCTGAGAGGTCATTCCCTGAAGGTCCATACTGTGGACCATGCAGATGAAGTACATACAGTCACAGACAGTGGCCCTGGTCGTCACAGGTTCTGGCTATGCAGTCCCAGGCTCTGGGCTACGCAGTCCCAGGCTCTGGGCTACGCAGTCCCAGGCTCTGGGCTACGCAGTCCCAGGCTCTGAGCTACGCAGTTACAGGCTCTGGGCTATGTAGTCCCAGGCTCTGGGCTATGCAGTCCCAGGCTCTGGGCTATGCAGTCCCAGGCTCTGGGCTATGCAGTCACAGGCTCTCGGCCATCTGGTTAGAGGTATATGGCTGAGTCTTACCTTCCTCTGACTGTCATGTAACTCTACATAACTCCAATAAGGAATCAAGCAGTTGTGCCTCTGTTATCCCTTTAAAAAAATCTATAAAGCCAGCTCATCAGTCTGTTGTTGTGACTGCCATGTGATGTCTGTCTCTGGCATAAGCCTTTCACACATTAGGTCTCTGGAAAGCTTGCCTGTTCTGGAGCAGTGTATGTAAAGAATGGACCTCTCTTCTGCCCTTGGGTTCACGGCAGAGGTTTATGTGGTAAACGAACAGGTTAGGAAGAGAAAAACAGACACATTTATTTACCAAATACTATGTGAAAAAGTAAGCGAAATGGAGACCCCAAAAATTCAGGTAAATCTGTGCATGTTTATGGTTCATCTAAGTGTTCTGTGACATGAAATCTGAATGCTAGGAGACTCCAAATGAAGCCGAATAGACACTGACATTTGTTCGCTAATCACCATAGGCCTTGACTCTTAAATAATCAGCTTCAGTTGGCATAGCTTCCACACTTCCCTAAGCCTGGTTTTGTGTGGCCTGGCAAATGTACAAACATGTCATCACGTCTACAACCGAGATATCAGGATCTAGAACATCCCATGTCCTCGAGAAGTTCCCTCTTGATTCTTGTTCATCAGTTCCTTCCAACTTCTGTCCCGTGAAATCATTTACTGGGTTTCTCCCCCTCATAGTTTTGTCTTTCTCACAATAAGATAGTCAGTGATTTTTAAACGGTGGGTGAGATGAGACTATTGAGTTGTAATAATCACGTTGTTTAGTATAATGAAGTTAGACAGGGAATACCAGAGTGAACCACACTTCATGAGAAGGAGTGAGCTTTCTGGCATTTTGGTCCTACGTGAGTGGATGTGTTCCTGGGCTTGTCCTGTATTTCCTATCGTATGTCACACTTTGGAAAAGCACCACACCGTTCTTAATGGTCCTATTGAGGGTAGCAATTGATTTTCTTATTTCTCTGACCACATACCTGGAAAGAATCAACTTAAGGGAATAAGGTGTATTTTGGCTCACAGTTTCAGAGGGATTTGCCATAGAGTAAGGCACTGCAGCAGCCTGCCCTGCAGTGGTATAAGAGATAGCTAGGACCTCTTACCTGCCCACATCTTGATGAAGGAAACATAGACTGAGCAGTGAGCATGGCTAGACTGTCAAACCACGAGTCACCTCCCACTTCCACCGCAATCTACCTCCACTGTCTCCTGAAGCCCACCTGCTGGGACCCCACAGTGAGGTGCAGGAACCTATAAGAGACTCTTATATTCACACACTAAGTCTAGTGGAGTCTTGAACATGAGCTCAGACAGTTGGTAAGACTGCGGAAAAGAAAGGACAAGGAGAAGCACAATTCAACAGCCCCTCCTTGCTTAACTTGTTGTTAACATTACCCACTTGGCCTCAGCCCTACATGCAGGGCTGCCAAAAGCTGCAGGCAGCATGTGACAACGTTCCCAAATAATGTGGCTAAGAGAGTGGGCTGCAGCATCATACCCAGATTTTTGTCCTCACCCAGTTACTCCAGGGGCCTTGACCTTAACCTGAACTCCTGGCCTCTCTGGTGTCTAAGTTTCCACTTCATGTAGTACTGACCATGATATCAACTTCACAGAGTCTCAGTAAAGGCATGGTGGATCAGGCTGGCTGGTTTCTGCCGTGGCAGCTCTCTGTGCAGTGGGTGTAGGATGTTAGTGCTTTCCTGGTGGTATGACACCCTTTCCTTCCCTTGCGACAACCAGAAGCATTTCTAGACATTGTCAGATAGCCTGTGTGTGGGGGTGGGGGCACAGATTAAATAAAAATGTCCCTGCTCATAAATGACATTCTCCTCCATCAGCTGTACAATGATCATATGCATATAGGGGATACTAAGAGAAGGGGTAGGCAGCACTGGTTCAAGCAGCTGAAGGGTCCAATATCCTCATGGTGGACCCAGCGAGCTGACTTGAATCTTAAACCAAAGCTTGTATCCCACAGCCAGACTCCCTGGCATTGCCTCTGTGCTGAGCCCCTTCTGCCTTGGTACCCTAGAGTGAGTCATGCAATCTGCCCCTGTTTGCTAATTTAGAAAACAAGAATAGCAGCCATCCTTCTCTTCCTGAGCTTATGTGAGATGGTAGTGTAACATGCATATAGTGTTGAGGACAGTGCCTGGAGCAGTTATCACTCAGGGAATGTGAGTCTTGGTTCACAGCAAGGATGCTGATTTAAATAGACCATGAGCCAATGCTGCATGAGTACAAGCCTTACTGTGACCAGCTCACTCACATCTCTCAGTTGAGCATGGAAAAAAATCCCATAAAACACTCAGTCCTGGGCCAGCTGTACACCCCCCCGCCCCGGGTTACATGCCACACAACCCAACAGAGTGGTGACTATCTATTTAGTTGGAACTTATTAGTAACATGGTCCACAGTTGGCATGTGACAAACATTGGTACTTGGTGCATTTGTGCAGTGTGCATGTTCGCGTGGGGGGGGGGGAGTATATGGGAGCAGGGAAAACCTTTAAGTGTTGTCCTTAGGTGTTATCTACCTTATTTTGAGACAAAGTCTCTCACTAGTCTGGAATTCACCAAGTAGACTGGGCTGGCCTGTTAGTGAGCCTCTGAGCATCCTGGTTTAAGCACTCAACATGCCAAGCTGTTTTCTTTTTCTTTTTTTTTTTTTTTTTTAACATGGGTTCAGATGTTCCAACAATTCTTCAAGCTTGAAAGGCAAGCACTTTACAGACTGAAATATATCCTCAACCCCTGACAACTCCCCACCCCTTTTTCAAACCAACAATATTTCTCAGTAGTAAGAGTTCAAGCCAAGCTGATCACACAATCCCACACTGTGAGAAGCAGCTGTGATTGAGGCTTCAGGTCATCAGGCCAGCCCAGAACCAAGAGGCATGCTTGGCCTGGGGTAAAACTTGCACAAAGCTTTCTGTTGAGAGACAAATCCTTAAGATGATACTTAGCCAGCAGGTAAGATTTAGCCCAGCGAAAGGAGATGTGAACCACACACCTTTTTCAGTGACCTAGAAAACAGCCTCAGAGTCTTGTGCTAGACAATAAGTGATTTATATGAATAAACATAGCCTGCAGAAGTAGGCGCCGTGGATACAGGCCATGACTCCATGGCTGTGTTCCAGTTTTCCCAGCAGTCACAGAGGACAGAATGGCCCACATGATCTCAAAACACTACCCTGAACTTCTCAGTCCTCAGCGAGGCTGAAAATTACCTGAACTTAAGTAGTTCTGTGGTTGTTTCATTCCTACATTGGGTCCATAGATTCATTTTGCCTTGTAGAACTTAGGGCTGATGAAGCAGACAATGACTGTCTACCCTAACTTCATTTTTCTCCTAAGAAATAACCCCAGTTTTGTTTTTGGAAAACCAATGATTATATCTGAAAATAGTTTGCTAGATTCTCTGAAGTGTGATGAACACAGTAATGGCAAAGATGTGTGCAGAAGTCCCAGAAGAAGGCCCCTCTGTAAAACAAACACAGTCACAGTCTCCTTTGTCTTTCTTAGGATGCAGATGGATGTCTGGAAGTGGTGAAGCCTTTTGCTTTCCCAAGGCACAATGGTGCTTGGTAAAGATGCCAGAGATAAAGTTAGAAAGATCTTGGGTCCTTGCTCTTGGGAAATGGCTATCTAACGATGAAGAACAATGTTATGATCCCAGAACTGATGTAATTGTTGGGTACGTGTGGTGGTCCACCTATAATTCTAGTATCAGAAGGCAGAGAAAGAGGGGCTCCTCAAAGCAAACTGTAGCCAATATCAGCATGCTCTCATTTGGACTGAGAGATCCTGTTTCATTGACTAAGGTGGAAGACCAAATGAAAATGATTCCCAATCAATACCCACACTTATACACACATTGTATACCCCCCACACTAAAATAAAAAGAAGAAAAACTTATTATTGTTCATTTTCTATAGTATATGCACTCTAGTGTGTCTTAATTATTCTTCTATTGCTGTCCTAAGACACCATGACCAAGGCAACTAATAGAAAGGAGCTTATTGGGCTTACAGTTTCAGAGGGTGAGTCCATGGTCAACGTGGTGGGGAATATGGCAGCAGTAGGAAAGCATGGCACTGGAGCAGTAGCTGAGAGTTTACATCTGATCCATAGGGATACAACAAAAAGAAAGCAAGAGAGCTGGGCATAGCATGGGCTTTTGAAACTTCAAAACCCAGCCCCAATGACACACCTCCTCCAGCAAGGCCACACCTTATAATCCTCCCCAAACAGTTCCACTATCTAGGGAACAAGCATTCAAATATATGAGCCTATGGGGGTCATTCTCTATTTATTTGTTTTTAATATTTTAAAAAATTGTTCATTTATTTGGAAGAGAGGGTGCAGGGTCTCACTATGTAGGTCACAATGACCTTGAACTTCTGACCCTCTTGCCTCCATCTCCCCAGGACTGGGATTGCAGGTATATGTGATTATGCCCTGTTTATACAGTACTGGGGATTGAACCCAGGGCTTCATGCATTTTAGGCAAAAACTCTACCAACTGAGCTACACCCTCAGTCATTGCCAGAGTCAAAGTTCTATTGCTGTGATGAGAAGCTCTGGCCACAGCAAGTGTTATAAAGGGAAGCATTTACTTGGGTCTGTCTTACAAGTTCAGAAGTTTAGCCCATTATCATCATGGCGGGATCATGGTGGCAAGCAGTCGGGTGTGGCGCTGGAGAAAGAACTGAGAGCTCTATATCTGGATCAACAGGCAGGTGAGAGAACAAGTCATCAGGCCAGGCTTGAGTTTCTGAACTCAAAGCCCATCCCCAGTGACACACTTCCTCCAACAAGGCCACAGCTACTCCAACAAACACACCTACTCCAACAAAGCCACATGTCTTAATCCTTTCAAATAGTACCACTCCCAGTGACCCTATTCGGCCATTTTCATTCAAACTACCACACTCAGCAAACATAGACTTGACTGATCTCTTTCGGTTGTGTTTATCAAGCATGAACATGGCAGTCTTCAGTGGCATGGACTTACAGTTGTCACAGTCTCTCAGTGTACAGGCTTCCTGTTGACAAGGCTTTACACCACTGTCCAGGGCTCCTTCATCGAACACAGCAGATAAAGGGCAGGGCCTCAGCAGCCAATATTTTGACCGTATATATGTATTGTCAGAAAAAACATATACAACTTGGATTATATTCTTACACTAATGTAAACACACAATAAATAAAGATTTCATGCCTTTTCATGTAGGGAGGGGCTTGGGAAGTACAAGATTTTATAAGCTGTGAAAGTCACTTTGTAGCTCATATCTTTTCGTTTCAAAAGGAAATTTTCTCATTTCTTCCTCCTCATTTTTTTCTCCACAGTTTCTCATATATGGATAAAAGGAGATACATTTACATTCAAAAGGATTTGTGTGTGGGTGTACAGAGAGAGAGAGAGAGACAGAGACAGAGACAGAGACAGAGACAGAGACAGAGAGAGACACAGAGAGACACAGAGAGACACAGAGAAAGAGAGAAATGCAGATTCAAATGCTTTTAGCATCTCACAGAACTGGGTTTGAATTCCCACATGACTTTAGGCAAGTCCTATAATTTCTCTTGGTATCAACTTTATGCAATCAATTGACCAATTAATGTACAGCTCAAACAACAATTTGAACACCCACTGTAGAGCAGGCACTTTCTTAAAGAGGCAGCACTCGGAGGATTACAGGCAAATGCATATGGCCTTGTGGGGCCCAATGTCTGCTGCACACTTGCTACCTGGGAGATATTGTTTCATTGCTTTCACTTCAGCTGTGAGCTCCCAACCTCCTGCACAACACAGCATTCCCACTCCTGTTGCAGAGGGGCAGAAAGCTGGAATTATGAAAGCAGTTTTCTTGCAGACTCGAGTCCTCTATTGCAAAAGCAATCCCTTCTACCTGAATTTAATTAAGACCCAGGGCTCCTTCTCCCAGCCATTACAGTGCTGTCTTGGCCTCCTCCTTCTAATGATTTTGTTCTGTATAACTGTTTGTAAAACGCATTCTCCAAACAGGACAAGCAGAGTGCTTGGCACTTCTATTAATTCAAAGACCCATTTAACCAGCTCTCATTGGAAGAACCATCAGAATTTCTGATGGTTTATTTTTTTGTTGTTGTGAGGGGTGTTTCTCCCCCAGCTGTACGCTAACTCCTTTATATGTTTCTGTATGAAGAAAGCAATTGGTTATTGGAAAAATATCTATTTACTCATTATATTACACTGAGCCACATCAGAGCACATGGAGATTTTGTAGTTTGTTATGAAAGTGTCAAATATAATTTATATGTAAATATCCTATGCAAAGGGTTCCTTGTACTTTTTTTCCCCTAGTTCAGGCAGGAAATGCCCACTGAGTGAACTGAGACAGGCAGAATGATATATCCCATGCTGGCAAGAAAATACATGTATGCAAAGTTGCCAGAGAGAAGAAGAAAAGATTTCCCTTGGATCAATGTATTTAGATCCTGTATAAGAAGCACAAAGGTTTCTCTCCTTGAGGAGACAGAGACATATGACCCATCCCCTCTGGTGCCAAATAAGCCAATTTCCAACCTGTTTCTCCATGCCCGGGACAGAAGTTACAGAGACACTGCATGGAATGAGTGGCAGGAGGGGGGATTTGGAAGCAGAGATGTTTATGAGAGCAAGGGGTCCAGTGTTGCTGGGGAGAGTAGACAGAGATGAACGCGCAGTTGAAACCTGCAACCCAGAGACTGAGAGGTGGCAATTCAGAGAGCATCCAGCTTGTCCCCGACCAGGTTCCCATCAGGCAGCATGAGTGGCCTGGGAGGAGCTTCTGCCCTCACCTCATGGGCTAGCGTGGTTCCTCCCTTCCTGGCTTTTCCATCAGTGTTGGGAAATGCACCCTATCCTTGTGATGAAATGCAGAGGGTGCGATGAATCACTCATCCTCTCTATTTTCACTTTAGTTGGTCTGCCTGACAGCAATGATGCCTTGGGTGCTGGCAGCGATTGATGGAGATGTTGCCTTCATCTCAGTATCCATGGCAGCCACCGTCATCAATCACAGCACTCTCCTGGCAACTTGAGATGAAGTCTGAGGTTCTTATCATGGTTCTCATGACGTCCTGCAGATCTGCCTCTTGGGCATCTCCTGTCCGTACTATGTCTTTTGCATCCTCATCTCCTACTTTCTCCCTTAGCCTTCTCACTTCTCCTATGCTGGGTCTTTGCCCTTCCTCACCACTCCAGTGGGCTCTGCCAGGGCTGTTGCTCTATCTGATTGGTCTCTATCTCTGCCTCAGGCCTCTTCCACGTCTAATTCACACCCTTGGGCATGCTAATATGAATTCTAACCTGACATTCTACTTAAAAATCCTTTACTGATCTTGTAGGGGACCAGAGTCCTGTTCCCAGCACTCATGTTGGGTGGCTCACAACTGCTTCTAATCCCAGCTTTAGGGGATCGGGCTCCCTCTTCTGGCCTCCACAAGTTCCTGCACTCAAGTGCACATACCCATACATAGGCACATATGCTCAATTACAAATGAAACAAATCTTAAGAAAAAATGCCCTTACTTCTAGTCATATTCTGACTCACGACTTTCTGTTCCCATGCTTTCCCGTTTTGTACCGATCCTGTCCAGCGTCTTACAAAATTTAGCTCTGTTTAATAGCTTTGGCTCGTTGTGTTTTTCCTTTCTATTATATATGTTTCATGAGAGCAAAGATCTTTGCTTCATTTGCTGGCCTTTCGTGAGCACCCAGGGCAGTATCTGGTATATGATAGGCATTTAGTAAATATTTAAATAGGACAGACAGGAACAGTGCATAAAATTCTAGGCTTGTGTATGAGCAAATGTGTGCATGTATTTACATAGATACACATGTGCAGGTCTGTGAACAGTATGCATACATGTTCATACACACACTCCATCTTTCCAAATAGCTTAATAATAACTGTGAATATCAGGATCACGGGAGTTAGGGTAAATTGAATTCGTTTTAATGAATGTCAGTGTATGCAGCCTGGTATATGAACAGAATAAACAAATAGTTTTGTAACCTTTAAAAATACTTAAGAATAGTAAATTCTTAAATTCTGAAATTAAAAATTCCGAACTGTTTACTTAAACTTTGGTTTTTATCAAGCAGACTGGTTGAAGTGGGCAGCAGAATTGTCTTTCTAGAGATAGCTAAACACTTGTTTGCTGGGAGTCTCCCCGGACAATCAGTCCAATCAGCTCTGTGGGGCTCGGATGTCTGGGAATTTCCATGGAGGGCCACTGAGTCTCTTCAGCACCAGTGACTCCTCACTGAGTGTGCACTTGAATAAGCCTAGGAGTGCCTGACCGAGCCAAACTAGTGCTCATTGTCTCCCTTTCAGCTATAGCCACACATTTTTACTTCTTTGGAACTATTACATTCTATTCTTGTGCCATTGTTTATATTACTCTTGCCTATGTTTATTTTCTTGCTTAAAAATCCAGACAACTACAATATTAAAAAGGCAGAAATGAGCTGGGCTTGGTGGTGCACACTTTGAACCCCAGCACTCAGGGAGGCGGAGGAAGGTGGATCACTGTGAGTTTGAGGCCAGCCTGGTCTACAGGTGAGGCTACACAGAGAAATCCTGTCTTGAAAAGCAAAGCAAAACAAAACAAAATGAAAACCCAAAGAAGGTAAAAATGGGGCTGGGAAGATGTCTCAGAGGACCTTGAGTCAGTTTGCAACACCCACCTAGGGACTCCAAAGTGCCTATAACCACAGTTCCAGAGAATCCAATGCCCTCTGGCCTTTGAGAATACCTGCATCATGGTGTGTACACAAACTCATGCAGGCACACACACACACACACACACACACACACATACACACATACACAGAGTGAAAAAATCATCTAAAAAGAGACAGAAATGTATAAAAACTAATAAAAATGAGATAAAAGGCATTTGTACTCACTAGACATATAACCATATTAATATTTTGTAATTTACTTTGCTATTTCTATGTATGTGCAGATCCAGTTTTATTTACAATATAAGTGAATGATTTCTTTAAAAGAACAAAATGATAGGAGAATTTTTACATTATTGAAATTTCTAAAATTCATGCTTTTATTCATGTCTTATCTTTTATTATTGGGTTTTGCACAAAGCAGCCTTTGTTCTATACCACAACATTTAGGTGTTTTTCAGGATGTCTCCTGGTAGAAATGATGTTTCAGTGAGTGCGTATCTCCTGTTTTTAATCCCTGAGTCAAGGGAGTATATCACTGTGTTTTCAAAAAGTGTTCAATAAATCTGTGTTCTTTCAGCTGATTTTCACTATGCTGGTTTGACTGCTTCCTTGCTCTGAATAAATATTGCTATCAAGAAAAACAGATATTTTTTTCCTAAAGAGATGAGTCTTGAAGTCCTACCTGTAGGTCCAAGTGAATAACCCATCATTCTCCCTTCTGTAGCACGCTGGTGGGGAAGGGACAATACATTGTGTGCTGAGGAATTGGCTTTCTTTCAGGAGGGAACATTTGTGGGCAAACTACAACAGCTCCTTTCTTCTTCCAGGAACTTATTAGACTTTGGGTTAACTTCCTATCTCTGTCCTCCTGAATGCCTGATGAAGTGTAGAAGCCATTTGTGTTACTAGGCAACAGTGACCAAAGCAAAACTCAACATCCAGTCTAGCCACATACGGCAGTGGAGCAGCCATGGATGAACCATCACTGTGTGATAGGGTGCTTCTTCGTATGAGGATGCTGACCATGAGGGGCGTCCCTTGAGTGGAACCTGAACTCCTACTCCAGAGAAGCACATCATTTTCCCCCTTGGCATGTCCAGGGACTGTCAACTGATCCCCGAGAGAGGATCCCAGTAGTGTTACATTGTGACAGTTATCAAGACCCCAGTGCTAAGTCAAGCAGCAGAGCTCAAGGACTTTATCAGGAGTGGCAGTGGTGGACACTGGCAGGATATGAGGGGGGAAAGGGAAGACAGACAAAACCAGACTCAGATCCCAGTTGACAATAAGACTATAAGTTGTTCATTCACAAAACAGCAGCAGCAGCAACAAGAACAACCAAATCAAAACTCCATTAAAATGAGTAACCTGGGGAGACGATGCTGTGGGTGCTGCTCAGTTGGTAGAGGTCTTGCCTGGCATGCACAATGTTCTGGGTTCAATCTCCAGCACCACATAACCAGGTATTATGGCTCATGCTCTCATCCAGCACTTAGGAAGTATAGGAGGCAAGGAGATCAGAAGTTCAAGGTTACCCTCAGTGACATAGAGAGTTTGAGGCCAATGTCCAGCATATACTAGATGAATCCTTGTTTAAAAAAAAAAAAGAAGAAGAAGAAAGAAAAAAAATAAGCTGGGGTGCTGGAGACATCTCACTTCAGAAAGTTTTTGCCTTAGCAAGAAGACCTGAGATTGATACCCAGAATCCACACAAAAAGTTGGGTGTAGTGGTGCTTGCCCATAACCCCAGCACCGGGGAGATGGCCAGGTGGGTTCTCTGGCCAGTCGTCTAGTCTCCTTGATAAGCTTTAGGCCAGTGAGAGAACCTGTCTCCAGAGGAGGAGGGGTGCTGGTGGCATCTAGGAAATAGCACTGAAGGTTGTCCTTAGGCTTCCATATGCAACATACATACCTGCATGTGTGCCCAACCCACATGAGCACACACATGAACAAAGAGACAGAAGATAGCCTGACATTTCAGTGAAGGCTGCACCATCACCCTGCCCTCAAAGGACTCTATCTGGCTGACGCTTTACTGCCACCCACATGAAACTGTTTTTCTTGTGTTATAAATGATTTTTTTTCTCACAGAAAGATATAATGAGATTGCTTTTAGAAAACTGCAAACTATAATTTATGAATTAAAGAGAACAATACAGTAAAAATAATTTTTAAGAATTTGCGTTAGTGTGAATATGGTAGTGCTATAGTTTGCAATACTTTGCAAAAAGTCCAAAAGTTGATTTTACTTTTACTTAAAAATTTCACACAAGTATATACTGTATGTTGAACATATTTCCTTTATACTCTCATGTACTCTTTTCTTTTCAATTCCTCCCCTTGTCTGTTTGTCCCCTTTGCTCCCTTTAGTGATTTCACTTCTACTTTTGTGTCTATAGGCACACATGACTCTAGTCTCTCAGGATGCCAACAAACAACAAAATGAGACCTCATGAAATTAAAATGCCTCTGCTTCTGTATAGGAGAGGAAATGTAGTGGCAGGACAGCCTACAGGATCTTTGCTAACTATACATCTGACTGTGGATTTATATGTAGAATATATATAGAACTCAAAAAAATTAAACTGCAAAAATCATACAGCCCAGCCAATGGCCCAATGAACTAAACAGACTGGTCTCAAAAGATGTAGAAGACGATCGATACACGCATGAAATTCTCTATGGTCTTAGACAGGCAGGCATGCCCTTCGATTCCGCAGTGGAGAGAACCTGCAATGATAGGGCTTGTTTTTATTTCAAAGATTTGCCTGCTATGTCGCATGTATTTTCTAGACACCGCAGATAGGCAGCATTTTAGGAGAGTCAATAGACAGGGCAAAGAGCAGAAAGAGAGGCAAGAGGGAAGAGTCGGATGGAGGGAGCACCCATCAGCAATACCACGTTCGCAGGCAAAACAAAGGTCAGCCTTCATTGTAACTAAATGGAGTACTGTGTACCTGTTCATTGACAAGAGACTAGAGAGATAATAGCATGGATTCCCTAGCACCCCTAGGATGGCAAGAACTGGCCTCATTTGTTCTCTGGACTAGGGAATTCAGTGGAGTCTCCAAGTGCATCGTCTTCCATTTCCTACAGATCCTTATGGACTCAATCTTCCCTCTTGGGCCTTTTTCTTGAACTGAATGGAATGGCATACATAGATAGTTACACAGTGCTTCCCAAGGACTTCAGAGGCCACTAAGCTAATGGCATGCTTCCTATGCTGGGGGACCTAAGAGAGCCTGCACATCAGCAGGAGAGGGTGGCCTTGGATCTCTCTCTTGGAGGCTCTGAACAGTGGATGATAATGCAAGTGCTTCCGTTGCTCCAGGCATGAGTCTTGCTATAATGCTTTTGGGTCTCCTTTGACTTCCCCAAGGCCAGACCATCAGTAGCAAAGCACACTAACAATGGTTTCTATGGGCACCATTCTTGAAGCTGTAAGTGGTACCTTGACTGCTATTAGACTTCGCTTATGAAAATCGCTCTTGCTTTTGGAGCAGAGAGAGAGGAGAGAGTTCTCTCAAGTGTTTGGGGACTGCTACCAAGTTAGGCTGTCTGGGAAAGTCCCATGCCTGCCATGGTTTTCTGATATTTCTAGGTCATTGAAATGAATCTTTCCAATTCTTAACCTCATCTGGACAAGGCTGCATCATTCTTTGTTTCCATTCAAAGTTTCTCCCTTGATTCCCAAGACTGCCTTAGGGTCCATTGCTGTGGTCCCTGCAAAACTTTGAGCAGATATATAAGATCAAAGGTGCCATGAAGCTAACCATGCAGAAGATATGGAGCTCGTCACATGGACGTTCCTCTTAGTGTTTAGTCTGTCAGGTACTTAATCTTCACTCTGAATACTTGCCTGGGGTAGTTGAGACAGCATTTGGTGTGTCCTGCATTCATGATTTCCTCTCACATCAGATGTCCCTTAGAGGCAACTTAACATTTCATAAGATGAGTTAGTAGATGATGTAGCTGAGTGATATAGATGGGTAATGTTAGAGGGGTAGACCTATGAGGCTGGCTGATGGATGGATGGGCAGATGGATAGATGGATGGGTGAGTAGATGGGTGGATGGATGAGTGGATGTGTGGGTGGGTGGGTGGATTGATTGATAGGTGGGTGGGTGGATGGGTGAATAGATGGATGGGTGGGTGGATGGGTGGGTGAGTGGATGGGTGGGTTGGTGGATGGGTGGGTTGGTGGATGGGTGGGTGGATGAGTGGGTGGGTGGGTGGGTGGATGGATGGGAGGATGGGTGGACAGATGGACAGATAGATGGGTGGATGGATGGATAGGTGAATGAATAGATGGATGTGTCAATGGATACAATGGTAGGTGTATGAATACATCTATAGGTAGATGGATGTATGGATGTCTAGATGTATCAATAGATACTTGGATGCTTGGATGTATATCTTTATACACAGACTGATGAATAAATTGGTGAGTGGTCAGCTGGCAAGCAAAATTGATGAGTAGATTCACTATCTTAGTGGAGAAATTCTCTGTATTAGGCCCAAGTGGGAAATGGTGGGGGAAACACCTGCATTCCTGCTCTCTAAGAGATATATTTTAGGAGAGAAGGGTGACATTTAAATAAATAGGCATCTAATACCATGCCAGGTGTGATTACTGCTACAGTTTAAGTTGAGCAGAGTAGACAGGCTGGCAAAGATGAGAGGGAAAAACTACTTTAAGTAGAATAGGTGAAAAGGACTTTGCTGAGATCTGAATAAAGTAAAGGAGGGAGTCATGTGAACATTTGAAGGAAAAGGCTCTTTTTTTAAATTAAAACATTTTTTTTATTAATTTATTCATATTACATCTCGATTGTTAGCCCATCCCTTGTATCCTCCCTTTCTTTCCTCCCTCCAGCTTCCCCCTCTACTCCCTTCCCCTATGTCTGTGACTGAGGGGGACCTCCTCCCCCTGTATATGCTCCTAGGGTATCGTGTCAAATGGTATATACTCACTTATATCGAGACACTAGTCCAAGGGGTACGCACCCATGAAAAACTTTACCTACCAGGAAAGTGGGTCAGAGGGGAGAAAATCCTATTGAGACTTTAGGGGTGAGAAGCCTAGGAGAATGAGGAAATAGAAGGATCCAGAGGGTCCTGGAAAAGTACAGGCGGGTCTGGGCCCTGGAGTCCTCCTCAAACTATGGAAAAGGCTCTTAAAGAGGGAGCAGAGCAAGGGCTCTGGGGCAAGAAGGCAAGCGTGGGTATGTGGCTACACGGGAGTGCAAAAGTGAAAGGTCAAGTCCAGCTTCTGGAAGGCGCTGAAGGTCACATGAGGAGTTAATCACTCCTTTTAGGCTTCTAAGGAAGACACGGGAGGGTTCTGGAAAGGGAACAAGGTGCTGTGGGATAAACAGCCCCTTCCCCCATGCTGTGTTATGAAGACAAGTTTCCAGAGGAGGATGGAAGTACAGAAGCCAGTGAGAAGTGACTCACCATCAGGTAAGAGCTGGTAGTTGCCTGGACACATTTGCTTTCTTCTCAGCCTGCATCGTTCTGGATGCTCCCTGCTAGAAAGCTGTCCATGACAGCAGAAGATGGATGTGTTCCCTGGTCCTGAAACTGGCCCTCTGTTGATGTGACTGTGTGATAAGCCCCATTTTGAGATGACAATGATTTCCAGATGACAGTGGGTTTCCAGTGAGATGACAATAGGTTTCCAGTGAGAGAAAGGTAGATTTCCAAACAGGCCACAGTGGGCTTCCAGTGAGAGGACAGTGAGTTTCCAGTGAGTGGACAATGGGTTTTCAGTGAGAAGACAATGGGTTTCCAGTGAGACAACTGGGTTCCCAGTGAGAGGACAGTGTGATTCCATTGAGAGGACAATGCATTTCCAGTGGGAGGACAGCATGTTTCCAGTGAGAGGACAGTGGATTTTCAGTGAGAGGACAATGTGTGTTTCCAGTGAGAGGACAATGTGTGTTTCCAGTGAGAGGACAGTGTGTTTCCAGTGGGAGGACAGTGTGTTTCCAGTGGGAGGACAGTGGGTTTCCAGCGGGAGGACAGTGGGTTTCCCAGAAGCTTCTCAGATAGAAATTCAGTATGAATTTTAGTTGTGAACCTAAAGCAGATTGGTTATTACATTTCTATCTTGCCTTCCAGATAAATTCAACTCTTGTCTGGCTCCCTGTGGCTGAATTGGTAGATCACTTATCTCAGTGCCTACCAGGCCCCTCCCTCTTCTGGCTGTACTGAGGTCCTGGGCTTCTTGGCTGGAGCGCTGAAGAGTGGCTCCTCTTCACTACTTTCATTTCTCATGGTCTCCTGGGATCCAATCCAGCATTTCACCTGATTCTGGAATGTTTGGCTATGAAAGATTTCAAAAATTCTGTGGATTCCCTTTTTCTTAAATACATTGTGAACTGTTACCCCCACCCCCAAGGTGGTACAGTTTTAAGTCAAAAAAGTTTAACCTTTAATTAGTTTTTTTACTTTGCTTAAACAAATGAAATGACTCTAAAGGGTTAATCTCTGACTCTAAAAGTCGAAAAGGAAGTTGGTTCTACTTCAACCAATCAGCATTCTGTTTCTACCATTCTAGACAGATGGCAGGTGGATAAAGCAATGAGTTTGTCAGTTTGACCTGTTGGGCTCAGGGCTCTCCAGTGTACACTGACCTGAACTCCACCTTCACACCCCTTCTTTAGCAAAGTTATCCTGAGCAGAGCTGTGGTGTGGGGTAGTGGGCCAGATAAGGACGGCCATGCGGTCACCCCTGTTTCTTATGTGGTTGGATGCTCTGCTATGTGTGAAACTCACATAACAGTGGGGCACTGTGTTCCTTTGCCACCCCAATGATGTTCTGATGAGGTGAGCAGACACTCAGAACTAAATAACTGGTGAAAACCAGAGTCAATAGCCGTGAGGAGTTTAGGTGTTCCAGGAAGAGTAGAGTTGTGAAAACAAAAACAAAAACAAAAAACAAAACAAAACAAAACAAAGGGTTTGCAAGAGACTCCGTCGCCTGGGAGCCAGCTATATATTAGGGACTCAAAAAGGTCAGCAAGTAATTTGAAATCTGAGCTCCTTCCATTATCTGTGGTCCTCTGGCTGCCCACAGATGACTGTGAGGTCAGGGTTAGACTTAAAAGTCCCCTCTTCAGGTTATTTCAAAAAAATCACAGTAAAGAGAGTGCCCACCAGGTGGCGATGTTTTCATTTGGAAAACAGTAAAGGAAACTTCACTAAAGGATGTTGCCTGGGTTCTCTTGATCTTGCCTAAGCTCGACTTACACAGTTCTCCTCTTTTAAATTTATCTTATGATACTATCTACAGTTCCTGCCATGCCAAGCCCATAATATTTATTTCTGTTACAGATGCAATGCAAACTGTACGTGTGGAGGAACATCTGTATTATTCTCGGTGTTGTCGCTAGGCAGAACTTGGGAGAAGAGCCCAATAGAGGCCCAGCCAGACAGCTACATCAAGACAGAAGGAAGGAAAACAATGCGCTATGTTTGCTTCCCTTGGCTTCCCAGGACTCATGGAGTCAGATCTGCTCCTGCAACCTTGTTTGTGAGAAATACAGCATGGAGCTGTAAAATATTTTTCCAGACTGTCCATCTGGAGGTGCCTAGCCCACAAGCACACACCCAGAGGAGAATGGCTGGTGAGATGGGCCTGCAGAAGATGAGGGAAAAGCCGTATAACCCAGAGGCAGGTTTTATTTATTTTTAGTTTATTTTTTCTTTGGTGTGTGTGTGTGTGTGTGTGTGTGTGTGTGTGTGTTTGTGCATGTGTGTATGCATGTGTGTATGTGTATGTATGCGTGTGCATGATGTGTCTGTGTGTGTGTGCGCACATGTGTGTGTGTTCATATGAATGTGCATGTGTGTATGCATGTGTGTATATGTATGTATGCATGCGTGTGCATGATGTGTGTGTGTGTGTGTGCACATGTGTGTGTGTGTGTGTTCATATGAATGTACATGTGGATACATATGCTTGTGGAGGTCAGAGGAAAACCTAATCTTTTGTTCTTTAGGCTCTTGCCATCTTAGTTTTTGAGACAGGGTCTCCCAGTCACTGAGGAACCAGAGAGCCCCAGAGATCCTCTTGTGCCTGTTTGCCCAGAGTCAGGACTGCAAGCTGAACCACAATGCCCAGGTTTTTACCTGTGTTCTGAGGGTTAAATCCAGGACCTCATGTATGCATGGCAGGCATCCTATGGAATAAGCCACCTCATCTCACCAGCTCAGGGGCAGGCTTTAAAACATTCCTTTTCTTTGGCCCCATATGTGATGCTCCTGTACCGAGTTTTTCAACTCTGAAATGACAATGGGGGATATATTCAGTTCATTAGGAGAACGTTGTCAACGCCAGCTGCACAGTCACAGTGGCTCAGGCTTTAAAAAAAAAGATCATTTCCTTTTTTCCTTTCTTCCCTTTCCTGTCTGCTCGCTCAGGCACGGCTCTGGTCCCTTCTGGAAGGCAACTTAATGAGGCCGTGTCCTCCTCCTCACTCAGCTCCTCACAGAGATTCACAGCACTGTCCTTGTGTGCACCAATTTCCCGTCTCATTCTGACCTCTCCCTGCACATAGGAATCAAGGGGGCTGTGGGGAGCAGGGAGGAGAGGACACACCCGGTAGCCCCAGGAAAGGCCAGAGAAGGTGAGAGGTAAATGTTGCCTTCAAGATAAAGGCAGTCTAAATAGTCAACCAACTCTTTCCTGTGCACCCAAGACAAAAGTAAAATCCTTCCCATTAACATGACAAGGGTGACAGAGCCAGTGCAGACCCAGTGTGCAAGGCTGTGCAGGAGAGTGCTGTGCTGTGAGTAGGACAGAGCTCAACCTATGTTGCTCTGTCTTGGTAGCTCATACCTGTTACTCATTGGGTGTCAGAGCTGGGGAGATGGCTGTCAGTAAAGTGCTTACTGTGCAGGCAGGAGGACCTGAGTGAAAGTCCAGGAGCCCACGTAAAAGCTGTGGCCTGTGCTTGTACTGTACTCAGTACTGGAAGAGGGGAGAGGACCCACGGAGTTCACTGGCCAATAAGTCAAGATACATTGGTGAGGCCCAGCCTCATGGGAGACCTTTTAGATTTTTCTTTAAAAAAAAAAATTAAAGTGAGAACAATCGAGGAATGACAGACTGCTGTCCTCCATGCAGGTGTACCACACATGACCTTGTACCTCCACACAGATGTGCACAAACACACATGAGAACACACACATGACAGGAGCTCATGCATCCCAGGCTGACCTTGAACTTCCTGTCCCTCTGAGGAAGACCTTCAATTTCTAGTCCTCCTGCTTCTACCCGCCCTGTGCTTGGATTGCGTGTGTGCACCACAACATCTGCTTTATGTGTGCCTTGTGCTTGTTAGGCTCCCGGCCAGCTGAGCCACATGCCCGGCCCCTGTCTCTGCTGACGTCAGGAGGGGGTGACTATGACATGACTTCTTAATCGGCTTGGGGCTCCCATCTGATGCATTGCCTCACTCTGAGAGCACATCTCAGTCTTCCTCTTACCCCGGATTCCATCTTCTTCTTTCCATTGCACGCAGGGATCAGGAAGAATACACAGGGCCTCACAGTCAGTCCGTCTTTCTGCTTCAGTTGAGGTGTGAGTTTTCTGGGGGAGTTGATCAGAACAATGATTAGATGTGACTTTCATACTTAGAAAAAGCCCTTTTATAACATGGTGGCACAGGTCTATAATCTGAGCTTTTGGGAGGCAGAGGCAGGAAGATTGCCACAATTTTGATGCCAGTTTGTGTTGTAGAGTAAGTTTCAGGCCAGCCAAGTGTACACAGTAAGACTCTGTCTCAAAAAATTACAAACTAAAAACTCCTCGCATTTTTAACTTTTCATGTTTCAATAAGGGATCATGATATATTTGTATTTCTGTATGTAAAAAGAGTCATCTGCATGTGTTGACATACATGCATATGTACATATATTGTTTTTAAATTACCTGCATTATTAGTAGTATTACTGGCTGGGGGGGCACTTATTGTTTTGAAATTATCAGTATTATCAGTAGGCCTGGCTAGCAATCAATCAAGACACAGACACTTGTTATATTTTAAAATAGCCTTAGTTAACCTGAGACAGGGCAGATATCAATCCTCTAAACTATTTTTCATAGTGGGGCAGGTATGGGCTCCTTGCCCCAATCCCATGCCATCTGCGTCTAATAACTTCTATCAAGCTACCTCCCATTCATAATCCCAAATACTTGCTAATGTTCTTCATCTGGGCCGAATCTCCATCCACACCGGCCATGTGCTTCTCCTCCATCTAACCCATGGTGGCCTTCCTCTCCTCAGATCTTTCTCCTTCCTCCTCCTGGCGGTCTTTCTTCCTTTTCCCAGAATTCCTCCCTCTCCTTCTTGGGACCCTTAGCCACACCTCTGTCTTCTCTGTCCTGCCCAGGTGGGATGGCTTTTTATTAATCAAAAGGTGGATCACAGGGAGAGCAAGCAGTAATTAGCATCAAAATACATCAAACCATCCCCTAACATACATACACATATGAGAAGTAGCATGGAAGTTCTGTCCGTATGATTCGTGAATAACTGGATCTGTATTATAGTTCCTTCTCTCATGAAAGCTGTGCTGCATATGATAAGCCACTGTTCCCCAATTCATTCCCCCCCCCAAGAAGTAGGTAATTCACCAGAGGAAAAAAATGGAAACTCAGTGCTCTGTGGTATTCTAGCACACTCCATCTGCTCCATAGGCTGTTTTGACAGAACATATGACCTCTGCCTTTTATTTCCTACGTGGCACAAGCACCAGGGAGATGTATGAGACAGGAAAAGGTAGAGGGGAGCAGGAACAAGATGCCCTGCAAGGGCAGGGTTTATTAGATGGCAGAATGCCCTCTCTGCTATTCCTGAACCCCGGCACAGCAAGTCTCCTCCAGTGCAGCCCGGGACTCTTCACAAATGTACCTGGTCTCTCTCACGAGGCAGCCTTCTGGGGCTAAGGAAACTGTGTGTGTGAGAAGAATACAAGAGCTGTGCCACAATGAGAAAGCAGAGTTTTAGGTGGAGTTGTGTGTGCATGTATATACATGTGTATGCACATATTAGTGCACGTATATGTATGTTGTATGCATATGCATGTTTTCTAGGTAAATTTAAAAAAATAGCTCTTATTGAAAATAGATTACTAAAACTAATTTAGTAATAACAACTAAATAAGTAGCTAGAGTGATTTCTTTTGAAGTTTTTCGGGGGGTCTGTTTTGACTGAGGAGCTGAGCAGACATCACTGGCCAAAAACACAGGAAACCTAAGTGTTGGGCTGTGTTCGTGATCTGAATGGGCCACCCTCTGAAGATGGGTTGTAACTTATTGTGAAGCTGGCTTTGTCTCAGATGACTTTTTTTTTACAGGTGTTAGTTGAACTCTAGCTTTTTTCTGTGAAATCTCTCAGTTCGGGGATGAAGGCATAGGTTCTCCAACAAGGCTTACTTACATTCTGGCGCTCTGTAAAGCCAGCTTGTACAGCAGGGTACCTTTCTGTTTTTTTCATACTGTGATATGAATAAGCCCTGTACAGGGCATCTACCAAGCTGTGCCTCTGTTGGCGTGCTGTGTGATGAGCCACCCTTTTGCCTTAACAGGGGCAAAAGAGGTACTTTGAATGATGACTTCAGCGGCAACGTCCGTGTTCCTCATACTAAATCCACATCCAATCGCCTGCTGTGGTCTACTTTTCACACTGCAGTCACCGGTGGCGTTCCCCAAAGGCTTAAATAGTAAAACGTCTCTGTGTCTGTTCCCTCAAGCCTTCCTTTGTGTAGTCTGTGTTCAGCCTCTTGACCTTCTCCTCTTTGCTCACCATTTCCACTAGTCTACAGATTCATTGCTTCTCAGCTCAGGGTACCCACATTCTGTAGCCCCTCCCCTTACTGACGTTATCCTTGTAACCAAGTAACAACCAGAGATGACATGGTGGTTCTGTTCAGATGACATGGCCGTTCTTCAGAGGTGTGCTTCCTCACCAGAGAGCAACATGTGTGTGGTTGCATGTTTTTATGCTTTTAAAGAATTGTGGACTTTCCATTCCCAGAACTTGCTGCAAGCATACAGTGAATGATAGGGCAGTTTGTTCTGAAGGTCTGTGTCCGCCACAGTGTTTCTCTGAAGTGTGATCCACACACAGTCAAACTCAGACCTGTGGTCAATCTAAAGACCTGTGCAGTTATCGCCAGAATCTGCATTTAACCATTTCCTCTCTACTCAAGATCTCTTGAGTCCATTTGTCTCCACCCACGTGTCTCCACCTGCAGCTAGACAAGCACTGCCTGACCATCTTCCTCTCTGCATTTGCCTGTCGGACATACCAGTTGGACTGACTCATTCCGTAGATGGCCTTTTGCACCTCTCTTTTTGCACTTGGAAGACTGCTATTTGCTTGTGCATACATATTTGTGCGGTGTGTACAGGCATAGATGCACGTGTTTGTGTGTGTGCACACATTTGTGGGTGATGTGTGCACATGCATTAAACCTGTAGGAAGTGTTTCTCACCATGTAGAATGCCAGGAGCCATGAGGACATCGCCTGCATGGGGAAGTGGCTCTTGATGTTTTATGCCGACTGTCCTTTCCCATTGTTGATCATGCTCTCCTGTCAGGGTAGTTAGCAGAGAGGCATGCAAGCTGACTGTCTTTCCATGTAGTGATGTTTAAAAAAAAAAACAAAAAAGACCCCCTTTCTCTTTCACCATAATAGTCCTTGAGAACACCAGCATGACTTAGTCAATGAATTGTTAGCCCACATTGCTTGTTAATTGCGTAGACTAAATGCTTCTGACTGGATCTGAGGATAGGTAAGAGGTACTCGTAATGGCATTAAAAACCTGATGACAATTGAAAGTCATTAATTTAGATTTTATATGGGCAGATGGTGACAAACCAGAAATAGATTATCATGTCTGTCTGTCATTATATCTACCTATCCACCTATGTCTTACTTATCCACCATCTATCCAGGGAACCATCCATCCATCTATCCATCTAAATATGTCCATCTATTACCTATTTGCCTACCTATTATCTAGATTTTTCTATCAATAAACCACAAGTCCATTCATGTTATCTAATTATCCATCTATATACCAATGCATCCATACATTTATCTATTATCTGTCATATATTATATATATATGTGTGTGTATGTTTGTGTGTGTGTTCTATTGTCTATTCATCTATCTACTATGATCCACTCATCCATACATTTATCTACCTAGTATATATTTATGTTCTACTAATCATCTCTCTCTCTATCTATTTAAACATCTCCCTTTTCATCCACACAACCATCTATCTATAATACATCCACCTAATAGATTATCTATCATCTATCTATCTTCTCTCTCTCTCTCTCTCTCTCTCTCTCTGTCTGTCTGTCTATCTATCTCATCTATCTATCTCTATCAGCCATTTATATATTATCTATCTGTCTGTCTTTTTGTTTGTCTGTATGTCTATCCTCTCTCCTCTCTCCTTCCCCCCCCCCTTGTCTACTTACCTATCTAGTCACCTACTCATCTAAAGGAAGACTGAGAAACCACAAGATGATACAGAACTTGGCTAAACAGTCTTTTAAATCTTGCTTCTTTATCATTCTAGTGTGAAAAAATCCAAGCCCCGATTCAAATGGACTCAATTTTGGATCCTGGGTCTTCCATAGCCTTCAATCCCTTTGGTACGTGACTGACTTTGAGCCCTGAGGTCATAACTCAGAGTTGGCAAATGACTCTGAAAAATTCAACCTTCTGATTGTAGGAACCAGAGCTAGTAAGTAACTAGCGTGTAAACTGAGTCCATGTGTGATAAGTGGGGAAGGGCAGGCACAGTAGAAAAGGGTTGGGCTAGGTTAAGAATGGTCAGAGGAGGGGCTTTTTCTGAGAGAGGCATTGGCGCAGAGACTAGGAGCATAGCCTGCTGGGAAGATGGTAATGAGACTGAGAGGTCAAGCACGACATTTTTCTCAGAACTGTCTCCTGGATTTTAGTGTTGTTCATAGTCACTACCTGCATTCTTTCAGTAAATTCCTGAGTTTTAAGGCTTCCAGAACAGAATTAAAGATCCTATGGGCACCAGCACCAAATATTCAGGTTGGGAAAGGGATATTGCGATTCCATAGCCAGGCAATGTGATGGCAGAAGAGTAAAGCCCCCCATGTCTGTAATATGTCTATATGTATGCACATGCACATGTGTTTGTATATTTGCAGGAAGGACAATTATGACACTGTATCTCTGCTTTCTAACATTCTGAGGAGTTAGGAGCTTATTCTGATGAGCACTCCCTACACATCTGAACTCTACCCCCTCCCCCAGGAAACTCCCTGCTCCAATTTTCAGGAATATTCTGCCCCCCTCCCCCGCCATCCTTCCTTTTCCAAGTTTTGCAGTCAGCACGCACAATGCAAATTTCATGTAGAGCATGTTTGAGGCGGAGCAGGCTCGCTGCTTCTCCAGTTTGCTTCCCTAATAGATTATTTCATTTCCATGTTTACATAGTGAAGCAAAATCAATCCGAAGTTGTTCCTTCCTCAGGACACGTAGCTGCCCAATCCTAAGAGGAGACTGCTTAAATTGCATGATTCATTGCTTGGTGTGGGACAGAGCACTTAATTACAGTTTAATTATCTCTGCAGATGAGAAGCCCTCGGTGATATGGCCAGTCACAGGCAGCTGCAACATCTGAGTTTCTCACTGTCTTTTTGCTTTTGAGAATGAACTTGCTGGTAACCATCAGGTTTGCCCAAAGATGGCTTCCCAGGTCCTATCTACAGAGAACATCATAGCCTTTAAATCGCAAAGCTTTTATTATCACCACAATTATGAACTGCTGGGTGACCATCAAAGCAGAGGAAAATGTAGTCATCTGAGGAGGAGTGAGTCACAGCTTTGATTTGGTCCAGCCAACAGAGATGGCAACTCTTTGATTATTGGCTGTCCCTGTCCCTTACCCATGGTGCCATGTGCTGCTATGTTTTTATTTGCAACCTCAAGCTTATGGTGTTGTCCTCTACTTCAGTTCAAATGCAGCCTCTTTGCATTTTTACTGCAGAAGTGTTTTGGATTTTAAGTCTATCGTTTTCCCTCATATAAAGCAAGAGTTAAGAACGGTGTTCATAAAAAAAGAGAGAGAGAGAGAGAGAAAACAGCAACATAAGCATGAGGTAGATGACTTTGGTACCCATCTGCCTTTGGCTATTAGTGTGACAAAGACTATCAGAGAGATGAACTGAGGGATGGAGTGCCATTTTCAGAACTTGCATTGCATTGGTACCTACCACGTTAGCTTGGTGTGCATGAAAATATAATGGGGCCATCAGGAGAGAATGCACTTCTGGATAACAAAGTTCCAATGTCACAGCTGTCACTGGAAGGAAGGTTTCCACAGCAGGAGTGAAGCTTACCACTGAAATTTCTGTTAGGAGGGTACCATAAATTTGAGGCAAGGATAAAAGCTTCTAAATGAGTCCCAAAGATGGAGAGAAGACTGTTTAAGACCAGTAGGCTCAGGAAGGTGTTGTAAACCACAAGAGATCTGCAGACAAAATGGCTCCTTCAGCTTCCATGTTTGGTACCTAAGTCCCTGGCTAAGGTGGCTGCCATCCACTCAATGACTTAGATCCTGAGAGTTTGTGCAGGCAATGAATGTTCAGAGAGCGTTTGCTGTGCATGGCTTCTGTGCTTGTATGCAGAGTAAAATATTAATTTCCTATCACTTTCTTTGCACAAGCCTGTATCCAACTTGACTCATGTTGGTACCAACCTAGGCTTGCTCAAATGAGAAGTAAAAGTGTAGAAACCATCACAGCTGTCCAATCATCGAGGGCAAATCTCTGGAGTCTGTTTTCTTGCTGACAACTCCTGGATCTTCCCTAGAATCTCAGTTATAAGCAGAGAGACACTAGAGGGGGCAGGGCTTGGCTCTGGGTTCCCTTTGATAGTTCTTTGTCATAGAGATTATCTGCTGATTTAAAGATGTTCCACACATTGATGGGACAGTCACTTAAAGAGGGTAGCTTGCATAGCTGGCACAGGATACCCTGGAATGATTTGGGTAGGACCTAGTGTATTACTTTTTTTTTTTTCTGTTATAAAAACCAACAAACCATGAATTTAATGATGTAAACAAACCATGGATGTATTTTTCTAAGTTCCTCCTGTCAAATCTAGAATCAATCCACTCACAGAGTTGTTTTTCTGGATCTTCTAGGGAACGCCCACAGTTCCTGCTTTTCCTAAATCCTTGAGGCCCCTGCATTCCCTGGCTGTGGCCACTTCCTCTGTCTTCAAAGCCATCAATCAAACTTGCCTTTCTTTTTCTGACCTTAGTTCACCTTGACTTGCCAGTGGAGCCATGGGGTTACTTCAGATTACATCTGCAGGGACCCTTTCTCTATGCAATGTGACAGATTTGCATGTCCTAAGGATGTTCATACATAGATATATTTGGGGGAAGGGTGGATATATTCAGTCCATTTTGTCAGGATCTTGCAAACAGTATGATGAAAAGAAGACCCACTCTTCTTTTCTGGCCATCTCCACACCGTAGATCATTTGGCTCACAAGTTTTGTGGAAGTTTCCAGACCTCCCCAAGGTTATTGTAAATCCTAGAATAAGGCAGAGTCATTTGGTTTATTTTTCTCTATTTCATAATTTATAAACTTTACACTCCCAGTTTCAAAGCCTCTCAACAAAGCCAACTTTGAAAACCTAGACTACAACTGAGATGGATATTTTGAGGATGCCCAAATATAAATGCTTGCGCCACTGACTTCTGTTCTGTATAAACTCCGGCTTGGCTTATGGGGCTAGGACTGGTCCACACTTTCATTATGTTTGAAAATCAAAACAAAACCACTACTTTTGTTGAATTCGTGTTCCCATTTCTTCACTCTGTCTGCCTCAAAATGTCATGGCTGCCCTCATTGTTTCTGCAGCCTCTTATTACTTCCGTATTTATAACTCTAAGAGCCCATGTTCAACTTGGGAACTATTTTCTAGAGAGGAGAAAGAGCCAGAGCATTTTGGACCAGAAGGCCTGAGCTGTACTGCTGCTGGGTCATGACGCTTTCACCACTGGACTAGCCTGACACTTCAGAGAAGCATTTCAGCTGTCTCTACAGTCTATGCTATTACCTGGTAATAATGATAGCAGTGGTGCCCCGGCAGCACTACGTCAGTGAGGGTTATGGTTTGAAGGTAATGATTCTGCCTCAGAAAGGATGCTCCATAAATGTTTTCTCTTATTAGTTTCACTGACAAATATATTTAGTCCAAAACCCATAAAGAAAAGAAACTTGCTTCAACACCCCTTGTCCCGCTCTCTCTCCCTTCTTCCTTTCTCCTTCCCCCCCTTACTAGTTTCACTTAAGTTGGTTCAAGATAAGAGAGGAGGAAACCTCAGTTGAGAAAAATGCCTCCATAAGATCAGGCTGTAGGAAAGCCTATAGGGCATTTTCTGAATTAGTGTCTGATGCAGGTGGGCCCAACCCATTGTGGATGGTTCCAGCCCTGGGATTGTGGTTCTGGGTTCTATGAGAAAGTCATGAAGAACAAGCAAGTAAGCAGCACTCCTCCATGACCTCAGCGCCAGCGCCTGTCTTCAGGTTCCTGACTTGTTTGGATTCTTGTCTTGACTTCTTTTGATGATGAACAGTGATGTGGAAATAGTCAAATAGACCCTTTCCCCTCCCACTTGCATTTGGTCATGGTGCGTTATCACAGCAATAGAACACCCAAGACAATGTCTTAGCTTCTTTTAGCGGCCTCATCACCATTTGAAGGCATTTTAAAGAGTTTCCTTTCCTCACTTCTCTTCTTGTTGCTGGTCCTCTTCCACTTGGATGGGCTATTGTAGTCAACACCACCCCCTTGGACTTCTCCACCTCATTTCCTCCATATTTATCTTCATCCGAAGAACCACATCTCAACGTTTATTGAAAAGGACCTCAAGTGAGAATTGGTGCACTTTGCTCTAACGTATCTTTACCTATTTCACTGTGCGCCATTGACTCATTAGGTGGAAAGTCACCTGCCCTCAGAGGTTTCTAAGTTGAGTAGCTGTGATAGGTGGGGGTGCTCCTATGAGCTCCAGCAATACTTTCACATGGAGAAGGCATTTATATGGTTTAAAAAGGACTTTGCAAGTGGAATTAGGTTTCTAAGGAGCTGAGTATAAGGCAAAGAGGTTTTCTTGGGTCATCAGGGTGAATCCCATGATGTAATCATGTCAGCCTTTAAAAGCAGAGCTTTTTCCTGCCTGGGAGCAGAAGGAGAAATGAGAGAGATTGTAAGCAAGACTATTCGGGGGCACTGGCAGTGGCTTGAAGATGGGGATGGAGTGTGACTCTGAGTTAAGGAATGAGGATAGTGCCTAGAAACTGAGATGGGTTTCTGGCCAATGGAGAACAAGGAAGCAGGGACCTCAGCCATGGGACCACAAGGGAAAGAGTTTCTTCAGCAACCTGAGTCGGAGTTGGTGGACTCTCTAATGGAACCTTCAGAAAAGGGGCCAGAGCCAGGTAGCTGATATCTGGGGTCTTATGCAGAAAGCTCAGCTGAGCCCAGTGAGCATGTTGCCCTACAGTGAGCATGTATCCCATTTATTATTAGATAATAAATGTGTGTGGTATGAATTAATTCATTATTAGCATTTATTTATTCCATTTACATCTGGTCATAGGCCTACCTCTCCTCACCTCCCAGTCCCCCTCCCTCTCCACTCTTCACCCCCCTTCCCTATTCCTCATCCTCCCTAGCTCATCAAGTCAAGTCAGGACTGACCTTTTCCTCTTCCCCTGTGGCCTGGCAAGGCAGTCCCTCCAAGGGGAAGTGAGAAAAAGGCAGGCAACAGAGTCCATGTCAGAAACAGGCCCCAATTCCCTTACTAGAGGACCCACATGTAGCCTGAGCTGCCCATTGGCTACATCTGTGTAGGGGCTAGATCCAGTCCATGCATGGCCCTTGGTTGGTGCTTCCATTTGAGCAAGCCCCTCTGGGACCTGGTTAGTTGCCTCTGTTGGTCTCCTTGTGGAGCTAGTGCCATCTCCAGGTCCTTTTCTCCCTCAACATGTGTTGTTTTAAAGCCACTGTGTTTGTGGTCATTTGCAGCTGTAACAATGCAAACGGGACACAGGCATTGCTGAGGAAGCAGGCAGGCAAGCGTAAGCAACAGCTTAGCAACCCGGGACTCCACTTGGGTTTGGGCTATGTGCACCCTTCTAATAATTCATTTTCAGCACAGGATCTCCATCTGCATGCATAATGCACACACATGCCTCTCTGAACAATGTACCCAGAAATATGTTAGCAGCATAGGACATCCACCTGCATCCAGCTAAAGGCACATTCCTCTCCTAACAATGGAATATGTCTCTCCTGTCATTCACATCATCAAAAGTAGAGAGATTTCTATTCAATTACTCTCTAGTTATGTCTGAATAGGGTATGAAATTTGGCTAGACTGGTTTTGGGTAAATGTACAGTAATTCAAACTTTGTCTTCTGAGTGGATATTTAGGAAGTATTCCTTAGTTACCATCTTATGCCTATAGATAACAGGTTATGTACATGATTACTCTTAGTTGGATCTTGGGAAGGGACATGCACATGGAGCAAAGGCTTACAGAAAGACTTACAGGCCTGTTAATCAAACTAGATAACTGCCCACGAGCCTCCTCTTAATGGCTAGACTCCTCCTTCTTTTAAACTCCATAAAAGCAAGCCTCAAACAATAACTGGGCTTCCAGAGTGACTTCACTTTGTCGCTTGCTGACAATCCTGAAGACACATTCATTTCTGTCCTGTACCATCATTCTTTTTTGAAGAACATTTCCTTCGACTTTGCACATCTTAGTGTGCTTATTTTAATTCCTTGAATAAGAGGCCAAGGGCTTGGAAACCAATGGTAACCAGAAGACCCAGGAATCTCATCCCCCTGAGATCTTGGTCATTCATCCACATTTTAAAATCTGTGGTGTCTCTAAGTACTGTGTGAAGAAACAATTGCCAGAATGTGTCTTCATTGACCTGGGTTGCTTCTTTTGGCTCTTTTCCCACCTATTATTTTCTACAGTGCAAGCTTTTGGCATGGAAATGGCATGGGGTCCAGCTTGCAATTATCACAGGAGTTGAGCATCTCAAGGGGAGAAAGAACCTGAGCCATTTGCAGAGATAGGAAGTGAGGGAAGGCTGGGCAGTGGCAAGTAGGTGTTACAGCCAGTAGAAGGGCCGTGAGGCTCAGCAGACACCAGCGAGAGGCACCCTTTACAGCGAAGAGGGCAGCTTCAGATGTTGCCTCTAAACTCTGTGTTCTTTCCTTCTCTTTACCTTCAGCTAGTTTCTTCCCTTACCCTGAGGTCCCCACAGTCAAGCTGGACAGAGTGTAAAGATATAAATTAGAATACAACACGGAAGGTGATTATCCTCCTCACTAGAGCAGATAATTGAAGATGGGCCGCAATAGATAGCGTGCGGTCTGTTCCCAAACATCAGACTGTGGTGGTGCGCCGGGTCTAGAGTGGCCCCCGAGATACAGTTCATTTCCCCTGTGTCTAGAAGGTTCGGCTTATTTGTCTAAGTTTCCATATCAGTAAAGCCATCTGGGTCCAGGAGGCAAATGGTAAACTTTAATTGAATTATTTGAATGTGTTTTTCTGAATTGTCTTCCATTTTCACACTGCTTGCTTCCCCAGTATGGGTCTCCTGGCATCAATGGGAGAGTAAGTGCGTGTTGCCTACATGAGTTTTTCTGGAGCCTGGGGAAGAAGCGGCCACCACCGAGCAGTGATAATGCATTAGTAACTTGTGCTGAGTCCCCAAATGGCAACGCGCTCCAGAAATGACTTCTGAAAGCGTCACAGTCACAGAATAATTTATAAATATGATCAATCATTCAATATTCCAATTACTGAAGATGAGACACATGAAGACATTTGAGGGAAATTAAAATGCTTCCTGAGCTCTAGCCAGTTACCGGTTTTCTGCGCCAGTGTTCAAGCGAGGAGTGCATCCGGGACTGTTCTACATATCAGCCAGCATAATTGCCTTCCTGCTTCTCGCTGAAGCCCTGCAAACTTACTGATGCCACTGCCCCTCCCCGCCCCTGCCCCGCCCCTGCCCCATTTCCAGTCAACTTCTCTTTGTACCAAGCCTGCTTGTGGAGACGGTATGAACTGACCATTTGGCGCTGCATAAATCAGTCGGGGGGCTCTTCACCCTGCCCCCCCCAGACCATCTCTCCCACCCCCAGCTTTCCCCAGTTGACCTAGTTCTTTCTTCATCTACCACAGAGGTCCAGCAAGCTTCCCCACTTCCATGCTAGAATGGCCGTGGGTATGCACGTAAGGAAAAGAGGCCGTGAATTTGAGAGAGAGAGCAAGGCGGGTTTGCATGGAAGGGGTCGGAGGGGTTGAAGGAAGGAAGGAAGAGTAGATAACATAATTTTATTATAACTTCAAAAACAATTAAAAGTTATTAAAAAAATACTGAACATGCCACCCATGCTCTGTTCATAAAGCTTTCTTGGGTGCAGCATTAGCTGTCCTGTGTTGGCTCCCCCTGTCCCTCAGGACTCCTCAGCCTCCTTCAGGCTTGTATAAAGTTGTCCTATGGATTTGGTCCTCTGGAACCAGCAGGTGGTCTTAACTGCTGAGCCATCTCTCCAGTCCCTACAATTTAATTTTTTTAAGTTTCAGCCATCCACCTAGCACAGCAGGAGCAGGAATTCCCCTCTACTGCTACATTTCAGCAGAGCTAGCGTTACCAAAATGGACATTGATTCAGAAACTTGGAAACTTGCAGTAGGTAGGTCTGGCTCCTTTTTTTTTTAGAAGGAGCGCACTAGTGTGTGGTTTAGAACCAGAGGTGATCCTTCTGAGAGTGAGAATAAGCTAGGAGGTCTTCCCAGATTGCCATTCAATTCCTTTATAGGCAGCAAGTCCAGGGTTGCAGGCTAGATAGGGGTGGGGGTGAGTCATGCATGTTACAGCACCAGCTGTATGCAGTAGGTCACCAAGAGAGGGCCACTGTCACTCAAGAGCCATCCTTGTACTTGGCTCTACAAAGTGTGTGTGTGTGTGTGTGTGTGTGTGTGTGTGTGTGTGTGTGCAGGTGCCTATTGAGGGTAGAGATCAACCTTTAGCATAGTTTCTGAGGTTCCAGACTCCTTGTGTTCTGAGACAAGGTCCCTCCCAATGGCCTGGAGCTCCCTGAGGATGCTTGGCTATCCGGCATGCCGTAGTGATCTGCCCCTTCTTTGCCTCCTCAGCTCTGGGGTTACAAGTGTGTGCCACTACCACACTGGCACAGTGCCACAGTGGCAATGGAGAGATGGCTCAATAGTTAAGAGTACTGACTACTCTTCCAGAGGACATGTTAAGGTACCAGCACCCACAGGATGTCTCACAACCCTCTGTAACTCCAGTTTCTAGGGAACCCATAGCCCTCTTCAGACCTTCACAGATGTGGCATACATGTAGTGAAGAGACATACTCATCCACATAGAAAAAATAATCTTTTAAAAGCTCATAAAAGATTATGCCTGGCAGGATGTTGCATGTCTTTAATCCCAGCACTCTGGAAGGCAGAGGCAGGAGGATCTCTGTGAGTTCGAGGCCAGCTTGGTCTACAAAGTGAGTCCAGGACAGTCAAGGCTACATAGAGAAACCCTGTCTTTAAAAACAAAAAACAAAAAACAAAAAACGAACAATTAAAAACAACAAACAAAAGCTCATAATTCCCCCCTACCAGCCACTATAAGGAGGGCTGAGTGATTTTAACATATGTTGACTATCTAGACTTATAGAAAGAGGAATGCCTAAAACACACGTCTAGACTTGTGATGTATTTGTCCAGGTGATAAGACAGAAACAGAAGACATATAAAGGCCAAGTGTAAAAGAAAAGCCCCAGCCCTAAACGGATGCAATGCCTTAATGCTTGTTAAAAACCAGAAAGAGGGAAATGCCTTATAGGGAATGAATCATAAAGAAGTGATGGATGAACTCAGGGCTTGGCAAGAGGCTACGTGGCTGCAGAGCCTTTCCATCTTCATTTTCTCTCTGCCATCTTTAACCAGAAATCTCATCTTTAAGCTAGAAGCATCATGCACACACCTTCTGTGCTCACTGCTTTTTTGCCAACCTTACCAAACTTGGGTCCAGTAGGAAGAGGGGAACTGCCTCCACCAGCTTGGGTTGTGGGCGTGGCTGGGGAATCATGACTGATGGCTGATGTGGGAAGGCTCAGCCCACTTTGGGTGGTGCCACCTGTGGGCAGGTGGGCCTGTGCAGTATAACACAGCAGAGGGCTCAAGCCATATGGAGCAAACCAGTATGCGGTGTTCCTCTATGGCTTCTGAGGCAGGTCCCGTCTCCAGGTTCCTGCCCTGTTTGAGTTCCAGCCTTTGCTTCGCTTGATGATAGGGTGTGAGCAGGGCATGCGAGCCTAACTGTTCTCCCCCCACCTCACCCCACCCCACCCCATACCCCTTCTCACCAAGTTGCTTCTGGTCAGTGATGTATCACAGCCACAGAAACCTAACAAAGACCCTTGTAATGGGAAAATTGAGGATGCATCTGTAAAGTTAAAATAGCCAATGCGTCAGGGTGTGAGGAGGTTATTTTCTGTAACTTCCTGGAGTGTGGATGTTTCTAGCTTTGTGAGCCTTGTGCCTTTGCCACCAAACTGTGGCCCATAGTTTGGTGGCCCTAAAATTCAGGATTTTAGGACTGGTGGCATTTTTATGGACTGGTGGCATTTTTCTACTAAATACAGAATGTGGAGATGTGATTATGGAACTTTCAATACACAACAGATGGCCCCGGCTGAGGGAAGGATCAGAGTCAAACTTGCAACAAGTTTTCCTTAAAAGATGGTAAATTGTCACTTGTGGGAAACAGAGCAAAATGCTGGCAATCAGTCAGTGGAAATGATTAAATAGGCATGTCCACTAAGAGTTGATGGCTCTCAAGTGTAAGTTTACAGAAATAAATATCAAACTTTTAAAAAAGAGGCAGATTCCACTATTAAAACAGATGGCTGATATTGACATAGTTGGAGATTGCAATAAAATAGTTGGCAAAATATCTTAGCCTGTACTATGGAAACAAATAAGTTGGCTAAATAATATGCAATTATTATATCCAGAGTGGTGATTTCTGTACTAATGGCCAGTGTTAATAGCAGCTGTTTAGTAGGTGGAGTGTACCAGGTAAGTCCCCTACCTTGTGATGTCAGAGTTAACTCGGAAGCCTAGTACTACATTTTAAATGGCTATTGTTGACTGTTCACTGAAATACTAAAGCCATATTCAAGTGTTTCAGTGAATGAGTTTAGCAAGGGCTTCTAAAGGAGTCAGATTAAAAATGTCTCAGATTATGAAATTATGGCTCCACCCCCATAAGAACAACAGTACAAAGTAGGTATAGAGGATCAGATACACTACACTGAAGTAAACCCCTTTACTGACAAGTACGGATGATAGAATATGATCTCTCTCTCCCTCCCTCCCTCCCTCCCCCCCCCTCTCTCTGGCTGTACATTTATGTGTACTTAATTGCTTTGTAAAGAGTGGTTGGGAGTTCGGTGATTCACAGACTCAGCCATCAGTTTTCCACTTGCTCTGAGGGTGAGTGCTGTCACTCCTCCTTTCCTTGTTCTCTTATTGTAGTTACAGACACTGCAGTGGGAAGGGAGGCCAGCTCATTATGGGTTGGGACTTTCCCTCACCACACTGATAGCTTGGAAACATTCTCAGTAACCATTTTCCTCCTGAGATCATGGCTTTGGGCAGTTTGGCTGGGTCAGACTTTCATAAATTGCTAGTCTGCTCCTAATGGGCCATCTGCAGTTTGGAGTGTTTAGTCAGGCCTTCATCTGTGTATTAAATTGACCAAGACACCAGTGTAGCAGGCAATAGGGCTTGACATCACACCGTTGGACATTGACCGTACCAGGGATGGTCAGAATATTAAACAACTTGGAGTCATCTCCTAAAATTCCTTCTATCTCCCTGGCATACTATGCAGCCCAGCCTCTCTAGAGCTAAGGGCTTTGGTTTCCTTATCTTTGTTAATATGTTGTGCTGCCTGCCCTGAAGTCACAGTGCTCTTACCAAATGCATTGTGAACCTAATCCTATTGGGACAAGAGTTTATATTTTGATGAGAAAGCTTCCTGCCACCACACTTTTTCTTGCTGACTCTGAGCAACATTAGAGTCTTTCTCAACATAGACAAATGGACAGATATGCATAGGATTGGAAATATCTTTGCTTTTAGATATCCTGTAGCATTTTTCAATCTTGCTTACATAGATGATTTTCAAACGTTAGGATTGTCTGTTTTATTTCCTGATTGGTCAGTTCATTAGGCATACCTACCAAGTTCTAAGAACTAGTTGATATTTTAATATTATTATTTTTCTGGTAGATATGGACTTAGTGGGCTAAATTCTAAGATAATCACTCAGGATCTCTTCTTATAGCAGTCATTCTGAAATCTGAAGGCCGACATCAGGAAATTGTCATAATCTGCATGACATGAAAATCTATAATGCAAGATTTCACCTTCTAAAAGGTGTTAAGGCTTACCTATGTGCCCATGAGAGAGGTCAGTCCTGGTGTCTGAGAACCATTACATGTAACATTGAGTTCCATTGTAACTTCTATGCAATATCTCTGCAATTCAACATGGAAACCATGCCCTTTTTATTTGGGGACTTGCCAATCATGACTGAGTAAAGTCTTCAGCCAGCCTTCTCATTTTCCAGTAGGATCCTTCTCTGTACACTTGTCTATGTGCTCCCTTATTCTTTCACTATGTAGATATTTACTTTACATAGAAACATTACCTCCAGGAAGGAAGCTCTTAAGCCCCAGGAAATAAATGAAACTTACATGGCTCCAGTAACCAACCAACCAATGAACCAATGAACCAACCAACCAACCAGCCAACCAATGAACCAA
>OU015742.1:63921633-63962987 GCA_907169655.1 Acomys percivali | reverse complement strand
CAATGAACCAATGAACCAACCAACCAACCAGCCAACCAATGAACCAACCAACCAACCAACCAACCAACCAACCAGCCAACCAATGAACCAACCAAACAACCAAACAACCAATGAACCAACCAAACAACGAGCTAACCAACCAACCAACCAACCAACCAACCAACCAACCAACCAACCAACCAACCAGCAAATTACCTTATGAGTCTTTAGAAGTTTCTCAAACTCACACAATTAATAAGGCCTCTCCCAAAGGTGATACAAGAAGTAATAATTATTGTGAAAAGGAGATTCTCTAGCTGGTCCAGATGCCTGCAAGTTGGGCAGAAAGCTCTAGGGATGCAGCGTCTGTGAGCTGTCACTCATACTGCCATTCGCTTTTCAGTGATACTGTCATCTCTGAGTCCTTCCCACCCTGTAGGTAACCCTCAATCACATACCTGCATAGGGTACAAGTTAGCACTGGTTCTTTAGCCTGACTTGAGGGTATTGGTTTCTCTGGTCTCTCTTGATGCCACATGAAAGGTGAGTAGACATTTGTTGTTTTCTGTTTTCCTTCTGGACCCACTTTTCAGCTTCCTTTTCTCCACATATATCTCAACTACTTTGTGCCATACATCACTGCAGTGCACTCATGGAAGCAGAAACATATGCTGTGTCTGTCTGCCAGATGTTTGCAGATTCCAGTGTGTATAACATACAAGAGACATTTATCAACCTTTTTAAATGATGCAGTAGCTTTGGTTTGGGACACTTGATTCTATTCCAGAGAGGATATTCCTCCTTTATACACAAGGCTGGAGGTCCTTCCTGCCCTGCCCCTCACCTCTGTTTCTCTACAGTCACTGGTTGCTCGGAATGTGTGTTTTGGGTCTATGTTTGCCTGTGAGATTGTGCCAGATGACAGGGCAGTGTCATTCTTAAGTTTATTCAAAGAGAGGTCTGTCTAATACAACACTGTTAGCTGCGGGTGCGTATGATGACAACAACACTCAGAGAAGGAGCCTGAATAAAGAGCTGTTGTTAGCGCGCAATCAATCCTGGCACCGAGAAACAAGGACTCTCCACTCCTAATGGAAAAGAGGCATTGCCAAGGCCGCGCAGGTGAGTTTTTTCTCCTCTGAACCCTCTCTGTCCACTTGCCCTTACCACTGAGTCTTTTGTGGTCATGCTCTGGGTAGCTGCCCTCCTGAAGACTCAGAAGGGTTGAGACAAGGGGAACAGACAGTACCGGTGCACCAGCCTCCCTCTGCTAATCGGATCGTCCATATTTTATATTTACCAACTGCTTGGGAATGTCTTTGTTGGGAAGGAGTTACTCATCGGGAGGGGTCCGGGTGATGCTGAAAGCCATCTTTTACAATTTAGGCATGCAGTGGGAAGATTTATAATGTATTTTCTTTTTGACTCCTTCCAGCTGCCTGGAGCAAACATTCATCTTCCATTTCCTTTAATGGGCCCTGACTTGTGACATCATGCTCGGGGAGGCTGTGGTTTAACGGTTTTCTCTCTAAGCATATGTACATTACGCACAGGCTCCAGAACTCTATTCGTTTTGTTCTACTGTTAAGGACAGCAGATGCCAGCTGCATGGGGGGGGAGGGGGGAGAGAGCTCCCTCTCTTAAGACCTCATTGTGAGTAGCCAAGGCACCTCATAAACAAGTACCCTACATAGCGTTTGGTCTGGTGCTTGGCTTACACAAGCATGGGGCGGCTTGTTCTCACAACTGAGTCCAGCACTCGGGTGCCAACAGTATTTATCTTCATTAAAGCGCCCAGAACAATGGCGCAGGCCAGGTGCTCACAATCTGCACATGAGCTTGGAGGGAGCCTGTCCTCATGCCTGAGGTTTCTGGGATGGCAGTTTTAAAATTTGAAGCCCCTTACCCAAGAATGTTGAGGGAGGGTGTGAGCACTAGTCAATGCTGTGCCGTGTAGAGAATTGTAGTTTATTCCATGTTTACCAAGAGGAGCAGCAGAAATACATGTAATGGACAAACCACAGTCATTTGAGAGTCTTGAGCAAAACGGCCTTCAGAATGCTTTATGACCGCGAAGAAATGACCAATGCAAACTGTGAAGTTTTCACATTTCCATAAAGCAGGCTGCTCACCATCCTGCATTCAGCCTTGAGACTATTAAGTGCCTGGAGGTTCATTCTAGAGTACA
Source organism: Acomys percivali (assembly GCA_907169655.1). Lineage (NCBI taxonomy): Eukaryota > Metazoa > Chordata > Mammalia > Rodentia > Muridae > Acomys > Acomys percivali. The sequence goes on along the minus strand of OU015742.1, from coordinate 63,960,820 downwards.
GATCTGTGGGGAAGGCTCATGCTGGTCTCAGGACACCCATGCTGTCCAAGAGCAGCCTCAGCTCTTGCTGCTGTCCTCAGTAGGACTGAGCTGCGATGCTTAGCATCCATGTGGTATACCAGACAGACCTCTTGCCCACTCAGCCTTGATTCTTTCCCAGCAATGGCAAATTGGCAGCAGCTAGGCATACAGATAAGGTCCATCTGGGAAAATCAACCCTACTTCATCCTTCATTGCAGGCTTTCTGAAAGCCAGGATGCATTCCTGTGAGTGTGTGTGTGTGTGTAACATGTAGGACTCTGAATATTTTGATTTTCCAATAGTGCCAACTTCTAAAAAAGAATTAGTGCTTGAATTTCATCTTTCTTAATGTAACAAAGCTGCGGCTGGTTTAAGAGCGGAGGACCTAAGGTTATCTCTTAGCACCCATGTCAGGTCACCTGTACCTCTGGCTCCAGGGCATCGGAAACCCTCTTCTGGTCTCCACAGGCCTCACATGCATATGCACATGCTTATATATACATGCACGAACACGCATAAACAAAAGCAATAGAATAAATCTTTAGTAAAAAGATGTTAGGATCCATGACAAAGAAGAGGAATTCAACATACAAATTGTCAGAGTCAGAGAGTCAATGTCAGTAGACTGTTTAGCCAGAATTGGGACTCATGCATGTATCACTGTCCACCTCGGGGATCAAGAACTGTCATGGAAGATAGGACAGAGATATTTTAAGAGCCAGTGCTTGGGGAGAACCAGAGCTAAATAGTGTCTTTGGACATGACAAGAGCACCATAGTCGTGAGCTCCCTGGAACTGTGGTTGCCTGCACAAGACCTGCATAGGGTCAAGCCAGTTAATATCCTAGCACAGAAGGAAAGGCTCTCACAAGCCCACCCCAACCCCCCACCCCCACAAAATGAGGAACTAAGGGAAGTTGGTAGCTTCGGAAGGATGCAGAGTCAGTTCTATTTAAGGGTATTGATCTTGTCACATTGATCGTACTCCAGTGGCTGGTCCCATATCCAGACGTACATGGACAGCACAAACCGGAGTCAATAAGTTGTAAAAATAATAATTTTAAGAGGACACATAGTTGGGGGAGTTGTATCTTGGAGTAGTTAGAGGGAGAAATGGAGGTGAATATGGTCAAAATATATTGTGTAAAATTCTCAAAGACTTAGTAAAAATGTATTTTAAAAGAAGAGGAATTCCGACTCAACCTTGGTGCTGAAGTGGCATAGGTAATTTCTATCCATATTAACACAGGGACTCAGAGGGTGCCAGCCTGTTATCTGTTCCAATGGTGGCAGCTAAGCCTGTGAGCTTCATGTCTGAAGCATGTTTTGGTCAGAGAGAACAAATCAAATAAAGCTAACGTCTGAAAACCTGATTCTTGAATTTAAACCCAGCAGCACACTCAATCGCACATTAAATAAAATATAAAAATACAATGTGCTTTGGGGAAAAATGCAAACTAATCAATCGTTTGATCTCATTTCCTCTTTCATTTCCATGGTAGAACGTACAGCTAAGATCTACTGTAACAGGGCTTGGGTAGAATACAGACCTTTTATCTCCTGTGTCCCTATCCTTAAGTTAGGCCACAAGGCACTACAGCGCTCTCTCTGTCTCTGTCTCTCTGTCTCTCTGTTCCCTCCCTCTTTCTCCCTCTCTCTCTCTCTCTCTGCCCTGACTCGACCCCCCCCAACCCCCCAGGACAGAGGTGATAAAATGTGCTGTGGCTTTATGGTACCTACAGAGAGCTTGGCTGTCTTATTCCAGCTGTGAGGAAGTGCGCTCCCCATCTCTACAAGATGACTTTGCTTTTATCTGTGGGTTTCCCCATTTGTTCCACCTGTTGTGTGGTCCAGGCCAGGCTAAGTCACCCTTCCCACCTGTCCCCAAACTATCAGAACCAGAGGCTTTCTTTGGCTTATGAAATCGAAGAGCTGGCTCTCTCTCCTCTCTTTTCTGTCTCAAAGCTACTGCTACTCAGGCCCTTGATCTGGAATTCAAATACAATTCTAGATATGCACAGCACTGACTTCTCTTTATGACCCTGACACTCATAATGATATTATATCATTCTCCTCAACCTCCCATAAGGATATTATCAGCCTGCATTTGTTTCAAGGCTCAAACATTAAAAAAAAAAAAAAAAAAAAGACTGAACCTCAAAGTCACAAAAATGGTTCCAAGCCGGTTTTACCAAATCCCTTCTATTTAGCTTCTCTTTATTTGTATTGTACACTGCAAGTTGAAACATTTAAATGAGAGCTATAAAACTGGACCCAGAACTATAATTTCCTTATCCTGATGCCTTTGCCTCAGTGAATGGTTTGCTTTCTCATGTGAGGCTTCTTGTATTATCCATAGGGGGAAACCCCTTTAGTTGACACCATTCAAAAACAAACAAACAAAAAAGGTTCAAATGTTCTTAGTAGTTCTTCCAACGCATACAAACTGTCTTGTTTCAATTATTGGAGCTATTTTAGGCACCTATATTTGTGCCTCTGAAAGACATTGTCAGGTATGTGCCATTTATTCCTGGTGTACATGGCTGCTGTTACTGTGGTCCAGCAAATGCAAAACAGCATCACGGCATGTGGCAGTGATAAGGAACGGACTCGGAGGCTCTCTATGTTTGCGCCAGCTCGGTAAGTTCCAGGCAGCAGATGGATTGGCCACTTGCTCCTTCTACTACTTATCACCAGTTCAATAAAGAAGCACAGATGGGTCTTCTTATGCCGGTATCTGGAATCTTGGCATGAAGGCGCTGGACTTCGCTGAACTTTCTCTGGAAACTTCCATTGGCCCAGAGGACTGTGGCAAGCTAAGTGTCAGATGAGACCATCTTGCACAGATTTGACTGTTATCCAGATGCTTTGAACAATTGGAAAACAACTGGGGGGTTCATTTCAGCACTCTGTAGAGAGCATCTGTCAAGTTCCATCCTCTGCCCGGCTCTTTGTTTCTTATACGCTTGGCCTGCAGAGCCCAAGGCTCCGGGCAGGTCACGTGGATCAGCTTTGCCCTGGGAAGATTCCGAGCAAATATCAGAAAAGTGAAGCCAGTCATGGTTGGCAGTTTCCCAGTTCAACCGAGAGAAATTGATAGCTTGGTTCCTATGTTAGCAAACGTGCTTAAAGAGTCAGAAAAAAAACGAACGATCCTAAGTAAGCATAGCCTGTGGAGTAGGTTGTATGTGTGTTTTCTTTTATGTGTGTGCGTGTGTATGCGAGGGTGTATGTTGTGTGGAGGAGTGCATGTGAGCATGTGTGTACATCTATGCAGAGGCCAGAGGTCAACCTTGAATGTCATTTCTTAGGAACTAAGCACAGCTTGTCTTGAGACAGGTTCCTATCTAGCCTGGTGCTCACCCACTCGGCTAGGCTCCAAGCCAGTGAGTCAGGTATCTACCTGTTTATACTTTCCCAGCAGAGGGATGCTGCCTCACCTAGCTTTTTATGCATGTGGTGGGTATTGTGCTCAGTGCTTTATGCTTGCACAGCAAGTACTTTTGTGCCTGAGTACCTCCTAGCTCTGTAGCCCTGTGTTTCTCATAAATGGTGAATACTTGAAAGCTAAAAATTATATGCATTGTTTTACAGGAGGGTTTTTTTTTTTAAGGGAAGTGGCTGGGGTACCAGCATCCTCTTTATTTTATTTTTTATGTTTTTAAATTTAAATTTAGTTTTTATTATTATAATTTATTTTACATTACATCCCGAATGTATCCCCCTTGTTCTTTTCCTTCTGTTCCCACCCTCCCTCCATTTTCTTCTCTGTGTCCCGCCCCTAGACCTCTGACAAGTAGTGTCCTCCTCCCACACTGTCTGACCACACCCTATAAATCTCAATTAGGTAGCCTGCATTTCCTTCTTCTCTGTGCCCAGAAGGCCTCTCTGCCATGGGGCAGTGATCAAATCGCAGGCACCGGAGTTCCTGTCAGAGTCTGCTCTTCCCTCCCCTTCTTCATGTGGAGAATGAGCTGTCCACTGGCTACATCTGAACAGGGCAGGAGTGGGGGGTGTCTAGGTCCTCTGCTTCCAATGTCCTTGATTGGTGCATCAGTTTGTGCAGACGCCCCTGGGTTCAGATCCACCAGACTTGATAGTCTCCTTGTGGAGCTCCTGACAACCCCCACCACATCCTTCCATCTTTTAACTCTTCCATACAACTTGCAGCTCTTCATCCAGAATCCAGCTGCCAGTGCCAGCATCTGTCCCAATGCCCTGCTGAGTGGAGTCTCTCAGAGGACATCTATGCTGGGCTAATAGCCACTTATACGTGAGTATATACCATGCATGTCTTTCTGGATCTGGGTTACCTCACTCAGGATGATCTTTTCTCATTCCATCCATTTGCCTGCAAATTTCAAAATGTCCTTGTTTTTGTTAGTGGAGTAGTATTTCATTCTATTACTGTAGCACAGTTTCTTTATACATTCCTTGCTTGAGGGACATCTAGGTTGTTTCCAGATTCTGGCTATTATGAAAAAAGCTGCTATGAACATAGTTGAACAAATGTCCTTGTTGTATGGTGGAGCATCTTTCGGGTATATAGCTGGGTCTTCAGGTAGAACTACTCCCAATTTTCTGAGAAAGCACCAGATTGATTTCCAAAGTGGTGGTACAAGTTTGCACTCCCACCAGCAATGGAAGAGTGTTTCCATTTCTCCACATCCTCGCCAGCATGTGCTGTCACTTGAGTTTTTTATCTTAGCCATTCTGATAGGTGTAAGATGGAATCTCAGGGTCATTTTAATTTGCATTTCCCTGATGACTAAGGACGTTGAGTATTTGTTTCTCAGCCATTCAATATTCCTCTGTTGAGAATTCTCTGTTTAACTCTGTGCCCCATTTTTTAATTGCGTTATTTGGTTTAGTGGTGTCTAATTTCGTGAGTTCTTTATATATTTTGGATATTAACCCTTTGTTGAATGTAGGATTGGTAAAGCTCTTTTCTCAGTCTGTAGGCTGTCATTTTGTTCTGTTGACAGTGTTCTTTGCCTTACAGAAGCTTTTTAATTTCGTGAGGTCCCATTTACTGGTTGTGGAACTTAGAGCCTGAGCTGTTGGTGTTCTGTTCAGGAAGTTGTCTTCTGTGCCAATAAATACAAGGCTCTTTCGCACTTTTTCCTCTAACAGATTTAGAGCATCTGGTTTTATGTTGAAGTCTTTAATCCACTTGGACTTGAGTTTTGTGCAGGGTGATAAATATGGATCTAGTTGCATTTTTCTACATGTAGACATCCAATTAGACCAGCACCATTTGTTGAAGATGCTATCTTTTTTCCACTGTATGGATTTGGTTTCTTTGTCAAAAATCAAATGTCCATAGGTGTGTGGGTTTATTTCTGGGTCTTCAGTTCAATTCTATTGATCAACTACTCTATACCAGTAGTATGCTGTTTTTTGTTTTTTTTTTATTTTTTATTTTTTTATTACTGTTGCTTTAGTACATCTTGAGATCTGGAATGGAGATTCTTCTGGAAGATCTTCTATTATACAGGATTGTTTTAGTTATTCTGACTTTTTTTTCTATATGAAGTTGAGAATTGATCTTTGAAGGTCTGTAAAGAATTGTGTAGGAATTTTGATGGGAATAGCGTTGAATCTATAGATTGTGTTTGGTAAGATAGGCATTTTCATTATGTTGATTCTCCCGACTCATGAGCATGGGAGATCTTTCCATCTTCTGACATCTTCTTTAATTTCTTTCTTCAGAGACTTGAAGGTTTTTGTTTGTTTGTTTGTTTGTTTTTAAATACAAGTCTTTCACTTGCTTGATTAAAGCTACACCAAGATATTTTCTGTTATTTGTGGCTATTGTGAAGCATGTGGTTTCCCTAATATCTTTCTCAGCCAGTTTGTCATTTGTATACAGGAGGGCTACTGATTTTTTTTTCAGTTGATTTTGAACACTGGAGGCCAGAAGCTGCCTGGCTGCCAGGTGTGCAGCAGCTATTCCTGGAAGCTCCCAGGAACTTTCTGTGGATTGACCAGGGTAGGTGACTTGAGGTCAGATCCACTTTTATTCCAGGCTGTAGGGTCTCCTGTGGGCTAGAATCCCCAGACACTGGAGTTTTTTCAGCCTGTAGATCTCTCTGGGCCTGGAGGTCAGAAATTGCACACCTGCCACACGTGGGATGGCTAGTCCTTGGAGCACGCGCCTGTGCTTGCAGGAACCCAGGGACTTTCCTGTGGATTAGCTGAGCGTCCCGAGCCTGGATCCACCTGTGTTCTACACACTTTGCACACCACTCACCTGGGGACCAACAGCACTGATATATTGTAGTTCTCAGTTAGGTCCTTAGGTCTTTGTATAATCACTTCTGTCCTGCTGATCCAACAAGGTGAGTCTTCAGTGCTGCCGTCTTGACGCCGCCTCGACTATTTGCCCTTTATTGATTCACTGACATCAACAGAGAAGGCTGTGTAAAAAAGCCTATTAATGACCCTCAGCCCATCAGTGTACAAGCTGGGTGGTTTAGTACAGGCTGGACTGGCATTGACAGTAGAGATTTTTCTAAATGTTTTCCTGTATTGTGGAAGGAAATGAGACACGCTCTAATAATTACCTCTACATTCCATGGAAAATGAGGCACAAAGAAGCTAAGAACATCCTGGGTTCCCACAAACCCAGGAGCAATAGAGGCTTATATTGGTAGCAGAGAAGGAGGTAACTGGAGGCATGAGGCAAAAAGTCAGGTGGCATAAGGCTGAGAGCTGTCAACTAATACACATTTGAAGGTGACCCACCTATCTAAGAGGGTCCAGTAACAAATATGGACCAATGTTCTATGGCCACAGGACCACTCCCAGGATTCCAAACACTAACAACCATCCCAGTGTTCATGAACTCTATTCACCTACCACTATCTCCCTCCCTCCCCTCTCTCTCCCTCCCCGTCCCTCCCTCAATCCCTTCTTCCTCTGCTTCTCTCAAGAAATATACTCTGTCCAAGAGAACTTTGAGTAATTTTCTGTGGACTCGTAGAAGCACCCAAAGGGCACCACAAGCCGCTTCTAAACTGACCATTTTTGAGAGGCTTGGGTTTGAATTTTGAGTGCTCAGCCTGCATGTGCAGAGGGAGGTGAACACGCCTCGCTGTGTGGGCAGAGGTTGAGTTTGCGTGTGGCCATGGCAATCTTTCTCTCTTATCCCGCATAAGGAAAGCCTCAACAGAGAGGGATTGCTGTGGGGGAATTACAGACCAGTGGTGAACCTGATGCTCTGGTTCACACTCCAGTGTTTTTAACCTACAGGAGAATCTTTTATGCTAATTATGTTCTTGTAAAAAAGATTTGCCGAAGTCCAAGGGTTTATATTGCCAGATACCACAGGGCTCTCATGATGGGGTGTGGTATTTTTGTGTGGAACCCTAGAGCCTTTCAGAGTTGCTGGAGGGGACAGCGAAAACTTGTATTTTGTTTAAAAACAAAAAACAAAAAACCTAGCTTGAAAACTACGATGAAGAAAAATACACGGAAACATATTTTAGACCAAGTCAAACCCTTTACCAAATACAAAGTTGTTGGCTTCTGCGGGTGAGGCACCTCTTTATTAGAGAACACAGGCTCAAGACTCAAGCCCTGATGTAGCTTTAGGCTTTTCCTGGCTGTGAGGCTCACAGGTGGGTGTAGTAACAGTACCTCATGCATGTAGCTGTGTAGAAGGGAAGGGACTTAACTAGGTGAAGCTCTTAGAATGGTGTTTGGTCTATGGGGCCCCCAGTGGAAATAGGATTCCTGTTTGTGATTGTTTTTGCAACTGGGGTGCAGTGCTTAGAATGACACTCTCCAGGCATCTATACATTGGCACTTCCTGTGAATGCCTTATTTCATCTATTAAATATCTAATAAAATATCCACAGATTTTAAATATGTAAGTTGGTTACATACACATATTCAACATACATATAAATGTACATGATATCTATATATACTACCTATACCATATTTTGATATGAATATGCACACATATTGCGTATATGTACATAGAGAACATCGTATATTCATGTATGTTTTATATATAAAGTATTTAAAATAGAGACGCGTACAGAGAATAGCATTGTTACCCAAAGAATGGAGTCCCCCTTCTTAAACTGTATGTGTTTGTGTTAGTGTTTGTGTGTGAGTGGAGTGGGTGTACATGGGAGTAGGTGCCAAAGCATAGCACGGGGAGTCTTTTTCAGATGTCACCCATCTTTTTTTTTTAAGATAGTGTCCTTCACTGGCCTGGGACTAGTTAGGTAGGCTGGGCTGGCCTACCAGTGAATCCCAGAGGTCTGCCTGTCTCCATTTCCCCAACACTGACATTACAAGTACACGCTAATGTGCTGGCTTTTTTTGTAATGTTTTGGGTGACCAAACTGAGTCCTCCTGTTTCCACTATATGCACTGGGCTGTTTTTCAGCCCAATTCTTCATAACTCCTCAGAGAAATAAGACATTACAGAAATACTTCTTCTGCATTCATTCCTGTCTGCTGATGGTTTTAGCTTTCAGTGATGCTAATTTGGGACTGCCGTGTGTCTTTGAAAGCCACCATTTTAATATTTTAACAGATATGTGGCTCATGAGTCAATTTTATTATCTTAAAATATTTAATTTTAATTGGACATACGTGTATCTTGTGTGGATATGTAAACGTGTGTGCAGGTAGCCTCAGAGGCCAGAAGAGGAACCAGCTCTTGGAACTGAAGGGTGGTTGTGAGCCACCAGATGTAGGTGCTAGGAACTGAACTCAGGTCCTCCCCAAGGGCAGCAAGCTTTCTTAAACCCTGACCCATCTCTCCTGCACCCAATTATAGGTTTTTAAACATCATTTTCATATTTTCCCAATGATACTTTTCTGCAACCAAATTTTCCCTTAGTTTCTTACATATGTCCATACTGAAAACAACGGTTTGTTCAGTCGCCACTCAGTGAGGCTGTTGTAGGAACATATGACAGAAAATGCACCGCCCATCTCTCACTTGACACTTATGAAAGTTGCTCATCTTTCTTGGCAAACAAAAAGGCTCAGTGTTCATAGCTGAGCACACTTCCTCACGCACAGGCTAGAGCATCCCACAGCAGTGCGTAAGCCGGGAGTAAAGGAACTCTATCTTCCTGCCTCACTTCTAGATGTATTCTGAAGTCTCATTTGTTGCTTCTAATTTCTTGACTTTGAGACAAATAGGATTGCTACGTAACTCTCATATTGCTTAATGAGTTAATAATTATAGGAAGACTCTCTGGGGGCAGTAGCAAAATTATAGTCGTGAAGTAGCAACAGAAGAATTTTATGGTTGGGGTCACCACAACATGAGGATCTGTATGAAAGGGTTGCAGCATTAAAAAAAAAAGCAAGGTTGAGAGCCACTGCTCTAGAGTTTGCAAAGAGAGTCAAAAGATCATTGGTGTTTGAATCTGCTAGCTGTGTGTACCGGGATTTACTCGACAGCACGAGGCCCATAGGCAGAAGGCAGGAGTCATGCCCATCATTTGCAGTATGATTTCATGTTGTTCATGTCTGATACGAACATTCTAGTCTCAGCTAAGACTACTATCAGACATACCCCAGATGTCAATTTTCATAGAGCTTGACAGGGACCCTTAATTGACCTACCTTGTGAACTCTTTCTAAGGAGTATGATGGGCTTTCCTTGTTTCATTAGATGTCACACTGAACTTCATATTTATTTATTTATTTTTGACATTTATTTTTTTAATTAATTTATTCTTGTTACATCTTAATGGTTATCCCATCCCTTGTGTCCTCCCATTCTTCCCTCCCTCCCATTTTCCCCTTATTTCCCTCCCCTATGACTGTTCCTGAGGGGGATTACCTCCCCCTGTATATGCTCATAGGGTATCAAGTCTCTTCTTGGTAACCTGAACTTCATATTTTAAAAAGTTACATTTGTATTCTCTCATCTATTGTGTATGCATGTGTGTATTATAAAACCCGTGCATATGTGGCACAAAGGGAACAACTTGGGGGCTCTGTTCTCCTCATCTCCAAGGTGGTTCCTGAGATGGAACGCAAGTTGTAAATTCAGCAGCAAGCCCCTTTATCCACTAAGCCAGTGGTCTTCAACCTTCCTAATGCTGTGACCCTTTAATACAGCTCCTCATGTTGTGGTGATCCCCAACCACAAAATTATAACTTTGCTGCTGCCATGAATCATAATGTAAATATTTAATATGCAAGATAGATAGCTGGTATAGAACCGCCCCCCCCCCAGGCTGAGAACCCCTGCAGCCATCTCTCTGGCCTCAAACATTTGATGTTCAAAGATTTACCAGAGAAAATCAGCCAGTGCATTGCCTGTGTGCAGCTTTCTCTTTCTTTGTTGTTGTTTTGATGCAAACATAAACCATATCTGAATGAAAACACAATATAATTGCTTTATATTTTTATATAAATAGAAACATTAAGAGGGGACCCGGGAAGTCTGCAGAGAGTTTGGTTGTTTTTCAGTTGGAACTGTCCACTGGAGCTCTCTCTGCTCTTCCATTGGTTGTGGGCTCTACTTGTAAGAAGGCAGTTGGGCAGATGAATGCAGACTGGCAGGCGGTGCATCACCGCGGCTTGTGAGCAGGACAGGGTGCAAATTGAAAGTGCGTGTGTAACTGTGCCCAACCCAAGGAATGAGTTGTTTTGAAAACAACCTAGGGAGAAAAGGAAAATAGCCAATTCAGAAAAGAGAAAGCAAAGGTGCTTCCGAGTGGCAGTTTGAAAAGATGACAAACTGGTTTAGCGTAGAAAAATGTCCTCCCACAAGCTGAACTGTTCATTTTAATTAGGGAATACGTTGCAAAGTAAGACAGCAAAATGCCAGAGTGCAGCTGCCCCATGACCTCGCAGCTAGTTTTCAGAATAACAGCACAGAAGGTGAGGAAGGCATGCATGGAAGCTCAGCTTTTGTGCCATGAAAGTTCCACGGTCATCCATAACACTTGGAGGTTACAGTTTCTAAAATTATGTATTTCTATATCTGGGAGTTTCACCCTAAGGTCAGTTTTGTAAGTCCCAAGGGCAACCTGAGCCAAATACCAACTTACCCCCTTTCCACAGCAAAGTGGCTCCCGGCTTGGTCCCTTCATCCCATGAGATGTGTGTTCACCTATCTGGACCTTTGCTGATGGGGTGTGTTATGGGATATTGACATCAATAATGGTGGGAGGCATTTTCAACAGGCAGAGAAAGGCCACTCTTTGTCACTTAATCTTTAGTATCCCTTGACCTTGTGAAGGACTACTGTAAAACTGCAGGGTTTGACAGGATAAGAGTTTGTAGGAAAAGACTTCCAAACAAAGAGAATTTTGTCTTACAGGCTCAGCTTGAGAAAACGCGTCTTGACTTAACGTGCCTTAGTCAGGTTTCCACAATAGAATCCATAGCAAAATGAATATTAAAAATTAAAAAAATGGCGTGTGTAGCTATTAAATAAACCACAAGCAAAACAAATCAGTGCATTCAGATGTATTAGCAGCAGGCAATGGGAAGATATTTTTCTTTGATTTTAAAACGCCACAGTGAAAAGGGCGTGGACTCCTAAAGGGGGCCAGATGGTCACAAGGGTTCATGTGGGTGGGCAGTTGCTCTGCTCTGGGGACCTCCCCAGGAAGTCTGAAAGCTTTATGTCAGGCTTACAGCAGCCCTGGGAAAGGCACATGCATGGCACATCCAGAAGCCTTGGGTTGTCAATCACCTTTCTGGAATCTGTGCGGCTGCTCCTGGGAAGCACTGGTGGTGGCTATCAGATCCGTACTCCATAGAGCAAGTGCAGTGCCTGCAAAGTCACTACTTACCTTCCATTCTGTCCTGTCATGTCCTGCTAAGTAAGTAAATACTCCCCCAGCAACAAGAAGCTTTTAGTGAACAAAAGAACCACACAACACTCCTAACACAAGTTGGCAATTTGAGCTGGGAAATCACACCTCTGCCTCTGCCAAGGAGTCCCTTGGTGACCAAGTTGCACCTTATAGACCGGATGCACAGAACTCCATGGGGGATTTGAGCCATAGGACTCAGGACTAATTTGCATTCCAAATTTCAACTGTTTTGTTCACTTGACCTTAACCCTAAGTTACCCCAACGTGTTCTACAAGACTCCATGCCACCTTGTAGTGTAATGAGCGACTCTCAACCCACCCTACAGAGTTCCGTACAAGGCCATCAGTTTTCTACAGCTCCACAGAGTTCCTGGATAAGCTGTTATTAAATAAATTATGAGATGCTGGATTTTTATGTTATCATTCTAAATTAATATCACAGGGATGTTGAAAATTGCTATTTTTATAACAATTTTCATTCACATTTTTATCAATTTTTGATCCCAAGTAATAAAGACTTAATGAGATTTGATGACGTTTTAGAAAATGTGTATGCCTGGTTCTATTCCAAGTGCTTGGGAGCATAAATGTGTGTACACATGTCACTGAGTCTGTATATATCTGGGGGCCCAGAGGCAGGGACAACACATAGATAGAGGGACTGGAATGGGAAGCTATGAACTCAGTGACTAAAATTATTTCCTTCATCTCTCGTGGCTGAAAAGGATCTCAGGTCTCTGTGTGTCTCCATAGATGTAATTTAGTCTTTGTCTTTGAAGCTCAGCCTTCACTGTCTTCCCACGCACATGGGAAACATCCATGCTGGCATGCAGGTTCTCTGTCACTTAGCTTTTCCATCCTCAAAGCATCCCATGAGATACACGCACCAATCAGTGACCGTCCACAGCACTTGTGCAGGGGGAAGCATGGGTGCTCTTAGAGCGGTGTTTGGCACACAGGTTTGTGGGAGAGCTGCTCAAATGATGCAGTAAATTGCTGAAACAGTTTGGAGGACCTCTCCATAGACCATCCGTTTGATCTGGCAATCTTGCTTCTTGGTACATATCCAAAGGCTACACATAGCACGGTGTGGATGAGACAGGGCACTCCTGTGTTGCCCGCAGTGCTAGTCACATTAACCAAGGTTCAGGAATCAATCTAACTGTCCATAAGTGGATGAATGAATAAAGGAGATAGGTTGTGTCTATATGCACAATGGAATAATGTTTAGGTATTAAAAATAAGCCCCAGGGCTGGAAAGATGACTTGGCTGTTAAGAGCGCTGGCTGCTCTTACAGAGGACCTGACTTTGGTTCCTAGCATCCATCCTGGATAACTCACAAGTGCCTGTCAGCCCAGCAACAAGCACCCTGATGTTCCCTTCCAGCATGGCTGACCCTAGAGGACATTATGGTAAATACAAGAAACTAAGACCAGAAGGACACCAAGTGTATAATACCAATTATAAGTGGAATCTGAATAAGTAGAAACCATAGAAAACATAGACTCATAGTTACTGGAGGCCAGAGGTGGGAAGGCTGGTCAAAGGTCAGACCTTCAGCTGGGGAGGAGTGATGGCTCAGAGATACTGTGTACAAAGTGATGTTTACAGGCACAGTATTTGAAAATTGATGAGAGTAGATTTTCCATACTCACTGTAACAAGCCTAATTAGTTTGTTAGCCGTTCTACAATACACATGTCAGTACATTATGTTGTACACTATAAATAAAAATAAAGCTTGTCAGTTTATAAAAGTAAAAAACAAATTTTAAGAAGTTTAGTCAAGCAGACAGAAGAGAATGGGTGGACACGTCAATCCATCCACAGTCTCTTTTCATGTTTGGAACCAAGTGAATCTCTTAAACCAACAACTGATGCAGCTGACTTGCCTCCTCAGTGGTCGTGAGGTGAGGTGGCATAGGCTTTTGTTAGCTCATCGAAGGCTGTCGGAGAAGAGCCTCTGAGGGATATCCTGGGGCAGGATGCACGTGGGGTAAGATGAGAGAAACAGAAACTAGTTCTCAAGCCTATGGTAGCCCCTAGCTGATTGCTTAAACATTGCCTTGCATAGATTTCAGCAGATGACCCCTCAAATGTTCTGTTAAGCTTGTCTGCTGTTTGGAACTTTCTCCTGTATTAGAGTGGAGGTGGTGGTGACAAACTATGGTATGAAAATATAATGAAAGGTGCAAATTCTTCATATAGTGCTTGGGTTTGCATCTCACCAGGAAAGCTTAGCAGCTGTGAGAGCACAAGAGTCTTCTTGTTCATCACCTTCATCTTTCTCCACAGAAGCTCCTAGAACAAAAACACCAGTCAGGAGCTATGTGAGTCGCGTGCTAAGCCACTGTTGGGACACAGGGATGCTCCCATAAACAGCTCCCGTTGTGCAGATTCTCAGCAGAGCAGTGTGTTAAGAGATTTAGTAAATTGTGAGAATTCATAATTATGGGATTAAATATGCTTAGGCATTTTCTTGAATTAATTCATGTAAATATAAATCAAGAAATTAAAGAAAGAAGATGTGATTTAGACCTTGAAAGAAAACAGGCAATATCAAAGATGGAGAGTGATTTCTGCCTCCTGTGATTCATGGAGCACATCGAAGGGTCCAGAGCATCCCACTGTGTGTTTGCCTCAACCATGAGCACCGCTCCTCTATCCTCCTCCACCCATGTGATCATGAGAAATACAGCATGCACATTAAGTTAGCTGTACTTCTCTTGAGCATTTTCACTAACAGTGACCAGGAGAAAGGCTGGGAGGAGTCCGAGAGAAATTTGGGTGAAAGTGACAGAATGCCAAATAGTAGTGAGTTTGATTATAAATTGCACATCGGTTATAAATCTATCCAGGCATATGTCTTTGTTGTTATCTGGGGATGGTTTTGCAATTTGGCAATATTTTGGTGTGAGAGATGGAAATTTTTGTTGTTATTGCCTAACACGGGGTCTCACGATGTAGGCAAGGCTGGCATGGGGCTCACTACGTAGACAAGGCTGCCCTCGAACTCACAGAGATCCATCTGCCTCTGCCTCTCGAGTTCTGAGATAAAAGATGTAGCACACCACATATCACTAAAGATTTCTTTATTTTCATTTTATGTGTGTAAGTGTTTTGCCTGTGTGATTATCTGTGCACCATGTGTGTGCAGTGTGAGTGTAAACTGGAAGAGGACAGTGGGTCCCCTGGAACTAGAGTTACAGATAGATGTGGGTGCTGGGAGCCAAACCCAGGTGCTCTGGAAGCGAAGAAAGTACTTTTAAGCACCGAGACATTTATCCAGTTCCCAAGATGGGAACAGATTTTTTAAAAGCCATTTCTACCAGAATTTATTCTCTTCCCTCCTTGTAGCTGCTCCCAAGGAGGCCCAAATCTTGCAAATCACTTACTATAAAGGCAATAGATCATTCTAGGTAAAAATGAAGGCCAAATGTATTGAATCCTTTATGTACAAAGAAGCAGCAATGATCCCTGATACTGCCCATAGTTTTGTAGATGAGATGAAATTGTCTCACTGAGTCTGTAGAGTGAATCCCACATTCTTCATCTCTAGGACAATGAGCCTCACCGTAGTCCATGGATTCTACAGAGTAATCTAAAGTGTTTGGGATTCAAGAGCTTCTGGCTGAATCTGCATCCATCCTGCCATGCGTCCCCTGCTTTGACGTTTCCAATTTCTTAAGAGAGTCACTGAGAAGTGAGAGGAATGTTCTGGTTTCTAGTACTTGCTACAAGCAGGTGATGTATTCAACTCCGTGTTTCTTATAATCATCATTTTCTTTCCTTTGAGGCAGGGTTTCTCTGTGTAGCCCTGGCTGTCCTAGACTTGCTCTGTAGACCAGGCTGGCCTTGAACTCACAGCGATCTGCCTGCCTCTGCCTCCTGAGTGCTGGGATTAAAGCCGTGCACCACCACACCTGGCTATAATCATCATTTTCTAAAAGACTTTTTTACTCATGTGCATGTATCCTTGTACCTGTGTGTGTGTGTGTTGTATGTGAGTGAGGCCACAGGAGGGCTATAAGTCCTTTGAAGCTGGACAGTTACAGGTGACCTTGTGACATGAGTGCTAGGTCAGGATTCAGGTCCTTACAATTGAGGAGCCACTAAGCAATCTCTTCAGCCACTGTTTCTATTATTTCCTTTTTCTAAACAATGGAAATTGGATCTCATGATGTAGAAAATCCCCAGTTAGTTCAAAGAACTCACTGAAGTAATAAAGTCTTTGGAGGTTTTGGTTTTAAATAAGTTTTTTTTCCATTGTGGGTTTTATTTTAAAATAAGTTCATTTTTTCTGTGTTTTAAGCTAGTATAGGAATAAGCTTTGAATTATTTCTGAGAAATCAATAAATAAACCAAATCACTTACAGATGTCCACATTCTTGGTAGAATTAGATGAAAATATCAAGTTTTACTATTAACAAATACACAAGCAATTTGCATAATGTTTTTGCTCATTTGGTTTTAATGTTGGGAAGATAAACTTTCATAACAGACTGTTCAATATTGTGGTTGGTAAATTTTGCTGAAAGTGCAACTAAGCAACTGACTTCTTTAATTATTTAATATTATTATTATATTTTTGGCACATGGCAGAACTGTTTTAATGGTATTTGTGAAGATACTAGACAAGGCATACTCATCTCCCAACATACCAGATGTTTTAAAAACATATCTTTAAAGATATCCTTTAAAGGAAAAAATTCTGTTGGGATGGTTTGAATAAGAATGCCCCCACCCAGTTAGACTCCTAGATTTGAGTGTTTAGTCATCAGGGAGTGGCATGACTTAGAAGCATTCGAAGGTGTGGCTTGTTGGAAGAAGTGTGTCACTGGGGGTGGCCTTTGAAGTTTCAGCAGTCCAAGCCAGACCCAATGACTCTTTCTTCTCCTGAGCCTGAGAATCCAGATGTGGGACTCTCAGCTCCATCTCCAGCACCATGTATGCCTGCATGCTGCCATGCTTCCCAGGATGCTGGTAATGGTCTGAACCTCTGACACTATAAACATGCCGTAGTTAAATTCTTCTTGTGTAAGAGTTGCCTTGGCCATGGTGTCTCTTCGCAGAAGTAGAACATGGACTAAGAGAGCCGTGTTTACTCATGGCTAGCATGTGGCTTTACACTTGGTAGGTGCTCAGCAAAGTGCACCTAGTGTTGATGTCCATGGGCTTGGGTCTTGGTGCTTCCAACCTACAGAAGCAGCACTGTTAGATCTAGACACATTGATATGGTGACCTATGAGAGGTGGTTGAGTTTGTCTTGTTTAAAAGGCCTGCTTTCTTCCACACCAGGGATGCTGATCCACAGGATTATGGGTGCTGTTCACAAAATCCTTTAGGCTCCATCAGCATTTCTGCTGCACATTTTCCAAGACAGGATGATTTGATACTGGCCACTTGTTCTAGTTTCATTTCTGTTGCTGTGATAAACATACCTAGACAAAAAAAGTAACCTATGAGAGAAAGGATTTATTTTAGTTCACAGTTCCAGGCTACAGTCAGTAACTAAGGGAACTTCACAGCTGTGGATGCTTGAGACAGAGGGTTACAACAAATTGAGAAACAGGAGCAGAGAGGAGTGAGTGCAGTCACCGTTACTTGCTTGCTTATTTGTGCTGGGCAGGTTTCTCCACTCTTAGATAGTCCATGGTACCTTGCATAGGGAATGGTCCTGCCCAGGGTGGGTTGGAGCTTACTAATCAATTAACTTATTTTACCCAATTCCCCACATAAATGTCCAGAAGCCAAACTCAAACAAGCATGCAAGCACTTGTGGGTTGCTCTAGGTTCTACCAGCTGGACAGTTAAAACTATCCATTACAGTGTGCAAAAGAGAAGCCATTGTTGGCTCAGTTTTTAAGGGATCCAAATGTCAGACCCAGTGATTTTCCCTCTTGCTACCTTAATGAAGGGTCCATCTGCTGACAGCTTGCTCATTGTGAGGCACTTTACACCTCACTGCACATATAACATGTTTCTTTTTGGAGTTTCTTGGGTTGCTTCCTCTTGTGGCACTTGTGATCAGTCTCATGCCCAAATCTCTAGGGTTGCTTTGTGTTTCCAAATGGTCTCTTTCCTGGAGAGTGTTTTTGCTACCTTGAATTCCACCTCTGACTGCCAGAAGCTCTGCTTCTCATGTGCGGCATGCAGCAGGCCAGATTGTCTGAGAATTTTCCAGCCTGGATAATAGCTCTCACACACTGCTTCTCAGGTTATAGCACAAACACTCCTTCAGTAGGGCCTCCCAAGCATCAGTGATGCCCTCTACTGTTTCTCCTTCTCCAGACCTCTATGGTAGCCGATGTTACAGTTCTGCCAGTTGGAGGAGTCCTTTCCTTCCTTTCCTGCTGCTACTCCAGATACCCTTGAGCTGTATGCAAAGCTTTGTCTGATAGAAGACATAGCTCTTGGTGACTTTGAAGCTAAGCGAAGTCAAGTAAGTTGCAAGTGGTCACCATTGTAGAACACTGCCCTCTTTATCAGAGTAGCTGCAATTGCTCATGAGAGGCCTTCAATATTGTTCCTCTTGACTACTCAGAAGGATGGGGTAGAGAGGGTCTACCCCTCACCTGAGATTCTAGGCATCCTATCCTAAACTTCTGGGCCACTTTTCTGCAATTATGCCCTAGTTGTTCATGGCCTGGTAGTCTTGAGAGGTGCCACAGTATATTGAATACTGAAGGTGAGAACTCCAACTATGCATCTCTTGGAAGCCATTATCCATGGTGGTGAGGAGTTCCATTGGTGATGCTGCTTTGAGGTCTCCTACACCCCTAGAAGTAAAAAGTTCACTATGCTTCATAAATGAAACCACCCACCTCAGTGTTTCCAGAAGTCAGACTTTGGTGGCCTTATACTTTGTTCATTGGTGTCCTATATGAGGTCCCCCTGGAATTGTTCATTACAACAGTCACATAGCTAAAGAATGGTAGGCCTAGGGATCAAATTCAGTACTGAGTTCTAGAAGAAAAATTAAGAAATAATGGGATTCGAAGTTTACTGCATGTATTGTCCTTGGCTGCTGCAATAGTTTGAGCTGGACCCCTGGGCCCAGATCTGCCTAACATAATGTTCTTCTTGTAGGTTTCTAGAACCCTCTGGATACTTCTATTTCCCCATTTTCCCATGCCTCTCTCACCTAGAGTCCCAATAGGATGTCCTCCCTTCTGTCCCACTTTCCTGGTAAGTGAACACTTTCATGGGACATATCCCTTGGGCTAGTGTCCGGATATAAGTGAGTATATACCACTTGACTCTTTCTGCTTCTGGGTTAACTCATTCATTATGATCACTTCTAGTTCAATCCATTTGTCCACAAATTTCGGAAATTCCTTGATTTTAATAGCTCAGTAGTATTCCATAGTGTAAATATACCTACACAGATCTAGCCAATGGACAGGACATTCTCCACAGTTGAGCGGAGAGTGTGGTCTGACTCTCACATGAACTCTGGTGCCTTATATTTGACCACATGCCCTGGATGGGGAGGCCTGGTGGCACTCAGAGGAAGGATAGCAGGCTACCAAGAAGAGACCCTATGAGCATATACAGGGGGAGGAGGTCCCCCTCAGGCACAGTCATAGGGGAGGGGAGTAAGGGGAAAATGGGAGGGAGGGAGGAATGGGAGGCTACAAGGGATGGGATAACAATTGAGATGTAATATGAATAAATTAATAAAATATATTAAAAAAGTAATGAGAAATGGATGGGGATTCCCCAGTGTTCCCATAGTTTAGAGATGTTACATGTAGAGAAAATGACTGGCTCCTGGCCTGTATCTCATGATACAATTTGTTTCATGAAACTTAGCCTATAGATCTCAGCTTTTTAGACTTAGTTGTAATCTCATACTGGGCTGAAAAACTAGTGGCAGTGGTAAATGCTTTCTGGAGAATACAGAGAGTGAATGATTACTCAAAGTAGTATGCATAAAAAGCCCAGAGGTTTCTGACAGTGTGCTCCACTTCAGCCTCCAGTCTGAGCATACAACATGTACATTTTACAAGCCATCATGTCTCAGACCAGCAAAGGCTTCCCTAAATGCCTTGTCTCAGACTCGGAAACATCACACGACAAACTGCATGGCTTCCATTGCAAGTTTTTTTTATATGAAGTTTTTCTGTTCTTACAGAAACGTGATGGTTTCTGTAAGACTTTTAAGTATTTTTACCAGTATCAGTCCTCGGCGTGGATGAATCAAATTGCCGTAGTTTTGGATTATGCTGTTTGAGAATGTTTAATTTTGACATTTCTGTTTGGTGACTTGGATATTTTCAAGACATTAGGGCTCAGTGGTTAAGACATGTTGCTATTGCAGAGACCTGGGTTCTGTTCCCAGCAACCGTATGGTGGCTCACAACTGTCTTTGACTCCAGTTTCAGGGAATCTAATGCTCTTTCCTAACCTCTGAGGGCACCAGGCACACATGGGGTGCACAGACATATATGCAGACAAAATACTTATGTGCATGAAATAATAAGTCTAAGTTTTTTAAATTATTAAATTACTTTTGACTTGGAATTAGGTCAGCATGTGCGTTAATGTCTGAAATGACCCTGGAAAATTTCTATGATTTGTGCTACATACTTAGGCAATGTGGTGTTCCCAGAACTGATAATTATAAACACAAACACCAAGGAGTCTCACAAACATTGACAGTGCTTTTTGTGATGCAGAACCAAATGTTCACCCAGGCATACCGTTTTATGCAGAGAAGCATACCCATCTCAGCAATGTGAAGGCTTAGTGTCGCCTCTTATAACTGTGAAATTAGCACATCCTGCTACACTTGAAATTTTACTTCTGTCGTTAGCAAATGATACAATTATATGTATATCGAAGAACTGGTTTTTAAATGAATTTCTTTATAATGTATGATCAGTAAATGTTTGAATGTGAAGTCTTATATTTGTGTAAAACTTTCTCAAATAAGAAGGGGTTTGTGGTTGGGAAGAAATTTAGAAGTTCCAATCCAGGTAATATTTTATTATTGCTACTGTTTTCATCTTTAGCATACTCGAGTAGGTGTGTCACAGATCACAGAAGCCTTCCTGACCCCTTGTGTCCTTCTTTACAAAACCCAGCAAACTCATCCCGTGAGTGTAACCATATGAGGAGGAAGGGACACGGAAGAATAACTATAACATTACAGTGAGCAAAGGCCAACACTCATTGATTTTTCCTGTACAGCTCTAAGCCTCAGGGTGGTGGTCTCTCACTGTATCTTGACTGCAGGCATGAGCTTCACATTAGAAAGGGGGGTTCTGAGGCAGCCTAGTTGGTCTGCTTTGCCTAAAGTGCCCCTTTGGAGAAAGCAGGGTAGCCACTTAAGTCCAGACAGCTGTTCTTAGACAGTGCTTTCTTCTCCATTGCCAGTTTTCACTCCCTTCCATAATGTGTTGGCCTCTGTTCAGGCTTCTGATAAAGCTATCAGTGAAGGTCTGGAAGGTTCTAGAGTAATGGATTTTGAAGACTACAGAAATATGATTATTTAGAAGTAGTTGGGGTTCTAAGGACTTCAGGCACAGAGTCTGTTTTGCTGTTGTTGGTTTCTCACCACAAATCTCACCTAAAAAGTACTTGATTCTTGAACTTCCAAGTCCACAGTTATTTGCCCGCTAAGCTATGAGCTGGTTTCTCTGTGGCTGCCTTGCCTGAGGCCTAAGGGGAAATATTCTGTGATTGTACATGTGTGCCCAGACATTTGAAACAGAAGAAATGTGGAGATAAGGAGATATAGGTACAAGTACTTTGATATTTGTACACAAAGGCAAATAGGTTAGACTTATATATATGCATGTATATATGTATATATTTATACTTTGTAGAACTTACAACATTCAAATCTTCAAATAGATTTCAGAACTCAGGAGTTTCAAGTTGCAAGTTGTGTAATGGTCTTGTGAGATAGAAAGATACTCTGGGGACTGGATATTTTTCACACTTGTACCTCTACTTTATTTATGTGCCAATTGCAACTGTGTTTGTACAAATTGAACAAATTGGTTTGAGGTTGATCAGTTTTTTTCTTTCTAGGAACTACTTTTCTTTCTTTTATAAAATATTTATTTATTTATTTATTTATTATGTATACAGTGCTCTGACTGCATGTACACTTGCAAGCCAGAAGAGGGCATCAGATCACATTATAGATAGTTATGAGTCACCATGTGGTTGCTAGGAATTAACTCAGGACCTCTGGAAGAGCAGTCAGTTCTCTTAACCTCTGTGGCATTTCTCTAGTCCCTAAACTATCTTTCATTATTATATTTCAAATAGAGTTTCAGCAAGAATTCTACTCTGAATAGATGTCTGTATTTTTCATAGCTGCTATTTAACTCCCACCTCCCAATTGCTATTAATGGCTTATGCTTCTTTCTCTAATTTGTGAATCCCATCAATCATCTTGGGTAATGAATGACACAACATAGAAGACAGGATGCTAATTGTGATGCTTTAAAGTACCATAATGGACTAGAGTTGGAGACAATGTTGCTAGGCAACAATCTGGTGCTTCTGAGTTCTCATCATTGAGAAAGAAACTGAAGAAGATGCTCCTCAAGCCTTTGAGTGTATGTCATAGCAATGCATTTGCTGGTGCCACCCATGTTAATCACACATTACACAGAGCTGTCTATGTGTGTGTGATGTTTATATATAAATACACACAGGGATGTCTATATGTACATCAGTATATGAAACACTGCCTACTCTTCTATGCACAGTAGCTATTGGGATTTCAGTTAGATTGAATATTTGTATACTGTCAAAACTGATGAGTTGAAACTTCCCCTTTGAAGTGTTAATATTTGAAGGTAGAAGTCATTGAAAACTATTGCATCATAAGGGTGAATACCATATTATTGGGACTAGTGCCCTCTTCTAGGAAACCCCAGATAAATCTTTTCTACCATGTGAGGACTCACTGAGATGGCAGCCATCTTTGAACTAGGAAGTGAACTCATGACTTTGGACTTCTCAGTTTCTGAAACTGTGAGAAATAGAAATTATTGTTTATGGTATTCTGTTATAGCAAATTAAATGAACCTGAGACATTATAGATAATTAAAAATGGGAGTATGTGGTGGTTGAATAACAATGGCCTCCATAGATTTATATATTTGAATGCTTTGTCACAAGGGAGTGGAACTGTTGAAAGCATTAGAATGATTAGGAGGTATGGCCATGTTGGAGAATGTGTGTCATTGGGGGTGGGCCTTGAGGTTTTAAAAGCCCATGCCAAGCCCAGTGTCTCTCTCTTCTTGTTGCCTATGGATTCAGATCTAGAACTCTCAGCTATTTCTCCAGCACTCTGTGTGCCCCATGCTCCCTGCCATGATGACAAAAGACTAAACCTCTAAAACTTTAAGCAAATGTCAGTTAAATTCCTTCTTTTATAAGAGTTGACTTGGTCATGATATCCTAAAGTTTTTTTGGGGGTTTTGTTTTGTTTTGTTTGTTT
This sequence comes from Acomys percivali, assembly GCA_907169655.1. Lineage (NCBI taxonomy): Eukaryota > Metazoa > Chordata > Mammalia > Rodentia > Muridae > Acomys > Acomys percivali. The sequence continues at coordinate 63,937,521 of OU015742.1, read as the reverse complement.
TTGGTTTGGTTCTTCTTTTTGTTTTGTTTTGTTTTTGTTCAAAGAACAAATTATTTTCTAGATATTTTCATATCTTTACTAGTTATATGAAGAAATTTGTTGAGCACCCAGATGTCAGCACTTGTTTACAAACTATCTGAACTAAGAATTCAAAGACAAGAGGAAAAACCAATATTTAAAGTATTGTAGGAAAGCCAAAGGCAATGGTCTAAGTTGACTGAGTTGTCATATCACTGTGTGGGGGTTGGGGGTGGGAGGTCACATGTGATGGGGAGGTGTTGAAATTACCCAGGTGAAACGCTGCTAAAGAGAAATAAAGACTGAGCAAGTCCAACATAAATCAGGTTGAAGGCCAGAAGGAACTTAATGTTTTAGGAAATGAGGAAGTTGGGGAACAGAGCCTCGGGGGCAGTGTGAGAGCTAGAGGATGGCAGTTGGGGTAGGCGAGAGTGAATCAGAACTTGATCCAATAGACAGGGTCAAGTGCATTTTACATCTTCTCTTAAGAGTAATGGGAACATGGTGTGCTTTCTTAACCAAAGCATGGTGTTGTTTTGTTCTACTTTGCCTTTAAGATATGCCTGCAAATGAAGAATGATAAGAGAGCGGGCCCCCATGTAATCACTGAGAGACAGCTCTCTTCATCACGGTACTCCTTATCCCTGGATCCCCTGACAACAGGAAGCCAGTTACTGACCTTCATCTGACCCTAGTTGTTGTCTTCCAATCTTCCTTTGCCAGGGCCAGAGAAGATGCTGTGCCTTCCACTGTTTAGTAAGATGAGGTCTGAAGGGAGCCATAGCTTCACAGACAAATGCAATGACTAGGGGAAGGCCTTGCTTTGGATCATGGGGCAGGCATGATGGCAGGTGCATAAAGTGACTTGTCATATTGCATCTGTCAACAGGGGAGTGGAAAGTATAGATCTCAAGGTCTACCTCCCAGTAGCCCACTTCTCCCAGCGAAGCACTAACTCCTTAAGGTTCTACAGTCTCACAACACAGGGCTATCAGTCGTGATCAAGTGTTCAAGCACATGAGCCCGTGGGGGCATGTTACACCTATGCCACCACACTCTGACTCTAATAACTAAAGAGGCCCACAGTACATGCTTAGTAGTAAGTATCTGTGGGACAATATGAACTCAATGAAGTGGCAAGCACAGGGTCTACGTGGAGCTGCAGGCAGGTCCTCCGTGAATATATTGTAAGTTCTAACTTAATATTTTTATGAAATTCCTAAATGTGAGAATGAGTGAGTCTTTGACTCTTGTGTCTGTTCTTGGGACTCCTTTCTTCGAGTTGAATTGCTGGGTATAACTTTGCTTTGGTAACTTTTGTTTCATCTTATTGTATTTTATTTTTGTCATGCCTGGTCAAGTGGGCTCAAGTAGCATAAAGGGGATTGTGTTCACCCCGCTCTGTCTCTGTGTCTCTAGGACTTTTTGTATTTTTGTTGAGTGCTGCATTTCTCTTAGTCTTTGTCCCTGTGGGCTGGCTTCAGCTTACCGATGCTATACTTTCCCAAAAATTATAGCCAAAGTCCCCAAATTATTTTCATGTGACTCACCTATCTTTGCAATGGCCAGCCAAACAGAATGTAAGTTTCTGACTGGCCAGGGCTGGGTTGTGACTAATGGGATGCAAGTTGCTGGATTGGTCAGGGCCAGGTAATGCTATTTATCATTTTTTACCCATTCAGCTGCCAAAGCTGGGTGAGTTCCACTCTAAACCCATGACTCACAGAGGCAGAGCAACCATTACTTACAGGACCCTCACTTGTCAAGAGTGCAGTAAGAGTAGCCAGCCTAAGGGATGCTTCCTGGAGGACTCTAGGGGCGAATGGCTTATCTCTCTGGTCCTTCATGGTGCCGCATCCAGCTATGCTTACACCTTGCTGTGAAAGGAAAATACTTTCCTGTGTGCTTCATACATCAATACATTCCCCTGCCTTCTTAATGGGTTTTATTTAATTGAAATTTGATGGATGTATTTGAGTTCTTTGGCATAATGTAAGGAATCCCATCTGATGAGTCACTGAAGTAAAGCAGGACCAACAGCAGGTGTAATCCGCGGAAGGGTGCGCACTCTAACCCACTTCCAGTCCTTCTGCTCACTGCCCCGACCTTTAGTCTGTCCAGTTAGAAACTGCAGTGAAAATCAAGATGTTGAGAAACTGTAAAATTATAAAATATAAGATGCTTGTTTGCTATCCCAACCTTGCTTGCCTAGAATCTAAACTCCTGACCCCACCTGCTTCCCAGTTCTCGGAATTGCTAACCTCAAGAGTTCTTCTCTAGTTCCCAGAACAGATACATGCAAGTTTCCAAATATCAGATGTCCCTATATGGTTTCCAGTAACCGCTCTAGGGACCCACATCCAAGTCCCCACAAGAGGGTTCCCAATGCCAGATGTCCTAAGGTCCATATGGTTTAACTTGATAAGCAACCCCACCTGCTTTGCGGTTTTTGCCTTAAAAACTAGCCTGTAACGGTCACTGGGGGTCCTTCGCCTCTCGAGTGCTGAGGGACCCTGACGCGTCAGCAATAAAACCTTTGCTTTTGCATCAGTGCTCCGTGTTTCGAGTGGTCTCTCGCGGCGACCCCCATCCCGAGTTGGGCGTGAGGGTCCAACAATGTCACCACTATCCAGGCATCGGAGTGTAAATGACCTTTATCTTGAGTATAGAAATTAAAGTAGAAAACAAAATTAAGCAGCAAGCTTGAGATGGGTAAACCAGCCCTCTGCTCTGAGAATCATTTGCTCTTACAAGCCTGGACTTGGCTGCATCTTCAGACCCTCAGGTCCAACTCTGAGCCTGAGGCTCCATAGGTTTAACATCAGCCGATTTGAGGGCTCTGGAATGTGCCTGACAATCCAGGTACTGGGCATGCTAGATTCAATCCCAGCCCCTTTCTTATTATGTCTTTTGGCAAAGGGCTCATGTTTCTGAACCTGTTTCCATTGTAAAATGAGGGTATTTGTGATTCTTACTTTGCACTATAGTTTTAAACACTCTGCAGGATAATACACTTTACCAATGCCTAGCATAGGATCTGGTGTAGGGTAAATTCTTGGAATTCACCATCATCCAAATCTAATTCAGAAAGATGAACAAAGTTTCTAGCTGCTGTGAGGCACAAAGGCATCTCATTGAGCCAGGTTGCATCTCCCTTTATTTTCTAACTCATGAGAAGGGGCAGAGCAGAAATCAGAAGTACTGAAATTTCCACACAAAGGCTAAAGAGGAATGCAAGAAGAGCCAAGCAGCGCTATTGGCACCATGAGCAGAGCACTGCCTCAGCCTATCCAACGTCGTTCCTCACTAACTTATTTCACAGGAGCTCCCTAGAGTGTGAAGGGCAACTGTGACAAATGGGTGCTTTTGTCATCCTCTTCCTCCATATAGAGTCCATATCAGATGGCGCAAAGCATAGCTTCACTTATCTGTGCCCATGGGTGCCAGTCCAGAGAGTGATCTCACGGGCTCTAGCTGACACATGTTTGGGGGAAACATTATATAAAGTAGCATGCTTTTTTTTATTCCCTTGACTCGCCTAATTATGGTCTGTGAGGCTCACACTGAAGCCTGTGTGAATTTCCTCAATGTATTCCTATCAGCTCTGGGGGAAATCAGCCCAAAGAACTGTTGGCAGAAGGACAACAGCAGACTGTGATAAAGGAAAAAAAAGGCACCAGCAACTATTTGCATATGGATAGCTCAGGCTGCCTGCAGGCAGCAAACTCTATGCTCTTTTGCCAGAATACTCAAACATTCGACTAAATGTTGCTTTGTTTTGCCAGGAAAGATTGAAGTCAGTAAGCTCTCTAGAGGATATCCTACCCCACCCAGACAAGCTTATTGCTGAAAGAGGAAATGGGTGGCACTGTCAGTGGAGAATATCTTTGTTTTATCTGAAAAAAATAATATCTTAGGGTGTTCTGATAGTCTCTGTGCCTTCTCTGCACTATCTGTTGTGAGCTGTTTGTGTTTTTAGAAATAAGCTTGCTTACTGATGAGCACCTAGCTTTGAGTTCTGGAAGTCCAACATTTATGTTGAATTTTTTTCCTTCTCAGAGTACTTCTGTTGTCACAGTCTTTTTCTGACACTATATTACTGTGTGATAAACTTCTTTTCTTCTCTTTGTCTCTCATTGGCCGGCAATGTCTGAGATACCTTGATTTGGTTGCAAAATTTTACCTAACTTCATTTTCTGGTGCTGGTGCTGTCTTGGGGTCTGTCTGAGTGTGTCTTTGTGTCTCTTTGTTTCTGTATCTCACACACACGTAGTATATATACTATACACTATATATAGTGTGTATATATGTACATATATATATATATATATATATATATACAAAATCTTTAGCCATCTATTTATGTATCTGCATTTACATATCTGTATATATATATACATGTGCGCACACACAATCATTAAGAAATGAATGAATTACTGGGCATGGTGGTGCATGTCTGTAGCAGTTGGAGAGGCAGAGACAGGCATGTATGTGTGTATGTGTGTGTGTGTGTGTGTGCGTGTGTGTACGTGCAAATATATATTTCAGTAGACTGATACTAATAGAGATTTTTGTGTAAATATCTTGCTGCTGCTGGCTGTCACTCTCTCTGTATGTCTCTGTACACTCAATACGTGCTTGCTGCCATGCTTGCAAGCATGAGAGAGGAAGGAGCCTCTCCATACAGGCCGGCTGGTCACGTTGCCTGTGCCTTTGCTTTCTCAGTTTCTCATGGGGCTGGAGTCTGAGGGCATACTTGCCTACTTGTCTGCCTCTGCAGGCTGAACTTGATAAAAGGTGCCAGTTGTGGCTTTTATAAATATAAGCTGCATTATTTTGTGGCTCACCTCGAGCCAGAACTAAAAGTCAATGATGAAGAATGTGTTTCCCTCTAAGTTATGTCAAGGTATTTGGTTCCAGTGTGCATTTTATACCTTTTATTAAAAACTAAAATTCACAAGTACATGTATTTGTGGAGGTTGTAGTGATGTCTTCTTACCTGTATAGACCGCAGGAAGATTAAATCAAGCTAATTAGCATGCCTAATCTTCATCTGCTCACTACTTTTTTGTTTTACTTTCAAACTCTTTCTATCTCTCATTAATCTCAATCTTCATCATTGAGGGCTGAGCTCAGGTGGCTTCGTGAGCAGCAATATATCTAAACAAGAGAGAGAAACATACAGGGAGAGAGGGAGAGAGGGAGAGAGGAAGAAAGAGAGAGGGGGAGAGAGGGAAGGGGGCAGAGAGTGCTTTATTTCCAGTTGGATATCATGTCTATTGGTGTCAATGCTGGACTTTAGGTTTGTTTGTGATAGTTTAGAATCAATATGTAAGCAATCATTAAGAACTGAATGAGTTGCCCAGCATGGTGGTGTACACCTGTAATCCCAGCACTTGGAGAGCAGAGGCAGGCAGATCTCTGTGAGTTCAAGGCCAGCCTGGTCTATAAAGCGACTCTAGGACGGCCAGGGCTACACAGAGAGACCCTGTTTCAAAAAACAGACAAACAAACCAAACAGACAGAGAGAAAGAAATAAAGAAAAGAAGGAAGGAAGGAAGGAAGGAAGAAAGGAGTCTGTTTGTCAGCACTGAGTCAATGAAAGGGTGTGTTCCTTTGTTCTTTCTAAGCTGCTGCAGGTTTGGTTGTGTGGTCAGGGGCAGGATTCCTCCGCTGACTTTTAATAAACAATGCTGTGGAGACAGATGCTCTCCTTACATCAGAGGACCAGTGCACATCTCACTGCCGTGCATCGCCTTCCCCTGCCTTTTCTCTATCTCATCAGAGTCTGGACATCCAGCTACCCACTGTGTCCATACACTCTTGCCTCATTGTAGAGCTTGAAATGTTCCCATCATACTGTCTTCAGTCAGTTTTCAACCAGTAAATCTTCTTTCCACATTTCCTTGTTCCTGCTTGTGTATGTTTCCTTCTTTTGTCTTGAGGACAATCATGTGGCCTGTGCACCTCTCTGCAGAGACCTACCCTTGGTACAGGGCACAGTAGTCTAGTTAGGGGATGGGATGGGTAGCCACTGATTGCAGCAACATGTCATGTTTGGGGGATGCAGGAGATTGAGAAACTGCTTGATTCATTTGGGTAGACAGGCTTCACCATTTTGCAGCAACTGAATTCCTTCTTTGGGAACCTTCAAGGTCCGGCATCCAAATTCAGCAAATAAGTAAAATAACCTCAAATTCTTATGTGTAAAAAAGTCACGAAACCAAAAATCATGGCTGTTGTTTCATGGTGTCTGTTTGTCTGTCTGTCTCTCCGTGTGTGTGCGTACGCACACGCACATACATGCACCACATCACCACATGGCACCCCCTGGAACTGGAGTTCCAGGCAGTTGTGAGCTGCTCTGCATGTGCTGGGAACTGAACTCAGGTCATCTATAAAAGTAGCCTGTGCTCTTAATCCTTGAGCCATCTCTGCAGCCAAACCCAAGGGTAATTTGCTTTCAGTGAACAGTGAACTTAAACCAGTCTTCCCTGGCCAGGAGCATCTCCTGTGCTTCCTGGAGCAGATGGAGCTGTTGGAAGAGAATGAAGGATGCAACTAGCTCAGCATGGAATGGCTCTTGCTCTTTTTTTTTTCTTACTTAATATTCCAGGTGCTGAAGTCCTTGATGCAAACGTTAAGTGAGTCCTGTTGTTAATGAGGCTGCAGAGGTGAAGGCTGGGGGCTGGGGCCAGAATTCCCATCATCCCCAGACATAAGCACTCCTTCATAGCTCCCTCCCCCGCTTAGTTTTCTTTCTTCTAAAACCTCTCACAGCTACCTTTATCCCTTTCTTCTCTGTCATAAGATGACTCCCCCAACACCCGAGGGTGTCGTCGCAATTCTGGGTGTTCATTATCCATCCATGCCGTCAGCAGCGGATATTTATTTTCTGCAGACCTCAGTCTGCAAGCAAAACAATAAACTCTGAGGCTTGTTATGCGGCAGAGCAATCTAGACTATTTCTCTTTCAGCGGCAGTTCGGAGACTTTGGCGATTGTATCCCATCCTCTCCCACTGCCTCCCGCCCGCCCCCCCCCCCCAGGCTTTCTGTTTCTCAAAAGTAAAGATACCAGTGACCATTTCTCATGCTGCTCCCTTTTCAAACCCAAGAGAGAAGTGGTCACAGCAAAAACACAAACAAATGAATGCGATTTGTGGCCATGGCTGATTTTTGAGCCAAAGATGCTTAGGAAAAAATGGTCGGAACTTCAGAAAACTGGGGAATTACTCAAATTTGTCATATTTTCAGCCCTTCTGCTCTTCTCATAAAGCCAGAGCTAAGTAATGGACAGGGTTGTTGAAATTCAAGTGTGATGGTCTCAGAGACTCAATCACCCGATTTGCCTTTCATCACGAACATTTTAAAGCAGTAATCTCTACCAGTTATTTTTCCTCTTTAGGTCACCATTTTTCTGCATAACCAATCAGTGGAGAAATTCCTTAATTCTAAAGGGATATTTTGTGTTTTTAATATTCACATGGCAAAACGTAAGGAGAAACAAAAGACCAAGCCGAAAAGGTGCGTGAACAAGGGGACAGCATGGCGGCCTCAGCCGTTTTTCTTTGCATTAATTGCTCAATGATAGTCGCCTCATGCTTTATTCAACACAAATGTTGGTTGGTGATTTTATTTACTATACATGCTCAGAAGTTACAGTAAAATGCTCATCAAGAATGAAGAAATAATGGCCACAGTTTCTCTCAGAATGTGAGTCCGTTTTGTCACTTGTGATTGCTTTCAGCTGCATGAGACATAAAATCTACTACCGAGGATTGACCAGATGGACACTTATTTCCCCACATTGTAAGAGGGGCGAGGAAGGAACTCAAGAGAGAAGTGGCAAGGCCACAATCCTATCGCAGACCTAGAGTGCAAGCGGGCAGCCACACTGAGCTCCATTCCGCTTCTCCTAGCTTGTGTCCACAGCTGCAGTGTGGACTTCCTAGCAGCTGTGACTGTCATTTCCAAAGAAAGAAGAGCAACAGGCAAGGCAGGTGTAAATCATCTTGCCCATCCATTTGAATTTTAAATCATTTAAGAGAATTATAATCTTAGTATGAAGCTACATGAGGTAGATAGCCATGTAGATTTCACAAAGGTGGAACTAGTTACAGGGTTATCGCTTCTGTGAGGAGAATTCGGGAGATGCGCCCTGAGTGAGTGAGGCTGAGCAGAGGTTGCTGTGCTTAACTAACCCTGCCTGGGTAACCAGCAGAATCAGTGTGGTGTTGGGCAGTTGTGCCTGAGCGGGACTTTCATATGGTTTTATCTGTTAAAAGAGAAGAATAGTAAAGGTGATTTAATAAGGAATCTGAGCAGTTTTTCAGGCTCTTCCTAGAAAGAGAGAGAGGAAGGGGAAATAGGGGGAGAATGTGTGAACCAAGGGCTTTGTGCATTTCCTGGAAGCTAGGCTCTAGGTTGGGGGAAGTGAGGGCAGTGTTGAGGAAGGGAACTAGGACTTTGCAGTCTGTCCTAATGTTCCTAAAGCAACATGGGCATGCACAGTCTCCTGGCTCCAAGTCCCACTGGCTGCAGAAGTGGAACTGCTTACTTCATTGCATTTTTGCCTCAATTCCCGAAGCTGTAAAGTGGGGACCCAGCTAACCCGACTTCATGAGAGAGCTGTGGTAATGAAGTTCACACTTGTGAACTGTTTTCTCAAACACTTTCAGATGAGCAAAACTGTCCCTTTTTAGATAGACCATGGAGCCTTGGGTTCACAGACTTCTCAGTGCATCTTTTATCAGATCTGCTGTGTTACAGTCATTTCAGTTGAGTGGCCCAGCCTTCCTGAACCATCAACTACTGAATAAACAAACACGCCTTAGTTGGGGCTGAAACAGTTGGTTTTGGCCATCTACTTGCTGTTTGCATGCTTGTATAAAATACTATTTCTAGGCAGCCTGTTAAGACCCAGTGCCTGGGCTGAGTAATTCCAGCCACCAATTGTCCTCTGATTATGACTTGCTTTCCACATGACTAAGGGCACATGCTCTTACACTTTGTCATACTTTGTGGGTTGTTTTTCTCCTGTAATAATAAACTGTCACTGTTATTGGCATTGGTCTTCAGGGAATTTTAACTAGTGCTGTTTCCCTGTGGAGCTTCATTATCTGGCAAAACAGGAAGAACAGGTTTCTATGTGTCTGGAGGCTGTGTGTGGACAGCCTCTTAGGTGACTTCCCTGAAGCCATTTTACCTTTCTGTGTTTTTAGCCCATTTCAGCTGATTTATAAATTAGGCAATTAGCTTGCTTGGGATGAAGTGCTTAGAATCCAAGTCTAGCTTCACTATTAGTTCTGTAACTCAGGCAAGCTGTTTGAACTCTGTTTCCCAAGGTATAGTTTGTAATGGGATCTCTGCAGTAGGCCTACATTCAAGCAGAAGTGGAATACCCCAGCGAGCTGTCTCTCCAGCCCCTAGATACCCAGATGTTTTGTGCTAAGCTTGCAATAGATGTTTGAGCATAAGAGTTTGAGATCGTTCTCACAGGCTGATTTGCAGCTTCTCTGGCTTATCCTTCTTAAGCGTTTCCTTTTCCTTTCAGTGGAAACTGGGTCTTGAATTTGGATCCTTTCCTGGGCTAGCTCTGTGCTTTTAGAGCCTCTATTGGGATGAAGGGCAGTGGTGAGCTGTAGATCTAAGCCAGCCTCAGAGTTGCACGCAAGAACCAAAGATGCATGATGCTATATATAGAGCTGCAGTTCCCAGCCAGCCCTAAGGTGAGTTATGAGGACCAAGAATGATGCTGCCTTGTGCTAGGGTACTCACCCAGAACACTAGGAGGCTATCTGTATCATAATGTGCTCACTGATGTTGGGTTTATGGAGGTAATGGCATCGTAAGTTGAAGAGTGAAGAGGTATTTTAGCTGTTGAATGTTGATCATTTAGTAGGTATTAAACAGATCATATGTACTGTGGATCATTGGTAGGGTATAAATCTCAAATTAGCTCTCCAGTACCGCAGAACTCACGAGACAAAACAAACCTGGCTTCCCCCTTCATTTGGAGGCCACATTTTTGAAGGCAGCATTCTTTTTGGCTTCCTTTAGTGAAACACTTCTATGCATGTTTGAAAAAGGGGACTATATTAGTTTCTTTTCTATTGCTGTGAAACACCATGACCAAGGTAACTTAGAAAACGAAGGGTTGGGTTGGACCCATGATTCCAGAGAAATACATATGCATGGGCTCAGAGTGGAGACATGGCAGCTAGGGCCTGAAGCTGAAAGCTTGTATTTTTGAACCCCAGGTAAGAAGCAGAGAGGAAGAACTAAGAATGGTATATGGGTTTCGAAACCTCAAAGCCTGCCCTTCAGTGACATACTTCTTGCAGGATGGCCACACCCCCTAAACCTACCCAAACGGCGCCACCAACTGGGGACCAAGTGTTCAATCATCTGAGCCTATGGGGCCACTCTCATTGGAAGCATCTCTGGTGAAGATGGTGAAAAGAGGAGGTAGATAAAGCGCTGAGAAGGAAGTTCTGACCATGTTGCCTCTGCAGGAACGTTCTCGTTCTTTGGATGCCCCAGGCTTGTGCACGCTCCGCCCACGGCCTCTTTGCCTCCTCACCCTGATTTCCCACTAGAGTCAGTGTAGTTAAGAGACATGTGAAGTATTCCTGTGTCCCAGACACTATACATTTAAATTAACTCACACGTCCTCCTTCTTCCTAATTTAAATGACTTGGAGAGACTTCAAAGCCGTGTTAAAACACAGCTTGCCTTTTCTCATGTTTTCGAAGCAAAATCCAGTCTTGATTCTGTACGAAGCTGTGTACAGTAGGAAATCAGATTTTTGTTGTCATCGTTGTTCCATTTCAAACATCAAGTAACATTTTTCCATGCTCTCACCGAGTGAGTAATAGTACAGGAAGGGTATCCTGCTCACAAACGTTTACTTACTATGCAGAGAAAGTGTGCTTAGACAATTAGAGCAAACGCTGTCGGCAGATAAGTAAGTGAGGAGTGGTTTATAAGAAAGCCCCGTCACACTGTGGCTTCTCCCTGGCTGTTCATTTCCGTTACGTCTCTGCACACTTGGAGGAGGAGACTCATTCTTGTCCACACAGGTGTAAGCAGCGTCCTGCACTTTAAACTCACCTAAAACGCACTTTGGCTTAGATTTATGTTGAGACATCAGGTTAGAGTGAAGCAGATCCAAGGGCACCTCTGCACTAGACTGTGGAAACCCAGATCTGGGACTGGGGAGCAGCGGCTGAAGAGTGGGAGGCCATAGAAGGGACTAGGAAGTGTGCTGCTCCCTTAACTCCGTTGACTCCCTCACCCCGTCCTTCCTCTCCTCCTCTTCCTACCCTCCTTTGCTTCCTTCTTCCCTTCTCTCTTCCCGCCATCCTTCCTTCTGTCCTTTCTTCTGTCACTTTGCTCTCCTTTCGTTTTTCCATCCTTCCTTTCCTCCCTCTTTCCCTTCCTCCATTTTTAAAACTTTGGACAAGATGACCTTAAAGCCATGGTCCTCCTGCCCCTGCCTGTCCAGTGCCACCACACCCATCTCCTTGCAGATTAACTAAATACAATGATGGCCTGGCACTACTCTGACTTGAAAAGCAGACACCCGAGTCTCTTACCTGTGATGCTCAGGTACAGAGAGTTGTGAATATAGCGATTTTATTTTTCATAAACTTGTTACCAGAATCAATATTGTAAAGAACGTAAGTTCACCTGATTGATTCAGACAGAGCTCTCCTGCATCCCTGAACTATAGGACAGTGAGATGATGAGTGACTGACAGCTAAGCAATCTTTCTGTGTGTATCAGAGCATCACCTGGTACCTTTGTGTATACAGTGGTGACTGGATAATTAAGCCTGGTGTAAATACAGGCGTTCAAGTTTTAGTTTTTTGTTTGTTTTTGTTTTGAGGGAACTCCACATCGATTTCCACAGTGGTGACACCAGCTTACATTGCTACCAGCTGTGTAAAGACTTCCTTTCTCATATACTCAACCCCATTTGTTGTCACTTAAGAATGTTTATCACTGTGAGTTCGAGGCCAGCCTGGTCTACAGAGTGATCCAGAACAGCCAAGGCTACACGGAGAAACTCTGTCTTAAAAACAAAATGAAGCAAAACAAAAACCCATCCCAAAGAATTAGTATTATTATTTATATGTGTGCTTTGCCTTATGTATGTATGTTTAGTGCATGTGAGCTTGGTGCCCTCAGAGGTCAGAAGAGGGCGTGGGATCCCCCAGACCTAAAGTCATGGACGGTTGTGAGCTACCATGCAGGTGCTGGGAACCTAAATGGGCTCTCCTGGAAGAACAGCCTCTTAACCACTGAGCACTCACTCTTTAACCCCTCACTTGTTTTCTTGAAGATAGTTGTATGTGTGTATGTATGTGTGTGTGTCTGTGGTGTGGTGTATGTGTACACATATGCATTAAATCAAGAACTCTACATATGAGCACAGTATAACCTAGCATCTTTCTCTTTTGCATTTTCTCCTTTTCTCCCCAGACCTCCCAGACCCTTGAGCCTCCTCTCCTATTCCTCCTTCTTCCATGGCCCCACCCCGCATGTCTGTATTTTGTGTATGGGAGGAAGTAATATAACATTTGTCTTTCTGTACTTGAATTATTTTTTGTTTAAGGTGATAATTCCCATATCCATCTATTTTTTTGGCAAATAAAATATTGTTTTTTCCTACATTGTGTATATGTATATAGCACATTTTTTTTATTTAGTGTTCTGTTGATGGACACCTAGGCTGGTTCAACATCTTGACTAATGTGAGTAAATCACCAGTCAATATGTATGTGCAAATGTGGTATATTGTAGTATGCTGACTAAGGTTCCTCTGGGTTGGAGACACGAAAACAGAAGGCGGGGTGCATGGTGGTGTTGGGTGGGTCAGAGAGACCAGTGAGAGGAAGAGGAGGAAGAGGGGGCTTGAATGTGAATAAAGTACAGTGATTTATATATGTGAAAAATAGCAACTTAGTAAAAATGGTATAAATCAAAGCACTTCACTGGAAAATTATTGCTGTACATTCAGATCCAAGTGTCTTCCTTTTGGTGTCAGAGAATGCATTATGGGATTAATATTTGTTTGTAAGAGACTTAGCTTTTTAATAGCGGATGGCATGATTGCTAAGGGCTGGACTGTAAAGAACCAGCCTGCTTTTCACTGACCAGCCACGACTTCCTGACAAAGCTACGGACATCTTTGTGGTTCAATTGCTTCCTCTGCTAGTGAGGTCAATAGCAGTACTCAGCTCTCTCCTGCCCACACAGGGTTACTGCACGGGTAGTTAGATGGCTCATAATAGGATATATTAGACCATCCTAAACAAGTGACAGCATCCTAACACACCAGGCATGTGTTGACTGCGTGGGGATGACGAGGGTTAATACTTGGTAGGAAACGTGTCCTAACAATAGCTACCAATGAAGGCAATTGGAAGAACATTGGCATTTGTCTCAAGTTAGGTGTTTAGGGATGGTGGAGCAGATCAGTGCTACAGTACTTACCTAATGTGTTTAAGGCCCTGTTTTCAACCTCAGCACATAGGGAAAGCCAGGCAGGCAGGCAGGAAGAAAAAGCAGAGAGGGAGGGAGGGAGGGGGAGAAAGAAAGGAAGATGTTTAAAGACACACCTAGGTCAATACTACTTTGCATCTCCAGGTCTGTAGCCGCACTCTTGGCTTTTTTCTTGGTTTCTTTTTCCTACCTCCCTACACCACCCCTATCCCTACCAACCCCACTAACACTAGGTAAGAAAGAAAGTTAGAGGGGAAAGGTGACAAAAATACCAGTAGACTGCTTCCTGCTGATTAGGGGCGATGGATTCCCCAATTCCCCAAGGGAGAGTTTTTCTTTGCAGTCAGGGGATCTCCAACCAGCAGCAGCAACAGCAGCAGCAGCAGTAGCAGCGGCAGCAGCAGCAGCAGCAGCAGCAGCAGCAGCAGCAGCCACCCTGCTTTGCTTCTCAGGCTCTGGTATCTATTTACTCTCTGAAGAGTCCCCAGAATCCCAAATGTAAACTATCCCCGCCCTGCCCTGCCAGCTGGCAAAGATCACACTCCTGCCAGAGTGCGAGGCAGATCATAGCTAGGGGCCATGGTCAAGTTGAAGTAGCCACATACCTCACACCTGGGATTGGAACAAAAACATATTCACACAATACTTTTAAAGAAACCAAAAAAATTTCTCTACACAGATCAACAAAAATTCTGAGACTATTCTCAAATAACCACTCTGATAATTGAAGCTTTACAAAGGGGTGTTCGGTGAAGCTAATAATTTATTCGTAGCCATTTGAAAAGGAAGAAGCTGGCCATCATAACACTAAGTAACAGACAGATTGGCCCATTCCTCCTTCAACTTGCAATGCCAAACATTCTTTACTAAATTAAAGTATTTCATCAAACATCTTAGTGTATAAATTACTGATCATTTCATTTTTAACAGTTTCCTAGTGGAAAATGTCCAGTTTTTATTTGTAGGCTGAGTGTAACTTCCCCCCTTTCCTGGACAAAACCACACCTAGGTTGTCAGTTGTCCGCTCAGTGTTCATGCCCTTTGAGCCTTATATAAAGGAAACATTGGTTTAACTTTCTATGTTGTAAGTCCTGAGTACAGATGGCCTGCAAGACTGTGTCTTCTCCAGTGATTTATGAGGATTCTTTGAAAGAAACTTTTCTTAATTGCTAATTTTCAAAATGTTTAATTCTTTTTGTTTGTTTGTTTGTTTTTGTTTTTCCAGATAGGGTTTCTCTGTGTACCCCTGGCTGTCCTGGACCAGGCTGGCCTTGAACTCACAACGATCCGCCTGCCTCTGCCTCTCTGAGCTCTGAGATTAAAGGCGTGTGCCACTGTGCCTGCAAAATGTTTCTTAAACACCAACTTTCCAGTGCTTAGGTGCTTAGTTTCCTGTCTTTGCTCTGAAAGCTGACACTTTGTTTATTATGTTAGTAATGTTTTCTCCCCCTGAGACTCGTATGAGTTAAGTTTGAAATCTGCAGTCTTTTGTCCAGATATTCACTGTGACAGGTGTTTTCCATTTCAGCTTTTAATGGTCCACTCACTAGAGCAGCAATGACGGAAACTTCAGTAGGGCTAACTGAAACCATCCTGATGGTGGAAGCTTGCTTTGCTTCTTGTGAGTTTGTTTTTTAAAAAGATGACCTAATGAGCACCACAAATCCTTGGTGTGATGAAGATCTGGCTTTGATTAGAAAGCCTTAGAAGATTTCCATTGCAGCAAACTCTGTCTTCACACTAATATCATAATATTACTCCAGATAGCCATCTTTAATGCCATTCCTGATGGTGATCCAAGGAAGACGGACTGACTGGGATCAGCCTCTTGTCAGTGTGATTGTGAATAGTCATGGATGTGTGCGTACAGTTAACAATACTCTAGACTTTATAATGAGCCATGGGACAGACACTCTGGTAGCCCTGTGTTTGTGACTATATCCCTTGTAACTCTGTGTGTGTGTGTGTGTGTGTATGTGTGTGTTGCTGTGATAAAAACACCACAATCAAAGCAACTTATAAAAAAGCATGCAACTGGGCTTATGGTTTCAGAGGGTCAGAGTCCATGATGGTGGGGCAAAGGCCTAGCGGCAGCACCAGCATAAAACACACGTCTGGATCCACAAGCAGGGGGCAGAGGGCACTGGGAGCAGGGTTAGCCTTCTGAAACTTCTAAACTCACCCCAGTGACACATCTCACAAGTAAGGCCGCACCTCCAAATCTTTCCCAGATAGTTCCACTAACTGGGGACCACACATTCAAACTTAGGAACCCATGGAGGCTATTTTCATTCAAGTCACCCACATCTCCTTCACACACACACACACACACACACACACACACACACACACACACACAC
>OU015742.1:63891115-63919034 GCA_907169655.1 Acomys percivali | reverse complement strand
CTGGGGCATGTTTCCGTTGTGGAAAAATGGGACACCTTAAAAGGCAGTGCCCAAACAAGATAAAGCAAGAAGGCCAACGCCCTGGACCTGGGCTATGCCCGAGATGTAAAAAGGGAAATCATTGGGCTAACGAATGTAGATCAGTGAAGGATATTAATGGCTAACCATTGTCAGCTGGATATGGAGGTGCGCATCCAAAAACCGGACAGAGGGGCTCCCGCCCTCAGGGCCCTCAAATATATGGGGCAGTAGAGAACCAGACTCAGGCACAGTTGCCCAATCTTCGCCCTCCGAACAGCCACGAAGAGCAACACCAGGTTCCACAGGGTTGGACCTCTGTTGCACCACCCGCCTCGTATTAACACCACAAATAGGAGTGCAAACAATAGACACGGACTTTCAAGGTCCTTTACCTAAAGATACAGAAGGGCTGTTAATTGGCAGATCGTCATCAGACCTTAAGGGCCTGGTTATCCACCCAGGAATAACAGATAGTGACTATGAAGGAAAGGTTAAAATCCTTGCTTCTGCCCCTAGGGGCATAGTGGCCATCTCCCCAGGGGACAGAATTGCACAGCTGGTCCTACTTCCTAGTTTGCATAGAATGTTTGCTGCACACCAGAAGAAAAGAGGAAGCCAAGGGTTTGGCTCCTCTGAGGGACAGGCAATCTTTCTCTCTTTAGACCTAGACCAACGGCCTCTAATAGAATTGATACTAAATGGCAAAACTATCTTGGGCCTTCTAGACACAGAAACTGATCGCAGTATAGTAGCCCTTAAAGATTGGCCCTCCGATCGGCCCATTCAAACATCATCCCAAACATTGCAAGGCCTTAGTTATGCAAAGTCACCCGATATGAGTGCCAGAGAGCTCCCTTGGAAAGATAATGGAGGCCATAAAGGCTTCATCCAGCCTTATGTCCTAGAACTGCCTGTTAGTCTGTGGGGAAGAGATTTATTAAAGGACATGAAATTCAAACTAACCAATGAGGAAAATTATTCCGCTACATCTAGAAAACTTATGAGAGATATGGATGGCATCCATCTCATGGTCTTGGAAAATACTTGCAGGGAAGAGGGGATCCTATACAACCTCAATCCCGACCCTCTAAACAAGGGTTGGTTTTTTCCTAGGGGCCGCTGAGGATGGTATTCCCATTAGTTGAAAAACTGAGGACCCAGTATGGGTTCCTCAGTGGCCTCTATCCTCAGAAAAGCTTCGGGCTGCACAAGAGTTGGTTGCTGAACAGCTACTTTTGGGACATATTAAACCTTCTGTCTCACCTTGAAATACTCCCATATTTGTCATTAAGAAAAAATCTAGAAAATGGAGATTATTACATGATTTGCGAGCTATTAACAATCAAATGCAAATCATGGGACCTGTGCAACGTGGCCTGCCATTATTAAGAACCTTACCTAAAGAGTGGCCTATTATTGTGATTGATATTAAAGATTGTTTTTTCTCTATTCCACTATGTAAGAAGGATGCGGAGCGCTTTGCTTTCACATTGCCCTTAATTAATCAGGAGCATCCTGATAAAAGGTATGAATGGGTTGTGCTTCCTCAGGGTATGGCCAATAGCCCCACCATGTGCCAATTATATGTAGAGGCAGCCATTAAGCCAATTAGAGATAAATTTCCAGCTTTAAAATGCCTACATTATATGGATGATATCTTGTTGTCCCATAAAAGTGAAGAAGTCCTACAAAAAGCATATTCCCTTTTGATTGAATGCTTACGAGCTTGAGGATTATATATAGCACCTGAAAAGGTTCAACAAGATCAGGTAGTCTCTTATCTGGGTGCCAAGGTTAACTTAACAGCGGTAACCCTGCAAAAAATAGAAATTAAAAAAGATGGTTTACAAACTTTAAATGATTTTCAACAATTGTTAAGAGACATTAACTGGGTGAGACCCTACTTAAAAATTCCTAATTATTCTTTGCAACCGTTATACAATATTTTATGTGGAAACCCCGCATTGGATTCCCCCAGACAGTTGACCCCTGAAGGACATAAAGCCCTGGCACAGGTAGAAAAGGAATTAGTCAAGGCATGTTTAACTCGCTGTGAGCCCAGCAAAGACATTTATTTAATTATATTTAAGACTAAATATCAACCTACTGCAGCTTTGTGGCAGGATGGGCCTCTTAAGTGGATTCACCCTAAGATATCTATTACTAAGACCGTTGAATACTTTTCGGCTTCAGTTGCAGCATTAGCCCGAGAAGGGATACAACAATGTACACAACATTTTGGGACGCAACCAACTAAGCTCATTACTCCCTATAATAATGATCAAATACGGACATTATGTGCCATTTTAGATGATTGAGCAATATTAAAATGTACATTTCACGGGGAATTTGATAATCATTATCCTCAACATCCCCTGATTTCATTTTTTGAGGCACACCCCGTAGTATTTCCTAAAGTGACTAAAAGGATTCCCCTAGCTGGTGCTGCTATTATTTACACTGACGGCTCAAAAACTGGATGTGGCTCTTACAAAGTAAACGAGAACGCTCCAGTTGTGATACAGTTTGCACCAGCATCTCCTCAAATTATTGAGTTAAAAATTGTAATAGAAGTGTTTGATAAATTCAAGGAATCCTTCAATTTGGTTTCGGATTCATTATATGTAGTAAATCTTGTGAAACATTTAGAGGCTGTGGGCAAAATTAAGTCATCAAGCCCAATAGCTACCTTATTAATACAGTTACAGACCCTGATTTGGAACTGTACTTGTCCCTTTTTTATTCAACATATTAGAGCTCACTCTGGTCTACCAGGCCCTATGAGCCTCGCCAATGCTGAGGTTGACGCTGCTACGCGTCATGAATTCATATTTTCTTCCTTATTCCATTCTCCAGTGGAATTGGCCAAACAATTTCATTCTACCTTTCACGTTAATTCAAAAACGTTACAAACTAAGTTTGGCATCTCCAGAGATGCTGCCAGACAGATTGTTGTTCATTGTTCAGATTGTAGTATCCATCATCACCCTGTGGGAATGGGAGTCAATCCAAAAGGGCTCCTCCCCCTAAAAATTTGGCAAATGGATGAAACACATATTTCTGAATTTGGTAAATTGAAATATGTCCACGTCTCTGTGGACACATGCTCAGGACTTATTTTTGCTATTCCTCTCTCTGGTGAAAAGGCTCGCAATGTTATTGCTCATTGCTTAGAAGCATGGGCAGCATGGGGTAAACCCCAAATGCTAAAGACAGATAATGGCCCAGGTTATACTGCGGCCTCCTTTAAAACCTTCTGCAATCAAATGCAAGTAGCATTAAAACATGGCCTTCCCTATAACCCGCAAGGACAAGGCATTGTGGAGCGAGCACATCGTACACTTAAAGAATGTATTGCTAAACAAAAAGGGGGAATTGGTTTAGGCCGTACCCCCAGAGAACGTCTGTCTCTTGCCTTATTTACTTTAAATTTTTTAACTTTGGATGCTCAAGGTCGCTCTGCTGCTGACTGCCATACTCATTGGCAACAGACCATAAAGGGTCAAGTTAAATGGAAAGACATCTTGTCAGGGGACTGGCATGGCCCTGATCCAGTATTGGCATGGGCCAGAGGATCAGTTTGTGTCTTCCCGCAGGACCGCCATGATCCCATCTGGGTCCCAGAACGGCTGGTTTGCAAGTGTAATGATGGTGATCCTCCTGCTCCTTCTTCTGACGACAAGTCCTGTAATGATGGGACAGAGATGGGGAATTCTCTCGGTGTTCCCGAAACCGATGCCGGTACAACATGATGCGCAGGTGTTCCCCAGATTCTTTTCCAGTAATGAAAGCCTAGAGTTACCATAACTGCCTGCTGATTTGGCGCGCGCCAGTGTTCAGTTGAACTTCAGCGTTCCCCTCTGGGGAAGCTTGTGTTTCCATAAATTTTCCAATTTGATTGAACAGACAGACTGCACCCAATTATATAATCAAACAGCAGCCTGGTTTGTTAGAAATCCTTGGAAAACAAATCATAACTGTACCAACGCAACCTGGGTTACAGGTTGGTGGCCTGCTGCTGAAGATAGACTAAATAGCAGCATTCCCTCTCAACCTCGATGGGCTCCCATTTTCAGAGGGCAGTCCAGAGGGGACTCTATTTTTCCTTGGATGGGTTGCCAATCCCGCAAGGTAGCCTGGGCTAAACGGGACATTTTTACATTTTCTCCTTGTATTTCTACCATCCATAATTCAACCGATTCGGGTTATAATTTTACTTATCAGAATCCCAATATGGCCTCAGTTCAAAATCCCTTTGATACATGGCTGCTTTGTGGTATTAATGGTAGCTGTACTGATTTGTCTCCATTTGCCATGACTGGTGGGGGCATCGCTGGCAATGCTTCCTTTTCTTGGAATACTTCTGACCTTTTTGAATCTTCTGCTAGGATTTTGCTTTCGGCTGAAATATTAGTTTTAAGCCAACTCCCGTTTGTGTGTGGCACCCTTTTGTTTGGCTGGTAAGCAATAGTACGAGTCCTAATAAAACCACTTTGACTTGTACTGAGACCTCCTGTTTTTATAGCCTTTGTTGGCAAGCAGATAAGTTTCCTTTGGCTGTGGTTACTCATATGCCTCGCTGGGTTCCTGTTCCAGTGGAGGCCCCCTCCTCGCTAATATTGTTTCGCCCGAAACGTGACTTTGGTATCACGACAGCTATTGTGGCTGCCATTTCCTTGGCTGCAGTGGGAGCTACTGCTGCTGCTGTTTCCTTGTCCACCTCCGTCCAGACTGCTGCGACTCTGAATAATTTGTCCGCCACTGTAGCCCGTGCTCTGGATGTTCAATCCAATTTGAATGCTCAACTGAGAGGAGGCATTTTGCTTGTGAATCAGTGTTTGGACCTGGTGCAGGAACAGGTTGATACCTTGTGGCAGCTGGCACAGTTGGGATGTGAACAAAAATTTCCTGGACTCTGTGTGACTTCTGTACAGTATTACAGTATGTCCTATGCTGCCAATCGCTCTAGAGAACTTTCTAAATATCTTCAAGGCAACTGGTCCCGAGGCTTTGAACACCTGATGACCGATCTCTGTCTGGCCATTGTGACCATTAATTCAACACGCGTTGATCTTTCTACAGCTGAAGGACTTACATCTTGGATTTATCAGGTGATGAACCATCTCAAAGAGTGGGCGGGTATTGGAGCTTTGGCTGTTGTCCTGGCAGTGGTCTCAGGGGTGTGCTCTGCCGTATCGTCCGAGCCCAAGAAAGAGACCTAGCCTTGGTTGCCCAAGCTTTCTATGCCATTGAGGCCAGATAGTCCCCTCAAGCATGGCTAGCTGCCATGAAGACTTAGGGTTTGACACAGTGCACAGATTTGCAGAACTTTACTGCACGAGGGTCATGCTAATTCCGACTGGTGACCCTTGAAGAGTAAGTCTTGCCCCTTTCGTTACTGGGCGGGTCTGGTGTAAGGCTGAAGACTAGTGCTTGAGCCAAACATCAAAGTACCGGTGCCCCTCCTTCTTGAGCATGGTTGCGGGCCTATGGGCCTTTGACTTAGCTGAAATTCTTGTAAACTTGGGAAGCTTGGACCTCTGCTTTTAATCTGATGTTCAATGGTGTTAAACAAAAAGGGGGAACTGTCGAGAGCTGCGTTATTGCCATGCCTTAAAGATGGCGCTGGCTTCCGCCTTCCACCCTCCCGACGGTGAGTGCTCTCCTTGGTAAACAAGTCCTTATATGGCTTTGAGGCAAAAGCACCAGGCGCATTGGTCCCCGTGACCTATACTGGACCTATGGAGAGGCTACACGCGGCTCCCCCTGATTGGCTCCAGCCTAGGATATAAGCTACAGCCCGGTTGGGGACGGGGCCACTCCTCGCTTAGCTGTATCTTCATTCCTGAGTAAACTGTCTTGAGAAGGAACCTGGTTGTCTTACGTCTTATTCCTGCTGCATAGGAAGGGCACGGACAATTCTGTGCATGTGTGTGCCTCTGTGTGTGTGTATGTGTATGTATGTATGTATGTATGTATGCATGTGTGTATCTGTGTGTGTGTGCATGCACACTCATGCTCACATGCATGAGTGTAAGTACCTATGGAGGAAAGAAGAGTCAGGTTATTTTGAAGTTACCAACAATTTTTAAATTATTTATTTAACATACACACACACACACACACACACACACACACACACACACACACTTTGTCTAGTTTTACTTGAATTGGGGCAGTATTCTTAAGCTGACTGGTTTCCTCCCTAACCTATGTCTAGTTTATGTATGAATTCACCGAAACCATCTGTCAGGTGTTATACTGGCTTTTGTTTTGTTTATGAGGCAGTATCGTATAGATCGCATGCTCTGCAGCAAAGGCTGACCTTGAACTCCTGACCTTCCAACTCATCTCCCCAAAGGCAGGCCCTGGTTTAATATTTTTGATATATAAAGATTTTTTAAAAAAATAGTTTTTCTTTATTCTTCCTTGAACTTTCTCTCTGTGTCCGTGGAGTCCAGCTCTGCTTCAGCGTTGAACACTTTTTCTATTAGCCCCCTGAGCCTGTTGATCATGCTGTTTTCAAGTCTTTGTCTGATAGTTTAACATCTGTGTCATATTTGAATCTGGTTCTAATGCTTGCTTTGGTTTCCTTTGCCTATCCAAACGGCTGGTTTTTGTAGAGAGCTGCGATGTGCCGTGCCCCTAAGATGGCACCAGCTTCCGCCTTCCACTGTCCCGACGGTGAGCGCTCTCTGAGATAAACAAGTCCTTATTTGGCTGCAAGGCTGTTGCAGTGATGGTGACGGTCTGGTGTCGATCTGGTGATCTGGTGTGATTCGACCGGACGAATGAGGAGTTGACACTTGGCGGTGGCGGGGTGGAGGGCTTGGGCGTGGCCATTTCTGCCTCCTTCTTCCTCCCAGCTCCCTTCCTTTGTTTCAAGGCTAGGGATTCCATTTTGGCCAAGAGTGCTTCTAAGTCTTCCTCTAATTTTTCTATCTCCTCCTCATCCGAACTTCTGTCCCTGTTTTCCTCCGATTGCGATTCTTCTAGGTCTCTTAAGCTTGGATAAAGGGACCTTTTTCCTTGCCTCCCTTCTCGCTCTCTGCCTCCTCTGACTTACTCTCCTTTAGCTGCTCTAAAGCGTCTGCTGTATCCTCCAACACCTGACATCATCTCTCATGCTCCAGGCAGCTGCGAACTAGCTTCCACACTCCTCTTACCCCTCCTTTTAAACTTCCTTGCTCCCAGGCAAAATCTAAGTCTTTTCCCAACTTATCCCAACTTGCCTTATTCAGGTGCCCTGACACGGCAAACCACGGGGCTACAATTTCTACCTCCCTCAGAAAAACTTCAAGAATTTCTTCTTTTATTCTTAAGCCTTTTGCTTTAAGTAGCCCTTTTAGAGCTGTTTTGATCTGGCGAGATGAGGAACTCCCCATGTTTACTTTCACTTTAGCTTCTTCCCTCGTACGCCTTTCTGCTTTAACGCAGATTTTCAATCGTCTCGTTCCGAGAACTTGTACAACTTAGGCCCCAATACTTACCGGGCACTTTACTGATCGATCGCCCTGTCCGCCAAAAGTTCTGGAACCTTACGTACCGGAGACTTTATCAAGGTCCCCGTACAGGCCACCACTTGTCTGTGCCCTTCCTGACCAGCAGGAATAAGACTCAAGACAACCAGGTTCCTTCTCAAGGCAGTTTACTCAGGAGTGAAGTTAGCAGGGAATGACCCCATCCTCACCCAGGGCTAAAGGTAATATCCATCGCAAGAGCCAGTGAGCATCCGCCAAGTGTCAACTCCTCATTCGTCCGGTCGAATCACACCAGATCGACACCAGATCGTCACCATCACTGCAACAGCCTTGCAGCCAAATAAGAACTTGTTTATCTCAGAGAGCGCTCACCATCGGGATAGTGGAAGGCGGAAGCTGGCGCCATCTTAGGGGCACGGCACATCGCAGCTCTCTACAGGTTTTGTTTCCTTTTAATATGAATTTAGACTTTAAAAAAAAAAAAAAAAGCAAAGACAAAACCAACCCAAATAGCCAGATTTGTTGTACTTGCTAATAACAGGTCCGTGGTGTAAGATTATTTTTATTAGTCTTCCTATGAGTTGGGCTGTGTTTAATTTTTAATATATCTCTATATATCAGTCTTTAAATTCCCAGCATTTCCTATGCCTTCATCCTTTGCCTGGCAACTCTCATACAGTATTTCTCAGAGAGTTGCTCCCCGGGTTGGACTCCTGAGGTGTTGGGGAAGGGAGAGTCCCATATCCAGCAGTTGAATCTCTGACTGCATCCCTGTTCTGTGATTTTCCCAAATGCTTTTCCAGCTTTCTACCCGCTCTTGAGAAAAGAGGCTGAAAGTAATTGTGGCAGGAGAGGGTGGAAATCCCTTCCCCACTGTGGCCGAGGAGCAGGCTTTACCTGTACTCTATGTGGAATCACCTTTTCTTCTCCATACATGCGTTCTGCCACCGGAACTACTGAGGAACAGCTGCACAGTGCTGGGGTGCCTCTAAGATTGTGTCTTGTTGGTGTTTTCATTCTCAGACTAGCACAAACTCAGCTACCAAAACGTGACTAAAATCACATTCACAAGCCACCTACACGGTTATGGCTTCAGGGACTTCGGCTCCACTGGACAGAGCGCAGCACAGAGTTCTCGATTCTTCTGTATTTGTAGGAGGAGGGTCAGGGATTATGATCCTTTTGAACTCACTCTTAGGGTGGATCTAAGAAAAGCTGTTCATTTTCAGTCGACTTGGCCTTCTTGCTGTGAGGATGGAAGCGCCTCTTTCCAAGGTCATTGCTTGTCAGTAAAGGTTCTTGACTGGTTTTGATAAGTGCGTGAGATGGGTTCCCTGGAGGCCATCTTCTGAACACACTGCACAAGAACAACTGGATATCCACAGTAAATAAAACATCTCGATCGATGCCTCATAACTCAGCGCAAAGCAATCAGATGGAATATGGACTTTTAGAGGGATATAAAGTAAAACCTTTAAACACTGTGTCTTTTTTAAATGATAAATCTTTACTTTTAAAATTTATTCACTTTATATCCCAATTGTAGCCCCCTCCCATGTCTCCTCCCGGTTCCTCCCTCCTTCCCTCTACCCCCTTCCCCCTTCCCTACTTCTCAAAAAGGGGGAGCCCTCCTCCCCTACCATCTGACCTCATCCTACCAAGTCTCATCAGGGACTGCCTGCTTTCTCTTCCTCTGTGGCCTGGCAAACTGGAAGTGATCAATGAGCAGGCAACAGAGTCCATGTCAGAGACAGCCCCTGCTCCCCATGTTAGGAAACCACATGGAGAGTGAGCTGCCTATTGACTACATCTGAGCAGGGGATCTAGGTCTCTCCATGCATGGTCCTTGGTTGGTTCATCAATCTCCACAGGCCCCTCTGCGGCCAGATTTTTTGGCTTCTTTGGTCTCCCTGTGGAGCTTCTGTCTCCTCTAGGTTCTTCTATCAACTCTTCCATAAGACTCCCTGGGTTCTGCCCAAAGTTTGCCTGTGAGTCTCAACATCAGCTTTGATCCCCTTCTGAGTAGAGTCTTTCAGAGGACATCTATGGTAAGCACCCATCCTGTATCCCTCTCTTCAACACCTTCCGATGCCTATTGTATTTGCCCTTCTGAGTGAGAATTAAGCATCCTCCCTAGAGTCCTTTGTTATTTAGCTTCTTTAGGATTGTGGAATGTAATGTGGTTATCCTGTATTATTTGGCTAATATCTGCTTATATGTGAGTATATACCATGTGTGTCTTTCTGGACTGGGATTATGTCACTCAGGACGATCTTTTCTAGTTCCATCCATTTGCCTAAAAGTTTCACAATTTCCTTGCTTTTAAAAGCTGAGCAGTATTCTACTGTATAAAAGTCCCACGGTTTCTTTATCCAGTCAGTCTTCAGTTGAGGGACATCCGGGTTGTTTCCAGGTTCTGGCTATTATGAGTAAAGCTTCTATGAACATAGTTGAGCAAATGTCCTTGTTGTATGGTGGAGCATCTTTTGGGTATATGTCTAGGAGTTGTATAGCTGGGTCTTGAGGTAGCCCTAGTCTCAATTTTCTGAGAAAGCACCAAATTGATTTCCAAAGTGGTTGTACAAGTTTGCACTCACACCAGCAATGAAGGAGTGTTCCCCCTTTCTCCACACCCTCCCCAGCATGTGCTGTCACTTGAGTTTTTGATCTTAGCCATTCTGAGAGGAGTAAGATGGAATCTCAGAGTTGTTTCCATTTGCATTTACCTGATGACTAAGCATGTTGAGCATTTCTAAGTGTTTCTCAGCCATTAGAGATTCTGCTGTTGAGAATATTGTTTAGCTATTCTCTGTTGAGAAAAGCTCTATTTAAAAAATGTACCCCATTTTATAATTGGATTATTTGGTTTGGTGATGTTTAATTTCTTGAGTTCTTCATATATTTTGAATATTAGCCCTCTGTCAGATGTAGGGTTGGTAAAGATCTTTTCCAAGTCTGTAGGCTGTCATTATGTTCTGTTGACAGTGTCCTTTGCCCTACAGAAGCTTTCCAATTTCATGAGGTCTCATTTATTAATTGTTGATTTTAGAGTTTGAGCTGTTGGTGTTCTGTTCACGAAGTTGTGTCCTATGCCAATAAGTTTAAGGCTTTTCCTGACTTTTTTTCTCTGTCTGGTTTCATGTTGAGGCCTCTAATCTGCTTGAACATTAGTTTTGTGCAAGGTGATAAGTATGGATCCTTTTGCATTTTTTCTATATGTAGACAGACATCTAGTTAGACCAGCACCATTTGTTGGAAGTGCTATCTTTTTTCCATTGTATGGTTTTGGCTTCTTTGTCAAAAATCAAGTTTTTTGGGGGGGAGGGGCTTATTTCTGGGTCGTCAATTTGATTCCATTGATTCACCAGTCTGTTTATATGCCACTACCATACAGTTTGTATTACTGTTGCTCTATAGTACAGCTTGAGATCAGGGGTGGAGATATCTCCAGGAAATCTTTTATTGTACAGAATTATCTTAGCTATTCTGGTTTTTAGTTTTTCTGTGTGAAGTTGAGAATTGTTCTTTCAAGGCCTGCAAAGAATTGTCTTGGTATATAAAATACTCACAAACCAAAATCATGAACACATGAAAAACATCATCCACCATGACCAAGCTTCACCCCAGGTAGCCAGGGGTGGTTCAATATATCGAAATCCATCAATGTAATCCACTATATAAACAAATTGAAAGAAAAATATGATCATCTCATTAGATGCCCAAAACCATTTGATGAAATCCAACAGTACTTTAGGTTAAAAGTCTTGGAGAGATCAGGGATACAAGGCACATATCTAAACATAGTGAAGGCAATATTCAACAAGCCTCTGGCCAACATCAAACTAAATGAAGAGAAACTTAAAACAATTCCATTGAAATCAGGGACACAACAAGGCTGTCCATTCTCTCTGTATCTCTTCAATATAGTACTTAAAGTCCTATCTAGAGCATTAAAATAACTAAAAGAGATCAAAGAACACAAATTGGATACAATACAAAAGGAAGAAGTCAAAGTATTACTATTCTTGGATGACATCACAGTATATGTAAGTGACTCCAGAAATTCTACCAGGGAACTCCTGTGGATGATAAACAACTTCAGCAAAGTGGCTGGATATCATAAACTCAAAAACAACAACAACAATAACAACAACAACAACAACAAACCAAACAGTAGTCCTGTATACAAATGACAAATAGGAAACTATACCCTTCACAATAGCCACAAAAAAAACCCCAAAGTATCTTGGTGTAACTCTAACCAAGCAAGTGAAAGACTTGTATGAAAAACCTCAAGTCTCTGAAGAAAGAAATTGGAAGAACATATCAGAAGATGCAAAGATCTCCCATGCTCATGGATCAGTAGGATTAACAATAAAAATGGCTGTCATACCAAAAAGCAATCTACAGATTCAATGTAAACTCTGTGTCTTAACACACAGTGAATGGAAAAGTAATGTGTTGGACCTCTTCTAAATTAAAAAT
This sequence comes from Acomys percivali, assembly GCA_907169655.1. Classification (NCBI taxonomy): domain Eukaryota; kingdom Metazoa; phylum Chordata; class Mammalia; order Rodentia; family Muridae; genus Acomys; species Acomys percivali. The sequence goes on along the minus strand of OU015742.1, from coordinate 63,907,047 downwards.
ATTCTCTTTGAAATTATTTGTTGAGATGAAAAGATCTCTAGAAAATACTATTTGTAATGCAAATATTCAACAGAAGAACAGTATTAGGAAGAAATAAAGGTCCTTAAAGCTTATATTAACTACTTTTCTATTGCTGTGATATAGTGCTATGACCAAGGAAATCTGTGAAAGGAAGGGTTTATTTGGGGCCTATAATCCAGAGGGACAGGAAGTATCATCATTGGGGGCATGGTAGCAGGCTAGGAATAGGCCCTGGAACAGCTGAGAAGTCATATATCCACAAACAGGAAATAGAGAGAACAGACATGGGATCACTGGAAGCTTCTGAAACCTCAATGACATACCTCCTCCAACAAGGCCACACCTCCAATCCCATGGGGGACATTTCACTCAAACCACCATAGAGCTCAACAATTAAGAAAACAAACAGAAAAACTATAGTTATAATAGATGCATATGCATAGCGACACCTAAATGAAGATAATACACAGATCAAAAACAAGTACAAGAGTAAGTATGTGAAATTAGGCATCAGGAAATTCAAATTTAGCACACAAGTGAGAATAATTTCTATGGAGTTATGAAGAATGCAAGAAAGGCAATTCTAAGAGCTTACAGCCTGTAGGATTCTGTCACAATTGAAATGGAAAGAAGAGTAGTTGGTGGGGGATGAAGAGATGGTGAGTGTGGATGGGTGCAGATACCAGAGGGCAATAAGCAGCACGTTGCCATGGAAACGGCCTCCATCCTGACTGCATCAATGCCATTCTCCAAGCTGGGATACCCACACTATTGTTTTGTGAGATAACACTGTAGAGGGAAACTGGGTCACGCATGCCAGAGATATTTTTGTAGTATTTTTTTTTTGCAGCTGCCTATGAATATACTATTATCTTAAAATAGAAATCTAACTTTAGAAAAGATGCAAAACCAGAGTGCTTTCCCATAAACCTGGATTCCACAAGTGTTAACATTTTGTTATTATTTGTTTATTTACCTATTTATTTCTTTTTTACTTACTTTATTTGGTGTTTGTGTATATATGCGTAAACATGTTCACCATGGCATGTGTGGAGGTCAGAGGACAAACTTAAGTTGGTTGTTTTCTCCTTCTGCTATGTGGATTGCAGGGATGGGGTCAGGTTATTAGGCCTGAGGGGTTGAGAGAACCGCCGACCTAAACCCTTCCATTTGTTAACGCTTGTGTATTCCGTAGTCAATCTAGAATCCTGCTTTGAGTTTCTTACCATTTCGGTTGAACCTGCTTTCGTCTGGATGAGTTATCCAACCTGCTTTGCCTTTCATGCCTTGATACTTACAGAGAGCACAGGCTCAGGTAGCTCAGCGACCCTCACTGGGGATTTGGCGGGCACTCCTAGTGTGATGGTCACTTTTAACACCAGCATCACCTGGAAAGGACAAGTCAATAAGAGACTCTGAGACCAGGTTGGCCTGTGTGCAACATTGTTTCACTTGCCCTTACTCTGTGGGAAGAACCAAGCTGGGTGTTAGGTAGAGAAAGCTGGCAGAGCACAAACCTGCTTGCAGCCACTCTCTGCGCTCTGGACCAGCTTTCCTGGGCTCCGGCTGCTGTGACTTCTCGGTGTCAGGCTGTCACGTGGAGCTGTGAGTTGAAAGAAGCCGGTTCTCTCCTAACTTGCTTTCTGCTGGTATTTTGAAAGTAACGGAACTGTGACGCCCCCAGACTGGTTACAGGCTGTGTACCTGTGGCAAGAATGTCCCAGAAGCGAGGGTGAATCCTGTGTGGTGGCTTCGCTAAGAGGCTTTGCTGGCTGATCCAGCCGGTGCCTTGCACGTACTCCTTTGCAGTTACTAATTGCCCAGTGTCAGCATGTATTTTTTGTTGGGTTTGGTTTCGGTTTGGTTTGGTGTTTTTGGTTTTTTGAGACAGAGTTTCCCTGTGTAGACCTGGCTGTCCTGGAACTCACTCTGTAGTATATAGGCTTGCCTCGAATTGAGAGCTCTGCCTGCCGCTGCCTCCCGCGAGTGCTGGGATCCAAGGCCTGAGTCACCACTGCCCCAGCTTTTGTGAGAAGATTCTTAGGCGGTTGTCTGGAAAGACTTGTTTAAAAGATGAAGATTAGTTCAGAACCCTGTTTTCTGATGCTGGATGGCACCTCAGGAGAGAAACTGTCCTTGGCAAGTGTTTAGCCTTTGGTACTTGGAGGTTTCTAAGGAGAGAGAAGTCTAACCGGCACATGACATTGATCAGTGGAAGGAAGGACAGTAGGCTGGAGTGATCAGTAGGTGCGATGCCACGCAGGAATCTCAGATGTGCTAAGTGTTTACATATTAAACTCTAATTCCAGTTCAGTTCAAAGTATAGTGCACGTGCACACACACACACACACACACACACACACACACACACACTGAAAATAGAATAAAGTGTGAGACCAGAGTGGGAAGCTAGACAGGGTAATGGGTAGGAAAAGGACATACTTCACGTAGAAGCGGGACTGTTGGTAGGAGAAGAGATATCATCAAGATGGGGAGTGGGGAGGGCAGGAGCATGCGTACGAGGACAGGGTGCAATGACACTTTGTGTAAGTATCTCATAGTAAGATCACTTGTCATGTATGCTAACTAAAAATAGAAAACTAAGCGGGAGGATGGTAGGATGAAGTATGTGCTGTAGAACTCTTTGGGATGAATGAAGACTAAGTCAGAGGCAGGAAAGGCAGCGTGTATTTTACACCCATCTTCATCCTTTTATTTGTGGTATATGATGTGATATAAAGTCTAATTTTTTTACTATATAGATGATTGCTTTTCTCAGTATCATATAATTTTAAAAACTAGGCTATTCTGTTTTGACTTATATTGCAGAAGAGCACATATAGATATTCCCTGAAAAATATATACTAAGTGTATACTGTACTTCAGGGACTACTTTAGGGAGTGATTCAGAAGATAATAAAATGTGCAAAATCCCCAGCCGGGTGAGACATGGGCATAATATTTACTGTAGAAAAACTCGATTAACTGACATCAGTATTTTATAATTTCCTCAAAGACTTTAATCGATAGATGCAGCTGTGTGTGTCTGTGCATATTTTTATAATTTGTTCACCATATTTAATCTATGTATGCAATTCTATGTCTATAGTTAAGGTTTATATGTTAAAACCTTATAACTTCACACTGAAGAAAAACAATTTTATTAAAAACTGTAATGTATGTTATTTTAAACATCGAAACACCTTAACATTTACCCTTTAAATTGCATATTTTTATGGTCGCTCTTTTATTTAATATAATTTATATCTTTTTTTCACATTTTTTTTTTGTGTTTTGTTTTGTTTTGAGATAAAGTCTCATATAACCCTGGCTAAACTTCAGCTCATATGTCACTGAGGATGATATTAGAATTCTGATCCTTCTGCCCCTACCTTTCAAGTATAGGGGTATGGGCATGCACCACCATATCCAGTTTATGGGATGGCAGGGATGGAGCCCACTTGCCATTTGAGCCAGAGCCCCAACCCCTCTCCACAGATTCTTAACTGTCCTTTTATAACAGCTTTGGTTTGTCTACAATATTTTATTTCCATAGCACAATTCAGCCAATTTCCGGTGTCTCACTTAAACAGAGTGATTTGAAGAGAGTGGGCCATTTATTAGTGCAGGGATTGATCTTCTTTCCTTCTAGAATATGAGATGTTATCCAGTGCTCTCACAAACAATTCACCCAAAAGTGAGCCATCTATAGAGAGGAATTTAAGAAGAAACAAGATGAGTGACTAGACACAGAAGAAACTATTGCTACGGGCACAGTGCCCTCATCACCTGTGAGTGTTCCTGTCAATCGTCGGCTCCGCAGAAGCTAGCATGACCTCAGATATGGGTTCTGGGCATGCAAGTGGAAGCGTATCTTGATTGTGTTGATTGATGTGGGAAAGCATAGCCATGCTGCACGTTTTGGGGGGTGATACGCACATCCTGCGGTGGAGAAGATGATACAGGCTCTCATGGGATGTGTGTCACAGTTCCCATCTCATCAGCTGGGGAGTACTGAGTATGAGGGATGGTAGTGACCTTGGTGGCTGTGCAGCCAGTGCTCACAGGTCTTGGTCTTTATTTTTTGAGTTGCCCTCTGAAAAGCCTGCAGAAAAATCACATTTCCAGCATAGTGTAGGAGCAACCATTTGTCCCCACGGATGCCGGGAATTGGGTCCTGTAAACTATCAATGATTCAAACTACAAGCTAGGGATCTGTTCAATGATGACTTATTGAGCATGTAACCCAGGCAGTTCATTTTATCCTGAACCAAGGTATGACAGTGAGCTAGATCTTTTGTGCAATTCCCAATGAAGCTCACTGTGTCTTCTGCTCGGCAATTTACGAGCAGAATTGCCTCCCTCCCTTTCCCTGGATCTTCTCTGCTTCCCTTCCCTCTCTTTCCCACCTTTTCTTTCACCTTCTCTCTTCCTTTCTCTTTCTCTCCTCAACCATCTACTCCTCTCTTGCCCTTCTCTCCTTCTCCCCTCTTCAGTAACATATTTACTTAATCCAAACATTGGCCTAAGAAAAATGAAGTTCTAGCTAATTAAATTATACTGCCCAGATAAATTTGTTCAAATTACAAACTGAGGTTACGCCCTGCCAAGATCAAACCAAATGGAGACGAGTGGGGATCCACACAAAAGCTCCAGTGCTCAATTGGATTGATCCAGCCTTGCTGAAACATCTGTGTGCACTTTGGAGCTGAGAATGGAACTTCTCTCTGGCCTTGTGCACTGAAAACGACCAGTGGTGAGATACCCTGGAGGGCCCTGGTGGGCTGACAAAAGAGGAAACAAATGCAAAGAAGGCACGATGCAAGTGCTTTGTAAAAAGAGATTTATTTTATTTTGTGTGTGTGTGTGTATGTGTGTGTGTGTGGTTGTGTACATGAATGAAGGTGCCAACAAAGGCTAGAAGAGGACATTGGAGTCATTGGTGCTGTGAACCTCCTGAATTGCATGCTGGGACCCAAACTCTGGTCCTTTAGAAAAGCAGCAAGTGCTCTTAACCATGGAGACACCTCTCCAGCCCCTCATTATATATTCTGAGTTAAATTTCCATAGAATAATAATCCAGCCCTCCTTTCAACCGAGCCATATGGTAAGATCAGTGGCCTTTAATACTGCAATGTCCCCTTTTCATCACACCCATGTTTACAGGTTTAATAAGCCACAGAATGGGTTTGAAAACACACCAGGGAGGTAACTTAATGATGTTTCTCAGGATAACACCTGTAGATTTCCCCCTCCCCCCACTCATCCTGCAACATAAGATATTTTATACAGCCCAGCTTGTGATGGCATGTCCAGCCAGAGACAGGTGGTGCTCCATCAATTAAGATCTCTGCTGGATTATGGAAGACACACTCTGCACCTCGCCAGAGCTGGTGAATCAATTTTCTACCTCAGTGGGCCAAGGCACGGGGAAATACTTCTGACATGAATGAAGTGCACAACCAATGTTCAGCTCAGCCACGATTTCTTCCTGTTCCTCTTTAAAACCTTTGCATGTCACAGTCTTTCTGATTTCACTACATTTTTGTTTGTATTTGCGCATCAAGATCCATCTAGTAATAACCTGCTTGATCACGTGGTGGTTAACACCCAACAGGTGATGCTGTAGGCTTCACGTTTCTCATTTTCAGTAGCCACAGCCCAGAATCTGCCTGCGAGGTAGCAGGCAGAGATGGCAGCAAGCAGCAAGAAAGACGTGATGCCATATGTCCCAAGGAGAGCTGTCTGTCTGTCTTCCCTGCTAGGTCCCAGCTTGCCTGTGACCTCAGCTATGTATGTGTTGTAAATTTTATTCCTAAGAGTGAATCGAGCCATCAAGACACCAAGTGGCATTGAGTAAAGCTCAAGTCTCATCTAAGAGAAGGTCCTCACAGCAAAAGCAGAATCTCAGAACACAGCCAGACAGCAATCTTTTTTGAACCATAACCAGGTAATTCAATTAACCTGCTAGCACCTAGTGTTAGCAGGTTAACTCAATTTTCTAAAAAGAAAAAAAAAAATAGCATGGGAAGTAAAAACTTTGTCAAGAGGCAGCAGTGAGTGGTGGGCTCAAGGGAAGGGCTGTGCTGTGCTGGGGGCGGAGTCAGCTGCAGAATTGCAATGACTTCCTTCGAGTCACTTGTGACTTTTCCCGTGGAAAGTTGGATACGTTACTTGCTTTCTCCAGGAGGATTGAGAGCCCTTTCTGTAAAATGGGTGTAATAGAGCTTCAGTTTTTTAAACTACTATTTCTGCAGCACCAAAGGGTGTTTCTAGGGTCTCCCATATGCTATCAGGATCACACAATGGGAGTCAGACTCTTAGAGACTTTAAACTTTATTTTGAGACAAGGTCTACTATGCTCCCCAGGTTAGCCTTGAACTCAGGAAGTAGTCCAGCCTGGCTTTGAGCATGTGAACTCCTCTTGCCTCATTCTCTGGAGTAGCTGGGATTACAGGAGAGTAGCATGCCCCTAGCTAGAATTAACCCTTTAGTAATGTGTGAGTAGAATAAGTTCATTCTCTAATTACATGGCTCCTTTTAAAAAATGTTTTCTCATTATTAGTCACTTATGGACTCCAGCTTCTTTGTGGGGATCACTGCATGCTGGGTGCCAAACCATGTACCCAGAATTTACCTGATATTATTTCATGGGATTATTCCCCTGTTATAGGCATCATCCATAACCCCATCTTTCAGATAATTGGTCCAAGGCCAGAAGAAAGTCATTTTTCCAAGTCACAGACAGTGAGATAGAATGGCTAGGATAAAAGCTAAGTATTTCTCCAGCCTACATTTTGCCTTCCTACATCTTTACATAGATACAAACTTGGCCATTCAGGCAGGAAAGCCTGGGCCTTTTTGCATTCTTTATTTGGTCCCTGGGTTTCTGCCATGAGCTGGCAGAGGTGGTGAAAAAGTTCAAAGTAGAACTTTCTTAGGTTTTCCAAAGTGTGTGTTTTGAAAACAGCTGTAGACAAAGCTAAGCACTGGGCTTCAGAGTAAGTTGTGGTTTCATTAATAGATTAGCTAAGCTACAAATTATATGCTGTTCACAATTATTTATGTGCTTGATGCTTTAGGTAAATAAACAATAATAAAGATGACTTAGTTGAGCAGACTAGGATAACCTAAGAGATGGCTCAGTTTTGGCTAGCTCCTCCAAAACTCCACAGCTGTAGTATGTAGGCAGTGGAAGGTACGTGGAAGTTAAGGGGACACTTCAAGTGTTAGACAGGCTCTTAAATGTGTTCCTTTTCCCTATCTGTGAATGACAATGATGAAAGCAGCTTATGATCTCTGTGGCTCAGACGTCTCAGCATGACACCCTGCAAAGCCGATGTTAAAGTGTTACCCTGGGTAGAAACCTGGCAGGGAGCGCCACTGTGGACAGTTCCATTTCCAAATTCATGTCACTGGCGGGACCTCTTCTGTAGTTGGGGTACTAAGAATTTTAGCCTTTTTTGCTGGGGTCACTTGAGGGTCATTTGAGTTCCTTAAGGCTTCTCATGCCTGCTGAATATATTTGTTTTCCAAGATGGCAGCTTCCTTTCTTAAATCCAGTAGTGCAATGGGAGACTTTAGCTTACATGACAGGGTGCGTGCAGCCTTCTTTGAAACATGGTCACATGGTCATGGGCCAACTTGTGAGGAGAAGAGGGAAGAGTGTGTAAATCGGTGAATACTGCATGTTCCAGAACACACACAAACACTCACAGGAACCTTGGTGGTGGCTGTAGAAGTGTCTATCTAACTGCACGTCACTCCAGTCATATACAGTTCCATATGACCTGTGAAAACAGTGAGCTATTTCGTATAGTACTGCTGCAGCTCCAAGATCCTCTCATTCAGAGGGAAATAATGCTCTAAATAAACCACATGTGGCAAGATCAGATATGGTGAGGTCAGATGTAGGGATCCAGATGTGGGGAGGCTCCTCAGAGGATATGGGGGTAACTCTAGATAAGACTCCTAGTAGCAGAGGTTATGGAGACTGAAGAGGACACCCTCTAGGCAGACAGGAACTCTCATTGAGGGAGGGAAACACTAACCCACCCACAAAAACTTTGACCCAAAATTTACCCTGCCTACAAGATGTGCAGGGATAAAGGTAGAGCAGAAACTGAGAGAATGTCCAACCAATGCCTGGCCCAAACTGAGACCTACCCTATGATAGAGAGCCAACCTCTGACACTATTAATGATACTCTGCTATGCTTGCAGACAGGAGCCTAGCATAGCTGTTCCCTGAGAGGCTCCACCCAGCATCGGATTGAAACAAATGCTGAGACTCACAACCAAACATTGGGTGAGCGCCAGCAGCCTTGTGGAAGAGAGGTGGTAGGGGAATAGAGGGTCCAAAAGGGGAGAAGAACTCCGCAAAAAGACCAACAGAGTCAACCCACCTGGGCCCAGGGAGGCATATGGAGACTGAAGCAGCAACCAAGGACCATACATGGACTGGACCTAAAACGAATAAATAAATAAATAAATAAATAAATAAATAAATAAATAAATAAAAGAAACCAGATCCTTTATGCTTTGTGACTTTAGCCTCATCCCCTTTGGCAAGCCATCCTATTTCCCTTGTGGTCCCACAGTGCTTGCCGTAGCTCCTGGCACACGTCATTATGCAGGAACAGGAAAAACTTCTCGCCTTTTCCTTGCATTTATTTTCTTTATTTAAGAGCTAAGAAATGCTTTGAAGAAACTCAGGCAGTGGGCTTCTGCCACATCTCGTTGAGTAGAATTCAGTAGCCATCACTTTTCAGCCAGTCAAGGAAGGGGGATGGCGCAGTGGCGACTGGCTTAGACTAAGCAGCGCTTACGTGGCATTGGCATTTTCTTAGACTATTATGCTTTGGGGCCATCCCATAGTGATGTCTCATTGGGCCACCACAGCTTCACTCCAGTAGGATGAATCAAACAATAAAGTAAAGTGCTTAAGAGTGTTCTCAGGGTTCTTACCCACCTTGCTGGGACTGTTCTTTCATGTAAAGAACACATCTGTGAAGTTCACACCTTGGACATGGTGGCGCTTCTTTTCCATTTAAAGCCTTCAGAGTGCTTTTTCAAATTGCCAATATAAGTTCAACACAAACACCCTTGCAAGAATCAAGGTCGTTTTTTACTTTTATATGTACTATTTCTCCCTTGACAGTCTCATCTCCCAAATCAAGTGCCACCGGCGATTGTTTGTTTATGGTGCCCTACGACTTCCTTTCTCAGGCAGTTCTGGCCCCAGAGAGATCATAAAGTTTGTGATCCTGGTAGGTGACTAAAGTTCTCTAAGAAGCCAGTTGTGAGGTTTAATTAAAGGTATTGGAGGATTTTTTTTTTCTGGTTGATATTTGCCCAGGATAATGGAGAAATTTTATATGAAAGACTATTGAACGTTAAAAGAAATAAGTTAAATAAAGTAAAAAAAAAGTTTATGTCCACAAACAAGCAATCTCCAGGGACTGTGTGAGATGCTAAAAATAAAGGCCTATTAGTGAGGCAAGTCTTTCAGCTAGTGAAACCAGAGGGAGAGCAGCTAGAGAGCAGACTTGACTAAATGGAAACCAGAGAAGGTGAGGAGGCCAGCAGGGATTCTCTAGGGCAGAGCCTGTTTGGTTAGCACCTATTTCATGCACATAACAGAAACCCTACTCAAATGAGACAGAGAAAAAAAATATGCATTGACTCTTGTGTCCTTAACTGGATCAAAAGGTCCCGACAAAGCTGCTTTCTGCTACAGTCTCTCTCCTTCCCTTTCTTTGTTCTTTCTTCATGATGCTTTACTCTCAGGCTACCTGTGAGGGTTAGTTTTGCTTACCCACTTGACACAAAGCAGAATTACCTGGGGATGGGACTTACAGCAAAGAAGTGTCCAGACTATGTTGTACTGTCCACAGATAATGTACATTGCATATGTGTAGGAGAATTATCTTAATGAGTGGGAAGACCCATCCACTGTGAGCAGCACTATTCCCTAGTCAGTGGATACTGCACTGTATAGTAAGGGAGAAAGAGCTGAGCGTTGGCATGCATGCATGAATTCATTGTTCTCTTCTCGGGGCTGTGAGTTGGATGTGGCCACTTCTCTCACTCTCTTGCCTCTGTGATTTCCACACTTATGGGCTGTAACCTGGACCTGAGAGCTAAATAAGCCCTTTCTTTCCAAAGTTACGTTCTGTCCAGAGAAACAGGAAATCAACTAAGAAACAAGCTTTTTTTCAAGATGGCGGCAGTGAACTGTTGGACTCTTCTATGCGTCCCAGGATCCTTTCAACAGTCGATGGACTCCAAAGAGCAAGACCGGTTCTCTAGGTTGATCGATCTGTGCTGCATCTGCAAAGCACTACAGATTCTGTAGCTATACCAGCACACATTGATTTCTTGTGGTTCTGATAGCAGATGTGTCCAAGATCTTGATTTCAGCTAATTAGATCTCTTGGGCTCTGTATCACCAAGAGATGACCCAGTGAGTATTGACTGCATGCCCAAGGAGGATGCCTTTTAAAGTGGCATTTGGGACTCTCCCTCACTTGCCGATGGGCAGAAGTGTGGATGAGCTTCCTGTTTGCACATGACTTTCATGGTGCTAATCCTACCTCAGGGTCTTCACATTCATAAATGTGACTGTCTGACAAGGGCACCACCCCTGAACACCATAGATGAGGAGATTGGAGCTTCAACATGGGACTGTGAAGACTGTGGAGGGAGCACAGCTGTATAACATGTGTCGGGTCCCAGCCCGTGAGGAAAAATCGAATCAGGGTTCACCTGAAAGAGGGAATGGGGATTGAAAGTAGAGTACAGAGATGCGAGAAATAACGAATCAAGTCAGGAAATTTCTGACCAAGATTCACTTTAATGTCCTACTAGTAAGAATATATAGAGAGCAAGGTCAATAGGATCTATTCTAATCTCACTCACCCTAGCCCCTGGGCAAGAATACAATATCCTAGCTCACTCCCTGTAGAACTTTCTAGTTCTCTGAGCAGTTCCCTGTAAGAACTTCCTTGATCATTTGGGTGGTTCTAAGTTAGGACTTCCCTACTTCTTTCAAAGGTAAATAGTCCAAGGATGGCCTAGAACACAAGATATCGTGGTGAGGTAAAGGTCAGCAACTCAAAGGTCACAGCATACAGCCTAAGCACAGGATTTCTGACATGGCAGAATTTGGCATGGGTTCCCACACATAAGTATACGTATTTGTACATACTTACACGACATACTTTGTTCAAACAGTGCCACAAAAACCTGAGGACCAGATTTCCTCTGAGTCTGAGGAGTTGGCAGATGAAGTTAAAATGGTAAAACGTGATATATGAGACAGGTTCAAGATGAGGTCAGTGTCCCATGGGAACATTGCTAGAGAATGACATGACTAAAGGAGCATCCCTGCCCCCTCACATGCTACAGAGCAAAAGGAAATGCACATATGGACTCATGGGTGTGTGTGTGTGTGTGTGTGTGTGTGTGTGTGAGAGAGAGAGAGAGAGAGAGAGAGATATGATGATGATGATGATGATGATGATGATGATGATGATGATGATGGCCAGATCTGATTTTCTCTGTGGCCTGGTGCTGCTGACACAGACAGCATTGCTGGGACCCTGCTGGCTCAGGGACTCATAAACCTGTGAGCAGAAGGGTCTCTTCAGTTTTGGTAGTACTCTGGTAAGCTCCTGACAAAACACGGATGGAAGCCAGCCTTCCCTGCTCCCTTGAGAATTCCTGAGTTCCCAATGAGGAAGACCTCTAAGGTGACCCTGTGGACTCTTGTGACCATGGCCTGGAAACCTGTGTGAGTTCTCTGTGATGCCAAACAGATGGCTACACACACAGAAGGGTAGACCAGTATCCATTTACCACCTCACAGTTCTGTAGTTCATAGCTACAGGTGGGTTTAGGGACACAATAACCCCTACAATATTCCCCTAGGACAAAAGACAGATGCAGCTGCTCAGATCAACAGTGTGTATCCCATGCATATGTGGGGGATGTTAACAATGATCTACTCAAAGAGGTGGCTTTGAATTTTAGTTTAGATGGTATCTAAGTCTATCATCAATAAAGGGTACATTTAAGAAACAGAACAGGGTAAAATATTCAGACTTTGGGCTTCTAGTGGGAGCAACTTGTAGGGAAGCAAATAGCAGCAGACAAGAGATAGCTTGTAGACCTTGCAAGGGGAGTGATTTTGTGCTCTGCCTCCAGATGTTGTAAGGTTCAAAGTGTTCCCCTTTTGGTCTTTTCTATCCTTGATACCCCTACTCTTACTTCTTGGTGAGATTCCACCTATGGAGGGCTCAGGCCCACCTAGGGATCTGTCACTTGGTTGCCACCACCTGAACCGTTTCTACAGTGTGTCATCAGGACAGGGTAAAACCTTCACCAAGGATTATGTACAGTATGTCCACCAGGGTGCTTAGAGACCTTAAGATATACACTAGACTCCCACCTGCCATGCTATCCAGCAACAGAAAGGTTCATTCCTAAGAGGACAGACTCCATGCCTGTCAGAGGTGGACACAGGAGACCCTAAAAGGATAGAGTCCAAGCCTGGGCTGGGGTAAGGGGGGCAGGGATGACCACACAGGAGGCACTAAAACAATGGTTCTCAACCTGTGGGTTTTGACCCCTTCAGAGGTCAAAAGATCCTTCCTCAGGGGTCTCCTAAGGCCATCTGAAAACACAGGTATTTACATTATGATTCATATTAATAGTAAAATTACAGCGATGAAGTAGAAACAAAACAATTTTGTGGTTGGAGGTCACCATGACAGGAACAACTGTATTAAAGGGTCATAGCACTGGGAGGATTGAGAGCCACTGCCCTAAAAGAACAGACGATATGCTCACTGGGACACACAGGAGGCAAAACAAAAGTTTCCTTTTGCTGAGTTTGTCCCTTCAATCTTACACACTTCTAAATGCCAGGGAAACTGGGAAGGAGTCATAATTCACAGCCAAGCTGATTATTTTTCTCATACGAACCATTTCTGCAGGCAAACTTACCTTCTTGGTGGCTCACTATATATAATTCAAGGGAAAATAAGTCAAATTCGTGTACGACATAATGCCACTCAAATGGCATCTATTATAAAGGGCTTCTGGGAGAAGCATCATTCACTAGGGTGATGACAAAGATCCCATGAGTCCATACGTGCATCTCCTTTGCTCTGTAGCATGTGATGGGGGTGGAGGGAGAATGCTCCTTCAGTCATGTCATTCTCTAGAAAGTGCTTCTGTCTGGGGTCAGGATCTGTGTGATGTCCAGAGCCTTCAGCCACATAAGCAAGTTCCTCCAGCCTCCCTAAGTCCTTCCTCCTGACTGTCATTTGGGGGATTCATCACTCCATCCTGAGTTGCTCATCAATTTAATCCTGCTTGGACTGTTGTATACACACACACACACACACACACACACACACACACTCATACACACACACATCAGATGACACTCTGAAAGCTTACTAACACTTGTAAAGAATAAGGTTCATACTTTTAACTAATCATTTTAGACAGCTTTCATAGGGCTTCAGCCCATTGGTCAGACCCTGAAGAGGCCAAGTCAACTAAGAGAATGCATGAAGGGTGCATGTGTTTGTATGTGTGTGAGAGAGAACATCTGTGAGCAAGTAACACTGATCCAGGAGGGGAGGCGTTTCCATATTTCTCAGACACACTACTAAGATGAGCAAATGGAAAAAAGCCTCCACTCATTCTGTTATGCAGAAGAAGATAGAAAAGACACTTGATTCCTGGCAGTGTTTGTAAACTTCTTGGCACCCTTTGTTGGAGACTCACTCTTTTTCAGTTGGTAGCGGGAGGGGGCGTGTGGTGGCTGTTCTTGGTTGTCAACTTGACAACATTAGAAATGAACTCCAATCTACAAATGGAGGACACACCTGTGGAAGATTTCTTTGCTTGGTTTTCCAGACATTTGAGGAAAGAAGACACACACCTTGAATCTGGGTCTTGAGGTGAGAAGACAGGTTTAATCTGGGCCATGCCTTCTGCTGGAAGTCTATATAAGGACATGGAAGAAGGAAGCATTTGCTCTTCGTTTTCTTGGCCTCCATTGCTAGCACATCCATCCGAAGGCCTACTTCTTTAGGATTCCAGTGTTGACTGAAGACCAGCTGAGACACCCAGCCTTGAAGACTGAAGAACTGCTGGATTCTAGAACTTTCCGTTCATAGCCTATCATTGTTGAGTTAGTTGAGTGGATCATAGCCTGTAAGTCATTCCAATGAATTCCCTTAATTTGTGTATAGATACAGACCACACACACATGTATACATATACATATGTACATATACATATATATGTGTGTACATAGCATGTATGTTATATATACTATGTAACATATGTGTGTATACAGTATATATACTATATATATATACGTTCTATACAGCATATATGTATGTATGTATATATATAATGTGTGTGTGTGTGTGTATGTGTGTATACAGGGGGGACAGACTGCATTCTAAGTGAGCAAAAGTGTGGCTCTGAGTAAAAAAGGCTCTCTCTTCTGGCTACATTAATTTTCTATTCATTTTCTTTTCCTTTTCCTTTATGACATGTTCCAGCTAGGCATCGGAACTGGGATGGTGAAATAGTTAACACAACTACTTCCTGAACTATTCTACAGTGTCAAAGACTTGTAGGCTGAGTGTTCCAAAGCTGGCAAGACAAGTAAAGAGGGTTAAGATGCTTGGGTTTTTGAAAGTTTCAGTAGGACAATATAACAAAGAAAATGGGAAAAATAATAAATACAAATTCCCACAGTCTATGACATTGCATGAAAGTATGGAGCCATGTTTTGTGTTCTATTAATAACGATGGAAAGTCAGTTTTGACTACTGTAAGCTACATTGGTATGTTTGCAAAATCATGGAAATTTTGCTGAGAATTCTTTTAGATAATTACATGTTTTAGCTACAGGGTCCTCGTGGGAACCAACTATGCATTTAGTCTTTATTTGTCTGGTAAGTGAGGGTGTTCAACATATTTTCATGTGCTTATTAGCCATTTATCTCTTTTTATTTCTTAAAGACCAAGCCAGGTTTTAAAATATTTATTTCTTTATTCACTTTACATCCTGGTTGTAGCCCCATCCCTCCTCACCTCACAGTCCCACCCTCCCTCCCTCTTCCACATCCCTATCTCCTATTCCTCAGAAGAAAGGAGCCCCCTTCTCATCTGCCCCAACCCCCAGCTCAGCAAGTGTATCAGGACTAAGTGGGTTCTCTTCCCATGTGGCCTGGCAAGGCAGTCCCACCAGGGAGATGTGATTGAAAAGATGGCAAGAGAGTCCATGTCAGAGAGAGCCTCCACTCCCCTTACTAGGGGACTCACATGAATCCTGAGCTGGCCCTTAGCTATATCTCTGTAGGGGGCCTGACTCCAGTCCATGTAAAGTCCTTGGTTGGTGCTACAGTCTCAGCAGCCCCCACACCCTGGGCTCCCTCTGGTTAGTTGGTTCTGTTGTTCTTGTGAGGCTTCTGTTACCTCCAGGTTCTTCCTTGCCCTCCCCCACCACTTTTCTGCAACGTTCTATGGTTGATGGAAGCTGGAAACAACCCAGATATCCTTCAACTGAAGAATGGGTAAAGAAACTGTGGTACGTTTACACAGTTAAAAAGAAGGAAATTGTGCAATTTACAGGCAAATGGATCAAACTAGAAAAGATCACCCTGAGTGAGATAATCCAGACCCTGCTATGCTTTATTAGTGATATTCTGCTATGCTTGCAGAAAGGAGTTAAGCAGAGTTGTCCTCTGAGAGGCTCCACCCAGCAGCAGCGCCTCAAAACAGATGCAGAGACTCACAGCTAAACATTAGGAAAAGCAGGTGTGTGTGTGTATGTGTGTGTGTGTGTGTGTGTGTGTGTGTGTGTGTGTGTGTGTGTGT
>OU015742.1:63858644-63891105 GCA_907169655.1 Acomys percivali | reverse complement strand
TAGTAACAAGTAACACATACATCAAACTTGAAATTGTACCTAGCAACCTTGATTAATTTAGATATTAATTTTGTAATTGCCTTAAAGAGACTTTTTGCATATAAATGACTATGCAACATGTTTAGCTTTCAGTCTGTAAACTACTTGTTTTCTGTTCTCACCTTCTAAACCCAATGGGACTTTACAAGGAAGGTTGACTAGAGAGAAGGGCTCAGAAGCTGAGAGGAGAAGCCGTGGGACTGACTGAGGTAATTAGTTCATGAATTTTGATGGCATCTCACAAAACTGCCCAGGTAGCCATGAACTCAGTTATCCCCCCTCAGCCTCCTGAATGCTGGAATTACTGCCATGTGCCACCATGATTGTCACCTTTCTCTTCTATTTTCTGAAGGATCTGTGTAAAATTGATCCTTTCCTTTGAAATGTTTAATCATCGCTGAAGGTATTTGGTTGTGGAATTTTCTTTGACAGAAAGTTTGTTATCGCAAGTTCATGTTTGTTTGAGATTTTAAAAAGTTACTCAGAATTTTCTATTCCTTTTTGTGTTCATTTTGTCAACACTTATCCTTCCAAAGAATTTGACAATAATCAAATGTAGTAAATATATTTATGGCTTACCTTGGTCTCTATGTAGTCTCTGGAGAATGTACTGCTGGTGTCTCTCTTCCTGCGGGTAAGGCTAGTTTGGTTTTATTTTGTTTTTGTCCTTCTTTCCTGATCACTCTGTATACTGGTTGATTTTATTACTTACTTCAAAAAGAGAACATTGTCACTTCATCATTTCCTGATCATATAGTGTAGGGGTTGAGGTATGTCCCAGTATGTCCCAGTGTCATCCTTTCTTCTGAGGATGCCCCTTCTCGTTACTTTCAGGATGCTTAGGGGACTTACAAACCTCATATGCCCACTTTCTGACAGCCGGGTGCTGGTCATGTGACCCCAGCCCATGCCACACTCTATTCTTAGCTTTCTTGATTGGCTAAAAGAGAACAGACCGCCTGGTCCAAGGAGACTCAGAAACCCAGAAATGTCTCCTGTAACAATTGGCAAGCATCATGGAAGTGGGTGTGAAGTAGAGTGATACCCTAGAGCCTCCACAGGAGCAGAAGGTCCATGAAAGGAGGACAGAGAAACCGAAGGACAGTTGGAGGGGAGGGCAGGCAAAAAAACACCTTACCATAAAAGTTCTTCAGAGGGTCTGAGATGGCTCAGTAGGTATAGAGGTTTGCAGCTATGTCTTATAGGCCTGAGTTCAATCCCAGGGATGCACACAGTGGGAGGAGAGATTTGGCTCAGTCTTCAGTTGACCTCCACACAGGTAACTAAACCAAAATAATAAGCGAGTATGATAATTACCTCCCCAGTCCACTTTTGGTGATATGGCAGTACATTTACAGTCAGTTTTGTATGTCACCTCGGGTTGAGGTTTTGCCGTTGGCATGGGGGTGAGGATGATGAGAGCTGGTGGTTCTGTTATTGCAGTTGTTACAGGATTAGTGGAAATTACTGAAAGCACGTGGCGGTGCTGGATTTCTTTGCTGCACTTTGCTCTTCTCCAGCAGGGAGAAGTAGCTGTTCCCTTTAGCATTCCTCCAGTGAGGTGACTTCCACCTTGCTGTATATGGTAGGTGTGAGTAATTTTGCATGATTCCGTCCCCAGGGCGCTTTTAAAAAAACTTCACACTCAGTTCACCCCTTGCTCACACATCCTCTCATCCGCTGAGGTTAAGGAATCAGTCCACTAGTCAGGGGCAGGACTTTTTAGATAAGATGCCAGGAGTCCCAGGTATCTCAAAGAAGCTTCGTTAATGAGGCCTGTGGATGAATAAAATATCATGTCTTCCATCACCTCACCCAGCCATGTAGGATTGCTTGTACTTTGACAATGGTCATCATTCTTTAATGACAACTTGTTAGCATTTAGATCACCATTTTGTGTTCTCCAAAGGAATCATGTTGGCAGACAACAAAGGGAGCAAGCATATTAAAGACAGGCAGCCCTCCTCCTGACTGGAACGCAGAACACATTTGAACTTAGTTTGGACCAATCACCCGGCAAAGCAAAAACTTCCTCTGCTACTCAGAAGAGCCTGGGATGTTCCTTTCTAACAAAGCCCATTTAGTTTCCAAATTTCTATGCTATTCTTGGCATGCAAATTGGGTTCCAAAGTAAAATAAAAGTTGAATAAAGTGATAGAGTATTGATATCTGATGTTTCCTGTACAGACTATCATCACTATCAGACATCACCACCACCTCTACCACCTCTACCAGTACTGCCACGACTCCCATACCAACATCACCACTAACACCATCATCGCCACTACCATTACCACCACCACCATCACCATCACTATCACCACCACCGTCATGATTACCACCACCACCACTAGTACCTCCACCACCACCACCACCACCACCACCACCACCATCATCACCATCACCACACCACCACCATCACCACCATTATCACCACCACCATCATGATCACCATCACCACCATCACCACTGCCACCATCACCACCATCATCACCACCGCCACCACTACCACCACCACCACCACCATCATCACTACCATCACTACTACCTCCCCACAATCAGCACCACATATTACCACCACATCCCCTACCACTGTCACCACTACCATCACCATGTTCACTATCAGCAGCAGGAGCGGTGGTGGCGGTGGCAGCAGCAGCAACAACAAGTTGTTAGAAATGCAGAATGTCATGCCTGAGCCCAGAGTTGCTGAGCTAGCAGCAGAACTGCAACACAAGTGCCAGTTAACTTGCAGACACTCAGTGTTAAGGCAAAGCCTGTATAGAATGTGTGTCCCCAAATTAGGTTGAGGGTTACAGTCACCAAAGCAGCTCACCAAGAACCTTTCATTCCCAGAGTTTGTTACATGTTTCTGAACCCTGATGATACTTTTTAACGTAAGCATCGGAGAGTTTTGAGTACTTGAATCCTTAATAAGCCTTTCTAGTAACTCGGCAGCATACGGTCTTGAATTCCCTTAGAAAAACTGTGCTGGTTGCTATGGGATACACAGGAATGGTTAGCAAGAGGAGCAGAAAAATAATAGAGATGGAAATAATTTCTACTGTGGTTTGAGACTGGTAATATATTTATGTTTGAGTGTATATGTTTCATATGGAACACATTTATGTACATGCATATATATTGCACATGCTAAGTGTGAAGACTAATCCTGGTTGTTAACTTGACACACCTGGGAAGAGGGACCCTTCCCTGAGAGATTGCCTCCATCAGGTCAGTCAATGGGTGTGTGTGAAACATGGTTTTGGTTGCCAGTTGATGTAGGTGGGCCTAGCCCACTGTGGACAGTGCCATTCCTTGGCATGTGTGCCTGGGCTCTGAGATTGAGCTGGGGCAGGGAGGGGGTGTCAGCCAGGGAGCTTCTGCTCCTGCTTCAGGCTCCTGCCTTGAGTTCCTTCTATGACAACATGTAACAAGTGAGGTGAAATAAGCCCTTTCCTCTCCAAGCTGCTCTTGGTCCTGATGTTTCTCACAACACCAGAAAGTCGCCTAGAGCATACATGCACCTATGTAACAATGGTATGTTCAGATATATGTGTCCACAGCATATACGCACACAGATATAGATGTTATTCCTACTTGGCCATTAGTCATCATGGAAGGAAACAGCAGCAACTGTCAGTAATACTTGTCAAGAGCCTACTGTGGCAACCACTATTGTAACCCCTTTCTTAATTATTAATTTATGATTTCCATAGCAACAAGGGCCATTCCCATTCAAAATGTTAATATGTTAATATACGTGTGATGTATATTATAGATGTATATAATTTGTGTATGCTATGTATACAAACATGTTTTTGTTGATTGTAATGATTGTGACATTGCAGAAAAGGGAGATTTTTTTTTTTGAAAAGTGATTTTGATCTATGCTTTAAATGGCTCACTTGTAATTGTTCTGCTTGGCTTTTTAAAAACAGATTTTAGTTGCTTCGTAAAAGTTGAAGGTCTTTTGGACTGAAGCATTGTAATTTGTTCATGCATGCGATGCAAAGAGCGAGTGATGTCCTGATCACAGGGCAGGCTGCAGATGACAGAGAGTCACTCCTCAGCTCCAGACAGCAAAGCTTTCACAGACTCCTGGGCTTCTTACAGCTGGTAAAAAAATATTCTTGCTGGTTTTTGCCCGATGTCACTATCTGACACTACGGGGCTGCCACATTACTGACTATTACAACGAACAAACAAATTTTGATTCCAAACAGTCATTTCTTGGCTTCTCCCTGCACTGAATGAGGAGAAAGGTGAACCATTAGGGGAGAATTTGGGTTGCGTAGTCAAGCCTCCATACACATGAGGTTCACCTGGCTCCCTTGTTAGCTGCAGATTCTGAGTCCAGCATTCTGCTGTGAGATCCTCCAGCCTTAACTGACTCCTGTAATGAGGGAGGCGACTGAGGCTGGTGCCGTGATTATTTGAATGACACTTGGTGGAAGAAAAGAGTCCTTAATATATACCCCGGCACCCATATTCTGAATTCATAGTTCAGGCAACTGCTTTACTTAGTGCATTCTTACTGAGCACTCACTCTCCGACAGGTAGTAAGTGGTCCAGGCTCTAGGAGCAGGACCTGCAGCCTTGTCATTCTCCTGCTAGGTTTGCTTGTCTAATCACCTCCTTAATTATGACACTAGAATCCTTCCCACAGGCTTGCAGAGGATGAAATGAGCTTATGCAAATGAACCACCCAAGATGCTGCCTGGCATGCAGTAAGTGCTCAGTACATTATTCTTTCTGAGGTCTTATGCTTGGACTCCCTCAAACTGTATGAAGGCTCTTCAGGGCTGGCCTTGATGTTGGCAATATGATAACCAGCTGGGAATCAATGAGGGAGAGTAAATCAAGGTTCCCATGAATAACACATTAGGTTAATATTATGCAGTATAATGGGGAGCTGACTACATATAATTTAAAGGGACTGAGTGACATTTTGGAGAAAATTCTTGGTCATGAATCAAAACCTGTGATCGCCAATCTTCAGTTTTTCCATTGAAGCTTTTTGAAATCCTACCCAGATTCCCATAACTCACACCCAACTTCCTATAAAGTAGGTACTGTGGAATTAACTCCCTTGGAAACTATTAAAATACTTAATAATTCAATTCCACAAATATTTATTGAATATCTACAAGACATTTTTTTTCTAGTGGGGACACTAATATTTTAAATTGTCATCAGTATCCAAAAGACTTTGTTTTACTCATTGATTTGTCACATACTTAGCAAGTGCAGTGATGAGGGGCCAAGAAGCCTTCTTCTTACTGGCTCTCTTTATTAGCTAGAGGTAGTAGCACATCTGCAATCCCAGCACTTGAAAGTCTGAGGCAGGAAGATTGGAAGTTTCAGACCATCCTGGGCTACATAGAAAGACCAGATGGAAAAAAACCAGAAGGGGTAAAGAGGGTGGGAAGAAGAGAGGGAGGATGGAGGGAGGGGGGATGAAGGGAGAGAGGGAGGGAGAACTTAGTCTATTCCTTAATCTCTTTGGCAAGAGGTGACAGGGAAGTGTAAACAGATTGCACATAACAGCTAAGAGGAAATAGAGAGGCAGATAGGGAAATAGCGGATAGGATCCCAGGGTTTATGGGAACAGTATGTGTACACTTGAGTATTCAGGAGCAGCTGTCAAAATCCCAAAGAGGGTCCTGCTCAAACTATGGTACCAGCCAAGGACAATACATGCAATAAACTTTGAACCCCTACTCAGATCTAGCCAATGGACAGGACATTCTCCACAGCTGAGTGGGGAGTGGGGACTGACTTTCACACATACTCTGGAGCCCCATATTTGACCACATCCCCTGGATGGGGAGGCCTGGCGGCACTCAGAGGAAGGATAGTAGGCTACCAAGAAGAGACTTGATACCCTATGAGCATATACAAGGGGAGGAGGTCCCCCTCAGTCACAGTCATAGGGGAGGGGAGTAGGGGGAAAGTGGGAGGGAGGGAGGAATGGGAGGATACAATGGATGGGATAACAATTGAGATGTAATATGAATAAATTAATAAAATATATTTTCTAAAAAGAGTGTGAATATTGAAGGAAATGGAGGAGTGAAGTGGGTCAAGTTAATGAAGGGTAAAAAGTCCTCAGAATATGTTTTGTGAGGTAAAGCAGTGCCTCAGTTGGTAGAATATGTAATGCTGAGGACTTAAGTTTGCTAGCCAGAACCTGGACTTGGTATGGTGTTAAGAAAGAAGAAAGACATGAGTTGGAGGGGAACTGTGCTGAGGTGACATAGAGGGAACTGAAGGAGGGAAATGGGTGGCTAATATGATCATATTTTATTGCATACATGTATGAAATTATCACAAGTAATGAAAATCCCAATTAAAAAAATAAACAGGATGTAGAAGGCACATGCTTGGATCCTAGCTCTAAGCAGAAAATATAGGGTGATTGGAAGGGCTTACGGACTAGCAAGTCTGAACAATTTGGTGAACTCCAGTTCACTGAGAGACTATATGTCAAAAAACACAAGAATGTGTGTGTGTGTGTGTGTGTGTGTGTGTATGTGTGTGTGTGTGTGTGTGTGTAGGGATCGAGGAAGACATCTGATGTTGACCTCTGGCATCCATGTGCAGACAAAAAGACATGATTACTTGGAACACTATGGTGGAGAAATAAACACAAGTTGTTTCGAATGCTTGCGGAGGGCTTTCTCTGCCCTGAGAACCAAGTAGGGTGGTCCAGTAGCAAAGGCAGAGAAACTGACACAAGTTGTACATCTCGATATAAATGTAGAACTAAGCACAGGGTGAAGAGAAAGCACACATGAGGAGGGGCTCAAGTTTGGTAAAAGTTAGGAATGTTTTTAAAGGAGGATGCTCATTAGGGAAAGTGAGAAAGGCTTATGGAGAAGGGCTTGCTTTACAATCAAAGCAGGAACTTTAGTTCAGGTGAAGCGAGTATGGCTGGGGCGCTCCAGGCCGAATAAGACCCGTTAAGGGTCACAGACTTCTGAATTGATCTGTCTGAAGGGATTGGCTTCTAGAGTTCCTGGGATCTTACAGACAAGCGTGCCAGCGACTGATGAAGAATGACACTAGAGGGATGGATGCAGAGTAGGGTAAGAGGGATCTTCTACAAAAGAAATATTTATTTATTCATCTATTCACTTTATGTATATGTATGTGTGTGTGTGTGTGAGTGTGTGTGTGTGTGTGTGTGTGTGTGTGTGTGTGTGCCTACCCACATGCCATAGCCCGTGTGAATGTCAGAGGACAATTTACAGGAGTCAGTTTTCCCCTTCTACAACTTGGGTCCTGCAGGTTGAACTGAGGTCATCAGGTTTGATGACAGGTGCCTTTACCTGAAGAACCATCCCTGTGGCCCTTACACCGTATTTGTATTTTGAGTGAGAGTAAAGAGCATCTGAAGGCAAGAAGAAACCTGTATACCTGCAGGAAAAGAGATTACACATGACAATTAACATAGCAATGTTACAGTTTTCTCGTAGGTTAGGTTTCCTGAGGTGATGAGATGGGGAACATGGGAAAACCATTCAGTAGACATGTTCCCAGGAGACACTGCTCAGCAATTCACACTAGTAAAGGCCTGGGATCACACTGTCCCTGAAGGTGGCTCCCACCCCATCCTGTACAGCTGCAGGGACAGAGATGTTGGCCTCTGTACTTTGCAGTCAATCATTGAATAGCCATTGCTTTGGGGAGACAGAGCATTCTAGTTCCCTGCTTCAGTGACCAAGTAGTTTCAGAAGCAATGGGTTGGGGGGGTGTGGCAGGGTTGAGAAGATAGACACCAGGCTAGCCACCTGTACATACATGCACACTGCGAGCGGGCAGGGGAAACAGGTCTACGAATGTAGAAGCAAATCCTTTCTTCTTCTTTCTTAAAATAATTTACCCTTCTTTTTGCCTGGATACCACATTTACACAGGAAATTTGCATGTTCTTATCTTTTCTTGTATTGTATCTGAATTTTAGACTACGGAATGTGAAAGCCTCGAGGAAGGGGGAGAGTGTTCTTAATGTCAGCTTCACTGTCACTGTAGGGGTCTCGTTATTGTCACTTGTCTGCACAGGTAGCAATGGAAAAGTTCACCTCTTGTTCAACACTAGTGGTCCTTCTGTGTCTCGGTAGCTCCTGAGCAGATGGCATGCCTCCACTGTGTCTGTTCCAGAATGCTTGTGTGAAATACTCACGTTTAAGTCTCTTCCCTGACTCAGTAGCCAGGCTGACCTGTTCTAACTGAAGCCAGTGGGCTGGGACATTTCTTTCTCATGATTCTGGAGGCTGCAAAGCTCAAATTCAACTGCAGAGCCCATGTCAACTGCGCCCATTTTCTCCTTCATGCAGTTTTCTATTTCATGCCCTCATATGGTGACAGGAATGACGGAGCTTCCAAAGTGCCTTTGATGTGGTCAGCTATGTCATATTCCTGTTCTTGAGGACTATTCTCATGCCCTAATGACCCCCAAAGGTTATGCCTCTAACACCATCCCCTTAACAAGAGGCCTTCTGGCACTTGACTTGCTCAGTTACCCTGGCTCCTCCCACTTCTCTAAGACCTTATCAAACAAGGCAACGGGAACTCTGCTTCGGATGCTCCTTAGTTACTTCTCTGTTGCTATGGACAATTACCATGGCTGGAGAAACCTTTAAAAGAAAGTGTTTAATTCAGGCTTATAGTTTCAGAAGGCTGGAGTCCATGATGGCAGAGCGAAGAAGGCATAGTGTCAGGAACAGCTGAGAGCTTGGATATTGATCTAAAAGTTGAAGCCAGAGAGAGTCTTTCTAGCCTCAAAGCCCATATTTAGTCACACACCTAAAGCCACATACCCACAACAAGGCCACACCTCCTCCAACAAGGCCATATCTCTCATCCCTTCCAAACAGTTCCACCAACTGGGGACCAAGTATTCAAACACATGAGCCTATGATGGTCATTCCTGTACAAGCCACCATAGATACTTTAAGTCTCCAAGGAGTTGAGATAATCTTGGAGTCTACATTGCTTCCTCTTGGCCATAGCTGCCCACTTTCTTAGAAGGAAAACCTCATGGTACTAAAAGATGGTGAAAACTGGTGACTTAAGATGAGATATTGATATGGTATTACTGATTAAGCAAATTTCGTATTATACTCCTAAAGATAGGACGTTCATGGTTCAGATAGCACAGCGTGTTCTGTACTTCATGCTTTGTAATTATCATAGGAAGATAGCTTTTTCTTCTAGGCAATACTCCACTGATTCTATAAAACATAGTTTTTGAAGCTATATGCGTTGAGTCAGATAAATCAGGACCTAAGCTTGCTGTCTGAAGCTGGAGTCCTCAGCCTTTCCCAGCCCCCACAGAGCTGCCTGCCCACTGCATGGAGACACAGATTCCCACCACGTGACAGGAAGGACTAAAGGAGATGAAGCCGACGGAAGGAGCATGTGGCATGCAGTGCTTCCCCAAGGATTGCTGGTCAGTACTGTTGTTTTGATTCACTTTTGCCATAAAAGTTCCTGTAACTAAGACATCACTCAGAGGATGAGGGTCTGGGTGTGGGTGCACTCAAGTGTGGAAGTCAGAGGACAACTTCAGGCATTGATCTTTAGTTTCTGAAGAACTTTGTTTTCCTTCTTCCCTCTCTCCTCTCTTCTTCCCTCTCACCCAATGGACCTCTTTGGCCAACTCAACTCAATTAGATGTAACCCAATCCCAGAACTCGAAGTTTTGCTTGGTGACAAGAAATGGCCAGTTCGGACTCTGCCTCACCCATTATTTGGCACCTTCCTTTTAGATCACTTTCATATATGTATATATTTTATGAAGTTTCTACTGTATTAGATTCCCATACTAATCCTAAAATGACCACCAATTTTAGCTATTCATCCCTCCATCATCCTTCCTCTTCCTACTTGATTCTGCCATTTCAGCTCCTACACATGACTCATTCACCCATAACTATCTTTTCTATGTTCCTTTCCTTATGATATATCTCTGTACTTCCCTAGCCTCTTACTGTACATGTAACCTCTGTTGTTCTATGGATTGTAGCTTGGTTATCATCAGCTTAGCAGCTAATATAGCCATGTAAATCAATACATACCATTTTTTTTGTCTTTCTGGGTCTGTGTTACTTCTCTTACAATCACTTTTTCTAGCTCCCTCCATTTAACTGTGAATTTTATGATTTTATGTTTTTTTTTTTTAAATGGCCGAGTGATACTCCATTGTGTCAAAATGCCTTTCCTCGCCATTCTTCTGCTGAGGGACATCTAGCTTGTTTCTAATTTCTGACAATTATGAATAGAACAGAAATGAGCAAGTGTCTCTGTGGGAGATAAAATGGGTCTTTGGGTATATGCCCAAGAGTGGTACAGCAGGATCTTGGGATAGATGGATTCCCATCTTCCTGAGGAACTGCGACATTGATTTCCATAGTGGCTGCAGAGGTTTATACTCTCACCAGCAGTGGACCCATGCTCCCCTTACCTTACTAATCCAGTAGGAGGCTCAGCATGTTTCTCTCTGGCTGCCTGAGAACTCTCTGAGCTCCGCCTTTGCGTTTGAACCACTGGCACGCTTCTCACTGATGAGGACATGTAGGTTGTGCTTTGCACCATCAGCTCACACCCATCAATTTCTGATGTCGACTATAATCTGCAAATGGTGATCTGTTTCTGGGATCCCAGGTCCTGTTCCACATTGATTGATAATTATCATACTGCAGATCTGGGCATTTGCTGTCAAGCTGCTCCAAGTCTGACAAGCTGACATCGCTCACCTTAGGCTCATTTGTCATCTCTGTAAGTAAAGGGTAATGGGCTTTGGTGGCCTCATCAGCACTCACACTGCTTGCAAGAGCCTTTTCTTCCATGGCTAGCTCCCACTGATCTTACATCCTGAGTGCCCCTGGAGACAGAGACAAGCTGAGCTCTCCGCTCATTAGAATCCACTGGCAGAGCTGATGGTGGTTCCCCGTGAGTTAGAGATTATTCCAGGCCACACGTGGACTTCACGGGCTGCTGCATTAAACCGGAAAAGCCTGGAATTCAGGAGGAAACATGCTCAGTGGGCAGAACAAAATAACAAACATCCTAGTGACAGGTTCTGCATTAATTTTGAGAACAAAAAAAAAAAAAAATTCAGAATAATTTGAGATCATTAAAAACAAGCTAAAAAACTCTCTGCCAGGTCAATTAATTAGGAAATACCAAATAAAAACAAAAAACTTGAATATTTTGTTTCTATCTGGTTATTTTCCTTCCATCCTTGCTGCTTCTCTTCAGTTCTTTCTTCATTCTTTCCTCCATTCCTCCCTCCCTCCCTCCCTCCCTCCCTCCCTCCCTCCCTCCCTCCCTCCCATTCCTTTCCTCATCCCTCCTTCTCTCCCTCTCTTCCCCACCTTCTGCCCTCTCTCTCCTTCATCCTTTCCCTTCTTCTCCCCCACCCTTTCTTCTTTCCTCCCTCCTTCCTTTTGTTTTGCTTTCAGTAGGATATTTTTTATGTAGCCCAGGCTGGCCTAAAACTTTGACTCCTCTTGTCTCAACCTCCTAAATGTTAGGATTAGAGCAGTACCACCCTCCACCCCACCCCCAGCTGATGGGAGGGGCCAGGAAGTTAAGGAGAGGGTTTTAGGTGTAGAATCCTATTTCATTTATTTCCTGAATAGTCATGAAGTACTTTTTTTAGGTGTGGGAAAAAAAAGTGAAGAAAAGAACAACAGCAACACTATCAGGTGTGCCACACCACCCTAATGATGAGCAGACACTCTTGCGCACCTACTGCTGTGCTGTACTTTGTGATAACTGGACTTCTTTACCTTAGAGTTAGTGAGGGTCACTGCCCACAGGAAGATTTTCATCTCCTGGGATACTTGCATAAGCAACATTAAGTACAAAAATTTCATAAGAATGTCACAGCTTTGCAGGCCTCTAACATGATGAGTTTCAACCCTCCAAAGTATCTCAGACAGAATCCGGAGGCCAGACAAAATTTGCAAAGTGGGTTCTTTGGTGATCCACATAAGTCTGGAGGAATTCAGGTGTTTTTGCTCTGCTTATGGTTTTTTATTTTAAGTTGAGATTTTCTTCTATGAATTTAAAATAAGAAAAGTAACAGAAGACAGTCAAGCAGTCTCAGAGCTGGGGTGGGTGGGACAAAGTGCAATAGTTCGCTGAGTGTGAGCGGTGTACAGAAATATCCTGCCTTGCAACCACATGAAAACAATGATTTGTTTATGATGTGTCTCGTTTGAACTCTTTGTTTCTATATTTAAGATTGACTATGTCTGCACATTGTACTAGGAAAGCATATAGTTAAGTTTTTGCCCCAGGGCTTAATGAGCCTGGAACTCTGGAGATGGGGGCCTAAGCCATCGTATTTGGAAGAAACTTCTAGGTCCTTGGAATGCATATTATAATATCAGTTAGTGCCTGGAGGGATGTCTTAATTGACTGCCTTCAACAGGCACCAGTTTGCTTTGCCCCCGTCAACGGATGATTCCCAAATAAATATCCCTTTACTTAAGAGCTCTCTACAGACTACTCCACTTCTGTGACAGCAGCCTTTGCTAGTCTACACTTCAGCTACTGAACTGACCGGATGTTGGAAACACTTAGATATAGTCTCCAAACTTGTATTTAAACTTTTTTTCCTCACCATATCAGATGACTCAAGCACAGCCCGCATCTCATTACTTGTGAGCAGATGGCATCTCTCCTGCTCTCTTCCCAGGCCTATGCTCGCTTTTCTGTGTTTTCTTTTTTTTTTAAATTAATTAATTAATTAATTAATTTTTAATTAATTTATTCTTGTTACATCTCTATGGTTATCCCATCCCTTGTATCCTCCCATTCTCCCCTCCCTCCCATTTTCCCCTTATTCCCCTCCCCTATGACTGTTCCTCAGAGGGATTACCTCCCTCTGTATATGCTCATAGGGTATCAAGTCTCTTCTCAGTGACCTGCTGTCCTTCCTCTGAGTGCCACTAGGTCTCCCCCGCCAGGGGACATAGTCAAATTTGAGGCACCAGAGTACTTGAGAAAGTCAAATCCCTCTCCCCACTCAAGTGTGGAGACTGTCCTGTCCATGGGCTAGATCAGGGTAGGGGTTTAAATTTTACCGCCTGTATTGTCCTTGGCTAGGGCCTTAGTTTGAGCGGGACCCCATGACCCAAATCTGCCTATCATAATGTTCTACTTGTAGGTTTCTAGGACCCACTGGATCCTTCTACATTGCTATTCTCCCTGTCATAGCCCCTGGGACTGGCTGTCACTCAGCACATGTGGAAGGCACAGGTCTTCCTTCATAGGGCTCTTTGGAGGGTCTGTCTCTTTCCTGGCTTAGAAAGCCTCAACGCATCCCTTCCGATGCTGCTCTGCATTGTCACTGTGTTCACGCCATAATTTATGGAACCGAGGAAGACACCTTGATGGTTATGATTAAAAAGAATGAAATGTGTAATTAAAATTGCTCAAAATATAATTTTACGCATGAGCACATTTTTGAAAAGTATGTGCAAATGTTGAATTTAATCATTGTAGTTTTAAAATAAATATAATGAATGCTGAATTGCTATTGATTGCTACTTTAAAAAAAATATGTCACCTGGGATTCTGACCCTGGAAGAAACTAAATAGTGCTTCTACTGTCATCATGTTTTTCTTAACTTTGAAGATCACAAAAGACAGAAGTCCTTTAGCAGAAAGTAATTCACACAACTAAAGCATCACAATTAACTTTTTAAATTTGGCACCAACCATACTTTTTTCTCCCTTAAAGGAATAAGCTAAAATAAAAAAATAGAATTGTCATATTTTTTAAACAATGAGTGTCTTGGGGGCAATTACAGAGGTATGAAATCTCAAGCAGTAAGCTTGAAAAATCTTTTGAGAGGCAAAAGAGGCTAACTTTAATTTTACGACAGACTACCTTTTACTTATGAGAATAATGTAAAAGATTTTGCTGAGAAACAACATAGAAAATGGTAGAGCAGGTGATGTATACTCAGGGGATTTAAAAAAAATTAGTGTATTTAACACATTTTTCCAGCTATAAAATGAGCATATATAACATATGTCCATAAAGACATCAGATATAAAATCTCCTTTATGTATACTTGTTCATTATGTCCTTTTAAAATTATGTATCCAAGTCTATATGTAATGTATATCTGTCTGAATATAAACGCACACACACACACACACACACACACACACACACACACATATTATTTTCAAAATTACTTATGGTAAATTTTTGTGTGTAAATGCATGCATTTGTGTGTTGGTTTGTGCACATGAGTGTCAAGGTGCTCACAGAGTCCAGAAGAGCACAGTGGAAATTCTGGAACTAGAGTTACAAGTATTTGTAGACTACCTGAAGTAGGTGCTAGGAATAGAACAGGTCCTGTGGGAGGGCACCAAAAAACCCTAACCGCAGGGCCATTTTTCTCAGCTGAGGAACTGCCTCCATAAGACCCAGCTGTAGGGTTTTTCCTAATTAGTGATTGATGGGGGAGGGACCAGGCATTGTGGGTGGGGCCGTCCTTAGGCTAGTGGCCCTGGGCTCTATAAGAAAGCAGGCTGAGCAAGCCATGGGGAGCAACCAGTAAGCAGCACCCCTCCGTGGCCTCTGCATCAGCTCCTGCCTCCAGGTTCCCACCCTGCTTGAGTTTCTACCCTCCTTGATTTTGATGATGAACTATTCTGTGGAACTGCTAGTAAGGTAAACCCTTTCCTCCCCAAGTTGCTTTTGGTCATGGTGTTTCATCATAGCAATAGTATCTGCAATTAAGCCATCCCAAATACATGTTTCTTAAAGCACCTCATCGGATAAATTACGCATGTTTTCTCTAACCATTTGAAGGGTACAATCAGTAGGTGTTTGTAAGCTTAGATGTTTCAAAACCTACTTTATTTAGGGTTCTTAAACACTTCAACCTCACTTCTAAGCCACCAACTAGGGGAGAGAGAATGTTAAGAGGACAAAGGGCTTGTGGACCTGTTTAGAGTAGTTTCTTGGGCAGCTTCCACTCTGCGTTGTCAGGATACCAGCAGTCCAATCCAATAGCCAAACACCAACCAGCAACGGGAACCTGTAGCAGTGGCAGGATCCAGCAGAAAGAGCAAGGCTCTGTCAAATCGGCATGAGTCAGTGGAAGCAGCCAGAATCGGCTTCTGTGGAACATTTCACTCTGTGAAGTGAAAGCCGGCGAAGACCAGCGAAGCACCGCATGCCGCGCAAAAGCACCATTCCATTGTCCGTGGGGTTACTCACTGCTTCCAAACATCGCTCGCCGCCCTCTCACAGGTCTGCTCCCAGCAAAACAGCACAAGCCCTCTTACAAGACATCCTCTAGTAAAAGCATCACGTGCCCCTCATAAGACAGCTCATAGCAAGACAGCATGTGATACAGCTAAGTCTTCAAAGAAACCAGAAACTTTCCCTTCAGCTGTTACCCTGTTTAAAACAATACATTAGACGCACAGCACACAATTTGCTTTGTCTTTTATTATTACAGAGTCACATTGTTTCTAGACCGTCTGTATCAAAAACAGAATCCTGTAATTGTTCCTATTGAAAATAAGCACTTAGAACTGTCTGGCTTTAGGATTCTGCTCCGTGGTCTAAGTCTTGGTTACGGATGTTAGGGCTTTTCATACCTACTTCCCAGTTTCCCTCAGTATCAGCCTTATGCATCTCCACCTTGTCATTACAAAAGTGTTTTGCTGGACTCAAAAAGTGCAAGTGTTTTAATTTTCTACTTATTTCTATGTAAAATTATTTGATATATTAAGATCAGAATTTTTGCCATCTGTATCCAATTGAATTTGTCTGTGAAATATTTATATAATGTGCATACATGTGTGTACTCACATGATGCACATATTTACATATGTGTGTTGCTGTGTCTACAGAGGTCAGAAAAGGCCAGTAGACTCCCCAGAGCCTAAGTTAGAGCCAAGCTGTGACTTCTTTGTGAGCTATCAGGTAAATGCTGGGAACGGAACTGAACTCCTCTGTATGAGCAGCACGCGTCTTAACCGCTGAGCCATCTCTCTAGGCCAATATTTTTTTCTTAAAAAATAAAATATACTAAATTTTGGAAATGTTTTCTAAATCATTTGGAACTGACAGAGACGTGACCATTCACGCGAGGGTTCTTCATTTGTTCGTGGGGGAATCACACACGAGAATTCTGGGACTGGTTTATGCACCAGATTCTGTGGTCTCAACATGCATGAATTTTTTTTTTTTTTTTTTTTTTTTTGTCTATGTAATATGATGTCTTTACTATTAGTTTAGCTCTTTCCATTGTTCTTATATATGGAATCTTAATTTTCCTGACAATTTTACTATAAGAATTTATTTTCCTCTTTTGTTCTACGCCTCTCAAATTCTTCATTATCTTTGCTTTATGGGAGCAGTGTACAATTTCCTGTGTAATATAGCCAAGCGGAGAAGGGAGCACCGAGGGCAGGACTGCCAGGTGCGTTTCTTTTACTTGAATCTGAGTGCTGTATTTGCATTTCGTCTGTCTTTTTGTTCCTTAAGGCAGAAGCCTAGATGTACTGCTGAGTGACCTGTGTGGCTTGGAGTGACCTGTGAGCCTTTTTTTTCAGCTCCAATTCTCTGTTCAGTGAAATGTTTGGGGCAGTCCCGCCCTGGTGCCCTGCTGTGGCTACTATTAGCAGAGAAGTCGAGATTGTGCATACAAGCTTAGCCTGCCAAGCTTCAGAGCTCCCTGCACGGTGCCTTTGCCTCTTCTCTCCCACTTCATCTGGCCTGTGATTCTTACAGTGAACAGCAAGTTAAACTTTTTGTTGCTACTGTTGCTGAACTCCCAAATCTTTCTTTTAGGAAGCTCTTTAAATTTCCATTTTAGCTTTTTTGGGGGGGTGGGTGGAGCTATTTGACCTCAGTAATTCGGCCTGTGCTCTGGGTATATGTAGAGTGTGTTTCCTGCCCAAAGGGTTCCTATTTTGCTTTTTACATACCATGCCATCCATATAATGTGGACTCTGTGAAGGTAAATAGACACCTATCTTTGCTTTATTGTACCAAGATTAAAAGATGACCCCTACCTCATTCTTAAATAACATTATTGGCTTGGCCTCAGTGCTTATAACTCGGCTTTTCTCAGTGGTTCTCAACCTGTGGGTCATGGCTCCTTGGGGTCAAATGACACTTTCAGAGGGGTAGCGTATCAGATGTCTTGCTGATCAGATATTTACATTATAATTCATAACAGTAGCAAAATTATAGTTATGCAGTAGCAATGAAAATTATTTTATGGTTGGGGTCAGCACAACATGAAGGGTACTAACAGGTTGTAGCATGAGGAATCATGCTTGAGACCCACTGCCCTAGACTCCATATCTTCTTTTTTTCTTTCACGCGTCGGGCTCTTTGCTGTATGTGTGTTCCATCTACAAACACACGGCAACTCTAATTTATAAAAATGGCAAACGTTCTGGCAGCGCTTTATGGTGTCTGGCATGAAATGCACTGTTTTCTTTTTGTGCACATTTGGTCACCTGAATACAAGAGGAGTAAGGAAAATAGGTCAGTGCAAAAGCCCAGATCCCTGGCTGGAGCAGGAAACACAATGACACCCAGTGGCTCTTTTCCCTCCCATCAGTGTTTTTATTCCATGTCCCTTCATTTCCAAATCACAGCAAAGCCTGTGCCAACACTGTACTTCATACACCTCAGCTAATAAAATAAAAGTGATCCCTGTGCTTACACGATTATAAAGAAAGCCTGGCTTTTGTGCAAATTACATTCAGTCTCTTCTC
The DNA here is from genome assembly GCA_907169655.1 of Acomys percivali. Classification (NCBI taxonomy): domain Eukaryota; kingdom Metazoa; phylum Chordata; class Mammalia; order Rodentia; family Muridae; genus Acomys; species Acomys percivali. Next base: position 63,873,286 of record OU015742.1, on the reverse strand, counting down.
ACATTAGCATATCTGTCACAAAGAGACAGAAGCCAATTCAGGTACGCCTTCAAATAGGAAAGAAAAGCACCTTGATTTCTTTAGATTGCATTCATTATTTGGGGCTGCAATCTTGTTTATCTTGATGAGGGGCCTCCATGCTCAAGGAAAATGTAATTTCAAATAAATCTCCCCCTGCTCTTTCTTGGGGTGCTGAACTTTGATGTGCATTTCTCCAGCAGATGTTTTAAATCCTTGCACCCGGGGAACTGCTATTATAAAAAGTAGGTATAGATACACATTTGGAAAGTGTCTGGAAGTAGACAACTTTCAACTCCTTGCTTGAGCTACAACCATGGCGGAGTCCTGGGTAATACGTATAAGGGTTTGCTTTCTGCTGGAGACATTCCCCTAATTAAGCAAGCTCCTGTTTCTCCTTCATCCCTTCTTTGATGCCTTTCAGAGGCAACAATCTCTTCATCCCTGTAGCAACATGTAGTTGAGTTTCATGAGGCGTGATGGGTGATGGTAGGCTTTGTCCCTACCCCTACCAGACTTCCTCATCACACTTAAATTTGCAGCCAGATCTTAGATTATCACTATAGATTACATAAATGTGTTTGTTGAACTAGACTATCCTGGAGGCAGCACCAGGTAGAGTCTTTAAGAGTGAGCTTTCAACTGAGAACTACGTGACCTGCACCTGCTCTAATTGTTTAGAATCCCTTTAAGATCTTGGCCACAGTACCCACACTTGCAGACCTCGTGTTTGCCTTTCTGTAAGATGGAGATACAGCACAACATGACAATGCTTTCAGACTAGAGGGCAACAATTGTGTGATGTTGACAAGTCCCTTGATCTTTGCTATCAAGTTTGTAGTTTGATGTCTGAGCCTCAGATGTTCATGACCAGGTTTCCATTCTGACTTTGTAGCCTTTATCATTTATTTCAGGTCATGGGTGGGTGAGCACGAGTTGTACTTCCTTTGAACATTATCTCTGTAAGCACATTTGGGAAGGAGAAGATAAACTCTTCTGTTTGCCTTGGCTGATAGTGACAATGCCCTTGTTCATCTCTTGCCTCTGTGGCCAGAGAGAGGGTGGATGATGAAGGTATTGTGGGGACCCTGGCCGACGTGGACTCTGGCTTGGGGGGACCCTGGTTGGCTTTCTAGCCACCAGTGATGGTTACTGTTGACCCGAGCTTGATAGAATCTAAACCCACTGAAGAGCCAGGCCCTGGGCACGTCTGTGAGGGCTTATCTGAATTAGGTTATTTGGGGTAGAAGGACACACCTTAAGTGTGGGCAGCAGAACAGTGTAGGTTGGGGGTCTCCACAGACTAAAAGGGAAAAGGTGAGCCAGGCACCAGCATTCACCACTCTCGACCTCCTGACTGTGGAGGCCATGTGACCATTTGCCTCATGTTCTGCAACCAAACCTTTGTCACCATGAAGGACTGTATCTTCACATGCAAGTCAATATAAGCACTTCTTTGCCTTTGTCAAGTTATTTTGTCACCACAGCTTGAGACAAGTTACTAATGCATTCTTCATGAAAAAAAATATGCTACTATAATCCTTGACATTTTCCAGACCCCAAATTTGCTGCATATTTATAGTTGGGGCAGTTGAAGAGTATAGGAACACAGTCCAAGTATGGAGTTGTTCAAGGAGAATTCTGTTTTTGTTTTTGTTTTGTTTTGTTTGTTTGTTTATTTTATTTTGTTTGTGAAAACACTCCAAGAAAATAAGACAAGGGGCTTGTGGCCTCAGTTTCTTCAAAACTGTTCTGGGAATGTGCTTTCATGTGCTTCCTAGGTGTAGCAGATAAGAGTGAGCTCACTTTAGGTTATTCATTACAACTGGAAATTGTTATTTATTTCTATGCTTGTCCTTGTGAATGTACACTTTACTCAGGTGACTCCTTAACCCTCAGAGTATAAATTGTCTGATGCTTTGGATACAGTTGACTATTGCATGAGACTTTAGTCTGCCTCATTTTCAGACCCTGCTTTTCCAGGTTCACACCACCCACTAGAGAGGTAAATAGAGGAAGCAAGACCCCTGATCCTCATTTGGAGGCCACTGAACTAACTGGTCAGTATTTCACAGAGACACAGTTTCTGCACTGTTCACAACAGCTAAGTTATGGACTCCACCTAGGTGTCCAACACAAAAGAGTGGATAAGAAGATGTCATTTATATACATGATAATATTATATATAATTAAATTATTTTAGCTATCAAACACAGCAAAATTATGTACATCTCAGGAAAATAGATGCAACTACTGATCATATTAAGTCAGTCTCTGAAAGTCAAGTACTGCACATTTTCTCTTACTTATGTGTAGGTGTACTTTCTACCTACTTTATTTGTATTTCTTATACTTCTGCCTCCATTCCACCAACCCCCACAACACTAAGTAGAAGAAAAAGAAGGCTGGTGTGGGAGAGGGGACAGGTTTTCTTTAGCTATTTCCAACTGGGTAGGGTTGTTGGGTTCTTTAGGGCAATACTAATCTCAGTCATCATGATATGTAGCAGTCCAGCTAACCAGAGACAGCAAACAAACCAGCATCCTTCATCCTCCTCCAACCTCCACCTCCCCAGAGTGTCCTTTTCCTCTCCCTGGGCTCTGATATTTATCCCTCTCAGAGTCCTGAGGATTAAACTAACTGCATTTGGCAAAGACCATGACCTTCTCTGAGCTGTATGAGGCAATTATCAGTTGTGGATAAACTAAGGCAGCCTTATATCCCATACTTGGTATTAAAACAAAAACATATTTACATAACATAACTGAGTTAAAAAACCCAAAATTTCTACTGCACTTATGAATCCTAGATGTTATAAATGCAGATAATGTCTAGGGGACAAGGCACAGTTTTTGTGGCAGAGGGAGAGGCTAGGAAGGAGAGGGCAGTGGAGTAGGTGTTAATGTGGATGAATTATGGAACCATGTAGAAAAAGAATGATGGTGTTCCAGAGATCTCTCTCCTCAGTACTTAAAAAGGGTGGATCAGCTGCCATGCTAGTTCATGTCTTCTTATCACTTCTAACAATAGTGAATGATGTCATCACCTTGTTGCAGATGAAAGAGCAGCCTTTACATCGGCTAAGAAAAATTTTGACATGTCTTGTATCAGTGCTGATGGGAGTTCAAGTATGTGTGTAAGATCTAAATTCCCCTATTCTATAGCCACCAAACAAGAACAGTTTCTTCATGCATGCAAGGAATGGTTGACAAATGAGGATTTGCTGCCGCTCATCAGCATAGAGACCACCAGTCTGTGGAGAAGGAGAAGTGGTCCCAAGAGCATCCTAGTGTCCCAGCATGGCCACCAGCTACATACATTCAAGATGGCATCCAGGCTGTTCCAAGGCTGAAGTCTGAGGTATAAGGACAGGGCCTTTGCTACATGGGCTTTTAGCAGGCAATGAGCTTTCTTCTCAGAGTCTCATCTCTGTGGGTTATTTTTATTTCTATAGATACCCCCATGTGGTCAGAGCTAAGACTGTCCATGGCACACAGCATGCAAACATCACAGCTGGGGTGAAAACTAATTGGGTCGACAGAAGACGACAGAGTCCACCATCTTCGCCTTGTGTACAGGAGGCCACACAAAGGGATGCTTCATTTTAATGGAGATACGTGGGATGTTCCTATATATTGTACTTAGCCAATGTTCTCATGCACAAGAGACAAGGAGAGAGGGAGGGAGAGAGAGAAGAAAGAAAACATATATACACGTTCTTAAAATAATCACATTTCTCAATTTTAAAATGAGGACTCTTTCTGCAATGGGGATTAATATTCTTACATAAAGACGGATACCCGAGCGAAGCGCAACCCAAAGAGAAAGACTAAGTTGGTTGTTCTTCTCTTTTTTTGTATCATAGTGTTTTATGTTTAGGTAGCAATGAATCTCAAACTTGACTTAATTAAAAAATCTGCTTCATTTCTAAACTAGCACTCAGGTAAGTGTCAGCCTTCCAATTATACACACAAAAAATATGTTTGGAACCTGTACTAAGCACTGTGTTTGCATGAGGCTTTAATCACCGTGAAGAAAAAGCTGGACCTTCCAGCTACATAAATAACCATCCATTTCCTAAGTGTGCTGTAGAGTTCTCCCCTGAGAAAATTCTATGACTTTGAAAGTAATATAATGGTAATTAATTACCAGAAGGAGATTAACACTGTATGCCAAGAATGATAAAGAAATGCAAGCAGCCCCACAAGTGCAGTCCGCAGAAAGTTCAGCGGGGTACAGGGGAGGGGAGGGTGGGAGTGGGGGGCACACAGAGCCAAAGCTGTTTATTTCAGATTTCAAAGGAGTTTCTGAGATGGCTGTTTCTCATTTTACTTTACTCTCTTGTACTGTACTATATTGGATTACAGCGCAATCAACTCTTATAGAAACAGTTGCATTTTCTTATAATTTTTCATGTGTGTGTGTGTGTGTGTGTGTGTGTGTGTTCCATGTGAACATGTGGGGGCTGGGCATTTATGCAGAGTCTATAGGACAGTGTGTATCCAGCTCTATTGTTCTTTGTCTTATTCCCTTGAGACACGATCCCTCACTGACCATAGATCAAGGCTGGTGTCAACAAGCCACAGCGCCGCCTTCTTCCACGCTACACAATGCTAGAGTTACAGGCTCTTGTCTGTATATTTTATGTAGGTGCTGGGGATTTGAACTCAGTTCTGTATGCTTATGTACTAAGTGCTCTTGCTCAGTGAGCCATCATCTACCCAGCTCCCAAATAATTTTAAATTGGCCTTTGTGTTTTAAAAATTAAATTCTTGTTTTACAGGGCCCATTGTCACAATGCTTTGCTTGATGGCTGCTGATTTTTGGTACACTCTAATTTTGCATGTTTGCATGCACATGTTGCGTACACTTCTCCCTCCCTCTCTCTCTCTCTCTCTCTCTCTCTCTCTCTCTCTCTCTCTCTCTCTCTCTCTCTCTCTCTGTGTGTGTGCCTGAGTGTGCATGTGCACACATGTGTGTAAGCCAGAAGACAACCTTGGATGCTGTTCCTCTAGTACTTGTCTAGGTGAGCATCTCTCAGCCCCTACATTTCAGTCTGTAAAGAAGCACATTGAGTTCCTTGTGAGCATGAACATACCCTAGTCCTGCCTTTCTAGGCCCCAATATGCCCACTCTGCCAGCCCATGATCTGACCCTTAAATTTACCTGCTGGAACATGATTGGTGAAGGTAAAAGTTAGAAGTAAGTGCCAGAGCACTCCCGGAGATTTGATTTTCTAGGCAAATGGGCCTGTAATCTTCATGCTAAAGGGAGCCAAGTGTTCAGTCAGGTTGGAAAATCATTTACTGCAAACCACACTGTTTGTCGCCCCCAAGCCATGCTAACTTCGCTTCCAGGAGCTCTTTGCCCAGCAGCCACCATCTTGCCTCTAGATGTGGGGATGTCACTTGCTTACATGGTGTTGGTGTGGGTTCCTCACCAGAAAGCAGCCTTCCTTCCTTCCTTCCCTCTTTCCTTCTTGCCGTTCTTTTTCTTCCTTTCCTTTCTTCCTCTTTCCTTTTTAGTTGATATATATATATATATATGTAATTATTTTCAAGACAAGGATTCACTGGTCTTTTCTTTTTTTATTTTATTTTATTAATTTATTCTTGTTATATCTCTATGATTATCCCATCCCTTGTATCCTCCCATTCTCCCCTCCCTCCCATTTTCCCCTTATTCCCCTTATTCCCCTCCCCTATGACTATTCCTGAGAGGGATTACCTCCCCCTGTATATGCTCATAGGGTATCAAGTCTCTTCTCGGTGACCTGCTGTCCTTCCTCTGAGTGCCACTAGGTCTCCCCCTCCAGGGGACATAGTCAAATGTGAGGCACCAGAGTACATGAGAAAGTCATATCCCATTCTCCACTCAAGTGTGGAGACTGTCCTGTCCATTGGCTAGATCTGGGTAGGGGTTTAGATTTTACCGCCTGTATTGTCCTTGGCTAGTGCCTTAGTTTGAGCGGGACCCCTTGGCCCAAATCTGCCTATCATAATGTTCTACTTGTAGGTTGCTAGGACCGACTGGATCCTTCTACATTACTATTCTCACAGGGTTCTCTTGTGGATAAATGGATTGAGCTAGAAATGATCATAATGAGTGAGTTAACCCAGAAGCAGAAAGACTCAAATGGTATATACTCACTTATATCTGCATACTAGCCCAATGGGCATGTCCCACGAAAGCCTTCCCTTACCAGGAAACTGGGACAGAGGGGAAGACATCCTATTGGAACTCACTGGTCTTTTCATGGTGTTCCAGATTTCTTGGATATTCTGTGTCAGGAGCTTTTTAGATTTAACATTTTCTTTGACTGCTATAGCCATTTCTTCAGTCATATCTTCTAACCCTGATATTCTTTCTTCCATCTCTTGAATTCTGTTGGTAATGCTTGTGTCTGTAGAGCCTGTCCTCTTCTCTAGGGTTTACATTTCCAGGATTATTGCAGATTGTGTTTTCTTCACAGCTTCTATCTCCATATTTAGGTCTTGAATCCTTTTATTCATTTCCTTCTCCTGTTTGGTTGTAGATTCGTTAGGTGATTTGTTGAATTCTTTCACCTCTTTCTTTTTGTATTTCTGTTCTGGTTTCAGGGATTTATTTTCCTCCTTTAAGGCCTTTATAATTTTCATAACCCCAGATTTGAAATCCTTCTCTAGTGTGTTGGCTATGATAGTATCTCCAGGGCTTGTTGTGGTGGTGGGACTTCTGGTTTCTGGTGATATCAAATGGTCCTGGGGATTGTTGCTTGTTTTCTTATGCTAACCTCTTCTAATTGTGATGTTACTGGTTGGAGCATGTGCCCAGTGCCTGCTTTGACCCCAGAACTTTCTGTGGGTTTGCTGGGTACCTGCGGTCAGATCTACTAGAGTTACTCACTGTGGTGTCTGTTTGGTGATAGAACCCATAAACACTGGTGTTTTTGCAGGCCCCAGCTCACTCTGAGCCCCAAGGAGTTCAATTGCTGACCACCAACCAAGTGTGTGGCACTGTGTCTCCAGTGGCTGCTTAGACCCCCAGGAGCTTTCTGTAGCTTTTCTGGGTGACCTGAGGTCAGATCCACTTGAGTTCCTGACTGTGATGTCTGCTCGGTGCTAGAACCTAAAGATGCTGGTGTTTTTGCAGGCAGGCCCCTGCTCACTCTGCTGTTTCATCCCTTTGAACTTCAATTCCATCTGACACGTATGGATAATGACAGGACATATCCTACCATGTAATTGTAAGCACTAGAGACATCATTGGATAAAGCATATAAAACAACCTGGCAAATTGTGTCTTGTCACCGATTCTGCACCCGTACAGCTTTGTTCCTACTGTACGTGTCACCATAGCTGCTGCTACTATTTTCCATTGTTCTGATAATCATTGGCAGTGCTCACAGGATCAGGGAGTCTTGTGTCTTTGCTGCCTGTCTTTATTCATTATTTTCACCTTTATATCTTACTTTCTTCATGCTCTACCTTAGTTTAGCCTCAGGTAGATGATTCTCATTTAAAAATCACTTGGGGAGTGTGGAAATCAGACTAGGAACCTTGTTCAGTAGGACGATTGTATGGGCCAATAATTGGCATTGTGGGGTGTGTGTGTGTGTGTGTGTGTGTGTGTGTGTGTGTGTGTATGTATGTGCAGACCAGAGTCAATCTCAGGCATCATTCCTCAGATGCAGCTAGGGTGTTTAACTGAAGCAGTCTTTGACTGGCTTGGAGCTTGTCAAGCAGGCTAGATTTGTTGGTCAGTGATCTCTAGGGATGACCCACTTGTTCCTGCCTCTCCAGGCCTGGGACTACAATCATATGCCATCACGACTAGATTTTTCTGAGAATTGAATCTGGATCCTCATGCATGCATGGTTTATCAATTAACTGGTCAAGCCCTGTCCCCCCAGGCACAAATTGACATTTTAAAAGTGAATTCTTGCAGACACCCAGAAACACACTCTTCCTTAAAGGTTATAATACTGAGACCATAACTTGTCTCAGACACTGCTACTTATGTTTTGTTTGTTTGTTTGTTTGTTTGTTTTGCTTTCTCATGGAATCTCTGTTAGGCCTATGCTGCCATCTCCATTTAATGATGGCCAACTCTCAGAATTCAAATAACTTACTAAAAAGTCCAACAGTTCTAGGGCTAGCCTCTTTCTAAAGCCCTTTCCATTCCCATAATGCCATGCTATGCCACTGTGGTAAGTCTGCCTATCTCTAAGACTATGTTTCTTAGCTGACTGATCTGTACTGGCCCAGGACATGGGACCAGTCCAAGCTCAGACTAGTGAACTATAAAGGGCCCCAGATCTTGACTTTATGGTGCTCTGTGAAACCAGCCTCCTCACACTGTGGGCCTTACTGTGACTTCTGGGTCTCTTTCTAAGAACTGTACATTTGTTCTGTTTTTAGGACTAAAAGCGTGTCTCTGACCCTGCGAGCCACTTGCTTTTCATGTTTCAGTTCCCACTTTATTCTCTGCTATCCAGTTCCCCTGAGATCAATGTCCTTTGAATCTTTTTAGTTTTCCTCTGAAACTGGCATGCCAACTAAAGGAGCCTGGAGAGCGACATCTGAGGCTGGGTCTCAGTCTATGCTCTTGATGATACAGTCCCCTGGGAACACAGGGCAGGTGCACCCCAGTTCTCAAGGACAGGATCCCCCAGTGAATAAGGAGGAAAGGCAAAGCTTGGCACTGAGAGTAAGACATGCTCATTGTGATAAACTTTTCTACAGCAGGTGATGTTGGATGCCACCTTGAATGACAAACTACACTTCAAGACCCCATCAATGTGGAGACAGGAAGAGGCAGAAAGCCTCTTTGGATCCTGGTGGTGGAGTATAGAGGACACATGATGGCCACTAGATGAGGGGTGGAAATGACCAGGAATGTGATGCGGTATGTCATGCTTAGGAGTTGGTTGGGGTCACTGGAGGATTTTAAGCACAAGTAGAGAGTAGTTTTCAGTCATGTGAGTACTGGCATCTGCTGTGTTGGTGTGCCCATGATGAGATTTGATAATACAAAACTGCCATGACTCTCAGTGATGTTTGTTTCTTCCTTCTCCCCTTCTTCCCTGCCCTCTGTGTATGTCTTCATCTCTGCATTTCTATATGTGCCTACATGTTCACATGCATCCAAGGCTCACCATGATTGTACCATCAAGAACATTCCTATGTAGCTTTTCACCTTTTGTGCTTCTTCGAAACTCTACTGCAAAAGATCAATATAAACATATCAAAGTGAACTCAAAAGTTAACCAAGTATTTAAACGCAAAATTAACTTCTCACTAATGCTTGAATCTTCCTCATAATTTTGTCCTAAGGAATTCTCTGCATGTTCTTCCTTGACAAGGATATCATTTAAAGTCACGGAGGAGAAAATGCAGCTAATAAGCTCCTCATTCCTTCTTGCTGACAGATTTTTAATATAAGTGTCAGAGGATGGATCTTCCAAATCCATTCGGCTCCTTCTTTAGTCAAGTGCCTCTGCACACAGCCCGTTGGAGGTGGTGTCAGGGACATCTGGCTTCTGATACTCATTTAAAACAATTTGGCAACTATTAATTGAACATTTGCCAGGCACTAAGGCCTATGCTGGACAATACAGGCACTAACTAAATATGGTGTAAGTAGGCTGTCTGTATTGGCTGCATGTGTGGATGAATACATATATGTATATGCAGTGATGGGGGTATTGTGAGCTGAGTCATGACTTCTATGTTAGGCTGTGTACCTAGAGTTAGTTTTGTGAGTCTGTACCATGAATTGTAAACATAGGAAAATATAGTTATATGAGCAAGAAGTAAAGCCCTACTCCCTTTATCCTAAAGGCAGTAGCATAAAGCCTTTGAAAGATTTTGAGCAGGGAGCTAACGCCAGATGATCTCTTAGGGACGGCACTTTGATGGGTAGTAAGTAAGGATAGCTACCGTGCACACTGAGTGATTGATTAATGTTCTTAATCTATGTCTCTAGGCAGAGTTTCTGAAGGGAGATGGCAGTGCTTGGTCGCTGGATGTACAAAATGAGGGACAGAGATAGGAATCACTGGATAGCAGCCTCTGATCTCCCCAGGAAAGCTAAGCCAGTGTGGTGGTCAGCCTTTGTGGATGCAGAGGAACGCAAGTTAAAAGCTACTGCAGTCATCCGAGATAGAGAGTTATGAGAACCTGAATACAGTAAATTACACAATTTTTTTAGTGTATACTGCATAAAAGACATGAAGATAGAGTGATAGGGTAGTTAATTTTAAATGTCAACTTGCCACAACCTAGAATTACCTTGGAAGACAACCTCAGTGCTTAGTATCTAGATCTGATTGTCCATGTGGGATAAACTTCATTGTTGGTTCATGCAGGAAGACCCTGCATATAGGATGTGCTATTTCATAGGTGTGGCCTTTAGCTGCTTGAGGGTGAAGACAGATAAATGAGCCTGAGAGAGCAATCAGACAGCATCTACCCCCCCTCAATGATGATCTTGAGTTGTAATCCAGTAACCCTTGCTCCTCTAAGCTGCTTTGTGTCTGAGGATGTTATCATGGCAACAGAAATGAAGCTATGACAGTTGGCTATATGAATGGGAATTGGGCTTCATGGACTATCAGAAAGTGAGAGAATGAAGGCTGCTTAGGTCCAGGCCTAAGCACATGTTTGATTTCCTCAGAGGACACAGTGAACACCTATACACAGGATCATGTTAATACTCAAGATATGGGATGCATACCCAAATGTTTGTTAAAAATTCTTCATTATGAGAAACAGCAAGTAAACAGAGACAGTGAACCCAGAAGAGGTGAGTTGGGCACAGGACCAAAGTCCCATTGTCTTCCACCCTAAGGAGGTTGGTGGGGCCACAGGAGCAGCTCTCTGCTCTGTTTCCACATGCTCCCCAGCTGCCTGGCCTACCCACATCAGAAACAACGAGCAAGCACAGACAGTAAACCCAGAGGCGGTGAGTTGGGTGTGGGATTGAACCCCATTGTCTATACCTACCCTAAACTCTCAGACCATCAGAGACCACCAGACCTGCTAATACCAGAGACATCACAATGGGAAGACGTCAGAATAAGAATACAAGCAACAATTCCCAGGGCCACTTGATACCACCAGAAACCAGCAGTCCTAGCATAGCAGGTGCCAGAGATGCTATCATACCTGATGCACAAGAGAAAGATTTCAAATCTGAGGTGATACAGGCTCTAAAGGAGTAAAATAACTAGAACAGGAATACACAAAGAAAGAGGTAAAAGAATTGGGAAAAAAAGCTTAAAGAAATTAGTGAAAGACAGGAAACTATGCTCAAACAAGAGGAAGAAATGAATAAAAGGACACAAGACCTAAAAATGGAGATGCAAGCAATGAAGAAAACACAATCTAGACAACCCTGGAAATGGAAGACCTAGGGAAGAGGACAGTAACTATAGACCAAAGTGTTACCAACAGGATATAAGAGATGGAAGAGAAAAATCTCAGTGGTAGGAGATATAATTGAAGAAACTGATACACAGTCTAAGAAAATGTTAACTATAAAAAGCTCCTGACAAAGAACATCCAAGAAATCTGGGACACTATGAAAAGACCAAACCTAAGAATAATAGGAGCAGAAGAAAAAGAAGATTCCTAGCTCCAAGGCCCAGAAAATATTTCTAATAAAATCATAGAAGAAAAACTTTCATAATCTAAAAAAAGAAATGCCCATGGATATACAAGAAGCCTGCAAAACTCCAAATAGATTGGACCAGAAAAGAAAATCCACCTGCCACATAATAATCAAGACATTAAATCTACAGAACAAAGAAAGAATATTAAAAGCTACAAGAGAAAAAGGCCAAGTCAGATATAAAGGCAAACCTGACTTCTCAACAGAGACCATAAAAGCCAGAAGTGCCTGGAAGGATATCATGTAGACATGAAGAGACACCAGATGCCAACCCAGACTAATATACCCAGAAAAACTTTCAATCCCCATAGATGAAGAAAACAAGGTATTGTACAACAAAACCAAGTTTAAACAGTACCTAACTACAAATCCAGATATGAGAAGATATGAGAAGGAAAACTCCAACCCAAGAAAGTATTTTTTTTGCCCAGGAGAACAAAGGAAATAAATAACCACATATCAACAAAATGAAAACACACACACACACACACACACACACACACACACACACACACACACACACACACATTCTACCACCACCAACATAAAAAAACTGGAAACCAACAACCACTGGTCATTATTATCTCTCAACTTCCCAATAAAAAGACACAGCCTAACAGAACAGATGTGAAGACAGGACCCACCATTCTGCTGCATAGAAGAAACACACCTCAGCAATAAAGATAAACATTACCTGAGGGTAGAGGGCTGAAAAAAGGCATTCCAACCAAACAGACACAAGAAGCAAGCTGAAGTAGCCATTCTAGTATCTAATAAAATAGACTTTCAAGCAAAACTAGTCCAAAGAGATGAGGAAGGGTCATTTCATATGCATCAAAGGAAAAATATACCAAGATGATATCTCAATCCTGAACATCTATGCCCTAAACACAGGAGCATGCACAGTCATAAAAACATCACTGAAGATTAAATCACACATCAAACTCCACATATTATTAGTGGGGGACTTCAACACCCCACTCTTTCCAATAGGCAGGTCATCAAGACTGCTTTCCTTTTGTCGGTCTACAGACAGTAGAAGAGCCATCCCTGAAAGGCAGCAAGCACACTGCTATACCCACCACCGTGCTGAGCTGTGTTTGATGTGGAGCGGAATTTACCTGTTGGCCAGCCTCTCCGCTTTGGAAATGAGAAAGATTCCACACAGTTCCCTCCTCTTCTATCCACAGCCTGCTTACACGGTCATACAGCAGGTTCCTCTTTACTTGGCCTTCCCAGACCGTTTAAGACATCTAGTTTAAAAATGGAGGAGGAAGAAAGACCCAGTTATTCAGCATTTAGCTATCTCTAAATTTTAATTACCTCAACCATATAATTTAATATAATTCATCAGCAGGTCAGTTTTGCCACCAAATCAAAACATCTGTTTCTCTGTGTTCTAATCACATGCCTGGTCTGACCCAAATCTCAAACGGTGGCTCCATCACTTTGCTTTCACTTTTGTTTCATAGCCAATCACGTATAGGGGATGGCAACTACAGAAAAGGCAAAATGAAAATATAAAGAAGAAAAATAAATTCTTTCCTTAGCGGAGATTTCCTGAAGTGTTTCTACAGAGTGGGCTTTTTATTTCTTCAAGGACAAGGGTTCAAGTTGGAAAAAAAAGTACACGTTTCCCTGTTTGTATAATTCCTGACTTTGAATGAACACCTGTCCTCTCAGAAGGTGGATTTGTTGTGGAGTCAAGAGGACTGGGGTATTCCTAGCCTCCTCTGAGAGCTGCCAGGATTCACTGAAAAGTGTAGGTCAGCATCTGAGATCCTTATAGAAGCTTGAGGAAAAGGCAAGAAGCCCCAAGAACTGTTTGTCCCAAAGTGCCCCAGAACAGATATGGAGAGTGCTCAACACAGGGTAGATGTTTTAGTATCACCCTCCCAAGCGCCTTTGCCTTTTCTCATTTTATTTTGTGATTGCTTGAGCAGGGTATACTGTGTAGCTGGCACTTCCAGTGGACTACTTGGCCACTTTGGTTTATATTGGACAAAGAGCAAAGGAAAACCCTACATGACTGAGTATCTGTCCAGCCTCCTGAATCTGAAATTGCCTCATTATCTTTAAAATAGCCATTCTGGTTTCTGTTTTTATCTCTCTTTTGGTTCCTGTGAGTTGGTTTGAATACGGTTTCAACTATCTGATGACAATCAGGCCAGTTTTCATGGAACTTTTGGGACTCTTAGCTCGTCAGACCAGAACACTTTCATTTTTAAGTTTCAGGGTTCATCATGCATGAGGGAAAGTTTGTTCCTTCATCCTCATTGTCCAGTTATAATCTATGGTCCATCTGTCTTATTTTTAATTTAAATACAATGAGATGAGATAATAGATTTAAAAGGAGGAAGGTATCAGAACTACATGAGCTACATGGCATGTAGTATCATGGTGTGTATATGTACATCTTGCACAAAGTTTTGTGCTTTATTTTTGGGTTCTTTTTTTAGATAGGGTTTCTCTGTGTATCCCTGGTTATCCTGGACTCACTTTGTAGACTAAGCTAGCCTCGAACTTACAGTAATCTGCCTGCCTCTGCCTCTCCAAGTGCTAGAATTATAGGCGTGTGCTATCATGTCTGTTGTGTCTTTTTCTTCTTCTTCTTCTTCTTCTTCTTCTTCTTCTTCTTCTTCTTATTATTATTATTATTATTATTATTATTATTATTATTATTATTATTATTATTTAGAAATATCTTGAAATGAAGAATATGGAGGAGGCTGGTTTAATTTATGCATACCTAAACTTCTTACATAGAGAAATGTTGAATATAAGCAAAACTTTCTGATTAATTCACTGAGTTGAAGTACTCTTTTTTTTTTTTTTTATGGTGGTGACAATATTTTAATGTCACTTTCCAAGATAATAACACTGTTAATTATGTCTCCAGATTTATTTTCCAATTAGGGGTGTGTGTGTGTGTGTGTGTGTGTGTGTGTGTGTGTGTGTGTGTGTGTGTGTGT
>OU015742.1:63816472-63849740 GCA_907169655.1 Acomys percivali | reverse complement strand
TGTGTGTGTGTGTGTGTGTGTGTGTGTGTGTGTGTGTGTGTGTGTGTATGAGTGTGTGTGTGTGTATGAGTGTGTGAGTGTGTGTGTGTTTCAGATTTGCAAAGGTTTATGAAGGACATTTCCCTTAATTTTAACTAGAACTTTCTCAGCATCAATTTGGGATTTTATTCCTACTCCTAGGACTTCATTTAAAACCTTAATCTTAGCTGTCTCTCACTTAAAGCGCTTGAACACCTTGGCTCACTAATGAGATCCTCGAAGCTTCGCTTCCGCATACATTGGCCACTTTGCCCCGTGCAGCTGTTCTGAAAAAGTTAGTGTGTGTTAATAGCCAATTTCACAAGAGGGTAATTAGTAGATAACTCAAAAAATGAGCTTTGATTCCAATCAGAAAGTCCACAGGGCGCTACTTAAGAGATGCCCAGAGATGCATGTTGTATTGGAAAGCATGGATATGCTTGACAAATATCTGAAAATCAAAGCCAAATTAATATTGAAAGATTTTTCCCAAGATACAAAATTGAGCTTATCTATTTTTCAGCTTTTACCAACATGCCTGAATAATTCCTCTGATCTGTAAGTTACCTCACCTCGCAGACATCATTTCTCACCAAGGAGATGCCCATTAGGTTGCTCATGGGACAAGGAGACATTCTTTCAAATCTCTAGGAAATGAGACCATGAAGGCCACTGAAGTCTGATGCACAAAGGCAATTCCTCTGTGGACATCCCAAAGCATTTGGTACTCAGCATTTTAACCAGAGACCAGGGGTTTGTAAGTTAACAGACTCTGAATTCCTAGTGGGTTTGCTGGATTGTTGCTGTGGCTCTCTGATTGTCATTTTTCATGAATGATTGCCATGTGTCTATGAGTCTCCACTGGGTTTGTCCAGATAGACGGCTGGCATTATGGAATAACCTGGAATAATTCAAGGAAGACAGCAGCCACTATTCATTTTGCTCCACCTGTGAAATTAATTCCAATCAGATTCGGAGCCGCTGCAGAGACAGCAGATGTCAGGGAGGGGACCATCTCATGTGTTTGTTTTGCCTTTCTCTTCCCCGTCACATTTCCAGGGTTATGGGTCTAAAGATAATGCACAATGGAGTTATGGAAATACACTCCCTGGAAGAGAATTTAAGGCATATTTTTAAAGGCTTTAGACTTTCCCCTGTCTTGGATCCAAGAATATAGCTTTTGCATTCTTAAATACTCTGTGTAGGGACACAAAAGCCCTGAAAGTTCTGAAGTTTTCCCTTTGTTTCTTTTCCCTTGATACACGAGAAGGAATAATGTGCAATCTTCAGTCCTTTCTTATTCACCATTTGATACTTGAACATTGTGCAACCAGAATAGAATAAAAATCAAATTAAATTGGACATCCATGGGATCCTAAATTATGACATTGGACTTCTAGAATAGCAGTGAATACACAAATGTATAGACACTGTTATATGAAAAGCAGTCATTCTCATTTAGATTGAGTGTAATTATATATATTTGTCATATGTGTGTTTGTCATATATATATGCACATATATGACAACAACGCAATATGCAAATATGTGGGTATTGTTCCCTGAAAAAGAGTATTGAAATGGAACATGTGTGTGTATGTGTGGGTATATACATACATATGAATTATATATATATATACACATTCATACACACATACACATACACACACACACACACACACACACACACACACACACACACATATATATATATATATATATATATGAATTAGCCCACATTCTATTTTATATGCTAAGTGCCTAGACTAGGGCCTATCACATTAAACAACATAATGGACATGAAGATTATAATGACACTTTGTGCCATGCATTTGAAACATATATGTATATGTGTGCAAATATATAGCCATGCACTAGTTGTATGTAGCAACTTCCTTCCCCACAGCTATGGTCACTAACAGCAGCAGGAGGTGTTAGCCCCCTTCAACTCAGTCCATGACACCTGCACAACCTGCTGTTTTCCGGTTTCTTCAGTGCTCTGGGACAGAACCTGGAATCACAGAGAAGGTCACATCCCTGGAGACATGGACTTTTAGGGAGATGGAACATGGAAAACAAAAGGCAAACTTTCTGTAGTTGTGGATGGTGACTACTCATGGTTTCCCAGAGGCCACTGGGTGTTTAGCTCCAGGAGCCGCCCCTGGATCTGCCCTTCTCCTAACTTGCTGTCTTTGTGTCTCTTTGTCTCTCTCATTGTATTCCATTATCTCTCAAATGGTCTGCTTCTCAAACCTTAAAAAAAAAAAATCAGGTTTTTCATTTGGGAATACCAAGTGGACAACATATTCATATGAGCTTTTTGGGCATGATTGAGTAAAAATGGGGGGAATGGTGTCAGAGAAGCTTAACCCCCAAGCCAGCCAGCTAGATTCCTCCACTGACTGGGATGTACCTGCCGCTGCTGCTAATGAAGCAGCTGGGAGTTCTCCTTTGGTGGAGCCACAGCAGTGGCTACAGCAGTACAGGGCAACACTGTCACTGGTAGGGTTTGGGCTGGTTCAGGTCTGCACAGCAGCTAGAGACCTGCCAGTCATATTTTCCTACCCAGGGATGCAGATCAGCAGTTCCAAGCAATGGCTGTTCCTCCTGAGGACTCCGGTTTGGTTCCCAGCACCTACATGCAGTTCACACACTCCTGCACATTCATGTTAAGAACTGGGGCCATTATTTAAGCCAGTGATAAAGGGGCAGATAATTGGTATGAAATAAAACATAAATATTTCTGTCTTTTTTGTTTGTTTGTTTCTTTGTCTTGCTAAAATGGCATCTCACCATGTAACCCTGGCTAACTTTGAATTTGGGGGACCCTCCTGTCTGAACTACCTGATTGCTGATATTACAAGCATGTACCACTACACCTGGCTGTTAAATTTATTATACCTTGTCTGTATAAGTGTTTGCTGGCATGAATGTATGTGCATCACATCTGTGCCATGTCCACATAGGCCAGAAGATGGCATTAGGTCCTTGCAACTGGAGTTACCGCTGGTTATGAGTTACCATGTGGTGCAAGGAACCAAATCCAGGTCTTCTGCAAGAGCAACCAGTGCCATGCCAGCCCCCTAGCCTTTCTTGAGCTTTTAATTAATTCTTGAACTAAAATGGAAACCTCATGATTTACATATACTTATGAACAACATTTATCTATCACTTAATTTTGTTTTTGTTACTGTGAAAGAAACCATCATTTATTTTTCTTTGCCTCTGGGGTGGGTGGATGATTCTAGTGGGTGGCTTGATTGGCACATGGCAGGAGACATGATGCTGAGCGGCTCTTAATTCGTGCATTGGAGACCTTCAATGTGTTTCTTATTAGCTCAGTGCTTACATACATGGCATTGACACTATGATGTCATAGTGAGGGCCTAATTTTATTCATGAAGAAATGAAAGTACCGAAAGTGGCAGGAGGCAGGGCACATTTCTAATACCAGTGCGGAGATCAGTGAGTTTGAGGTTACCCTGGGTTATATAGTGAGTGCTGAAGTAGCCTGGGCTACATAGAGAAACCCTGTCTTCAAAAAGCAACAAAGAAAGAATGAAGGGAAGGAAGAAAAGAAGGGAGAGAGGAAGGAAGGAAAGGAAGAAGGGAGAGAGAGAAGATGCATGGAGCTGATGATTGGCAGTGGGTTCAGAAGCAAGGATGTATTTTTAAATTTAATTTATTCAGATTACAACTCAATTGTTATCCCATCACTTGTATCCTCCCATTCCTCCCTCCCTCCAGCTTTCGCCCTATTCCCGTCCCCTAGGCCTATGACCGAGGGGGCCTCCTCCCCCACTATGTGGTCATATGCTAGCAAGTCTCATCTTAGTAGCCTGATTATTCTTTCTTTGAGTGCCACCAGGCCTCCCCACCAAGGGGAGGTGGTCAAATATAGGGCATCAGAGTTCATGTCACAATCAGTCCCCGCTCTCCACATAACTGTGGAGAATGTCCTAAATTTGTGGATGGATGGAACTAGAAATGATCATACTGAGTGAGTTAAGCCAGAAGCAGAAAGACTCACACGGTATATACTCACTTATAATTGGGCACTAGGCCAAAAGGCATGCCCCATGAAAGTCTTCACTTACCAGGAGATTGGGATAGATGTGAAGACATCCTACTGAGACTCTAGGTAAGAGAAATATAGGAGATGGGGAAATAGAAGGACCCAGAGGGTAGAAACCTACAAGAAGAACATCATGATGGGTGGATCAGGGCCTGGGGGGTCTGCTCAAACTATTGCACCAACCAAAGACAATACAAGTAGTAAACATCGCACCCCTACTCTGATCTAGCCAATGGACAGAAGCGAGGATCTTGATTACAGTCTTGAGGTCCTTTCATTTCCTCAACACAAAACTCAGGACTCTCCTATTGCCTCCTTAGGCTGACCTCTAACCTTTGCTTCTTCAGGTTTTGCCTGGACTGTCTTCATAGCAGACAATGTCATGTGCCTGTCACCTTTGCTTTCTCCTCCCGACCTGGCCCACCTTGACTATTTCAGGAATATTTTTTCTGTCCCATTCTTCCTTGATGAAATTGATTTTTTAAAATCTTATGATTATTATCTCCTTGACAAAATCTCCAGCAGAAGCAATGGAAAAAGGGAAGCTCCCAGACGTGACTTCTTGGGGAGGTGTGGCAGAAGGAGGTTTTGCTTTGGCTGCAGCAGGCAGGAAATGGTGAGCTTATCCCAGAAGCGGGCTCTCAAGTAGCTCGAGGCCCACTGGAAAAAGACCTACTTCCTCCTGTTAGGTTCCACCCCTGCCTCTGGTTAGGCTCTACCCCTCCCTCAGATTAGGCTCCACCCTTGAAGATCTGGGAACCAAGTATGCACATATGTGGGCTTGTGACAGAATTGTTCACATTAAACTGTACCAGACCAAGCTTGTCTCCCACACTGGCAGCTGGGTCCCTCGGACGGGGTGTTAAAGTGGCAGATACGTTAAGATATGAAGCTAGGAGAACCTCTCACTTCCTCAGAGAACCACGGTTTCCCGAGGGAGCTCTAGCTTTAATGCGGCCACATGAATGACTCAAGGATGTATTGTTACACAGTGTGATAGCTTCTCATCCTTGTTCCTTTTGTGATCTGCTATGGTTCCTTTTCCGATTCTCTGTTATGATATGGTAAGGAGGGAACTCACTAAAAGCAAACAAATTGGCTGCCTGAGTCATGGACTTTCACATTGAGAAACTATAAGCTAACTAAACCTTGTCCATCTATGAAGTGTTAAGCCTTGAGTATTTTGTTATAGCAACATAAGACACTCTAAAACACCCGGCTAATGCTATTTTATCCAGTTCTTCATGTAGATTTTATTTTCCTTAGATAATAGCTCTATTTTAAATGTTCCTCTCTCCCTGTACTCTGGCTACGTTTAAATTAGTAATGTGTGCTTTATTGTAGTTCAGTACCTATCTCTGGTTTGTAATGGATGTTTATTCTTGTCCGCCTACTCACAAGCTACTTGAGACAACAGTTCTGGTACTACACACGTGCATGCTCTACCTACATACCAACCATTCTTCAGCAGATACTGCCTTAGTTTCTTTGACAAAAACAAGCTAAAGCATAAAGGTTTTATATTGGTTCATAGTTCCTGGTTTCATAGCTTGAAAGTCACAGCAGCAAGATCTTGAAGCAATAAGTCACATTGAACCTAGAGTCAAGAACCAGCCACAAAGCTCTGCCTCTTTTCAGTTTCCCTCTCTGTTTTATAGGCCAAGATCCTAGCCAGGGAATGGTACCACCCACAGTGGGCTTGTCTCCCCACTTCAGCTAACATTAATATGTTCAAGATTATCCCTTCAGTCCTATTTTCCAGATGAATCTAGAGTTTGTGCAAGTTGACACTTAACACTAGTTATCGCAGTTACCAACTGACTATCTTAGAACTTAATTCATTTCTGATATCATCTTCTGGGATGGTGTATCAGATCCTATGGGCTGAGGGGACCACAAGACCACTGCCCCCTTGGATACTAACTATAAGTCACTGAACACATTGTGACATCTACCTCTGATGAGCTGGCCTTGTCTTTCTATGCACCCCCTTGAGTTATCATAATTTTCCAGAATTTCTCACAGAATGTGTAAGCTAATAATAGGTCTAATAATGACTGTAGCTAAACCACTAGGTAGAAGCCCACAGAGAACTGTCTGGAAGGATCCCAAAGGAAAGAATTCCATTTTCATTGCAATGGAGTTAGCCTCCATCCAACCATGGACACAGATTCTCCTACTTGGAAGTCTCCAAACCCTATAGTTTAAAGATTTTCAGGAAGGTTCTATATCATGGGTGTGAACAGCAATGAGCTAAAGTCTCCAGCTCCTCTTTCCTTCCCAGGGCCCGGAAGGACAATGGAGTTGAATGTTCCAACCAGGGTGACCAGACCCTTCTAAGAAGCCAACAAGGGTTGACTTGAATGATGCTTCTGTCTCCCAGGAAGCGCCAAGGGATTTAGTACCTCCATGACAGATGTTTCCATCATTACAGGAATGCAAATTCTCCTGTTTTGAAGAACTTGAGTTAGAAATCAGGTACATGAAAGTAAATAGGATTGAAAAGTGGGGTCAAAGAAGCAACATGGTCAAGAATGGTGGTGTCAAAGGTATGAGTGAAAAGACAGGGATGGGACAGAAAGATGGACAGCAGCAGAGGTAAGAAGTACCGCATGGGATGAAGAAGGTGACGCTGATGGTCAACATCCATTCCATTTCTGGCAGGAAGTCATGTGTTTGCTGGGTACCCAGTGGATGGCTGTGTGTTCACAGTTCCCTCATCATAGCTAAAGCTTGCTGGAAATGATTTCTACACACAGCACTCAAAGGACTCTTAGACTATTCTCACCTAAGAACCCTGAAGTTGCCACGGGCTGGATTGGCCATTCTGGGACTTCACCCCTGTGAAACAAAACAAAGGCTCGATTTTGGCCACGTAGAAGGAGGTGTGGATGAGATCCAGTATCAGTTCAAGAGCAAGTTTATAGGGGAATAACCTTGACCAAGCTGAAGATGGGAGGGGGGACTGAGGGAGCATCTTGCAAGGAGACTTGACCTTCAGGCTCAACCATGTCCCTACCTGACCCTGAACGTGAGTGTCAACTCTGGCCCTCCTGTGACTGATTTATGCTTTAACAGATATCAAAAGAATGCTGTGTGTGAAACAATGAAGCCAAATGAGACAGAAGGTCTGAGTTGTGGTCCTGACTCCACAGGGCTTACCTTCTGAATCAGGCTAGGAAGGAGCAGTGAACACATACTGTGCTTTGTGCTTTGAAGAAGACAAGGAAAAGGCAGAGAGAGAGACCTAGACCTCTGGTGAGAGGGTATGGGTATTTTTATCAGGAACTTGGGGGATGAAGGTTTTGCTACAAGGAGTTAGCTACTAAATCTGGTTTAGATGAGTCAGAAGTGGGGAGAGTGAAATGATCCTGTGTATACAAACAACAGATCGGACTTGGAATACTTATTTTATGTGCATGTGTGTGGCTACATGAGTTTGTATGATGTTAAGTGTGCAGTGTCTGCAAAGGCCAATAGAAAGCATCAGGTCCCCTGGAACAGGAGCTACAGATGGTTGTGAGCTGCCTGCCATGTGGGTACTAGAGACTGCTCCCCAGTCTTCTGCAAGACCACCAAGTGTTCTTAACTATGGATCCATTGTTTTGTCTTTCCAGTCTCAAGACTGGACTTTACATGTTGGGAGAACTAAGAGAGAGTCAGTCTGAGAGGACAGAGGAGGGTCTAAGTCATGCAGAATGTTAAACACCTTAGTAGGGAGTTCACACCCTGTCTTAAAGCCATTGGAGGTATTAGGACAGGGATAATACTGTTTCTGAAAAAAAAAATAGTAAATATTAGTATGGTTCTGTGTGATGGGTGAATAGGGTTTATAGAGGCTATTACAGTAGTCTGGGTCAGAAATGATCAATTTGGGCAGTGGGTATGCTGAGTATTTATTTTAATGAGATAAAATGTCTAATGTAATTTGGTGTCATTTGCTGATAGATTTATTTTAGCAGAGAAGGTACAGGAAAGACCATAAGTATTTACTCTGAATTTTGATTGAGTAACTACCAATGAGCAGGTCTTTTGATCAAAATTCATTTACTCATTCTACAAGAGTATGTGGTAGGCAAGCCTTTGTGCTGGTCTGTGGCTTGTAGCTGAGAGTTGCACGTATAAGGGTTCCAACTCTCATCATGTTTTTATTATTCCTTGGAGATATAACTTACACATGTAAGATATGTAGCATCTTGGATGGTGGCAGAGGCAGTGAGTATGCGTCAGAGCAGGGAAAACACTACAGAGAAATGAAGGTGCTGTTGGCTTAAATCTTCCTGGTGAAGATGACATTTGGGCAAAGTCTCATGAGGATAGAAGGCATGAGACAGGGAATAAAGAGCTCTAAGTCTAGTGTTATTGACCTTGTCTTAAGCAGAGGGTGGGCCCTGTAGCTAAAATACAACTCTCCTGGGGGAAATGGCTTGTTAGAAAATTCATCTTGAGTCTATCAAAAGGGGACATAAAAATACACAGACATTTCCTTTTATCCTACATAATAAAGGTAAATTTGATGGCATTTTTCTAACGAGGAGTCAAAAGCTTTAGTCAGAATTTGAACTGGTGGCTCCAGGGACCCCCACTATCATTAAATCAGACTTAAGTCTTCTTAAGCTAGGCACTTAATCCTTTAAGTCTACCCTTCCCTTTGCTAAGCCAGCTTCTGTGGCTGTTTAGGGAAGGGATGAGTGTTTGCTCCCAAAGGTTTCCTCAAAGTAACAGCCAAGTGGAAACCAGCTGCCATCGCAACTTGCCAGGAGGAAAACCACAAACTCTTGATTCTGCTCAACTCTGACTGTGGCAAAGGGCAGGATGGAAGTGGGCATGGCCTGGCATTCAGGTTACTGAGTAGTTTTCATTCCCGCCCCCCAACCCCTCTCACTCTCATTGTTGTCATGTGTGTGGTGTGCTATGCATTTGTGTGGTGGTACATGGCCTTTATAGAGGTGCTGGGATCCATGGTTAGGTCCTTAAGCTCACTCAACTTTCACTTTAGTAGTGGTGCCCTCTCCCCATCACCTTGGATAACGATCTTGTTCTCATATTGTCATATAGAGCTATAATTCTGGGCTTACAGGATGGAATGAAGTTTGGGTCCTTGGAAACCATTATCCAGTCAGCAGTATTCATTACTTCCTGAAAAAAGAAAGCGTCTATCCATTTAAAACCATATATTGTTTGACTCATATGCAGTGTGTACATATTTGGATAATTTTGTAGAGAAATATCACAAAGAAACATACTTTCAGGGGAACCTTAAGTTTATATACTGCAAATGGCCAAATTGCCCAATTGTTGGAGCACACTAGGAGCTTACTAAATGACCTCTGGGACAATTTTGGTTGGGGAGTTCAGGGTTCTGATCTTATCTCTGACATGTTTGCCTCTTTGCTAGTTAAAGCAACCTTGAGCTTTCCAAGTCTTTGCTCCCTCACCTGGGAAGTGGGAGTGATGGCTTCTGTCCTGCTCAGTAGCTGTGTAGTCAAGAGGATGCTGCTTTAGGGCTGGGGCTATAGGTCAATGGGCAGAGTGCTCCCCTAGAATGCAGATGGTCATCCCTAGTATCATGTGAACTGGAGTTTGTGGTGGGCACAGTGATCTCATAGCACAGAAGGTGGAGGCAAGAAGACCAGAAGTTCAAGGTCATCCTCAGCTAGCTATATAGGGTGTTTGGGGACAACCTGGACTATATGGGACCTTGTCTCAAATAAGCAAAAATATGATGCTTTGTGAATGCTCAGAACAAAGCTTGGCCAATGATTGGTGCTTGAAGATCAATGGAGAATGTTATCATTTTTATTAAAATCTGTGTCAATCATTGCATTGTATATGCATATTTATATTGATTTTTCTGTGCACTATACTATTGTGACATCTTGAAAACTGTTTTGACTAGTGATACGCCCCCTAGCTCCTTCTATGGTGTCCCTTGGTGCCTTTCATTAACACTGCATGGTTCTATCTCTAGCACCTATGAACATGGTAAAGCTGGTTTTCCTGAGTCTCCTTAAAGCCTCCTCATGTGTCCATACAGATCATCAGTCATAGAAAAGAACACAAAGCAATGTAAGTTCTTTGGCAAACATCTGTGCTTCATAGAAAACTGTGGGTTATCTAAAGTCTTCCCCACCTTCTTGTTATCTGATTTTTTTTTAATCTTATGGTGTCCATTCTACAACTAAATCATAGATAGCTGTGAGAAATGAATAATGACTTTTATATCTACACATGCAAATGAACTGTAAATCCCTTTCTCGAACAAAAGCCAGTCTTGCTTCCCGTTTGCATATTCATTTCAATTATTTTCCTCTACTTAGGTATCTGTGGGTCTTTGAGTTTTCCATTGCACTGGCTTGTAACATTTTCCTGGCTTCCCCATTTAATCAGTGAATATTAAATAAAATCTTTAACATGGGTTAATATTATATCTAAGCGAGAAGCATGGTTTTACCTGGTTTTGAATATTCGTTTTTAATGAAACAGAAATTGTTCAAAGGACGGGTAAATGAGGACAGAAACTTGAAAGACCTGATTGAGATATAGATATGCTTCAATACGGAAAGCCGATGCCCAGTAATAGGTCCTGTCTGATTAAGCTCCTGAGCGAATGGCAAGGAAATGTGAGCTTATGGGAGCACATTGCCCTGATGTTGATGGGCACATGTTTTAGTGTGAAGGTCATCATTTCACGATGAAGGTCACTGGGTAGGTTAGGATTATCAGCATTTCTTTGTTATCTTTTTACTTTGTGAGGGAAGTGAAGGGCTTTACAGTGAGAACAAGCCAAGGCTAGTCTTTTCTCAGAGCTGGGTACAAGAAAGGGGTGGACAACTATTGCCTGCATCCTGGAGGAGCTCAAAGGCAGGCAGAGGAAGGGGAAATGAGGGGCAGAGCTGGAGAGGGCGTGGCGGGAGGAGGAGCCTGAGAGGGTGTGGTGGGAGGAGGAGACTATACACTGCCTGGCTAGGGCTGGACATTTTATGTGATAGATTAGGAGCATGTATTTAGCATTTTCCTGGTGATAGAGTGGAAGCAAATACTAATATAGTGAGAGTAAAAATCTGTTTGTCAGTGTCTTCTGCAAAGGGCATATCTTATTAATGTTGCCATTTTTTGCCAAACATGTTGAATACATAGTATATATTTATTTAAGAAATGAATGAAATAATTACATTGAAATTGCTTATAGAAGCTGAATGCCTTATTAGTTTATTAGAATCCATTGCCAGAGACATCAACACAGCTTCATCAGGTTAAGAGAGAGACCTGTGAGCACATATCATCTTAGAAGGAAGCTCTGAGCAAGAGTCTCTTCCAGGGCTCATGCCATTTTACCTTCTCTGACTTTCCCTCCCTCTCCCCCTATTTCCTCTGCATCTTGCCAGCCACTGCTCTTTGCTTCAGGCTACTTCATTTCAGTAGATTTGATCCTTGCCTGGAAAGATGCTTATCCCATCTTTAAGCCTTTGTTGCTACTTGAGGCTCTGTGCCCTTTTCTGGATGGAAGGCAATGGATCATGAGGAAGAAAGAATGTGGGGGGGAAGCCACTGGGGTGGAAAGGAGAAAACACTCGTGGCAAATTTCACTAGAGCCGGAAGAGGCATACCCATGAAAAATTGCTTAAAACTTGGATTTCAAGTGAAGCCTAAGGAAACTTTAAAAAAATCTACTGCGATTTTATTTGGAAAGATTTGTGCCCACAGGTATAACTTTTCATTAAAGACTACTTATTGGTGCCCTGGTTTGGAAAAAATGCCCTGAGTTGATCTGAAAGTCTTGATCTTTCCTTCCTAGACTTGTCAAGTTATATAGAGGGTTAGGTTTGCATCCGAGGTGAAGGTCTGATTTCCCGGGTCTGCTGTGATGAGATGGTTTCTGAGGTTGACTCCTTTCAAAGAGGGCTGAGCACACAAGCAAAAGGTCAAAGTTCTTCAGGTCCCAAACCCTCCCAGGCCTTGTTTACAAGCCATGCCAATCTTTAGCAGTTCTTACTCATCTCTAAATACTTACCCAGAATACCCTTCGATAAGTAGTCATGAAATTCAAATGACATTCATTCAGACTATTGTCCTCATAATTGATCTGATATATTTTGGGGAACTTTTCTTTATCTTGGGTGATGCTTTGTAGCTAACACTCTATCTGAATTAAATACAGGAAATGGAAATACTAACTCTTGGATAACAACAGATTAAAAATCAGAAATTTGATAACATGCAAATGATGGTTCTTTTTTAATTTGTTTCTCTGGGAAAAAAGATTTGTATCATGACATACACAAATGAGAATCTTGCATGTGTAATTCAATGAATTATGTAACACTAGCAGCAGGTTTTTCCAGATTGTTTGTGCCTAATGAATTATAAACATGTGTAGTTGCTTGGGATATCTGACCTGAAAGTTTAAAGTGTGATTGTACAGCTTTTGTTTCCTCATCACTGAAAGTTCAAACCTTGGCATTAGGTTTCTACATAAAATTTGGAGGGGTTCTAGTCACCAAACAATAGCAGGTAATGTTTACACAAAACATGGTAGCTTGGTCAGACTTGGAGATTTATACTTTGTTTCATTAATTATTTCTTTTGAGTAGAAGTAAGCTGCTTGCTATGTGTTGTACATGCTGTGGTCCTTTCATTTAACTGTTCCTTATTCCCTTATGTCATATTAGAGATGAATAGGTGTTTACACCAACCTACTATGAGACAGAAGCACAGTAGAGACCTGTCAAAGATTCTCAGGAGATGATGAAGTCAGGCTCATAAACCTGACCTAGGTCTCTTGCTTCTTTCTACATTGTTTAGTGGCACCATAAAGGGACACACACACACACACACACACACACACACACACACACACACACAGAGAGAGAGAGAGAGAGAGAGACAGAGAGAGACAGAGAGAGACAGAGACAGAGAGAAACAGAGAGACAGAGAGACAGAGACAGAAAGAGACATACAGACAGAGTGAGAGAGAGCGCAAGAGTGAGACAGAGAGATAAAGAGAGAGAGACAGGGATAGAGAGACAGACAGAGAGAATGAAGAAACTAGTACACAGCACACACAGGACAAAGGGAGAAATAGAAATAAGAACACAATGGAGGAAAAAAACAGAGGGGAAAGAAGGGACATCCAAAAGGTGGAGAACAACACAGAAGGACAAAAAGATATAAAGGGAACATGAGATAGGATGAGCAAGCAAAGGAGGGAAGAGGGGGCAAAATATAGCCTATACAAGGGTATAGGCTACAGAGAGTGGCTGACAGGTACAAACTGAAACATAGATGTTCTTTTGAGGCAAATCAGGTCTTCCCAAATCATTTGACAATTGCCTCCATAAAGAGAACAAACATATAATGGTTCATTGAAATCAGAAGTCAAAACAGGACAAAGACTCCTGGTTTCTGACATGCATAGTATCTAAAGCCAATACATAGAACCCAGTACAAGGGCATCAGTAGCTGGAAGTCCTCACTCCCACCAATGGATCTATAATCTGATGGCATCGGTACATGATGGAACCTTCCCAAGGTGATACCTGGCTGGAAGAAGCAGATCACTGGGGATTTGGAGACATGGCTTTGGGTACTGTATCTTGCCCCTGGATAATCCCCATCCCCCAGTAGAACAGCCACAGCCATAGACCCCCATCACCATGGTATGGCTCACTGAGGACCCAAAGCAATGGGTCCAGCCAAAGTACACACTCGTAAATCATGACTTGAGACATCTTTATTAAGAATTTATTTCAATGGCAAACATCAGGTATTTCTGCATTGCGATAAAGAGTCCAACTAACAGATGCTAGCCTCAGCCCTTTTACCATATTCAGAGGTCCCAAAAACTGAAGTCCCCCGGTACTTTTTTTTTTGTCAACTAAGGATCCAATTTAAGAGGCAGAGGAGAGAGACAAGATGAGAGGTGCCCAGCCTGCTTCCAAACTAGAGAGATGGAGAAAGAATCCTCTGTTGGTGGTTCCATACATTGATCAGCTAAGATCCCTTGTGAGCTAGTTTCCTATTAATGAGAGAATCACCTCATCTAAGAGCTAAGCCACTAATTCAGCACCTGAACCTTCTGAGTGAATACATAATATTCAAATCACAATGGCATCTTGCATATGTCTGGTTCTACTTCATCACATTGCTACTAGCTCAACCCTAAATTATTGATACATTTGCCCAACTGTCTCACTACCTCCACAGACCCTGCAGTATTTAGGACCCCCATGAGTGACACCAATCGTGATGACAAGCTCTGTGGCTCCCATCTGACCCCATGCAGCCTGCTTTTATTGATTTTTAATGTTTTTAACCCTTCCTTACCAATTTATCAATCCTGTAAGTAGATGCCATGTGGCTTTATTTTCCCCAGAGCCTTGTGGGTTTCTTAGCAGATTTTAAGCATTCGGAAAAGACCTGTTGATTGACAGCTGATAGCATCACTACTCTGAAGATGAAAAGCGATGCATGCAAATGGGGTCTGGTGCAATTCCTACGCCCTCCAAACCAATTCATTTATCATCTACAGGTCCCCTATGATTGAAGCTCCTTTAAAATAGTGTAATTTTCATCTTGCCTTTCAAAGCCTTCACGCAAAGCCATTATCTGTACAGACATCTGTATTCCAAAAGCAGAGCAAGAAAGGGGAGCAAAGGAGAGAGTTTCCGTCTTGTATTTATCATCTGTCTGATGAAACGCAGGTGTAAATATCTATAAATTAAAGGTCGGATCAAAATTCAACACTTTTAGGGAGAAGTGACTGTCTGGTCTTTTCATTTGGGTAATTTCCCCAGGATATTAAACTTGAAGCACTCTCTCTGAAGCTACAGGTATCCAAAGCTATTTGAAATCAACGGATATGAGTATGTTAGAGAGGGCAAGGTCTGCATTGTGAAGCCCAACTCTGTGTAATGAAAAATCAAATTTGAATATTAAAAAAAATTAATTCAGCTGTGGCAGAAAGCGGAACCTGCTCGCACTCAGCTGTGGTGTGCCGCTAATGCATTGTGATAAGAGGTAGAAAGAAGTATTCTGCACCTTGTCTAGATGATTCCCTTGTTGCTAAATAGAGACTTTGGAAAAGCAATGCTTGTCTAACCATTCCGTACACAGAACACAACTGATCTGATCCTGTCTAAATAAACAGTTTGAGTGCATGGCTGTTGTTGTCCCAATCAGCCTTGGTTACTCAGCCAACCATCTTTTGATAGGCACCAATTCAGAAAATGGAATTTTATAGTCTGCATCTTATCCTTTGCCACATGCAGTAACAAAGACCAAAGACTGTTTTCCCATGAGGAGAATGCCTCAGCTGGGTTAAATCATTATGATAAATGTAGCAATTTGAGATGAATGAGGAAATCAGAGTTAATGAGTCTGGAATCAAGGGAAGAAACACAATCGCTCATGTGGCAGGAAACACAAATATGCTCGTGCCCAGACTCTCATAGCCAGGCCACTTCTTTTCTTGCTTCACTCTACCACAAGACAGGTAACACGGTACACCCAGTGTGCTAGCATCACATAGGTCTCATGCTTAAAGTGTCATCACGTGAAGAAAACATTGCATGTGGGGTCTGGAGACACAGCTCAGCAGTTTAGTGTGCCCGCTGTTTATGTAAAAGACCTGACCTCAGTTCCCAGCAGCTATACTGGGTGGCTTACAGCAGCCTTTTATTCTAGATCCAGAGGTTCCAATGTCCTCTTCTGTCCTTTAAGGGTATCTGCAGGAATATGCACTTTGTACACATGCACATGTATGCACCCGTGTAACACATACACACACACACACACACACACACACACACAATAGTAAAATGTCTTAAACAAAAATAAATTCTTTGTGTGTGAGTGTGTACGCGCTCGCCTGCACATAAGCATGCAGGTAGAGTGGAGGTCAGAGGAGAGTCTTGGAGGTTAACCCTTGATTTCCAGATTTCCACCTGATTGAGACAGAGTCTGTAGTTCTTTACCACACCATATGCAGCTAGCTGCCGTGTGCTCTGGGCAGCCTCCAGCATCTGATTTCTTCTCGCTGTAGGAGCACAGGATTAGATATGTGTTTCTGCAACCTGCTTCTTGTGGGTTCTGGGATCTGTGCTCACTTCCTCACACTTGTATGGCAAGCACTTCACCTACAGAAGCCTCTCTCCAACTGGAAAGCCTTATTCTTTCTAAGTGACAGAAACTTCACTAATGTTTGGAAACATCGGTTATATAGATGGTTTATTATGTTCCTTTCACTTTTCAACAGGTGAGTGAGCACAGTGTGTCAACACTGTTATGAAATGCCCACCTTCACAAAATTCATTTTTTTAACAATCCATTAAAATGCCTACACCCTATATAAATTACAATACCAAGATAGACAAACAGGTTGAACTAGACCAAACAACAATGAAAACTAAGACTGGACCAATTGGAATCTTCTCTCTCTCTCTCTCTCTCTCTCTCTCTCTCTCTCTCTCTCTCTCAACTTTTATTGATTCTTTGTGACCCAATCCTACTCATCTCTGCCCTCCACTTTCATAACCTTCCCCCAAAAGAAAATAAAAAATACCAAAAAAAACAAAAAACAAAAAAACCAAAACCCTCAAAAATCTGACAGAACAAAACATCTTGTCATGGAAACTGCCGTGCATCACAGTGTGTCACACAGTATACCCTTTCATCCAAACGGCTTTACTTGCAAATGTTCTTTGCAATGAGTCATTGGTCTGACGCGAGGCCTCTGACTTCTGCTACAGTATCAATACTGGATCCTCACCAGAACTCTTCTCAAATATCCTGTTGCTGCCCTGTGTCATGGAGGTCCTGAATCTTTGGATTTGCAGGACCAGCCCCTTCATGCACTCCAGAAATTCATAGATGGGGCAGGTGTTAGGATGGGCCAACTCAAAGGCCTGGATCTGAGCCTGGGTGGTAGCTGAGTTGGTCAGCTTGTCAGCTCCCCTGCACCCATACTACCAGGTCCAGCTATCCCATTTTCATGCCCCCAGGGCTGGCTCACCTGTGTCCAAGCCACCAGCGCCCACTCTACCAACTGCTGCAGCCAGTGAGGGGTGGGGCCAGCTCTCCTGCTCTCATGACCCTTAGGCCAGCTCTCTTGCCTACCTCAGGTGGTGAGAGGTGAGTGGGGGAAAGGCATCTTTCCCTCTCCCACATCACCGCCGCAGGGCAGATGAGGAGCAGAGACAAGACGACAGCTTCTCCAAGTCCCTGCCACCAGGGCCAGCTCTACTGTGCTGCCCAGGTGAGGTTCAGAGACCACTCTTCTAAGTTCTACCACTGGTGGGGCCAGATCTTCTGAGTGCTACAGCCTGTGAGGGGCGGGGCCAGCTCTCCACAGCTCTTGGACACCAACATGGTCCCAGGCAGAAGCCCAAACCAGAGACATCTGCATGTCCTTTGGTGGTAACATAAGCCATGAACATCAACATAGACCCCTGTTGCTGCTTGACCACAGACCCATACAAGTCCCTGAGCGACAGCAGGGATCCAGACTTCACCATGGTCTCAGGTGGCAGGGCAGGCTACTCACACCAGGTTGTTTCCCACCATTCTCGTGTCTCCAGTGCCACCTCTCTTCATAGTGCTCAAACCATTAGACATCCCGTTGTCTGCCACCTCTCCACCACATACCTGCACATAGTACTTGCTCCCCTTGTGGACAGGTCTCTGGGTGTCTTCACAGACCTGTGGTGGCTTCATGGCAGCAGGGGGCCTTCATTGGGACTGTAAAATGTCATGGGCTACCAAAACACTAGTCTGATCTCAACATTCTGTAAAATGGACTTGCTGACATCATGCTGAGTATGATTAGTAATCAGTCACATTTCAGAGAAGTTTCTGAAACCCTCCTGTTCTTCTCACATTCTGTGGTCCTTTCAGCACTGCTGAGGGTCCTCTGGGTGGTGGATTTGTAACTCTTCAGGCTTTCCCCAGCACCCACAGGGGGTTTGTTGCTTTCATTACACCTACAAGATGTACACAATAGTGTGAACCCAATGTCAGTTTTTATTGACGACTTAGTCTGCCATGTTGAAATACACTGTCATGCACAAATACAGTGCACGTATGCCTGTGTGCTGATATCAAAGCAATTTGTAAATAGCAAAACTTCATTTCCTTCAGGACAGGAGGTTGAAAATTCCACTACCAAGGCTTGGTGTCTGGGAAGTGCAGCTCCCTGTCTCCAAGATGACACCTTGTTTATATGTCCTCACATAACATTTCCTTCAACATCCATCCCTTTCGTAAATGTCCTGGTCTCATTCTGAGGCAGAGTTCCCATAACCTAGTCAGCTCACAAATCCAGCATCCTGTAATCCTGGTACAATAGGGATGAATTTTCAGCATGGATCTTTGGAGAAAACGCTGCCGTTCAAGTCACAGCTTGAATTTTCAGGAACAGTTTTCAAACACACAGATTTACAACTGTTAATATAGATTAGGTACAGATGGAGTTTTAGGGATCACAAGTCCATAAAACACAGGTCATCTTGCCAACTCAATTTCGAAAGAACATGTGCCCAAGGAGTGTTCCAGAAGGCGAGACCTCTGTTGATGGTGCGCTGGCTAGAATGGAAAGACATGGGTAGCAGTGGGACCTAGGAGGGAAAATAACATGAAATACACACTTTTTAGACTATGAAGCTTTTATTTTATTTACTTCTCTACTACAGGGTTTAAATTCTCCCCACATCACTAATGACATTTGGAGACAGATACTTGTGATGAGATCTGTCCTGTGTGGTGTAGAATATTGAGTGCTTCCTATAAAGTTAGTGACAACAACAACAAAAAAATGTCTCCTAAAAATTCCAGATGTTCCCTTGTGGGTGAAGTCTACTCTGTCTCACTCTAAACTCCTCTTAGTTCTGTCAGTCGATGGGGACATGGCCTTGCCCATTGAGATTTACTCAGCAACACATGGAAGATCGTCGTTTTCTAACTCCCACACTGCACTGACTGCTACCTGATGAGCAGGATCTGTGTTCTTAGTGTTATCTAGGGAGGCATCTAAGAAGCACTGACTACCCTCTCAGCCACTTAATTAAGATACCAAGAAGACACCAGAAAAGGGGGAAGAAGGAAAATGGGGGAGATGACACGCTTTCCAAATCTTTTACGCAATTGTGTTCTCTAAGCTGGATATGTTTGAAAGAAGGAAAAAAAAAAAAAGTCAGATCTTCTATAGCAAAGATTCAGGACAGGTAAATCAAACTCAAACACTCTGGAAAAAAAATAAGATTAGCCAATAAAGCTTGAGCATTTTCAACATGATAGGATTCAGAATCACCATGCAAATACCTCTGGCTGTGTCTGTAAGTGTGCTTGCAAAGGGTTAACCAAGGAGGCCATTTCTTGCAAAGGGTTAGCCAAGGAAGCCATTGTTTCCAAAGGGTTAACCAAGGAAGCCATTGCTTCCAAAGGGTTAACCAAGGAAGCCATTGTTTCCAAAGGGTTAACCAAGGAGGTCATTGCTTCCAAAGGGTTAACCAAGGAAGCCATACTCAGAATATGGGGCAACATCATCCTCAGAAATGAAGTCTCAGACTGAGTGCAGAGGAGAAAACAGCATTCTTAGCCCTCTGCTTCCTGACAGCAGGTGCAACTCCTGCTCCTGCTCCTGCCTTCCCCTCCACGATTGTCTGTAGCTTTAGCCTGTGAGGCAAAAATAAAGCTCCCTCCCTTATGTTTCTGTCTAAACTGTTCTTTCTAACGCTCTGTGGGAAGGGAATAGCACAGAGTGGTTCCTTCTATTAGAGGAGCTCTAAGGAGAGG
Source organism: Acomys percivali (assembly GCA_907169655.1). Taxonomy (NCBI): domain Eukaryota; kingdom Metazoa; phylum Chordata; class Mammalia; order Rodentia; family Muridae; genus Acomys; species Acomys percivali. The sequence goes on along the minus strand of OU015742.1, from coordinate 63,829,859 downwards.
ACATGGTTGTGCTTGTTTTAATTCTGGGGAAAGCCAGCAGAACACTGCAGTTAGTGTTTCTTTGGAGATTCCCATGTGCTCAAGGGCAGCAAACTGCAGGAAGGAATTGGATGCTCTGTGTTACAGTGACCCCTGCCTAATGGCATGCTGGGTAATTCTTCATAATTGGCTATTCAGAATACAATATAGGAAAATATCTGAAGAGATGAGATGGCTATATGTTTTAGTATGAAAGATGGACTATCACTTAATATTAATATAATGATAATTATTTATTACACATCCTATATGTATAACTAATTGATTCCTATAGGATAGTTTTATGGTTTTTTCCTTAAATCTTGGATCTATAACCATAAAATAGTTATAACTGTCCAAAAAATAATTCTAATAGGTATATGATTTTTTTCTCATGGAGGAGTAAAAAAAAAAGTGCTGAAAACATAATGATATGAAAAACTGAATCAAAGAATAGTTTGAAAATTGGGGAGTGATTTCCTGATTTTGTTGTTGTATGGGGTGCTTGGGTGCTTAAGTTGTATATTTTTATAATGAGATGGCTATAAACCTGGTGAATTGCTAAATTTAACCATTGATTACATTTCCTTCATCCTCTATATCGGGTGTCATGCATGGGACATTGTGACAGCATGGTCTGGTGCTTTGCACTTGATTACTAATCCCGCCCTGAGGTCTGCCAGCTGTTTTTAATGAGCAGACACACTCATGTACCCCAAAATGATGTTTGTAATCCTTGCCCTCAAGTTACCCCTGAGTGGCTGAATGAATGCCTACTCACATGGGCAGGGCAGAGTGAGGAAGTGTGGCCAAAGCTCTGGGGCTTCTGGCAGAGAAGGATCAGGGGGAGGAGACAGGGACAGAAGGATGAAGAAAGAAGAAATCACCATGGGATAGGAAAGATCCACATGGGCCAGCAGGAGGAACTCAGAAGTCCCACACTGAAAGAAGTGACCAAGATGAACAATGTTAGCAAGTATTTGATGATTATTGGACGGGAAATAACCCAGATAGAAATAACAAAGCGAATAACCCGGGGTGGGGGCTGGGAGATAATGTAAAGTAGTTTAGAGGATTAATATCTGTTTAACCCCTGGTAAAATAGGCTTAGTCTAAAATACAACAGGTGTCCGTGTCTTTTATTGATTACAATAGCGGGTTAGATAATACTGCCATAATGATTATAGGTATTTAATAATAAACACTATTAGCTATTTTTATATTTACTACAACAGAAAATAATTATTCTTCTAGCATGCAGGATGAGGCACAGAGCTGGGATTTCCAGGCTAGACTGGGCTATCCAATGAGTTGTAAAACAGCCCAGGCTGTATATCAAGATACTGTCTTTTAACCCCAGGGGGAAGCGTTTTCTGAATCCATGGTCTAAAGCCCCCTGCCCCCCACCCCTGACCCCAAGTATTGAAGGTGAGCTGGGGGGACCTGTATGTTGACTCTGCCACAGTATCTCCATCACACAAAGAAAGGAACTACAGTGTAAATTGTGGCAGTGCGTTGCCAGATGATTATAGCAGTGATGAAGCACGTTCTGTCTTTATCTTCAAACATGGCTGATGGATTTATGGGATACTTAATTTTGAATAATTAATTTCATTAGCTGACTACAAAGTTACAGGAAGCTGGATAATGCCCTCTCAACACGCTTATGCAGGGCAGCTCTGACGCAGGGTTGTGTGGGCCCCCAACCTACATGGGCCCACATATTGTAAGAGCCATAGTTGGTACCTTCTAATGCAGTGAAATCCTTTCTGCAGGCACTTACTTAGTTTTATTGTCACCAAGTCTTGTGCAACAACAGACCACAGTGGCTAACAACATGAGCTTCAAGGGCAGGGACCAAGGTCAATGAAAACAAAAGATCTTTCCCCAGGCACCAATCTGGACTCTGTATATCTTTGCCTCTAACCCTGAATGCTAGTATGATTTCATTACCGGTGAGCCAGACCCAGTTACAGTCTAGAAGGATGATGGAGCTTCAGTAAATTTAACCTCGAAACACATAGCAATCCAATCAGGAATGCTGAGACTCTGACTGAATTCCATTTAGGATAGTGGAGAAACGTGACCTTCCCTGCACCAAGCGCAATGGAGCAGCATTCATACTCAAAAATCCCACCAGAGCATCCTAGAGTGACAATAGCCTTTGAATACAGAGGTACCGCTTTGACCAGAGTTGCATAGTATCCTCAGACCTGAAACAAGTGGGGTGCATGCCCCTCATCCCAGCACTCAGGGAGGCAGAGGCCACCCTGGTTGTAGGACAGCCAAGGCCAAACAGAGAAGAACCTTTCTTGAACAAAACAAAACAAGACAAAACAAAACAACGCCCCCAAAACACACAAACATATCCACTGAGGTTGCAGGGCCCCACTCTGCACAAGAGGTCACTGGAGTTGTAGTATTGTACCTGCCAGCACATACCAAAGAACAAAGCTTCAAAGCTTCAGTGAAATACAGTTGGTGAGGAGGAGAGTTACCAAGCCAGCAAAGGGAGAAATGCGAAAGCGAAATAGTTATTATTAACTTTTAGGGGTGATAGCTCTTTTAAATCTAGGCCAGGGTATTGAATCACACTGAAGTATTTATTTCTCCACCACCATTTCAAATTTCGCTAGTGAAAATATAATAATTTTTCTTAAAAGCATCTCAAGTGTTCTAGTATATCAGGTCTTTAAATATAACTGTTAATAGGCAATATTCAAATAACATTTATAGTGCCATGAAATTCCCCTGTGATGCGTGGAGATTTGCTATTTGTACTGGAAGTTAAGACTGTCTCTGGACACAGGGAACTTTGCTCATTTGATTTTAGATGCTCCATCATCCCACGCAGACACATCTTAAGAGTTCAGATGCAATGCACAATCTGATAGAAGGCACAGAAACAAGTGGGAAATCATGCAGCCATGTGAAACGAGTTGGAAAGATCCATCACAATGCCTGTTATCATCAAGCGACTGAGAGTTCCTTACATTATCACAACTGGCTAACTAGATTTAACACTACTTTGAAAAATCATTTATCCAGACAAGAATGTAAGTGTACATATAGTGACTTCAGGCATCTTAAGGCTAATTATCTAGTCTTGTCCGGTTCAAACCAAAGGTAAAGAGAAGTTTATTCTGATGACAAACAGGCAACACATGGTCTAGCTATAACAACAACTTTCCATTTGAGAATCATTGTGGATTTCCAGAGAAGCCGTTCCTACTTCCTCCGGTGTTAACACTTTCCATCACTCTGTAATTTTTTCACAACTGGAGAGATAATTTTTGGCACATGCAGTCAGCTGAACTCTAGACCTCATCCACCCACTTGATCTAATCTCCCACATGGGTCCTTTATTCTTCCACAAGAAGATTCCAGAATCCCACCATGCACTGAACTGACTAAGCACAGGTCTTTGGGCTTTCTCTGTGTTTTCTGTGACAATTCTGAAGCATATTAGTGAGACACGGCAAAGAATATTCTTCAGCTTGAATTTTTCTAGCTTGTTTCAAATGTTAAGGCCAGCTTTATGGTGTCTGGAGATGGATTCCATCAAGGTGAAGTGCCCTCCTCACCCAATGCCCAGGGTGCATGGTTTCAAGTTAGGTATCTCAGGAGATAGAATGCACAGGAGGACTGGTATTCTGAATCCCTGAACCCATGTGAAAACCAGGCTCGGGAGGCAGTCTCCTATAATCCCAGCACCCAGGAGATGGAAACAGACTAGCTGAACCTGTGGGCCCAGGATTCAGTGAGAGACCCTGCCTCAGTGAATACAATGGAGAGCAATTGAGAAAAGCACTGGACTACATCTTCAGCACCTCTCTCTCTCTCTCTCTCTCTCTCTCTCTCTCTCTCTCTCTCTCTCTCTCTCTCTCTCCCTCTCTCTCTCTCTCTCACACACACACACACACACACACACACACACACACACACACACACACACACACACACACTTGTGTTCATAAACATACCCAGGCATATCACACATACACATGCATTAAAAAAGGATGCATGGCTTCTACCTAAGTTTTGACTAGACGTTAGCATCTTCTGTTGGGTCTTGCTCTGTTGTGAAGCTTCTGTGTTTCACTGTCCACTCTCTGATCCAGTTTCAGGCATGTACACAAGGTATCATGACCTCACCCCTTACCCTTCCCACCCCACTTCTACTTAAGCCCTTATTTTTCCCAACTCCTTCCGCTTCTGTTTTTATGTCCTTTTGTTATGCAGGTTTGGTCCTCAGTACCCATACAAACAGCTAGGTGTGTAAGCATACACTTCCATCCACAGCAGCATTATTAACCACATGAGACTTATGTCAGTCTGATCTTTGTGGGTTTAATGTTTGTATGTATGTGTATGTATTACCCATATGTGTGTATGCTACACATGTTCATATTGTTAAGTGTGCTTTGTGGTTTATATAAGATGGATTGATATTTTATTATTTAAAAATATTTGCTGAATCCTTTAAATAGAGGCTCATTTTAACTGCTTTTGAAATCATTCATTAATCCATAGTTTTTCCAGTTAATTTATTTCATGATTACATTTACATTTTTTTCTCCTTTTCCTGGTGTTAGAGGAAATCAAATGGCATCTTTCTAATTCTTGAGTTAGATTATCAGTTCATTTCCATTCATTATAGTTAATAATAATGTTCAGAGTCATGGCTTTTATCTGATTTTAATTTTCAATAAGTGGGGTACATTTATTGTCTTATGTGCTTGTTTAATTACAATTTTAATAAATTATCTGAATACAAGTATCTATTCTAGAAAAGGTTGATAGACTTTTTTAGACATTATAGTTCATATTTGGGCAAATTTTTAGATTTATTGTGAAGTTGTAAAAATAGTACACAGAGTACTCACATCCTTAAATATCATTTTGGTAATATTAATTTTAACAATATTTTAATTTTTTCTTAAAAATTTTGTACAATGCATTTTGATCATATTCCTTCCCACTTGTGCCCCTAATTTCTCTCAGATCCACCCCTACCTCTCTACCCTCTCAACTCCTTACCCTATTTTGTGTTGTTGTTTAGATAACTCATTGTCTCACATTGGTTCTGTCCATACACTTTTGGTCATGGGGTCATCCACTGGAGCATGGTCGACCTGCCAAGGGTTGGCCACACCCTTAAAGAAAACTGACTCTCCCTCAGCCCACATCTATCAGTTGTCCAGAGCTCCCTAGTTTGGGGTGCAGGCTCACAAACCTCTTCCCACTCCAACCTGGAGTGTTGACTGGCATAGTCTTGTGCAAGTCTTGGGAAGACAGCCATAACCTCTCTGAGTTCATGTGTGCGACAGTCCTGTTTACCTAGGATGACAAACTTCTGACAGTGAACAGTACCAGTGAAGTTTTGAACCATATCTCCCTATTTTAAGTGTGCTTCTCTTGATTATCTCTCTGTTTATATGCACACATGACTCCTGCCCCAGCAGTCATTCATCTTACTTTATCTATCACTTAACTGGGCTTTCCAATTAGGCTGGCTGGACAGAGAGCTCCAGACATCCAATCCTCCGCTCTCCCCCCTCTCCAGGCCTGGGATCACTGGTGCATACCATCAGACCTGGGCTTCTGTGTGGGCTTTGCAGGTGAAGCTCAGCCCCCTGTGTTGCACAGCAAACACTTTACTGGGCCTATCATCCCATTCATCATCCTCTTTCCTAATTCTCTTCTATGTCCCAAGACTCTGTCTAGGACAACATTAAGGTCATCCATTATGCTTCCCTTAGGCTCTTCTCAGCCTTGGCAGCTTCTTCTTTTTTTCTTTTTTCTCTTAATTGTTTTTCTTTCTTTCTTTCTTTCTTTCTTTCTTTCTTTCTTTCTTTCTTTCTTTCTTTTTCAATACTTTTATTTCTTGGCAGGTTCTTATGTTTTTCTTCATATCTAACAGCTTCAAAAATATTGAGACACACGTGAAATGTTTTAAAGAATATCATTTTGATTAGGTTGATAGATTATCAGGTGAAAGATTAAGTTTTTACTTAAGCCCTCTCTTATCATGTCGTACCAAACACTCACACTACTAATTTGGTTTGCCATTGTTGGTGTTGATCTTAACCCTTTGGCTGAAAGGGCACTTTGTTTTATCTTTGCACTGGGAAGTTGATCTACTCTTCCTTAGCTGGTTATACAAGGCACAAGAAAAACCCAACAGGAAAAGCTGTGATTTTTTTTCCTTGAACATGATGCACTTGAACAAACCACATGGAGATCTTTTATTCAGACTTGACTATTTCCTCCACTTAATTATCCAATAGTTTACTAATATTCAGAAAAACACATGAATATTTGTCTTACAGTATGGATTATATAATTAAATGTTGACTTTAAATATGTTTTTTTTCTTTAAATTTCTAGCTTTAATGACAGGCCAAAGCTTGCTCCTCTATGCCTTTGACATCCTTCCAGAATTGCAATTTTTTATTTGTACATTATTTTTGCAGTATTTACTTACTTCCTGACATTGCGAGATGCTTCAAGCCTATCTCTATTCTTCACCCCAGTCTTAGACCAGCCATTGAGCTGAGCATCCATCGGGCCTTCAGTAGGAAAGGACGCTAGACAACAGGATACTGGCTCAAGATGTACATATTACTGTTAACACCTTTGCTCTTAGCCTTCTCAGTCAATTTAGGAAGAAAGTGGATGTACACAGACCCATGAGGACAGACATGTATCTATAATATTTGCAAACACATCTGGCTGTATCAAGTCAACCTTGTGATCACACTGAGGGTCTCAATTCTAATCTGTTACCACATACATCACTTCAGCCCCATTTTTACTTATGTATCATCCCCTGTCAAATCATATAGAACCTGAGTCCCATCATCCACCAGTCACTTACTTACTAGTTAACTCAATTTATGGAGATACTGCTTCAGAATTTCTTTTATGAATCTTCTGGGAAACAATATTATTACCCTGAGTGGAAGTGTTTATATATAATCTGCTTTGCTTCAGTCTAACAGGGATCATTTATTTAAGGAAAGTCTGGGGTTTGCATCTGTTCTTGATGCAGAAATATTGATTCATATATATACATACATATGTGTGTGTGTGTGTGTGTGTGTGTGTGTGTGTGTGTATTTAATACAGGCAAAATGGCTTGTCCTGCAATGGTAATCACCATGCAAACCCACTGACCTGAGTTTCATGCCCAGAGCCCACAGAAACATGGAAGGAGAGAACTGGCTCAACAAACTTGTTCCCTGTTTTTTTACATGCTCACGGTGGCATATTTACCTGTGAACATATACTATGCCCACACATAATAAATATAAATAAATAAAATTATAAACAGAATTTTCCATTTGCACCTTTCATTTTCTAAGTGATTTTTTATCTTAGGTATGTGTATATGCAGTTATAAATGTCAGTCTTCCTGTATTAATTTCTAAATGTTTAGCAGTGTGAGTGTCCAGCTTCAATCACTATATGACATAAAATGTAGGCCCTTTTTTTTTGTAGAGGAGTTTTGATCAGCAACATGACTGTTCGGATCACATCCAAAGACCTTCTAGGTCTGTGTGATAGAGCTGGAGTGTAGACATGCCCTTACTACACACCTTTAATCCCAAACAATGGAGGTCAAGTTAGTTTGTGGAAGGGTGCGCCCAGGTTTGAAGGTAATGTCTAGTTGAGAGGTGGACAAGGTGATGAGGCAGAGAAAGAATTGACAGACTAGGCTATTTCCAACTCTCACTAGGAGAGGAAAGAGCTTAGGGGAGAGCTACACATAGAGGAGGAGGAAGCAGTTTTCCTCACAGCGTTTTACAGAGACAGATTGAAGGGAGAATAAGCTAGACACAGGAGAAGACACGTAAGCCAGAGGATGAGGAGAAGGAGCCTGAAGGTTAGAACAGGTTGCCAAAGTTAGTATGAGGCCAAGCAGAGCAATTCAGCCAGAGGCTGAGAGGGAAGACAGGTTGCATCAGTCAGCTTGGAGAAGAGTTTGGCCCAGAGCAGCTGAGTTGAACCAGCCAGCCAGAGTTCAAGAAGAGCTAGAAAGAGTGAGGTTATTCAGCAGTAGGTCTCAGAGGCTAAAAACATTCTGGGCCTAGATTAGCTTGTACAAAGGCTAGAAGCTTCGAGGACTAGGCCTAGGTTAGCAGATGGAGGCAGTCAGCTTCTGAGGCAACAATTACATCAGGCGAATAAAAGCAGCTTTTATACTTTCTATTGATCTAAATATGTTGTTGATCTGCCATAAAAAGATCCTTTTGGATTTAAAAAAAAGGTCATCTGTTTTTATCCCCCCCTACAACTTGACAACTTGAGAAAGAACGTGTGTGTGTGTATGTGTGTGTGTGTGTGTGTGTGTGTGTGTGTGTGTGTGTGTGTAAGGGAGTCTGGTCTCCTGGAGCTGGAGTTACAGGTGGTTGTGAGGCACCTAGCTGGGAACCTAACTTGGGTGCTCTGGGAGAGCACAAATGCTCTTAACCACTGAGCCATTTCTCTTGTCTCCCTTTGAATGTTTTAAAAGGTTTTTGTTTTGTTTTGTTTTTTTTCATTATTTTCCATTCTTCTCTTTCAGAGAAGAGAGAAAAAGAGAGAGACAGAGAGGCAGAGGCGGGGGGGGGGAGAAAGAAGAAGGGTTTTTTTTGTCCTTTGACATACAGTTTTTTGATATTTCTCTTTATATGATTGTTACCTTTTAAATTTCCATGCACCCGGCAATTTTTTGAAGCATGTTTCTTTCTTCACATGTTTTCCTTTTATCTCTCAACCTCTCTCTAACAGATAAGAAATTAGCATGTAAAACAATTTATATTTTAGCAGTTAAGCATATAAGCAGAGCACAGCCTCGGGAATCAAAACATTGGGTTTCAATTTCACTTTGTCAGATTTATCCTTAGCAAAATTCCTGACTTACTCCTGCTTGGTTGATATTATGAAACAAATATGCTAATTGTTCCTCCTGATGTGGGTTGGAAAACACTAGTTGAGAACTAGACAAGATGCTGAAAATTGGCAGGAAGCCAGTCCCAGTGACACATTTGGGTCTAGTTTTTGTTATTGGTTAGTTCCAACCGGAAAGTTAGCACAATGGAGCTTAATATTCCCTCAACAGTATATTCTCTCCTTTAAGGTAATTTCACTTTGCCCATGCAGCTTCATATAGAGCAGTTCAATGCTCATTTACCAGTGTTGAAAATGGCACTCCTCACATTAACTAGAGGGTGGAAGCAGATACAGAAACATATGGTATATGCTCATAGTGAGAGATGATTGTACCTTATAAATGAGTGAAATCCTGACAATGCTACATCACTGACGAATTCCAAAAACTTGATGCTAAATGAAATAAGCCAGATGAATGGAGGACACATGCCATGATATAATGACCCTATTTACACAGGGTGTCTAAGATAGCAAATTCATAGATGAATAAAGTACAGTACATGTTAGTAGGCGCTAGAGGAGAGGAAAATGGGGAGTGATTATTTCATGCACACAGGCATTTTGTTTGGGATAATTAAAAGATTTGGCAATGGGCAGGGCTGGTCACTGACCAACACTGGTGAATGTATTTCCTGTGAGTGAATTTGTGTAATTAAAAATAATTCGTTGGGGGCTGAGAGGTGGCTCAGTGGTTAAGAATGTTTGCTATGGATCAGGAAGCACAGGAGTTGGGGTCCTAGTATCCATGTCAGGCAGTTCACAGATTCCTCAAATCCAGCTATGGGAGCTCTGACAGCCTAACCTGTTTGGGGGCCTGAACACCTGTGCAGATGTGCACACAGTCATGCATACACACACTGACACACACAGACACACACACACGCACACACCTAGTCCCACAATAATTCTTTAAAATAATTTATTGGTAACTTTTACATCATATGCATTATTATACAAATACGAGTGTGTGTGTTTATAAATCATAACACAAAACAAAGATATATACCCTTCCAAAAAAGCCAAAGTTCTGACTATTATTGGCCACTTGTTGTTTCTGGCTGGTTATGCAACTGTGAAGTCTGAGTGGTCTCCTCTCCAAAGTCTGTCTGTGACTCTGTGATGTAATATGATGTCCTTCCTGAGTTTCTGTGTCTACAGAATGACTGTCCTCACATCACACTAGATAACCTAAGAGATAGACATACAGGGAATAAAGGGTGACTCTGAACTTGGAAGGGACTTTCTTGTCCCCTCATCTTTCAAGGAAGTCATACATTCCTGCTTGCCAGAGCACCCTACAAAGCCTGCCTTTCCTCGGCACTGCCTTCAGCTTTCTCACCACTCTCCATAAGCAGATTCATTGTATACTGTGCATTAAAATGCCTTCCTGTGGATCAAAGTAGAAATTTTACCCTAAATTAGTATGAAATGAACTTAACTTGAAACATCATAAAGCTGACATACTAGACGTACTGGGGTTTAATCATATTTCCCGTGTCTGCAAATTCAGAAATCAAACATATTACATTAATAGGATTCTGAAGCTCAAGTGTACTGGGGTGACAGAGATGCCTGCAATAATGAACAAAAGGCGGTGCTCATAGGAAGAGCTTTAATATTGGGAACCAGACTGGAGTGCAAACGATAATTATTCTCCAAGACTGTGGTATTGGTGGGGAGATGCAGAAGCAGAGCAGCACCCATTTTTAAATATGCAAAGTAAGTCATTTTACTTGGAAAAGATTTAGCCAAATTTACACTTCACACTTTAGAATTAGTTTCTTACAAATATTATTAAGAGAACGGGAAAATATTTTCCATACTGGATGGGTCAAGAATTTACTAAGCCTTAGCCATCTCTTGTCATAATGTGATTGGTCAATGAATAATTTTACATTTCCCTTATTTGTGGGTGGATACTGGTTTAATTTGGGTCCTTAGATAGCTAGATTTAATTTTTTTGTACTACTCTACAGTTCTAAGAGTCAGGATGTACACTAATCAACACCCTCCTCCCATTAGCAAAGAGGCCTGAGTGTTTGAGAAGAGATGAAAGGCAAAATAAATGTGTCTACAAAATACCCTTTGGGTTTCTGCTAAAGTGCAGCCCTTTCTTGGTTCTTGTCAGGTGGAGCATGCCTGCTGAGCCGAAACTTTTCACTTCTAAATACTGTACATAAATTATGTGATTGGGGAGTTTACTGGCATTCATTTGATTCAGTCTTTGCATGTAAAATAGTAGCTTTTCCAACTGCCAACTGTTAAGCATGCATTCGAGGTACAAATAATCTCAGAATAACAGGCCTCACAGGGAATCCACGGCTAGAATGCCTCTACTGATGAGATGCTAGCTACACTCCCTGTAAAGAGGGCTTAGAAAAGTCGTGAGCAATGGTGTGCCATTCAAAAGTAGAAAGAGTGGTGGGGTAAGTACAGAAATGACTGGCTCTTTTGTGGTCAGATTCTTTGTGTAGCTTTAAATAATTATACTTGTTCAAGAGAGTAAGAGTTCTCCCAGTGGCCAGAGCAGAAGAAGAGCTTTCCAAACTGTGAAACGGCTGCCATATGCATTGGGGAAACTTTTAACATCTGTCACCCGTCAACTCAGTTCTTTAAAGATAATTTTTAGATTTATTCTGCACCCTGCACACACCTGGTGCCCACAGAGGCCAGAAGAGGGCATCGGATTCCCTGGTACAGGAGTTATAATGGTTGTGGGCTGTCATGTGGGTGCTGGAAGTGAACTCAGGTTCTCTGCAAGAGCAGCCCGTGTTCTTAACTACCAAGCCATCATTTCATCTCAGTCAACCAATTCTAATGAGTATGTGCCTGGAGCGCTATAGCACTGCCAAAGAATGGAAGAACACTGTAGAACTGTAAACTTGGATTTAGAAGGATTATCGAGTCATTGTTGGGGCTTAAAATATGAATATGAACTTTGATTTGAAACTCAACTCTATTTGTTCCTGACCACGGGGTGGGAATGTGTGCAAACGGTTTGACATTCCTGTGTTCCTATTTCCCCCAACTGCGAAGTGTAGATGACAGTGCATCTTCAGCTCTAGGAAAGCATGGATCACCAAGAGGCTCTGGGAGGAGTACGTGACTGGACAGATTGGAACAGCTCAGAGTAATGCTTACGGAGAATGAGACCCGCGTGAGTGGTAGGTCATGTTGTTCTTGCACTACTTTCATTCATGTATAACTGTGCCAGCTTTTATATCTCAGGTCCTTAATTCTTATCAGAACATGGTTTACACAGTCTAGAAAGATGAATTGTATCCACAGGTTCCAAAGGTCATTCCCCTAAATGCCTCTTAGCTGTTCAGGCTACCAGAGTGGAATAGACATGAGGCAGAAATCTCTGATGATCCCATCATCCCCATTGGAAGACTGACTGAGAACTTCTCCACAAGTCTGTTGTGTGAGTGTGTTCTCAGAGTCCAAATTTTAAAGATGGCCTGCATTGCAGCTTGGTAGCACCTGGGCGGTCTTACAGAAGTCATACTCTCTGAACTTATGGTTGTGATTCAAATGGAATGGAGGAATGAGGGGGCATGCCATTGGCTCTATGTTTGATGTCGGCGATTGGTTCAGCCAAGGAAGCTCAGATCATCTTGCCATGACAGGGAGCTTGATGTTGATGCAGTTCTCTGAGCAGTGGCTGGGTTTTATCGGTTTCATCCCATAATCAATGACATAGACGTATACAATAATGGCTTTCCCATTTCCCATGTGCATCTCACTGCATTTTGTTTGCACTGATCCTCACCGCCCTTCGCTGGCTCCTTTCGTGTGTTCCTTCTTCCCAGCAGAAGTTTCCTTCCAGTCTGGGTCTTGTTTCAAATCTCATGGAAAGAAAAGACGATGAGGTCTCAAGAAAAGTCATCATAAACAGGAAATAACTGCATTTTTTCTTGATATGGAAAACATTTCATTTTATTTTCAGTCAGCAAGTTTTATGACCTCACAAAATTAAAGGTGAGATTATTATTACTATTGTCACTATTACCATCGTCGTCATCATCATCATCATCATCATCATTAATTTCTGCTCCAACCCAGATGCCCACACCTTCCTCCTTCTTAGAGACTTGACTTACAAGATGGACTGAGCTGTGTTAAATCATTGATTCTGGAAATCTGGCCTTTTAGCCTACAGAAGGAGCCCTTAAATTCCATATATTATAGATGCCTCTCCTTTTGGCAAAAGATTTCAGAGCTTGTCTTTGGGGGAAGCAGGGCCTGGACAATATTGCATTACAGTCTTCTGGGAGAGGAACTTTCTAGAGAATTTTGACTGTATCAGGGAGAATGAGGTAGACTTCTTTCTATGTTAAGTTTCTTGCTTGGTAAAGACTAGTGCATCCCATAGTAAGTAACCTTTCTTCTTCTTCTTCTTCTTCTTCTTCTTCTTCTTCTTCTTCTTCTT
>OU015742.1:63797111-63809942 GCA_907169655.1 Acomys percivali | reverse complement strand
TGTGTGTGTGTGTGTGTGTGTGTGTGTGTTTGAGGATCTATTTTTCTCTTTTCACCATACCTATCTCCTGAAGAAAAGACACTAGAGAGGGAAATAGACTGATTTGTAGAACAGGCACATTTTACATTTGCAAACTGTGAGTCAGTGTCTCACTATAAAAGGCAAAGCCATCACTTAGGGTACCATTGCCGTGCAGCGCTTTCTTCTACACTGTAGCATCCCATAGATTATTTTACTCCTGTTTCATAATGCATGATGCAGTGAAGTGGCTATAACTTATTGGAATATTAATTATCCATGGATGGTGGTATTTTGCATATAAATAAAAGTAGTTTTCACTATTAATGTGTGGTGTGAAAAATCTTACTTCCTGGCGTCGGCGGGAAGCACTGAAATAAGATCGAGTTAAAATTAATGTGTCAGTAGACTTTAGGAATCTAGGGGCTTGGACTTGAATAAATTGTTACAGGAATGAAAACAGCATAAAGTTACTTTTGAGGAAAAAGTATGATCAATGTATGCTTATTGGGAATACAGCAAATTTTGGTAAATTATAGTCCAAGGTCTGAATAAGGCCCATTTTAGTTTGCTTTCTGATTTTTGGATAAAATACTCTAGCAAACTAACAAACAAACAAAATAAAAATTAGTGAAGAAAACGCAATTTGGCTTACAATTCAGGGTCACAGTCCGTTGTTCAGAGAAGTCAAGGCAGGAACTTAAGGCAACTAGTGACATCATGACCAGTCAAGAAGAAGGAGAATAAGCGCTTGGACCCATGCTCACTCTCTCTCTCAGCTAGCTTCCTTCTCTCTTACACACTTTAGGACCCTCTGTCCTTCCTAATGCTGTGACCCTTTAATGTCAGGAAACCCTGCAGCTAAGGTTGCAGTCTGCCATTACTGGAAGGCCCTGAGCTCAGTGCAAAATGGAGGACTCTCTTTGCCAGTGAGGCTTCCTCCTCTCTGACTGGGGCATTTTGAATGCCACACTCTCTACTTGAAGAATGTCACATAGTCCTCAGGGAAATTACAGGTCCAACTCCCTCTCTCCAGATAGAAGGAAGAACCTGTTCGGCAAGCACCTGGGATTCCCGGAATGCCTCTCCATGCTAATGAGGCATCTCAGTACCTTAGCCCTTCGGCCAATGACATCTGCCCACCCTTGATATTCCAAAGTTCTACATAACCCTCCTTCACTTCTCCTGCCTCCCCACAGCTAGTCCTGGAAGGTTATTTCCATTTGTGCCCATGGACCACCGGACCCCCAGTTTGTGGCCTCTGCTCCCTTGTTCCTGAGGACCAATGGCCAGCAACCCCAGGTACGAGGGAGAGCCCCACTTTAAAACAGTTTTTCATGTTGTGTTGACCCCCAACTATAAGATTATTTTTGTTGCTACTTCATAACTGCAATTTTGCTACTGTCATGAGTCATAATGTAAATATCTGTGTTTTTCAATGGTCTTAGGCGACCCCTGTGAAAAAGTCCATTGACCTCCAGAGGGGTCATGGACCACAGGTTGAGAACCACTGATCTAGGGAATGGTGTTGCCCACAATGGACTAGGTCTTCTATAACAATTAAAAATCACACATTTCCTCTTCACGTTCCCAGGTGTCCAAGGTGGCCTAAATAACTCTCCATTAGAACTCTCTCCTGAGGTGATTGTAAATTGCATCAAGTTGACAAATAAAACTCCCTAGCACAGGCCTCTTTTTATAAATAAAGTCTTATTGAAACATGACACAGATCATTACATGCCGTCTATAGCTGATTTGAAACAGGATGAGCAACTTGGTGCATTAGAGATCTTATGGCATGTAAAGTAAAAAGTATTTAGTATCTGATCAGCCCCACAGGAAGCCTGCCAATGCCTCAGGACAGTCTTTGTTCAACACAACACTGTTTGTTTTCATCCTTTCTGCTTCCTGTTTCTTGGAGAACGTTTTTTCCATACGTCCCCTCAGCCTATTGCCTCAACTCTGCTCTGGATCTCATAGCCAAAGTCCCTAAAACCCAACCCACCTAGCTTGAGTACTTGTGACTTCCTACCTGCCTATGTCTCCAAAAACGTGTGCAGGTAAGTTACAGTGCAGACCTTGTCCACCTGTTTCCCTTCTCATTACTTGGATCTTAATTCTTGAACTAATCAATTGTGGCAGCCATCTTGGATGTGTTCTTAAGGATAATAATGTTTCCTGAACACAGAACATAGCCTGTACTGCCTGCCTTGCAGTCTCTCTCTGTGTCTCTTTGTCTATGTCTCTGTGTGTGTGTGTGTGTGTGTGTGTGTGTATGTGTGTGTGTATGCGCGCGCACGCACATATGGGTATGTAGAAGATGGTAGCTGAATGGCCTTTTGGGAAATGATATTTTTCAATCAATTAGCTTTTATTTGGAAGCAGATTTAGTTGATTTTCCAATTCCTGTGATAAAAATACCATGATAAAGGAACTTAGAAAATGCTTTGGTTTTGGCTCAGAGTTTGAGGATATGGTCCATCACTGTGGTGGGAAGTCAAGTCATCAGGAGCTTGAGGCAGCTGCCCCCATCTCACCTACAGTCAGAAATAAGAGAATAAGTTAGCTGAGTTTCCATTTTACACACACTTAGAACCCTGAGCAGGGAATGGTGCCTCCACAACAAGCAAATTTTCCCATTTCAAGTAATCAGTTGAGGACAATCCCGCGTCTGCATGCCTTCAGGTCTGTCTCCCAGGTGGTTCTAGTTTTCATCTATCTAACAAGTGAAGTGAACCATCACAGAAGCTTTCTGGACAGGAAAGACACTTGTACAGACTGCTATTATAGCTGCACACTTGTCACTCCTCTGTAATGTCAAGGGATACCGTGTGTGTGTGTGTGTGTGTGTGTGTGTGTGTGTGTGTGTGTGTGTGTGTGTGTCAGGGAGGTCCTAGGACCTTTGTGAACCTATGATTGTAAGAAGGAATTAGAGCTTTCAATATAAGTTGAGCATCTTTTTTGGTGTCTCATGCTGCCCCTCACTGGAGAGAGGGCTTTGTCAAGCTGAATTCATCTTAGTAACTTATCTGAAGTTGTAGCCACTTGCTTAAATTTCCTGTCTTCAAAGATATTTTTTTCTTGATAAAAGACACTATTAAATATTTAATTTGGCCACGTGCATTCTGTTTATGGAATATTTATTACATGCTTTTACTGTGGTGTTTTATCTCCAGTTTTTTGTCACTAATAAATCTACGGCAAAGTTTCAAATCAGCCCTGTTTTATGTCACTATTCTTTTGTGACAGGAAACAAACGTGATAAGAGTGTTCATAACCCAAACTCTGTAATTAGACAAAACCCAAGATGCTTGGCCAAACTCCCCTGATCTTTTATACTAATAACCCTTGCTTCCCCCTCTGCCCTTGGGAAATGCTGGAAGAGGCCCAAAGAGGGTGTTGCAATCCCTAGAACTAGGGTTACAGCAATTGTGAGCCATCATGTATGTACTGGGAGCTGAACCTGGGTCAGCTGCAAGAGCTCTTAACCCCAGGGCCGTCTCTTCAGCTAGAGTACTTACTTTGCAAATAAATAGATGGATCCTTTTGTTCGTCTGCACTTGAGAAAATATTTATTGAGTCTTTTCTATGTTGCTGGTTGGGTTGGAGTAGAGGCTAAAGCTATGAGTGAGATCATTCATGAGGGACACTGCTCAACTGGTTATGTAGCATCCCTTTGGAGCATGGCTTCCAATATCACACAGTGAACTGGAGATTTGAAGACTGTCTCAGGCCATTTATTGTTAGCATATCAATGTCACAGGCTGGGTGATCTATATATAATAAAGGGCCATTTAGGATATAGTTCTGGAGGCTTCAAAGGTCAAGGAGTTGGTGGCTGGCACCAACCCCTGGTGGGAACCTTCAGTTGTTCTCCTCTGATGGAGACTATGAAGCCACCACGGGGTCCCCCCTCCTTCATAGTCTCATCACATGTAATCACCATTGCCTCACCTACAAGGCCCATTGACATGAATGTGGGGACTATGTTTCAAACATAGCATTTAGAAAATTGCAAGTAAACATAGAACCTTTCCTATGAGAAATCATAGCTTAAATCTTGCATAATGACTTCAACAAAAGATGCCTGTTTATGTGTGGGTGCGATGTGTAAAGTTAAGTAACAACTGCATATCAATAAGTTCTCATTGTATGCTAACTGCTCTGTGAGTCACAATTCAGCCTTGGCTTATTTCCAAATGAGCATGCTGAGATTCTAAGGACACAGAAAATGGTTGATGGGTCTGGCTTTTAGCTACCATCCTACTGGAGACATCTGAAATTTCTGTCACCTCCATCAGCTGCCAGTACTTCCTAAAGGGACAACTGTATTTTGTTTTCCAACACTTAAGAAATATGAAGAGATGTAAAGATGCCCTGATTTCTACTCACAGGCTTCCTGCCATGAGCATGCTCACATGTGATAGACATGAAGGGAAAACATCTCAACCCAAGAATATTAGTCTCACTGGCTGCATTGAAGCTACAGCTTCTTAGGGTGGAGAAAATAAGGCAAATGGGACACATACACACACACACACACACACACACACACACACACACACACATGCACATTTGCAAGCATCAAGGAATACTGAGTTAGAACTCTGACATGTAATAGCATGTACAATCAGAAGCAGACTTTATTCTGATACCTACTAGCATAGATATTTCTCCCCATATTAAGCAAAAGTTGTAATTAGGAAGCATTTCAGATGGAAATGACATTATAGGTACTTCACTTGAATTCCAGAGTGTTTTTTTTTTTTTTTTTTTATTTCAAAGATAAACTGATCAAGTAAAATTTCCTTTCAAAGTTGACCCAAATCACTAAGATGATTGGCAGGCAGAAAAACTGTGGTCTTCCCAGTTTTACTAAGTGGTAAGGAACTAAATTGAAAATGTTTAAAATCACTTTTGAAATATTTTATTCTCTCTCTCTCTCTCTCTCTCTCTCTCTCTCTCTCTCTCTCTCTCTCTCTCTCTCTCTCTCTCTCTCTCTCTCTCTCTGTGTGTGTGTGTGTGGTGTGTGTGTGTGTATGTGTGTGTGTGTGTATGTGTGTGTGTGTGTGTATGTGTGTGCAATGATGCCTCCAAAGGCCACAAGAGGGCATCAGATACCTTGGAGCTGGAAGGACAGGCAGTTAGGACTCGCTGGTGTGGGTGCTGGAAGGCATACTTCAGTAGTCCTCTGCTAGAGCAGTAAGGATTCTTAAGGACTGAGCTATCAAACAAGCCCTAAGCTTGTTTTTAATATGATGAAATATTTGTTTGCTTCCAACTCATTCTAAATTATTTTAATGAAAAAAAAAAAAGACAAAAAAGAATGGTTTTGGTTTACAACATGACATTTTGAAAAACCAGTGCATTGTAATGCATGTCTCAATCATATTCCTTACTTCACATATGTGCCTTATTTTGTTTGTGATGAAAAAAGTTAAACCCAGGTCTCTTCTTAGTATTATAGACTATGGTGCCCAGTTATAAGCTTAACTATGATCTTATACAATAGACCCCTTGAATTCATTCTGTAAATTGAAGAAGCAGCAAATCATTTGCACAGCTCCTCCCCAGCCCCTGAACCCCAAGATGTCCTGTCTGTTCATATGGATCAAATGTTTTAGATTCTACATGCACATGGGGTCAGGTAGAATCTGTCTTTCTGCACCTGGCTTAGTTCATCTGACAAAGATGTCCCTCCTGGTCTGTCTATATTGTCACAAAGTCCGAGTAGAATTCACCTGAGCATATGGGCTGCACTTTCTTCACCTGAGCCTCAGTGGATGGACACTGAGGTGGGTCCCATTTTTTTGTTGTTGTTCCACATTTGAATATCACTTATATTTCACCTCGGTCTACTGACTTCATTTCACTTGGGTATTTACATATCAGAGGGAAGGTTATATCCTATGGCATTTTGAGTTTTAATTTTTGAGGAGTGCAAAATTCCACATTCCCAACAGCAGTTGACAGGAGCTTTTTATTATTCCCCTGCCAGCAGGTGCTGTGCCTTATCTTTATACGGTAGCCACATTAATGGATGTGGGGTGGCATTTCAATATGGTTCTAATTTGTATTTCCCTGATCATACTGGACTTTTTAATATTTTAATTTTCCTGTTGGTGCTTTGTATGTCTTCATTTGAGACACAAAATTCCTTTGCGTCTTTTAATTTTTTTCTTGTTGTCAAGTTGACTGCCTCCTACATTTGTGATTTTAGCCCTACATCACATGCATGATTGCAAACCGTTTTCCATTCTACAGGCTGCCTCTTTGTTGATTATCTTCCACGCTACAAAGAGGCTTTTATATTTGTTTGTATGTGCCTTCCTTTTCTGTACTTTTGGGATCATACTAAAAACAACGCCCACATAAATAGACTAAAGAGGTTGCTTGGCTCTGACCCTGATATCAGTTGGCATCGCTATGTACCTGGCTGTGACTGGCACCGCTTAGTCATCACCATGTCTGCCAGTCATCCCTTCTCTCACACATCTGGGTGTTAGCCTGCTTTGTTTCAGTGTGTGGTCCCATTGGGAGAACATGCACTGTTTTTCCATCAATGTTTATGGATGTTTGGGTTGTCTCTGGCTTTTACACATCGTGGGCACAGCTATTGTGTATACTGATGTTAGCGGACTTGATTCCCTTGGCATACTTAGAGTGAGTGGAGAGAACACATTGACATCACTGAACACCGTTGCTGAACGGTACTCTGATGTCTATACTCAGTAGCTATGAGGGCGACTCCCATTCCCAGCAGCACTTTGGTGAGAAAACATTTGAAGTTTCTGGGGAACATGCAGTAGGACTCCATTGCATTTTTATTTTCATTTTATGGACATGGTCTCACTCTTGCCATGACTATATACTTCTCTATATACGATTACTCTGTGTTTTATTAAACAATCAGCTATTGAAGGGCCATGAGGCTGTTGGAAATATTTATTGCTTTTCTGGTAGTTTCCTTGGAAGTCACTTGTACATGTTCTGTGTTAGAGACTGGGACTTGATGTTTTTGTTTTTGTTTTTGTTTTTGTTTTTGTTTTTTGAGACAGGGTTTCTTTGTGTGGCCTTGGCTGTCCTAGACTTACTTCATAGATCAGGGTGACTTCGAACTCACAGCAATCTGCCTGCCTCTGCCTCCTGAGTGCTGGGATTAAAGGTGTGTGCCACCATGCCCGGCTTGAACCTAAGACTTGAATGGCTTGAAATGATGCTCCATGTCCTGTGACAGAGCCCAATAGTTGAAGCAGTGCTCCAATAGTTATTTCTGTTAAAAACTGATCATCACAGCTTCCCCCAAAGAACACATACCCATGAATGAATACATTCATAACAAGTGGAGGGAAATCCCTGCCTTCTTATAGAGACAATACAGAGTAATATCATTTAGAAGTATGTACAATCTGTCCGATAGAATGATAGTTGAGGAAGTTTTATTTTGCCTTTTGTTTCTGAATAATGAAGAAAATCTCTCAGTGTTCACCAGAAATTAGAACTTCATCGTGTATCAATTCCCTAATGGTGTAATTTACCTGAGTTCTTTATGGGATAGAAGACTTTGCAATTGGCCACAGGAGCTTTGTGTGTTTAAAATAATAATACTTCTGCCACTCAGCTGTTTGACAGCCTTTCTTTGGTAACAGTGTCTCTTAAAGGCAAAGACACTGTTAAACTATTAAGACTTAATTAAGCCTTTATCTCAACATCTTAAATTACAAAAGAGTATTTTGCTTGCTTAGTGCACACAACGGTAGGAGGCTGTGTTTGCTTTGCCTCTCATAGTTATGGAGTAGTTTTTTGTGTGGTTTCATTCCACTTCTCCAGTAGTGTTGGGAGTTTAAGCCTGCATTCTCTGACTAAAAAATGTAAGACACAGATTTTAAGTGATTTGATCAAGATTGCATACCAACATGAAGAAGACCTTGATTGTAGCTAATCCCAAACGCTTGCAGTTTCCCTCAGACTTCTTCCCACTGTAGACTACCTGACATCCTTCTAGGCTACTATAAAAGGAACCTTTATTTTCCTGGCTTAGTTGTCATCTGGGAGGCGTATTGCCTCCTCTTGCTAACCTAGGCCTACTCCTGGAAGCTTCTAGCCTCTGCACAATCTAACCCAGGCCTAGAATGTTTTCAGCCTCTGAGACTTACTGCTTAATGAGCTCACCCTTACTTGTTCTTTCTGAGCTCTGGGCTGGTTGGTTCAACTCAGCTGTTCTGGCTCAAACTCCTCTCCTAGCTGATTTATCTAATGTGGCTTTTCTTGGCACAGAATTGTTCTGCTTGGCCTCAAACTAACTGAGAAATCTGTTCTAATCTTCTGGCTTCTTCTCATTTTCTGGCTCAATCTGTCTTTACCTGAGTTCTCTCTCTGCAACCCATCTCTCTATTATTAGCCTGGTAAAACTGTCTCCTCTCTTTCAAAAACTGACTCTTAAGAGGCTTCCCTTTCCTCTCTCTTCACATGAGAGTTTGGCATATCCTATTCTGTCAAATATTCTCTGATTAATTACCTTTTCTGCCACTCAATTAGATATCATTTTCAAATATGGGTGCAGCCTTCTCAAACTAATTTTACCTTTATTTGGGATCAAAGGCATGCACCATTGTGCCTGGACCTCAGCTTTTCTTTACCTGATATTTGCTCTATACCAGGCTGGCCTTGAACTCAGATCTGTTTGTTCTGTCTCCTGGATTAAAGGTGTGTTTGTATTCCCGCCAGATCACATAAACCTAGAAGGTCTTTGGATGTGATCTACGGGCAGAGCAGCCGTATTCTGAATTAATATTTTTCCACAGGTGAGGTCATTCTTCCCACTGTTGACCACCTGTCATCCTCTTAGGTCACATCCCTCTTGCTTTCTGTTGGCTTCATTAGTTTTTGCTCACAAGAGCTCCTTCCTAGCAAAGAAATGGGATGGAATGACATAAAGACGAAAGCACAACTTAATTAGCTTTCTTATGATTTCTGATTAAATAATAATTAGAAGGTCACAATACTGAAAAATTGGGATCAACAAAATATGCCAAAATAAGCAATTAAGTGAATATATTGGGCTATGTTCTGTGTGTGCTACAGAATACCCTCCACACATTTAAAGTGCAGCAGACGTTTGTTAAAAGGAGTCAGAAGTTATGGCGAAGATCTCCAAGACAAACATATAACTATGCCATGTACGGTATGACTCAGGTATATGACATATTAATGTATAATAAGTGATAGATACTGAGAGGTTTCTATTTTTTGAGCATACCCCTCCCCCATTTATTCAAAATACTCTGCAGAATCATCTCCATAATAACTTTGAAGAAGATGCCTTCAGTATAAAGTGTGTACTTGTGGAATTTGCAAGCTCTGATTCTGAAAATTTGAAGCTAATTATTAATATGGAAAGAGAGGAAGGTAGGGTAAAGGAAGGGGAGGGAGGAGAGGATGGGGAGGGAGAAGGAGAAGAGGGAGGGAGCACAGAGGAGGGAGAGAGGAAGTAACAGTGGTTAGCTCTGAGCAACAAAGCTGTGTTTGCCTCTGTGTTTCTCTTTCTCTCTCTGTCTTCTGTAACTTGGAATAGACTCAATACAGTAGTCCTCTAGCCTCTGCCTCCCAAGGGCTGGAATTTCAGGCTTGTGTCATATGTTTTTATGTAATTTGATTATTGTTACTTTCATAGTTCACACTCATTGCTTAGGAGGAAGTGAAATATTTTCCTACAGTTTTAATTAGCCCACTCCCAAGACTCTACAGAACTATTAGGGATATAGCTTTCCGACTAGAACTGGCAAGTATGGTGGCTTTTTGGTTAGTATTTAATTTATTTTGTAATTTTAAAAATCTATTCTTTTCTCATACAATACATGCTGACCAAAGTTTGGAACCAGAGGTCTTCTCTCAATGTGGTGTCTCAGATTTCTCAAGTAGATAGCTATTTGGGAGATTCTGAATTTACAAGGAAGAATTTTAGGGACAATATCTGAAGGCGAAGAGTGCCCATTTCATTTGGGAGTGAAAACAGGCTACTTCTTCCATCGTGGTGGTTGGTGAGTGGGAAAGCTTGAAGCTCATGAAGTGGCACACACCTGAGGCAGTCAATCCCTGTTTCAAGAATGATTAGGATCACGCTTGGAACTTACTATCTATGAGTCAAGCATCCTAAGTTTCTCCAGATGTGGACTTGCAGGAACAAGATATCGAGAGCAGCTACAAAGCTGGGCTGAGGCTTCTCCCTTATGCAGAAGCACACCATTTGTCATTTTTGTTTAAAACCTTGATTTATCACATTCTGGGAGCAAAACTTGAAATGTGTTTCTATTTTACCTAGCAGAATGGCTTGCCTGCAGGCACACAGAATGTTGAATTAAAACTTTTAATACTCTGGGGCTAAATCTGTTGGTTTTAATAAGAGGCACAGGCTCATTTGGATCTTCCTGTCATTACGCAAACGAGCCAAGCTCCTGTTTATCATGTTGATTGCTTTGTTTTGGGTGCATGGCATTGGAAAGGAGATGGGTACCAGGGCACACATGGCCTGCAATGAACAGTAAATCTGAGGATCTGTCAACAGATGTACTTGCTCTCCCAGGTAATTGTCTAACTCTCTCTTCTTTCATCTGTAGCCAGCACGGTTTGCAAATGGAGAGTGTTGACAAGTCCATCATGTTATGCAAATAGTTTAGCAGGGAAATCAGGTAGGATGCCATATAAATAGTATCAATGAGGTCATCAGCCTTAAAAATATAAAATTCATGGTGATCAAGTCCTTCTGGAAGGCAGGCCCTCTGCTGGATACCTCTAGTGTTTCTAGGTATCTATTTGCCCCTCTGAGAACCTCTGTTATAGACTGTTATTATTCAGTTCTTCAGTTCAGGGAAGACTTGGCAAATCAGATGACTCACCTGTGGTCAGAGAGGGTTTATCCCGGGAACCTGACTTCTGAACTCAAATCACCAAACAATATATTCTGCATCTAAAAATTTATACTAGACTACAATGTCTGGCTTTTTCCCTTCTGGCTCAGGTTGAGATGGAGCTAATCAGGGATCAGCTTATGCCTTGGAATGGATGATCAAGGCATAGGCAAGAATGAGCTTGCTCCAGACACAAGGGGAGGTCCTAGTTATCATGACACAGAAATGTAAGAAATTGTCTCTTTTATTAAACAAGGTCATTGTGTGCGTATGTGTGCACCCACCCATGCTCATGTATAGATACACATGTGTGCAGACACAAGTGTGTCAATCACTATCCACCTTATTTTTTGAGATAGGTCTTTCAGTGAGCCTGGACTTCACTATTTTAGCTAGACTAGCTGGCTAGGGAGTTTCACAATTCTCCTGTCTCCATATCCTCAGGACTGAGATTACAAATCCATGACACATGTCCAACTTTTACACCAGTGCTGAGGATCTAGGCTCAGTTCTTAAAGCTGCACATCCATTTTACTTAGTGTCCTCCCAAGCCCAAGAATCTCTCTCTCTGTCAAAGAGGAACATGGAAGATGCAGATGTCGTTAGTGCATGCCATTCACCTCACAGATGGATATGTCCCCACATACGATCTCATTGACATGTTCATCTCATGGTAAATACTGAGAGCTACAGCAGATTGATGGCCTATCTTGCCTGCGCTGTGCCATCTAAATAGCTGGCTTTGGGAACTTGGACAGCTGATGACACTTCTCTGAGCTTTGATTTCCTCATCTTTGAGTGAGCACAGTTGCCACACCTGGTAGCTTTCTTGTGAGGACAATGAGATGGAATTTGCAAAGAAGTTTTGAAAATGCTCTGAGGTATTGATGAGAAGACATAGCATTTTCCCTAGCACTATCCCACCATCACACATGTCAGTGGCAGTACGTAGATACTGTGTGTTTGTTGCATAAATTCTTTTGCCACAATAGTGGCTTGAATTCAGAGCGATGGAGATAATTGTACTTCTATTTATTCAGAATGAAGAGCCTTTTCTTTGCTTATAATTTAAGCATTGACATGGTTTACTTGGTATTTTCAACATTTTGACTTTTAAGCAAAACAAGTTTGTTCTACTTGAAAATGTTTTATACACACACACACACACACACACACACACACACATATATATATAGTGTGAATTAGGTGCTGTCATTTGGTTTTGAGGCAAAAATTGTTTCTCATTCTCATGAATTTATATTAAAGGAAGAAAAGTAGCCATGCTGATATATCAATCCATCTACTCAACCTGTCTTCCATTCCTCCACCTATCCAAGCATCCGCCCCAACCATTCATTATTTCATCTACCTATCCATCCATCTAACCGTCCATTCTTCATCCACTCATCTACCAAATATTCATCCTTTATTTAACCTATTTACCTACCATCTATTCTTCCATCCATCATCCATCCATCCATCCATCCATCCATCTGCCTATCCATGTTCCCACCCACCTACTCATCCATTCTGCCATCCACCCTTTGTTTATTATACTTAGCTATTGATCTTTCCAACTTCATCACTTCTTATATGTGTTAATCCCTCTATCTGTGAATTAATTGGTAATCGGAAACAACAAATACATAGCATTGAACATATTTAATATCTGAGAAGTCTCCAAAATGAAGGTGGCATTGGATTTAAGCAAGATCAAGAAGCACTGAAAGTGAATAGAGTAGATCCTATGGATTCAGCTCCCTTGCAGCAGGCAAGCTGCTGATAACCCAGGGCATGAAGGTTAATAAAGAAATGTTGATATCTTCACTTTTCTTGATAATTCATAAAATATGTCAGGCCTGAATTTTAAATGAGTCTTTTGATGACACTGAAAATAAAATCAGGG
>OU015742.1:63773542-63789038 GCA_907169655.1 Acomys percivali | reverse complement strand
TTATTATTATTATTATTATTATTATTATTATTATTATTATTATTATTTATTCTTTCCTTCCTCTGTGTGGGGGTTTATCTTGTCTTTTCTCCTTCACAATAGTGATTTGCTTCCTCTTTTTGCTGTTATCCCAAAGTTAATTTTTCTTTTCCTTTGTCCCCCAAAATGAATTATTCTTCCTGAAGACACCAGGAAAGTGAGTTCATCTGTTCTTCTCCACACTGAACTTCCTCCTCACTTCTTGAATAATTAACTTTCTCTAGCCTGCTCTCTCTCTCTCTCTCTCTCTCTCTCTCTCTCTCTCTCTCTCTCTCCTTTCTCTCTCAGGTAATATTTCTTCATTTGTTGTCTCCGGTTGCCCAAGTGAGTGACTTTAAAGTGTCCCCCATTGCATGTTCCTGCTAAAGCTGAAGCAGTCAGCCCTGTGTATGAAGTTACAGCTCCACCTCTTCTCCCTCCACCTCTTCTTCTGTGTCTTATCATGTGGATTCACAAAGAAGTTAATGCCTAGGATGTTGTTGTTTAGGCTATTTCTTCTTTCATTACTATCTGAAGTACCTATAACTTATTTAACATCATATTTTTAACTGAGAATATCTCCTTTTCTGTGGTTCTCAAACTTTTAATTGCCAACTGCCATTTGGCAATTGCAATTGTTTCTTTGATCTGCTATTGCCCTCTCTATCTATCTGGGCTGAGCAGCCTTCTGTCCCCAGGAGAAGCACACAGAGTCATGGAGTATAATAATTATAAGTAAGTGCACATCTGGGGCTTGTAAAAGCTGCCTAAATAGGGAATTAGCTTCTTCTTAACGACTTCCTGGTAAATTGCAAATTTGTTTCCATTTTCTTCTGCTTTCATGATAATGGCAGGTCATGGAAACTCTTGCTCTTGTCCTGCTCACTCTTATAAAAATATTTATTCTTCATCAAATACTTGAGCATTTACATTGTTTGGGATGTGGGGGCTTAGTGTACATAACTGTGAAGATCTAAGCTAATTCTTCTGAGGTTAGTAGGTTAGTTAGTATCTTAGTATCTTGGGTGCATTCTCTGATGTCATGATAAGGTGCCCTGGAAAAAGCAATGCAAGGAACGGTCTCTTTCGGCTCACTTGCAAGTATAGTACATCATAAAGAAGAAGTCACAGCAGCAGGTGCTCAAGCATCTAGTCACCTGGGATCCACAGCCAGGAAGAATAGAACAACCGGTGCTTTCACTTAGGTCACTTTCTCCTTTCCTATTTAGTCCAGAATTCAGCCTAAGGAATGGTGCTACCAACAGTTGGTGAGATTTCTTGCCTCATACACAGCACCAGAAGCAGAAAAAAGCAAGTCCCCTGTTGTGTAGAAATGAAAACTGAGTTCTAGAGTTAATAACAGACTTTAGAAGGCATGGGTGACCACGTGCTAATGGGAAGTTCATAGCCTATCCTAAGGACCGCATCTTTGGCCCTAATGAAGTTTTCAGTCAGAATATTCTTTGTCCCAAGGGGTTTTCTGTGCATTGTGGGGTACTGAGCAGGACAGATAATCACCCCCTGTAAATCCTAATTGCATTCCTTACTGATAATTCAAAAGTGTCCAGACATTGGCTGATGCTCCCTTTAACCAAGATGACACTTGGTTTGAAATTCACTAGTTTGATAGTTAACTGTGTGGCTTGATAGGTAGCAAGATAAAGAAAGAGTACACAGGTGGAGGCAGAGACTGGTGATCTCATTGCCCAAAAGTAGTTCCATTCTGGGTGTGGATGGACATGCCAGGAATCCTAGCACTCAGAAGGCTGAAGCAGGAGGTTTTGTGTTCCAGGCCAGCCCAGGTTCTAAAACAAAAGTGAAAAGAAAGAAAAGAAAAAAAAAAGAAAAGAAAAAAAAAGAAAAGAAAAGAAAAGAGAAAAGATATCTTGCATTGATTCTAACAAACATTTTCCCAAAAGTGTGTATGTATACACTTGGAATACTGCAGTTGTTCTTGTCAGATGAAGATGCCAGTCTCTGAAAGCCGCACTGTTGGTATGTGCATGAGTACTGCTGACCATTACACAAATCTGCCACTTATAAGAAAGTGGCAGAGACTGCCTCCCATCGTTGGCAACCTGTCTTTTAATGCACAGCTGGTTTCTATTTCCATTACATTCACATCCATTAAATAATTCAATTCCCAGAAAGCATATACTATGTGAAGACACTTGGGAAATGCCAGATTGCTCAGCTTGTAACCCCAGAAAGCAGTGTTGCTCATGGTTGTAGAGTTGGGGGTTATTGTCTGTTCATAAGCTTCCACTTTTCAGCATGTGACCATATATAAATCACCTAGAAACTGGGTGCAATGGCTTCATTCAGCACAAAATGGAGATACTACTAACAGTATTATTTGTGAAGGATAGTATCTTTAAATTGATGGATATAGGCTGACTGGACAAGCTTCTGGGCATGCCTGTGAGGGATTATCCAGATTAGGTCAACTAAAGTGAGAGAACTCCCTATAACTGTGCAAGGCAGCATTCTGAGGGCTGGTATTCTGGCCTGAATAAAAAGGAGAAATGTAAGCTGCTTCTGTTGAAATATAGTATACATAACAATATAATATGATATATAATATATAACATACAATATATTATACTTGTATAATATGTTTATTATACAATAAAATTACAATATATTACATTAATAGAATATGTTAATATATAAACAGGAAACATTACGGTATCTTAGATGTGATGTTATACTATGGCTATTAAATAGTCCTGAATGATCACTATTTCTCAGGTTCTATTTGGCCTGCCATTGTTATTAGACATGAAAAACTTTAAGAGTTGGCCCCTAGAGTACTACAGGAACACATAGTTCCAGCCTTCAACCCACAGACCTTCTAGCTTTCCTGTGGAGACCATGTGACCTCAGGATCATACAGGTTAGATGCCCTCACCCCAGTCATCTGCTTGTGGGTCCAACTGAGTCACAGCCAGCAGAGGATTGCTGCTGGCTATTCCTGAGATCCAGCCTCTGGCCCTCAGCTCTACACACCATCTCAAGAAGGACTATCAGACCACAGGAACATCCAGCATCTGCACCTCATCCTAGGGCTTTTCCCGCCTTACTGAAGTCCAGTGGGCACTAGAGACTACCAGCCAATACCAGAGACAACCAGATGGCTAAAAGCTAGCATAATGACACAATTAACAAGAGCTAGGACAGTATGGCTCCACCATAACCCAGTTATCCTGCTACAGCAAGCTCAGGATATTCTAACACAGCTGAAACACAAGAAAATGACCTTAAATCTATTCTTATGAAGATGATGGAGGCTTTTAAAGAGGAAACAAATAAATCACTTACAGAAATACAGGAAAATACAACCAAATAGGTAGAAGTATTTAAAGAGGAATTGAGTAAAGCTCTTGAAGAAATACAGGAAGGTACACTAAAACAGGTTAAGGAAATGAATAAAATGGTGCAAGACATGGAAAAGGGAAATAGAATCAATAAAGAAAACAAACTGAGGGAATCCCAGAGATGGAAATCTTGGGGAAGAGAACAGATATTATGAAGGTGGACATCACCAACAGAATACAAGAGATGGATGAAAGAATCTCAGACATAGAAGATACAATTAAAGAAATTGATAAATCTGTCAAAGAAAATGTTAAATCTAAAATTTCCTGATGCAAAACATCCAAGAAATCAGAGACATTATGAAAAGACAAAACCTAAGAATAATAGGAGTTGAACAAAGAGAAGATTCCTGGATCCAAGGACCAGAAAATATTTTAAACAAAATTATAGAAGAACAATTCCCCAATCTAACAACAACAACAAAAAGATGCCTATAAACATTCAAGAAGCTTACAGAACACCAAATAGATTAGACCAGAAAAGAAATTCCTCCCAGCACATAATAATCAAAGCACTAAGCATACAGAACAGAGAAAGAATATTAAAAGCTACAAGGTGAAAAGGCCAAGTAACATATAGAGGCAGACCTATCAGCATCATACCTAACTTATCAACAGAGACTCTAAAAGCCAGAAGAAGAGCTTGGGAAGGTGACTTGAAGACCATAGGAGACCACAGATATCATCCCAGATTACTATATTTAGTAAAACTTTCAGTTACCACAAATGGAGAAAACAATATTTAGCATGACAAAACCAAATTTTAATAATATCTATCCACAAACACAGCTCTACAGAAAATACTAAAAGGAAAACTCATGCATAAGGAGGATAACTACACCCAAGCAAATATGGGAAATAAATAACTCCATTGCAGCAAAACCAAAAGAAGAGAAGCACACAAACATACTGCCACCACCACCATCCAAATAACTGAATCTAAAAATAATTGGTCATTAATATCTCTCAATATCAGTGGACTCAATTCCCCAATAAAAAGAAACAAGGTAACAGAATGGACGTATAAATAGGACCCATCAATCTACTGTGTACAAGAAACACACCTTAGCAACGAAGATAAACATTACCTCAGGGTAAAGGTGTGAAAAAAGGTTTTCTAAGCAAATGGACCCAAGAAGTAAGATCGAATAGCCATTCTAATATATAATGAAATAGACTTTCAACAAAAATTAAGCAAAGAGTTGAGGAATAACACTTTATACTCATCAAAGGAAAAATCCACCAAGATAAAATCTCAATTCTGAACATCTATGTCCCAAATACAAAGGCACTCCCATTTCTAAAAGAAACATTACTAAAGTTGAAATCACACAGCCATAGTGAGAGACTTCAACACACCTCTCAATGGACAGATCATTGAGACAGAAACTAAACAGAGAAGTAATGAAACTAACAGATGTCGTGAATCAAATGGGCCTAACAGATATCTACAGAACTTCTCACCCAAACAGAAAAGAATATACTTTATTCTCAGCACCTCATGGAACCTTCTCCAAAATTTACCATATAGTCTGTCACAAAGCAACCCTTAACAAATACAAGAAAATTGAAATAACCCATTGTATTTCATCAAATTATCATGGACTAAAGCTGGATACCAACAACAATAGAAACAAAAAGAAGCCTACAAACTTATGGAAACTGAACAATGCTTTACTCAATGACTACTGGGTCAGGAAAAAAATAAAGAAAGAAATGAAAGATTTTCTAGAATTCAATGATTATGAAGGCCCAACATATCCAATCTTTTGGGACACAATGAAAGCAGTGCGAAGAGGAAATTTAATTGCACTTCATAAAGAAATTGAACATATCTCAGAAGAGAAACTTAACAATACACCTGAAAGCCCCAGAAAAAAAAGAAAGAAACAAAGAAACAAAGAGACACAAGAGGAGTAGGTGGCAGAAAATAATCAAACTCAAGGCTGAAGTCAATAGATTAGAAACAAAGAGGACAATACAAAGAATCAAAAACAAACAAACAAACAAACAAAACAAGAGTCAAGAGTTGGTTCTTTGAGAAATCAACAAGATAAACAAAGCCTTAGCCAAACTAAAAGGCAGAGAGACAATATCCAAATCAATAAAATCAGACATGAAAACAGAGAGATTACATCGGACATCAAGGAAATTTAAAGAATCATTAGGTCTCACTTCAAAAGCATGTACTCCACAAAATTGGAAAATCTAAAGGAAATGGACAATTTTCTTGATAGATTACACTTACCAAAGTTAAATCAAGACCAAGTTAACAATATAACCCCTAAGTAAATAGAAGCAGTTATTAAAAGTCAAAAACAAACCCCTAAGCCAGACAGTTTTAGCACAGAATTCTACCAGACATTCAAAGAAGAGCTAATACCAAGTCTTAAAACTATTCTACAAAATAGAAACAGAGTAATATTGCCAAACTCATTCTGTGAGGTCACAGTCGCCCTGATACCTAAACCACATAAATACCCAACAAAGAAAGAATTTCAACCAATTTCCTCTATGAACACTGATGCAAAAACTCACAAACTGAGTCCAAGAATACATTAAAAATATCATCCACTGAGATTAAGTTGGATTCATCCCAGATGTGCAGGGGTGGCTCAATATATGAAGACCATGAATTTAAGCCAACATATAAACAAACAGAAAGAAAAAATAAAACAAACAATTGTCTTCTGAGATGCAAAAAAAGCATTTGATGAAATACAACATTCTTTCATGTTAAAAGTCTTGGAGAGATAAGGAATACAATGTTCATATCTAAACACAATGAAGGCAATATGCAGCAAGCCAATAGTCATTATCAAATTAAATGGAGAGAAACTTAAAGCAATACCACTGAAATCATGGAGAATACAAAGCTGCCCACTCTTTCCATATCTCTTCAATATAGTACTTGAACTTAGTTATAGCAATAAGCCAACTAAAAGAGATCAAGGGGATATAAAATTGTAAAGAAAGAAGTCAAAGTATTGCTTTTGGCAGATGATATGATAGTATACATAAGTTACCCCAAAAATTCTACCAGAGAACTCCTACATCTGATAAACACCTTCTGCCAAGTGGCTGAATACAAAATCAAAATTAAAAAATTTAAAAAAATCAGTAACCCTCCTGCTTATAAATGGCAATTTTACTGAGA
This sequence comes from Acomys percivali, assembly GCA_907169655.1. NCBI lineage: Eukaryota > Metazoa > Chordata > Mammalia > Rodentia > Muridae > Acomys > Acomys percivali. The sequence continues at coordinate 63,782,486 of OU015742.1, read as the reverse complement.
AAGAAATTACAGAAACTACACCCTTCATGATATCCATAAGTAATATAACATATCTAGGTGTGACTCTAACAAAGCAAGTGAAAGACCTGCATGACAAGAACTTCAAGTCTCTGAAGAAAGAAATTGAATAAGATATCAGAAAATGGAAAGATGTCCCATGTTTATGGATAGGTAGGATTAACATAGTAAAAATGGCAATCTTAACAAAAGCAATTTACAGATTCAATGCAATTCCTATCAAGATCGCAGCATATTTCTTTATAGACCTTGAAAGAGCAATTCTCAACTTCATAAGGAGAAACAAAAAACCCAGGATAGTTAAAACAATTCTGTACAATAAAAGAACTTCTGGAGGTATCACCATCTCTGATTTCAAGTTGTACTACAAAGCAACAGTAATAAAAACTGCGTGCACGGTACTTGCATAGAAACAGACAGGTGGATCAATGGAATCAAAGTGAAGACCCAGAAATAAATCCAAATACCTATGGATACTTAATGTTCGACAAAGGAGCCAAAACCATACAATGGAAAAAAAAAGAAAGCATCTTCAACAAATGGTGCTGGTCTAACTGGATGTCTACCTGTAGAAAAATATATCCATATTTATTACCCTGAACAAAACTCAAGTCCAACTGGATCAAAGACTTCAACATAGAACCAGACTCACTAAATCTGTTAGAAGAATAAGCGAGAAAGAGCCTTGTAATCATCGGCACAGGAGACAACTTCCTGAACAGAATGCCAACAGCTCAGGCTCTAAGATCAACTATTAATAAATGAGACCTTTGAAACCGAAAAGTTCTTTCTGTAAGGCAAACAAAGGACACTGTCAATAGAACAAAGCATCAGCCTATAGATTGGGAAAAGAGCTTTACCAAGTCTATATTTGACAGAAGGCTAAAATCCAAAATATATAAACAGCTCAAGAAGTTAAATATCACCAAACCAAAAAGTCCAATATTAAAATGGGGTACAAAGCTAAACTAATTCTCAACAATGAAATTTCTTATGGCTAAGAAGCACTTAAAGAAATGGTCAATGTCCTTAGTCATCAGGACTAAGGACAAATCAAATCAAAATGAATCTGAGATTCCACCATACACACTTCAGAATGTCTAGGATCAAAAACTTAAGAGACAGCATATGCTGGCCATGATATGAAAAAAAAGGGGAATATTCCTCTATATCTGGTGGGAGTGCAAACTTGGAAATCACTTTAGAAATCAACCTGGTTCTTTCTCAGAAAATTGAGACTAGTTTTTCCTCAAAGCCCAGCTATATCACTCCTGAGCATATACTCAAAAGATACTCCACCATACTGCAGGAACTTTTGCTCAACTGTGTTCATAGCAGCTTTATTTATAATAGCCAGACTAGAAACAACCTAGATGTTCCTCAACTGAAGAATGGATAAAAAATGTGGTACATTTACCCAATAGAATACCCAAAGAAATTGTGCAATTTTCAAGCAAATGGGTGGACTAGAAAAAAGTATCCTGAGTGAGGTAACCCAGACCTAGAGAGAAACACACAGTATATACTCACTTATAAGCAGGTATTAGCCATATAATATAGGATAACCATACTACAAGTCACAGAACCATGAAGCTAAGTAACAAGGAGAGCTCAAAGGAGGTTGCTTGAATCTCACTCAGAAGGGGAAACAGAACAGATAGCGGGAGTGGAGGGAATTGGGTAGGAGATGGTGTGAGGAGGGAAATGAGGATGAGGATCAGATGTGGGGAGAGCAGGGACTGTAGGAGGTGAGAGAGCTAAGAGAGAGAATGAAACCTAGTAGGGGCATCTTTGATACAAGTTAGAGATCTGTGATGAGGTAGGCTTCTGGAAGGATATGGGGGTGACTCTAGCTGAGACTCCTAGGAGCAGGGGCCATAGGCACGGAAGTGACCACCTTCTAGCCAGGCAGGACTCCTAGTGGAGAGAGGAGGACACCAATCCACCTACAAAACTTTTGACCCAAAATTTATCCTGCTTGCAAAGAGGTGCAGGTCTAAAGAGGGATCAGAGATTGAGGGAATGTAGAACAATGGCTGGCCCAACCTGAGACCCACTCCATGGTAGAGAACCAACACCTGGCACTGTTAATGATACTCCAGGAGCCTAGCCTAGCTGGGTGAGAGGCTCTACCCAGCCACGGATAAAAACAGATGCTGAGACTCGCAGCCAAACATGTGGTGGATCTTGGAGAGAAGGATACAAGGACCCACAGGCAACAAGAACTCCACAAGAAGACCAAGAGAGTCAACTAACCTAGGCCCATGGGGACTTACAGAGACTGAAGCGCAAATTAAACAGCACATATGGTCTGGACCTAGGAACCATATGTAACTGATGGGCAGCTTGGTCTTCACGTGGGTCCTCTAGCAAGTGGAGCAGGGGCTGTCTCTGACCTGGACTCTGTTGACTGCTTTTGACCACTTCGCTCTAACTGGGCTGCCTTGCCTGGCCTCAGTGGAAGAGGATGAGCTCAGTCCTAATGTGACTTAATGTTCTGGGAGGGGTGGATTGGGGGGGTCTCCTTTCCTGAGATGAAGAGGAGGGGGGGGAATGTGGGAAGAGGGTGGGAGGGTGGAATCTGGAGGAGAGGAGGGTGGGGGCTGCATTCAGGAAGTAAAATGAATAAACAAACTTAATAAAGAAAAAATATTTTTTAAAAAAAGGCATTGGCACCTCGCTTGAATTCTTTAGGTCACTGAAGCTATATCTTGAGGTTAGACGTGACCTCGACCTTTCCTACCTTTACTCTTTCCCTTCCTTCCCATGAGCCATATCGACCACCCCTGTGATTCAGCCTTGAAGTTCTTCCACAGGCCTGAAGCAGTGAGACTTTATGGACTTTGTATTAGTTTTCTTTTTGTTTCATTTCAGTAACAGAATACCTGACAGAAATAGTTTAAAGAAGAAAGATGTGTTTGGCACATAGTGTCATCAGGTTGAGTTTATAATTGTCTGGTTTCAAGTGCTTGGCTGTGGTGCCGGGTCTGTAAAGATAACTGATAACATGCTTCTGCTGGAGGTGACAGGCACGAGGCAGAGGAAAGAGGGATACACACAGGAGTCATGGCAAGGTATAACTTCCAACGTGCCATCGCATGACCTATCATCTACATGTGGGTTCTGTCCCCAACTTGTCTCCATGTCCCAATAATTCCATCAAATTATAAATCCATCAAAGGCTCAATCATTCATTAGATCAGAGACCTCAAGAGATCTAACTGTCATACTGAAATGATTTTTAGTAATCTTGTAGGCAGTTTCATCCAAGTAAGCTAACAAAAGTAATCATTGTGAAAAAAAAAAAAAGTTGCTTGCTTCTAATCCTTATAACCCAAGTTCAAGTCCTTAGACCTCCATGATGAGGGAAAGAACCCAAAAGTTGTTATCTAAGCACCATGTACATACAAGGGCACATATGTACATACATACATACATATACACAATATAGATGCTAATAGAATAAACAAATAAATGTCCATTTTGTAACTTTGAAAATATTTAATAAAGCTTTAGACCAGCAGTTCTCAATCTGTGGGTCTCAACCCCTTTGGGGGTTGCATATCAGATATCCCACCAAAATAATCATATGATTCAAAATTACAGTTATGAAATAACAATGAAACTAAATTTTTGGTTGGGGGAATCATGACAACATGATAAACTATATTAAAGGGTTTCAGCATTAGGAAGGTTGAGAAGCATGCTGTACACAGATGTGTCTAAAATTGAATCAAACTAAATCTTTTTTTATATATAGATGATCATCTAAGGAGCTTGTGACAGCAACTGAGAATTAACTAATATGGTTGGTAAGAGTAAAGAAAGGGCTAACACACATTGCTGCACATTCACCCTGAGCTTCTTTTGTTCCTGGAAAGATGAACATGATGAATGGTAGACTATTTGGTTGATACATCTAGCATCATGTGAGTGACAGACAAGAGCACATGGAGTGTAGCAAAGTGTGGCAGTGTATGACAACAGTTGGGAGGGTGAGTCAGAAGGATCGTAAGTTTGAGGCCAGTCTGCTGGGCCTCCTAGAAAGACAGGTTCCACAGTGTGTGATGTCAAGAAATGATGTCTTAGTAATGTGTGGTCCCCAGAAACACTGGGAGCACCGTGGTGAAACCATGACATCATCCACCATGACATTATCCAGTACAGGCGTCTTTGGAAACACTGGGCCCAGGAAAACACAAGTGCATTTCCACTCCATGAGGTGAGTGAGCGGCAGGGTTCATACAACAGTTCCACTCAAATGAGGATTAGCCACACATTGCCGTACCAGGTTTGAGAACAGCCCGAAGGGTCGAGAGCCAACACTTCAGACTCTTTAGTCAGTTTGAAATTCAGAGAAACAGTATTTATCTAGCTATAGCTTGTGTGATATTTGGGATTTATGTATTAGAAAAATAACATGTCCCTTTTTGTTTATATGTAATTTGGTTTTTACTAGGTACCATATCTACCCCAGGACCCCACCTCCCCACCCCCAGGAACAATGAGTGGAAACTGATTGCCAGAGAAACTTCTGGAACTGTCATAAAACTTTTCTGGCAGTTACAAACCGAACTGGAGGCTGAGAATGTAGCACGGTTGGTAGAGTTCTTGCCTGGCCTACCCAAAGCTCTGGGCTTGAAACCCAGAGCTCCATAAACTGGATGTGGTTGTGTACCCCTACTATCCCAGCACTCTGGAGAGCTGGGGCAGAATTCCAAGGTCATCTTTAGCTATATAACCAGTTCAAGGCTAGTGTTGGCCACATGGGACCCTGTCTCACAAAAGCCAAAGCACAGAGAGATAAAAGCATGGAATGTGAAAAGTGAGGCCCTGGGGAATCTAAGGCAGGTCGTGTCTACTCTTAGCGTTAGATGAGACACACATGTCAATGTGTGAAGCACATCCTTTCTACCCACAGTGGCCTAGACTGCTGTGTTTCCATATCACTCAAGGAAGGGAATGTAGGGCAGGACACACAGACAGGCTCAGAGGGCATCATCAGTCTTGGCTTCTTCTTCAGCAGATACTGAGATTGATGCGCCTTCTTGAAGGGAAGATTCCCCACTGGGCTTCTTGAGTCTCAAGTCTCTTTCCTGATCTTGGATGGGACGTCTCAGTCAGTAAGAGTCATTCGGAACTGCCCTACTGCACCATGGTAGTAGTTAGGAGCTGAAGACATGAATAGCTGGATTCAGCAGAGATCCAGCAATTATCACCTGTGTAGAGCACTGTCTTCGCACAACTGCATGAAAAGGGCAGCCTCACCATAGTCCCACTGTCAGTCCACTGCTGGTTTGAGAGCATCAGGGAATCCCACAAGGTGTAGAAGCCATTCGTGCAATCAATTAGAGGCAGCAGGCTCACGCACAGGGAGATCTAGCTTCTTTCCTGCTTGTTGCTCAGAGTAATGAGGAGGTTGAGAAAATCTCGGATGCAAGGGGGGCCTGCAATCCGATCCACACTGGCTACCCCTACCCTGCTCCATTTCTTAGAGACTCTGTGAGCGATGCATAGATGAGGACCTGTCACGCTGTGTCAAAAGAAATGTCACCTGCACCTCAAAGCAGAAGGTTTTAGAGCTAAGGAAAACACACATGGGACCGTAATATACATACCAAGGCTGCCATTGAGTCAAAGCTATTAGAAGAGTGTCAGGAGGATGGGATGCTCTGAACACTGTCAGTCTCTCTTGGTATGGTACAGGAGGAATTCATATCCGTGGTGGTGGAAAATTCATCTGTTGATCCTGGAGCCACTGCCACCACGCTGTCCCCCACCCTACATGGCAGCTGGGAGAAATCTCCTTTTCAAATAAGAGATTCAAATGCAGTTGCTCACCTGATTGACTGATGGGGGGGAGAAAGGGTAAGAGATGAAGATGTGCAGAAGGGTGACACGAGAGACTAAGCAGCTGCGGTGGATCTGATGAAGAAAATGAAGCGAACTTTAAGTGGTCTGTAGAGCCACCGCTGCAGCTTTCAGATAAGCCACTTGTCACAAGTCATTTCTTTCTGGACCCCTATTGGCTATGACAGGTTTACAGTGGATACAAAACCAAGCACCCAAACTGAATTTTCACCTTTATTTCTTGAAACAAAACACTGGCTGGTTTAACTCAGATAAAGCTAGAGCCTCTCCAATGTTAAATATTGAGTGTTTTCTTCCCGGTGTTACCCTTAAGTGCTTTCATGTCAATGTGTCCTTTAAACCAGCTCTCTGAAAACCTAAGGAAGTGGAGCCAGTGGGCAAGCAGTCCAAGTCTGGAGGCAGCCATCTTGTGACTATATGATCATTCCTCTATAGAATGCCATGCAGTTGGGCAGTGGTACCACATGCTTTTAATCCTAGGACTAGCGAGAAAAAGGCAGGGGGATCTGAGTCTGAGGCCAGCTTGGTCTACAGAGCAAGTTCTAGGACAGCCACAGTCTACACAGAGATACCCTGTCTTGAAAAGCCAAAAAAAATAATAAAAAAAAAATGCCAAGCAAGCACAGGATGTCTGCCTCTTTTCTGCTAAGTAAATACCTTGATTCAACTTTGTATGAAAAGTATTTCTAAATTTTTAACAAACAACATCACCAAATTATATTATTTTTTGTTTTTGAACTAACACTTTTTCTTTTCTTTCTTTCTTTCTTTCTTTTTTTTTTTTTTCAGACAAAATCTTGGGCCCAGAGAGATGGCTCAGTGGTTAAGAGTGTGTATCACTGATGCAGAGGACTAGAATTAGGTTTCCAGAACCCAAGTCAGACAGCTCACAACTGCCTGTAACTGCAGTTGCAGGAAATCTGAGGCTTCTCTTCTAGCCTCTATGGGCACCTGCATGCATGTGCACATAGCCACCTGCAGATATGCACACATATCTGTAACTAAAACAAAAATAATGTTTTTCTTTTCTCTTTCTTTCTTTTTTCCCCGAGACAGGGTTTCTCTATGTTGCCTTGGCTGTACTAGACTCACTATGCAGATCAGGCTGGCCTCAAATTCACAGGGATCTGCCGGCCTCTGCCTCCCAAATGCTGGGATTAAAGCCATTTGCCATCATGCCCGGCCCCCAAAAATAATGTTTTAATGAGTTGTATTGCTTTTATGTTTTGAGATTATGTACCTAGCATATGTCTGTCTGTATATCCATCTGACTTTCTTTAGAGAGAAGTCAACTTATAGACCATGCACATAGTGCAGGGTAAATTATATTAGTTTGGCATTACATAGCTGCTCTAATTTACATATTAATGACTTTATTTTCACCAGCACATCATTTTAAATTATTATTTTAACCAGGAGTTAATCAGTTGACAGGTTTTGTTAGACTTTAAGCACTAATGCAGTAGGGATGCCTAGGTGTGTGTCAGTTCCTGGCTGTGAAATAGTTGGATCAGAGAGAACTTGGAAGTTACTTTCTAATACTGTCCTAGTTATGTTTTTGTCACTCTGATAAAATATTCTGATAAAAATCAACTTAGGAACGGAAGGATTTCTCTACACTGTTGTCATCCTTCTTGTGGGAAAGTCAAGACAAGAGCTTCAAACAGCTAGTCATATCACGTGTATAGTTAAGAGGAGAGAAAAAATAATGCACGCATGTTTGCTTGCTAGCTTCTTGTGCTCACCTACCTAGGGAATGGTGCCACCCACAATGAGCTATCTCTTCACATCACTGAGGGTAATTTTCCATTTGCCTGCAGTCTAACTCCATATACAATGATCCCCCACCGAGAATTCTCGTAAGTTATCATAGATTGTGTCATGTTGACAAATTTAATCATCACAAACTCCTAATGGCAAGTACTTCAGATACCCACCAATAGCACATGAAGCTACCTGTTTTATTTGAGATTCTAAAGTTTCCTCCCCATAACAAAGGGCCAAATGCTCCAAGAGAACAAACAGTTGTATTAAACAACACACATATTTCATAATTTATCCATTTTTCCCTATGATTCTCTGAAGACATTGCTGTTTGAAACTGTCCAGGAGAGAATGAAATACTGACAGGGTAACAAAGCAAAAATAAAAACCATACAGCACAAATTCAAAGGTTCCATTTGAGAAGAAAAGTAAGGTGTTGGCTGACATTCTGTGGGCCAGCTCTCCAGCTCAGATATTTCTTACAGACACTTTCCCATGACCATGGTCAAGGTGCTGGGAGGATGTGGCTTTGTCTTTGGGATTCAAAGAAGCACTAACTCCAATTCTATTCAGGCTGCTGGTCGTGTTTGTAGCAGTGAAGCCTTCCTTCCCTTTCCTCCCTGGCTTAGCCAGGGACTATTCTGGGATGCTAGAGGCTGCCCCATTGTTTGGCTCACAGTTCACCATTCCTGCTTGCAAAGTCCAAGCCAGGCACCTTCTCCTCATCTGGACTTCTCTTCTGCCTCAACTGCTCTTTGCTCTTCCGCCTTACATGACTGTCCTCTCTTTCTGCATTGTAAGGCTCATGCAACTACACTGGACCCACGGGGATGACTGCGATTGTTCTATCTGAGTCCCTGAGTGGGAGGGTGGATTTCATCTGGACAGTTCATATGGAGTGCTAGCATAAGTCCCCTGAGGAGTTTTGGAAAAGGCACAAGCACTAAGTATCACAGACTATTTTATAAGTTTCAAAATATTAAATCAGGGCCAGTGAAATGTTATGTGGGTAAAAGCTCTCTACTATACAAGTCTGATGGCCTGAGTCCAAGCCCCAGCAGCCATATACAAGGACAGATGTGGGGGCATGCTTTAGTCCCAGAACTTCTACACTGAGCTGGGAGATGAGACAATAGAATCAACTGGAAGCTCCCAGGCCAGTTAGGAAGAAACTGAAAGAGAAATCCTATCTCAACAAGGCAGGAGAAATTGTCCTCTGACCTCCACATGTATTCTCTCTCTCTCTCTCTCTCTCTCTCTCTCTCTCTCTCTCTCTCTCTCTCTCTCTCTC
>OU015742.1:63761695-63773532 GCA_907169655.1 Acomys percivali | reverse complement strand
CTCTCTCTCTCTCTCTCTCTCTCTCTCTCTCTCTCTCTCTCTCTCTCGTCTCTGTCTCTCTGACTCTCTCCCCTCTCTTTCTTCACTCCCTGTCTCACTGCCTTACAATAACTAATTAGAAAACAATATTATTAAATCAAAACCTAGCTGACTGTAAGTTCAGTGGGGATGGGATACCCTGGGTCTTATGAACATTTTTCTGCAAATGGTTTAGAAAAACGAAATTAGGAAATATATTTTTATTCTGACCATTAAAAATATAAGCATCAAGGTTCTATCCTGTGTCAAACTCTGTTCCAAGGAGTAAAGAAATTTAAGAAAAACTCTTATCGCACAACTGTTACATTAACGTGGGGAGAAAAAGTTGGGTACTGAGAACAATGCATAAATGATGGATTTATATTACATAGGACCATGCATATCAGTCAGAAAATGAATCTGAAGATAGGAGGTATAATTTTAAATGAAATGAGCATCAAAGACCTCATTGACAATGGGACAATTTGAACAGAAAATTGAGAGAGAGAGAGGAGCGCTGAACACATCTGGAGGGAAGAAATGCAAATAAAGCTACCGCACGCCCATATTTTAACCTGTAGCCACTCAGTATTCAGCCATTAAAGGGGTGGGGGCTTTTAAACAGCGGTGAGACATATTGTGAAAATTGTGTAATTCTGTCAGAAGTTAGCGTTTCTTGTGAGATGAGGAAATAAACACTCATTTATACTCATTGACATGTGCATTCAAACAAATCCCTAATCCTCCAAGAACTGACAAGAAAGGTTATTTACGGCTCTGCTCAATTCACACATGTATACAACCACCCAGATGTTCTTGCAGCTTCCAGAGGGACTTGTGCCCCAGGGTAGCAGGGTGTGAAACCTAAGTAGCAAGCAAGCAAACCCTGATAGCTTGCTTCCCTTTGGTGGAAAGCCTACTACTCCACTTCCTGTCCAGAAACGGGCAGTTTCCTGGGTGGATGTTTGGTTTCTGTCTGTCTCATTGTGGAGAAGAGTCCCAGAGGAAGGGGCAATCTGAACCTAGTGGAATTGCAATTTCTGTGTTTGAGAAATATGTGGGCATGGGAAGGGAATAAAAGCGGTTTGTGAAAAGGCACCATAAAGCAACGTTGTGGAAAGAACACCCTGTTTTCATTTCTTCCTCGAGTGAGAGCAAATGGCTAACGCTGAATCCACAGCACTCACTTCCTTATTGTCTCTGCAGGGAGTCCACGGTTTGCGTAGAGGCTTCAGATCTGTACTTTAGCCACTGGGCTAGATGTTCGGGTGGGGAAAGAGGATGTCAATTACAGCACTCACAAATATCACTTGGGTTCTGTACAGGTAAGAATTCATCTGCTCAAGGAGGAAGATGCTGCCCTTAGTGATAACACACGCGCATGCACACGCGAACACACACACACACACACACACGCACGCTCGCACGCACGCACGCTCAAGAAGCATAAATAGGATAATTATTTAGCCCTTTCCTGTAAAGCGCAAACAGATATAAAACATGCTGATACGTTGCGTGTCCCCATCAGACACTAAGGCTATTTTCATCCCGCGGCTTTTCCTCTCAGCCTTGTTTTTCTAGCTCACAATCCAAAATGATCGACTGAACTGGGATCCGAGTATTTGCAAGCCCGCTAATAGGAACCCACGCTCTGCAGTTCATATGCCCTTGAGACGTTTTGGCCACATACAGAAGTTCCACTTCTATCTCCTTTTTCTGGACTCAGGGACCTGGATTTCAAGTCTCCACTTCAGGTGACTGTAGTGCCCCATTGCAAATCAAGACGATTATGAATAAGGATGGTGGGACACTGGCTCCTGGGAGGGGCACTCAGTACAGTCTCTAAAACTTAAACGTCGGATGTTTGGAGCTTGCCGCACACTGTGATAGCGGGTCTCGCTTGTGTAAACAGTGGGATTTATGCTGTAAGTAGTCAGCCGTGAAGATGACAGGAGCCTGATTGCAGGCTGCAAACAAAACCCTAGGCTCACAGGCTTAAACAACTTCGTCTGGTTGAAATACTTCATGTGTGTGGCATTACCTCGCTGCTAAACAATAACGTGTCCCATGCACCTGTGTGTGGCAGTTTGAATACAAAATGCTCCCCACAGGCTCATGGATATGAGCACTTGGTCCCCACTGGGTGGACTTGTTTGGGAAGTTCCTGACCCTTTAGGAGGTGGAGCTTGCTGGATAAGTCTGCTTCCTGTGTGTAGATAAAATGTGGACATCCAGCTTCCTGTTTCTTTGGCCGTGGCTTTCCCCCACCACAATGGACTCTCTCTGGCACTGTAAGTTAAAAACTAAATCCCTTCTTCTCCTGAGTGGCTGTGGCCATGAATTTTATCATAGCAACAGAAGGGCAGCGTGTACAATCCTGACTTTTCACCTCAGCCAAATGTGCCGTCTTCTTCTTGTTTTTAATCTTTGGTTTTAACAAAATTCTGAGTCCCGTGGACAGCCACAGACTTAATATGCACTTCAGTTTATGGGTCTTTCTATGAACTTGCAAAGTTATGATCGTTATTATATCATCTATGTTGGATAGGCGAGAATCTGAAAACTTTGAGAGGTTAAATATGCTGTCTGGCATTCCGGTTTGCTTCCCTGATGCTGTGATAAACACCATAAGTGAAACTGCCGTGGGAGGAAAGGGTTTATTTAATGGAGGAAAGGGTTTATTAAATTTTAACGGTTGCAGCACATCATCAAGAGAAACCAAGGCAGGGACTCGAGATAGGAGCCTTAAAAAAGGAGCTTAAGTAGAGTAAGCTCAAGTTGCTTACTGGTTTGCTACCCCTGGATCGATGTTCCCTTTGTATACAATACCTAATATACATACCAGGCCAATCTGGCTCAGGCGTGTCCTTCCGCCATCAATTAGTGGTTAAGAGAATGTCTTGCAGACACAGACAAAGGCCAATCTGTTCTGGGCATTTCTTTATTTCAGGTTCCCTCTTCTCAGGGGACTCTAAGTTTGTAGCAAGCTGATAGGTAAAGCTAACCATAACATCTATACACCTAAACTATTTTATGGGGCCTGGGACCCCGCTGCTCTCCTAGAAGATAAAGGGTGACTTGAGTGGATCGGTGTCCATTTTTGACAAGGTCGATCAATAGCAGATTGCAGGGTTAGGCTGGGTTAGTTTCCACCTACTCTATTACTCCTTACAGAGCTTGTAAGGACACAGGACTTCTGTTTGTCCACTGGAATTTGAGCAATAGCCACAGACAATCATACTGTCTAAACTGAAAGCAGAGCCTCTGAAAGTCTCCATGAGTCATAAATAATTGATTTGAATAACATAGAAATCATTTGTTCCCACACACATGTGCACTCCCTCTTTATAAAGGTCTTTTAGGTGACAGGAGTATTTCACGCAGTCTAATATCCTTGGCAGTCAGATATAGCGCTACAGTACAATTAGAGAACAGATGGTGACTCCAAATCCGGCATGTCACCACTTTTAGGTTTTTAGCGAACTATCATTAAGTAAATCTCAGTATGATTTATGTAAAGAATAATGAAATAGCATTGGCTGCTGAGGTCTTATCATCCCGTCTCTTCAAACTTCATTTTCCCTCATGAAATGAGATATATAAGAAAGACATTTTATGATTCTTTTCAATCCTTTCATATTTGATGTGCTCAAAGACTAATTCTTTCATATAGGGCTTTCTCTCTCTTCATCAAATCCATTCTATTTCCATCACTTCCACTTTATAGGTACTCATTTTTACTGTAATCTTTGTTTTGCAAGCTTTAAAACTTAATTCAAAGTTTAGATGACCAAATTGAATAAATTGATATCTTTAACAATTTCTATTATTTGAAAAAGCTTATGTAAGATAGACTGTAATTAAATTGTGGCATGTATGATTTTCTTAATTAATCATAGATTGATATACACATGAATTTAACAGGGGGAAAGGAACTATAATTAAAAATAACAGTAGAAAAAACAAATTCCATATTTGCTGCACTGTGTATGACTCAGAGACCATGTGACCAGTGACAATCTGTAATCAGGCCATGGCGGTGAGGTATAAATGCCTGCAGCCTTCATGTAGTGAATGTCAACTATCTGTGTGTGCAGTTCACACCAGGCTTCACTCTTTCTGTTGTTTGTTTTTATAGTGCATCCTAGATCACCCTAAACTCATGATCGCCTTCACTCTGCATCCCCAGTTCTGAAATTACAAACATAAGCCACCACAATGGCTTGGGGTTCACTGTCGATACCAGTAAGTACATCCCAGGTCAGCTAGGAAAGCAGATATCAGATTTAGATACCCAGAGTCACATTAGGTCTTTACCATGAGCCTGGCGTCTGAGGCAGTAAACTGTTTATTGGTGTATGTCACAGTGAATGAATCAATGAAGTCAAAATAATGATTCCTCCTCCTTCAGATGATGTTGAGAGATAAAATCCTCAGCTCAGAGGTAAGTCAATCATCATGCAACACTGAGCACCGAAAGATGCTTATCAATTGCATTTCAAGTCCCAGGTTTTTTCCTCATAGTATTCTATAGTGAGTATGAATATGTATTATTAGTATTAGTAATACTTTTATTTGTGTGTGTGTGTGTGTGTGTGTGTCTATCTATCTGTACGACTGTCTGCATATATGTAGGCCACTGCTCTTGGGGGATGTTCTCAGCCACCACCATCTGCCTAGTTTTTTGAGACAGAGTCTCCCACTAGGTACCTGGGTCTCTGAAAAGGCCAGGGTATTTGGCCAGAGAGTCCGGGGGGTCCTTCTGTCTAATTCCCTAGTGTTAGGATCATAAGCGCAAATGCGCCTTCCTCGCTGTTTTTGTTTGCTTGTTTTTTAATGTGGACTCTGTCATCAAATTGAGGTCTTCAAGCTTCCATGGCAAGCCCTACCCCTCACTGTCTCCAGCCCTCATGATTATGCTAAATGCACACACAGTCTCCAGCACAGCCAGGCACAGTGCTTTAGCCAACAAGCCTTTTCAATGAGATATTTACTAGTGAGCTTCAATGGGCTGATTAGTTCAGCAAGTCAATAATCAGCAAGGCAGAGAGTGGAAACAGGAGTGAATTTCATGCAAATGACAAGCGTGAAACAACACCCTGGACAAGAACCAATCAGAGAATGCCAAGAGAAGCCACCAGGGCTTTCTTCCTCAGACCTCACAAATGCGCCTCAAATGCTACACCTACCCTTTGAAAGACTTGACATTTTCCCCAGTTGTAAGTAATTTGGTTAATAAAGCTGTAGGGAAATTGAACCTGTCAGTATGTTAAATGTAATTAATAACAACGGAGTCTGACTAACGCCGCCTGTGTGTACACGGGCGTGAGCCCATCCACCGGAACACGGGTGGCCTACCAGGAGAAACAGCCCTGGGGAAAACCTGGTCCCCAGCAGCCATCAGCTCCTAAGACAGAGAGATCCTCCCTATCTGTGCTGGAATTCTAACTCAAATATTATTATCTGTAAAGACATGGAATTGTAAGGCCCTCTCTCTCTCAGCCAGCCTGGGAACGTGACCCAGGCAAGCTTGGGAAAATGACCCAAAAAGAATCAAAAAGAATTGAAGGCCAGCTCAGCTTCAGTTTCTGAGATCAAGGTGGCCAACCGCGATAAACAATTTCAACTAAGGTAAACAATTACCATCTGGAAATTCTCTGGAACCTCCTCAACACCCCTCCCTGCAATAGCCAATAACATTTAGATAAGCACCCTTAGTGACCACCAGAGCCAATCCTAACATAGGGCATGCAGCCCCTCCTAACCTTTCTGGTTTTAGCCTTTAAAAAGTCTGTATCAGTGACTCGGGGTGCGCCCCCTTCCTCCCTCCCGAGACAGTGTCGGGGGCCCCCTAACGCATGTCAGCAGTAAACCTTGTGCCTTTGCATCAACATTGTGGTTCTCGAGTGGACTCTTGCGACGACCCCCACCCAGGTGGACTCTAGGGTCCAACATTGTGGGGGCTCGTCTGGGATTTGGCTGATTTCCATGTCATGCATCCAGAAACAACTCTCTTACAATATGTAGATGACCTCTTACTGGCCGCCCCCACCCAGGAGGCCTGTATTGAAGCTACTCAACACCTACTCCGGGAACTGGGTAACAAGGGCTATCGGGCCTCAGCTAAAAAGGCACAACTCTGTAGACAAGAGGTAACATATTTGGGCTATATTCTCAGAGAAGGGCAGAGGTGGCTAACTAAGAGCCGCGCAGGGACAGTGGCCAGGATCCCTCCGCCACACAACCCTCGGCAACTCAGAGAGTTCCTGGGAACTGCTGGGTTCTGTCTGTTATAGATCCCCGGCTTTGCTGAATTGGCGGCTCCCCTATATCCTCTCACTCGAAATAAAGACTCTTTCAAGTGGGATAAACCCCAACAACAGGCCTTTGACACAATAAAAAAGGCCCTCTTGTCTGCCCCGGCCCTCGGGATACCTGACACTTCCAAGCCTTTCATTCTATTCATAGATGAAAGGGGTGGCATTGCTAAAGGTGTGCTAACCCAGACCTTGGGCCCATGGAAACGACCAGTGGTCTGCTTGTCTAAACAATTAGATACTGTCGCTGCTGGATGGCCTCCTTGCCTGTGCATCATGGCTGCCACGGCCTTGTTGACCAAAGATGCCAATAAGCTGACTCTGGGATAACCCTTAACTGTCATCACGCCTCATGCCTTAGAGTCTGTAGTGTGACAGCCTCCTGACAGATGGATTAGCAATGCCCGTCTCACCCACTATCAGGCTTTGCTCTTAGATTCTGATCGTGTCACCTTTGGCCCCACAGCAACTCTCAACCCAGCTACCTTGTTGCCAGCCCCGGACCAGGCACAAGAGACTCCGCATGACTATCACCAGTTGATGGCAGAGATGCATGGTACACGAGAAGACCTACAAGATCATCCTATCCCAGAGGCTGATCATACTTGGTATACTTATGGCAACAGCTTCCTGGATTCAGGTGCCAGAAGGGCTGGGGCGGCTGTGGTAGATAGACAGAAAGTCATCTGGGCACAGGCCCTTCCTCAAGGAACCTCGGCCCAAAGAGCAGAACTTGTCGCCCTAACCAAGGCATTAGAACTTTCCAAAGACAAGAAAGCTAATATTTACACTGATAGCCGATATGCATTTGCCACTGCTCATGTCCATGGGAGTATTTATGAACAAAGAGGACTTCTGACCTAGGAGATTAAAAATAAGCCTGAAATTAAAGCTCTCCTCAAAGCCCTATTTCTGCCAAAACAACTGGCCATCATACATTGTCCAGGACACCAGAAAGAACAAAATTCTGTTGCCAGGGGCAACCAGCAGGCTGATCAGGTGGCAAAACAAATAGCCAAGTCGGGACTCTTGGTGTTGTCCATTGGGGCTAGAGAACCTCCTCAGCCTGAGGCTTATAACTACTCCTCCGAGGACCGGGCCAAAGCCACAGCCCTAGGAGCTATATTTGACCCAGTTACCAAAAACTGGACAAAAACCGGTAAAACTGTCCTGCCAGCCCTTGATGCAGCTGCCATGGTCCAACAAATGCATACCTGGACCCACCTAGGATCAAAGAAGCTTCGACAGATCCTGGATAAAACAGAATTCATCATCCCTGGAGCTGCTGCCCTAGTTGATAAGACTGTAACTACTTGTCAGGCTTGTCAACAAGTCAATGCTGGAAAGAACCAAGTCCCAGAAGGGACCAGAGTCTGTGGATTTTACCGAGGTAAAGCCCCCAGCTGTGGGTTATCGATACTTATTAGTTTTTATAGACACTTTTTCAGGATGGATAGAAGCTTTCCCCGCCCGGCGAGAAACAGCACAAACAGTGGCCAAGCCCATCCTGGAAGATATCTTTCCTCGGTTTGGACTTCCCAAGGTAATCGGGTCAGATAACGGGCCAGCCTTCGTCTCCCAGGTAAGTCAGGGACTGGCCAAAATCTTGGGGACTAATTGGAATTTACATTGTGCTTACAGACCCCAAAGTTCAGGACAGGTAGAAAGAATGAATCGGACTCTAAAAGAGGCCTTGACTAAATTGACCATTGAGACTGGCTTAAAAGATTGGAGACGCCTCCTACCCTTTGCTCTATTCAGAGCCAGAAACACTCCCTCATGTTTTAACCTGACCCCCTATGAAATCCTGTATGGGGGACCACCCCCTTTGTCTACTATGCTTAATTCTTATCAACCTTCTGCTTCCAAAACTGACTTACAGGCCCACCTTAAAGGACTCCAGGCGGTTCAAGCCCTAGTTTGGGCCCCACTGGCTGAACTTTACAAACCTGGCCACTCTCAGACAGCAGGACATCCCTTCCACGTTGGTGACTCTGTCTACATCCGTCGACACCGGTCTCAAGGACTTGAACCTCACTGGAAGGGACCCTACACCGTCCTGCTCACCATACCCACCGCTCTCAAGTTCAACGGAATAGCCGCCTGGGTTCACGCCTCTCATGCCAAAGCTGCCCCAGCAACTCTTAATCCAGAGACACCACAATGGCAGCTTCATCGCTCCCAAGATCCACTCAAAATAAAACTTACCCGATTATGGGACTGACTCTGCTTCTCACCCTTGTACCCTGTTTTTGCTATGACTGTCCCCTAAATCCCCACCAGCCCATGAAGTTAACTTGGCAAGTATTTTCCCATATTGGAGAGCCCATATGGGAGACTTCGTCCATAGCCCCCTTATCAACCTGGTGGCCTACACTGTACCCTGACTTATGTAAGTTGGCTATGGGAGCTCCTGCTAATTGGAATATCGAGGGACACTCAAACCTCAATGAGGCTCCCACCAAAGAGTCTCCTAAAGGGAGGTTGGGTCTTGACCCCTGGGGGGGGATGTGGCACTACGAGGAGAAGGAGCTTGTTACGACATCTGCCTTTTTACATCTGCCCTGGCTCACGCCAACCAAGAGCCATAGTGGCCAAATGTAGGGGGTCTTCCACATTCTATTGTAAAAACTGGGGATGCGAAACTTCAGGAAATACTTACTGGAAGCCCTCATCATCCTGGGATTATATCATAGTTAAGGCCAATTATTCCAGACCCAACACAGCCTTACCTACTTGGTACACCCAGGTAGACACTCAATGTAAGCAATGGTGTCACCCTTTACCAATTCAATTTACATCAAATGAAAAACAGAGTCGACAATAGCTCACCGGCCATACATGGGGTCTCAGGCTATACAAGGAAAGGCATGATGATGGCCTGCTATTTAAAATGAAGCTAGTAGTAACACAACTGCCCCCAGTACCCATAGGTCCGAACCCCATTCTCGCTGACACCGGAATACAACCATCTCTTCCTCCCCTCCTCACATCTACTCCGACCTTAACCCCTGCTGCTTCCACTACAAGGGAACCTCCCCTACCCAAAGTAGGGGACCTCTCTTTAATCTAGTCAGAGGAGCTTTTCTAGCCCTTAATGCCACTAATCCTCAGGCCACTCAATCCTGTTGGCTCTGCCTTAACCCAAGCCCACCTTACTATGAATGGGTTACAACCTCCACTTCTTTCGTTAACACCACCAATCACTCTTCTTGTGACTGGGGCCAACACAGAACACTCACTCTGACTGAAGTTTTTGGGCTAGGCACCTATCTAGGTACCATACCCCCCAGTCACCAGCACCTCTGCAACCACACTCGTGCTATAGCTACTACCAGTAAGAACCATTTTCTTATTCCTCCCCCTAACTTATGGTGGGCCTGCAACACCGGACTTACCCCTTGTATATCCACTGCTGTTTTCTCAGCTTCTGATTACTGTGTTTTAGTCCAATTAATCCCCAGAATTTATTACCAATCCCCAACATTTGAAATCAGTTATAAAAACACTCGGTACTGCAGAGAACCCATCTCCTTGACTCTTACAGTCCTATTAGGATTGGGGGTTACCGGAGCGGGAACCGGGACTGCAGCTCTTATATACAGGACCCAACAGCTTAGACAACTTAGAGATGCCATAGACGATGACCTCTGGGCCATAGAACAATCCATCTCTCAGCTAGAAGAATCTCTTACTTCATTATCAGAAGTAATGCTCCAAAATAGACGAGGGCTTGACTTACTATTTCTAAAAGAGGCAGGGGCTATGTGCTGCTCTTAAAGAACAATGTTGCTTTTATGTTGATCATTCAGGAGTCATCAAAGATTCAATGACAATACTCAGAGAATGCTTAGACAAGAGACAAAGGGACCGAGAGGCCCAACAGGGATGGTTCGAGAGATGGTTTAATGCCTCCCCCTGGTTGACCACCCTCATATCCACCCTCCTTGGCCCCCTCCTGATCCTGCTCTTACTTCTAACTTTTGGTCCCTGTATCCTTAACCGGCTTCTTGCCTTTATCCCAGATCGTCTCAATATAACTCAGGCCCTGATCTTAACTCAACAATACCAAGCCCTCAAAAGTGGAGACATGCCTTAAGATTAAGGCCAGTTAAAAAACCTCAGGGGGGAATTGTAAGGCCCTCTCTCTCTCTCAGCCAGCCTGGGAACGTGACCCAGGCAAGCTTGGGAAAATGACCCAAAAAGAATCAAAAAGAATTGAAGGCCAGCTCAGCTTCAGTTTCTGAGATCAAGGTGGCCAACCGCGATAAACAATTTCAACTAAGGTAAACAATTACCATCTGGAAATTCTCTGGAACCTCCTCAACACCCCTCCCTGCAATAGCCAATAACATTTAGATAAGCACCCTTAGTGACCACCAGAGCCAATCCTAACATAGGGCACGCAGCCCCTCCTAATCTTTGTGGTTTTAGTCTTTAAAAAGTCTGTATCAGTGACTCTGGGTGTGCCCCCTCCCTCCCTCCCGAGAGAGTGTCAGGGGCCCCCTGACGCGCGTCAGCAGTAAACCTTGTGCCTTTGCATCAACATTGTGGTTCTCGAGTGGACTCTTGCGACGATCCCCCACCCGGGTGGACTCTAGGGTCCAACAGAAGCAGAGCTTGCAACCTAAGGCACGTGTATATGAGCATCAGGTGAAGGCTCTGCCTGGTATGGTCTTTTCTGTTATAATCTACTGTGCAGAGCTTTTCATAATGAAAAATGTTGAGACGCAAAATTAAATTTCCTTTGCTGTGATGTGTGTGTAGAGCTTTGCATCGGGGCTTGAGCACAGTCAATTTCCTGGCACTGTCATCTCACATGAATTACCAGTTTCCTATTAGTATCTCACATTGTTAACCATCATCAAGTTTGCAATTACAGTGTTGGTGGAGGAATTCAGATGCAAGGTGTAGAATAAGAGAGACTTCAAAAGGCTTACATATGTATCCTTTGAGAAGACCAGGGTTCTGGTGTTATTTGAAGCTCATTCAGTATGGAGACAGTATGAACAGAAACTTCTGTAGCCTCCTCTGTGGTTGTTACTGAGATGGCAAATTTGGTAGTTTGTAAAGGAATTTCAATTCAGAATATGGCTGTGCTGGCAAGCCCCAAACATCCAAAGATGTTCTAGGTCTGTGTGATCTGCCTGGAATAAACTAATGCCTTTAATCCAGGAAACAGAGGCAAACAGATCTGAGTTCAAGGCCAGCCTACTATAGAGCAAGTATCAGGTAAAGAAAAACTTAGGTCCAGGTGTGGTGGTACATGCCTTTAATTCCAAACAATGACGATAAAGTTAGTTTGTAGAAGAAAGCACTCATGTTTGAAAGTGATGTTCAATTGAGTGAACAGAAAATGTGACAAATAAAAGATTTGACAGAATAAAATACACCCAACTCTCAGGAGGAGAGGAAAAGGAAGCTACTTCAGGGACAAAGAAGAGGGAGGGAGAGGGAGAGAGAGAGAGAGAGAGAGAGAGAGAGAGAGAGAGAGAGAGAGAG
>OU015742.1:63718891-63753102 GCA_907169655.1 Acomys percivali | reverse complement strand
TCTCTCTCTCTCTCTCTCTCTCTCTCTCTCTCTCTCTCTCTCTCTCTCTAGTGCACACATGGGATTCAATAGCTACAGACAGTGGGAATAGTACATTTAGAGAGTTTTAATGAAGATTTTGCACACATATAATTTTTTCTTATTCACTCCACTGTCTTCTGTGTCATCGCCCCCCCTCCCAAACTAAACCCCTTCTTCCCAACAAATTTCTGAGGGTCCCTGAGGTATTGAAAGCCTCAGCACTGAACAGACTTGCCTGCAGGGTATTGCCATGAACAGCTTGTTCCATGGGGGATGTGCCAAGCTGAACCTGAGAGGCAGAGGAGGGGGCATTTCATTTGGAATGGTTGTTGCTTCTCATCATGACAGCTCTGCTTGGGTTTTGAGGGCTGGATCTAGAGACTGAAAGCTGCCTTGCCTTCTGGTGTGTGCTAAAAAGAAATGATCAGTTCGTGCTGAGCATTCTAGAGATCTGCAGTCAATTAACACTGAGAGTAGGATGGATATTTCTACAGTCCATGGCTATTGGCCCACTCAGCCTGGAGTCACATGTGTCCCTTTGTTCACATCTGAAAGAAAATCCTTGGAAAGCTATGTTTTCAGTAGTTGGCATGTATGCGTGTGTTCCATTTGTGCATAGTGTACAAGTGGTTGTGTGATTCTGCACACCTGTACTTGTGTTGTGGAGGCCAGAGGTCAACACCTGGTATCTTCCTCACTCACTGTCCACCATGTTTTTTGAAACAGGGTCTCTCAACTAAGCCTAGAGATCACCAATGGGCTAGACTGGGTGGCACACAGAGCCAAGGTTCCTCGATGTCCACCTCTCCGCACTGGGATTATAGACTTGCAGTGCCACATCCTCGTTTTTGTATTGGTTGTGGGGATCCAACTCAGGTCCTCCTGCTTGCTCAGCAAGCGCTTTCCCCACCAAGCCATTGTCCCCCGCTCCATTTATTCAGCTACTCCCCTGCAAATGCCATGACCTCTTCTGAGCAAGGGGCCCATGTTTACCCTACTTTTCTTTCCCATCACCATCCCTGCTATTCAGTGAACACTCCACAGTATCTTAATACTATATTGCCTACGAAGAACTTACTGTGTGCTAGGCAGTATTCAATAATAAACATGAGAGGCTGTAACAGGAGGGTGACTATCAAGTATATGAAGACTTGAACTCTATGAGTCTGATGAGGGCAAGGTACTAAGATCAAGAAGAAATAACAATGGTGGGACCTAGGGACGGGGTTGGATTTGGAAACAGATGTATTGAGAAACAGCTTGCAAACTGAAATTGGAGTATGGGTAAAAATTTGGTAGCTAGAGATTGGGTATTTGGAAGAGCCTTTCAAACACATGGCACCATATATGCAAAGGCCAGGGGGAAGGAAAGGTTTTAGTGTAAAGCAAATACTGGCTTGGTGTGGGTACAGTGGGAGAAAGAAGGATGCCCCAGGACCACGGACAGGCAGGAAAAGACAGGCTCTGCTGGACCTAGATGCCACACTACAGTGATGGAATGACACTGGGGAGCCATAGAAATCCAGTCAAGGGCTGGAAGTGTGCTGCTGTAAGTGTCTTGATTGAATGCTGTGGGAACAGATTGTTTAGTGGCTACCCCTTCAGACAGAGTGAGCCCCTGGCTTGTGAGGGTTCACACACTCCTTTGGGATATGATTGATGACAGCACAAAGGAGCTGAGCTGCTTGACCCTACACCCTCCCTAGTGTCCCAGAGGACCTGGATACTGGTAAGAATGCTGCTGGCTGTCACCAGGCCCCTGCCTTTCTTTGAATAACCCCAGGTAACACTTTCTCTTGTGTTCTTTCCATACTGAAAAAAACTATCAAAATCAAGGAGGCCAATTTTCTACACTTCTGGGAAATACAATGGAAATGAGATGGGAGAAAATTGTCCCATTTGGTTAAAATCCCATGATGCCACCTTCACTAATGGCTTAGGAATGGCCACCTCTGTGAACTGCCAAAGCTTGCTTGGAGTCTAGCTCACTATACATAGTAGGATCGCCAGCTCTGAGGCAATAGTTCATTTCCTCAAAATGTTCCTTCCATTGTGTATTTCAGCAAGACTTTCCTCCTAGAGGCTGGGGTGCATCCCGAGACCATTCAGGCCTCTGCCGGTTGGTTCAACATTGAACATTTTATTTCTCCCATCTGATCTGTTTTTATATGAAATGGGAAAACAAACATCTGAGCCTAAGTCCCTGGCCAGGGTTTGGCCCATGTTTCATCAGTGCAGCTTAATAACGTTGGTAGATTTTGTTAAATGAGCATTATGTTAATTGAATCAGCAAGAAGCTATTGGGATGCTAAATTGCAATCATTTGTTCTTTGATCAAGACACAGGCTTTCTCAAGTAAGTTGGTTAGAGAATAGGACTTTTGTTGTTCACATTGCCAGCAGCAAGAAAAAAATCCATTTTTCCCCAACCCAGTGATGTTTAAATACATCTTAATTGTCCTGATTACTCCGAGAGTTTTATTCTTGACATTTGGCTCCATTTAGAGAGCTGAGCACTTCCTGAGAACAGTTCTGGCTGAATAGGTTGACGTCTCTTTAACTAGTTGTTTTCGCTCCCTTTTGACCTACATGTAGTGTGGCTGCATTATAACATGGCCTGAAAGCTCGGGGAGGGGGGTCATCTTCTGAGAGTGAAGAACTCTCTCACCATGGTGCCTCCTATTTTGCTGTGGTCAGTGACATTGCCTATAAGCTTTGTGATTCCTTCCGGTACCTTCTGTCTATATGTGACTGATTCTGATGTTGGGTTGTGCTCTGCTTCAAGAAGGGTGTTGCCTCTGCTTCCTTACATGGTAGAAGAAATTGCAAAGCTCCCTCAGGCCTATTTTGTAAGAGAACTAATCCCATACACAGACACACAAATATACACAACTTAAAAACAGCAACAAAAAATATTCCTTTTTAAATTTATTTAATTTTATTTTATGTGCATTGGTATGTGGGGGTGTCAGATCCCTGAGCTGCCACATGTGTGCTGGGAATAGACACCTAGGTCCCCTGGAAGAGCAGATAGTACTCTTAACCAATAAGATGTTCCGTCCTCTTTGTTCACGGTTATAATCTTAACATGTGGATGGCATCTCCATAGTCATAGCCATTTGCAGACTGGTCCATGTGCCTTTCATCCTTATCATCTCCTTCCTCCATTGACAAAAGCCTTTGCAATGACCAGTATGTAAGGAAACAAATGAAATACTGGCACAGATTTGTGCAGAGGGATTGTACTGTGTTTTAGGCATTAACATGCCAACCAACAGCAAACCTGTATAACAAACAGCGACGAGAAAGAAGTCAGTGACAATAGTATTTTCATCTTATTTTGATTTGGGGGACAAGGTTTCACTATACTTCCATATATCAATGTCTCCATGTAGCCCAGGCTGGCCCCAACCTCCCACTTCTCTTGCCCTAGCCTATATTTACAGACACGCTACCATGCCTTGCTCACAGTAAGTAATCATTTCTAGTTATGTGAGTGTGTGTTTTACAAGGAGGATTTGTCCCTATATGTCTACATAATAAGCAACTTTAGGGCTTCTGTTCATGAAGCAAGGCATAAATATTTTAAACACAAAAGCTCCAATGGTCAGATAAAGAGACAGACTTACAGCATCCTCGTGCTGGGCTTTTACTAAACTGTAATCTCTGTGTGAGCGACGTTTAGGTCAGTGCTACTGTCTCAGTGCAAGGGTATCATTCCGCAGTGACAGAGAAGGTGAGTGCCCCTGAAGCAACTCTGAAGAGCTCTGAATATTTGAGAATTTACTCTCAGAATAAATTCATACAGCAGGTGTGCAAAGTCAACTTAAAAGGGTTCTCCTGGTTAACATCCAGGGGAAAAGGTGCTTCCTAAACACCAGGTAACCAGGCTGACATGAAGATCTCATATGCCGGGAAATAAAGCCGGTAACCACAGCAGTTAATTACAACTAAGGCGAGTGTGTGTGCCTCTGGAGAGAGTTGTTTTTATGATAACATAGTCTAGAGTTCTTACCGTGGTACCACTAGGGCCCAACTTTTAGTGTTTCTATCATTTAAAAATTCTCCAAGGACAAACGGTCCCTCTTGCCTACATGTAAAATGGACCTCTCCCATGACTCAATCCTTGCTTCTGTGCTCAAAGTGCCCACAGAAACAAGTGTCCCATGACACCAATGATTGTCCATAGCTTGTCTGCAAGGTCTAAACTTACAACTAAGTATGCGAAGTCATGTCCTAAAGACATGGCTCTCACAAATCCATCACTATTGACATGCAGAGCTTTGTTCTTTATTTATATTTGCTATCTATTTATTTATTTTTGAGACAGGGTCTCAGGTAGCCCACATTGGACTCAAATTCACTATATAGTTGCAGATAGCCTTGAACTCTGTATCCTTGGGCTTTTATCTCAGCTTATGTTGAGTTTTTGAGTTGGTGGCAGTGTGTGAGAATTCACTCAGATACTGCATGGTTTGCTGGTACTAAAACCCTGATAGCTTCTGTGTCACTCATGAAGAAAACAGCGGCTGGAAACCACACACGATGGAGAAGGAATCTTCAAACCAAGCAGATTAGTAGGCATGAGAAATTGATTGATGGTTCACAGAAGATGGGAGAAAAGGGGAGAAGGAGATTGATCACTTCTGGCAGTAAGTCTTCATCTTGGGGTTTGCAGGCATGATCTACATTTAGGGTCTGATTACTGTTTCACCACTTTCCAGTACATTAAAACTGCAGACGTGTTACATCTTAAGCTGGTGAGTTTTATGCTATGGGAGTTGTTGCTCAATCATGTTGTTAAGACAGAGGAAAGAATAGGCAGGAGATCGGCCAATAGCCACACTATGTCCCAATGGCTAAAACTGCTGGTCTTCTAGTACTATTTATTTATTTAGGACTGGAAGTTGCAATCTTCAGTTTGCCTCTTACTCCTTTCTTGATTAACTCATGAGCCAGAGGCCAAGCTCTAGCTGCTGTTGTTTAAATCATTAATGAAACTCTGTTTTCCTCATGTTGCAGCTAAGATGACATTTAACACTTCTCATTAACTGTCTCCAGCAAATACACAAACGGGACGTTAAAATACATCTAATGGCGATTCTTTGTAGGACTAATGGGGAAATAGTGGTGTTTTCTTTCAGTGTCTTCCAGCCTGTACCTTAGCATTCTTCCAAGGAAAGATGAACAAGAAGGTGGTCATTAGAGTAAACATAGCCTGGAGGCAGCCTAGACAGCTGAAGGTCAGAACTGTCAGTGGAGCATAGGCTGTGACCATGTCTGGCACTGTCAAGTTCACTTTAGAGATGTGGGTCACTCAGGGAGCCTGGCACACGTGTGTGTATGTGTGTGTGTGTGTGTGTGTGTGTGTGTGTGTGTGTGTATAGAGAGAGAGAGGGAGAGGTAGAGGTAGAGACAGAGACAGAGAGACAGAGAGAGACAGAGAGAGACAGAGAGAGAGAGACAGAGAGAGACAGAGAGAGAGAGACACAGAGAGAGAGACAGAGAGGGAGAGACAGAGAGAGAGACACACACATACAGAGAGTTCTTCAGTGCTTCTCCCTTGTGATCTGTCTATTTTTACCTTCCCAGGCTGGGCTTCTTCTGGCTTCCCTAATTTAATGCCAGCTCCTACACCCAAATCAATGTTATGTAGACAAGAACATTCAGAGTCAGGCCTGGGGAAACAATCCCAGCGCCAGAGAGGCAAAGTTCTGTAGCTCTCTGGGAGTTAGAAGAATTGGTGTGATTTAGGAGCTATCAGAGTCTCTATCTAAAATTAATAATCTAGAGACTGGAGGTGACATCCCAAAATAACATTTGACCTCCACATTCATTTGTACACACATGCACACACAGATTCACACAACTGTGTCCATATACACAAGGAAACCATGAGGATTTTCAGCCTTCTCTCTCCTACTTGTATGCATACAGCTTGCATAGATACTTTTTAATATTACTGATTGTAGATGATGGTAAAACAGGTGACGTGCTATGTGCACAGGATCAGCATGAAACACAGTAAAGGACAGTGAGCTCAACTCCGGATCTTTCAATTACACGATCCTTTCAAGGGGCACACTGCTCTAAATGATGCTATCCTCAGCTCTCAGTACCACAGCTCTCTCCTCTCCAACTGATTCTACCTCTGTAGGACAGAACGGGCGTGTCAGCATCTGCCTCTAGAATATTGTTTGTTCTGGGTTTTGGGCTGCACAATAAATGTCTTGGCCTGAATTAGGACCCATCGTGGAAGGGGCAGGTAGACATGGAATGGCCTTACTCTGCACTGAGGTCTAATCTCCAGTGGCTGAGAGTTCAGAGCTCTGTATAGTGAGCATACTGGCTAAGAAGCTACGCAGCCATTCTAAGAGTTGGTCAGGGGGTCAGAGGTAAGGTGACTTATAGAAGGAAACTGTCCTGAAATAGACCCATGGCCCAAAGCCACAGATGGAAAGCCAAACTAAGCTTAAAACGCAAATGTTTTGCATCAACTTCAAGATGATGCGAAGGCAAGAAACTTAGAAATTGCCCAAAGACAAAGCAATTTGATTTCAGAATTCCTGTGGCTCAAGAGGCTGAAAAGAGAGACCGCAGCCTTTGTTAGCCCAGAGAAGAAAATCCCTGAGAATTCATATATGTCCTGTATTTGATGCTTCTTCATCTGAAAATGTATATAATTTACAGCACCAAATTGTTTTTCACCTAAACATGCTAACTCATGCCTAGTAAATCTTAAAATTATTCTCTTTCATATACATATATTATATAATATATATACATACATATTATACATATAAATGCATATACATGAATGATTTCCAAATAAAAAAACTTGATCAATAAATTTATCATTATGTAATAAAGTACAATATAAATTACTATATATTAATTACAACATCATTTATGAGAAGAACCTTGAAAATTGTTTTGTAATTTTTTGGCACATGTTGAGTTCATCTCACACTGTACTTAGTGTTGTACGGATAACTCTGTTTTAGTGTCCCATGCACTTTGGCTGTATTCACTCCTCCCATTAACCCTCTTGATTTGCTCCCCTTCCTTTTCTATTCCACTATTCTTTCTCTTCCCTTAGCATTCCTTGTACTTCCATTTTACATGTGTGTGTGTATGTATATGTGTGTGTGCTTATATATGTATGTGTGTATATACGGTGTGTATTGTTTTCTGTAACCATAGGGACCCACAAATGAGAAAGTAATATGTAATCATTGTGTTTATGCTGCTGACTTGTACCACTTCCTGTGGAGGTTGTCAGTTGTGTTACTTTCCCAGCATGCAACATGCTTTAACTCTTTATGGCCTAAACAAAACTCCATTGTGTGTGTACATAACATTTTATAGATCTGTTATTCTGTTGTCAGGCAGGTAGGCCACGCTTTGAAATGATTTTAATGTCTAAAAATAAAGGTTTTAACTGAAAGAACTGTTATTGAATTAACTGAACAGATTTTTATTGAAAGACACATCACATTACTAAATAGTCCATAGAAGAACATGAGAACTTTTCAATTCTGTGATACTAGCTAATATGTCTACATTAGTATCTGATTGGAAACTGTAAGTCAAAATATCCACAGTGATAATATGAAGATTTTCACAAATTGTTGTTCTGTGTGTCCTGAATTCCTGGCCAAAAAACCAAAAATTATTATTTAAAATTCAGGAAGGCAATGAAAGTAAGATTAACCTTAAAAAAAAACCAAACCAACCACACTCCCACCCCCCGCAAGCATACCCGTGTTTCATGTACACAAGGGACAAGTCTTAGCGTGATTTTATTTTAGCCTAAAACAAAATGAAAAAGAAATTCTTGAGCAAATAAACATATATCATGACGTAAACTAAAACAGGCTGAGAGGAACTGACTTATATAGAGGGCTCACAACATGCTGCACAGTCTTGTAGGCTTGTCTCAGACCTGTCTGTCATTCTTACAACCATACCATGATATTCTCAGAGGGATTCGGATTCTGTGATGCCACCTGTGCATGATGCTCTCTTCCCACCCACCCTGGAAGAGAAGACTTGATCCATTCCTTCTGCTGTGTGTTGTGTCCGCACCAAGAAGAAAAGCAATGAAAGAGGTGCCCTTGGCTGTGTGGTCTTCCTCTCCCTCTCCTTAGGCACCATGAAGGTGATTGTAGTACTCATTTTTCTGTGCTGGAGTCTTCTCTGTATAAGAAAAGTTCTCTAAATTCATCAAAAACAGTCACAGATGTACCCACATGTAACAATAATCAAGGGTGTACCAGACACTTCCCCCTGATCTTCTGTGTCAGGTTGTTAAGTTACTGGATGTTGTGAACAGTGACACAATCTGGAAGCAAGGACAGAAAGGGGAAATGAGAGCACACCTGCCTCTTTTTGTTCTTAATTATTTCTTTAAAAAAAAGGTCTATGTAATGTCTTCAGTAGATACCATAGTATCCAGAAAAACACTCATAGTGGGGAAGAAAGAGAAAGAGAGAAAAAGAGAGAGAGACACACACAGGAGATACAGAATCAGACACAGAGAGAGAGAGAGAAGAGAAGAGAAGAGAAGAGAAGAGAAGAGAAGAGAAGAGAAGAGAAGAGAAGAGAAGGGAAGAGAAAAGGAGAGGAGAGAGAAGAAAGATTCATTGTTCATAACAGGTGGGAAGGGCTCATTTTATTCAGTCTGTTTGCTGTCTGCTCTCTTTGGAACAGCAAGAAGCACACAGGATGTGGTTCATAAATATTTGGCAACTGAGAAGTATATTTCTATGGTAAGAGGAGACATACTTAATTAAAATGCCTCTCCTGCCCCACATAAAAGAAAAATCTCACTTCATTTTAATTTGTCTTGATTTTTATGAACCGATAGAATGCATTATTCAGAGAATTTAAAGCAGTACCTATAATTGTTCTTTTAGTTTTGAAACAATTTAAAAATTAGATAAAAGTCTAATATAAAGAATAGCTCACTCATCAGTCATTTGAGGCTTAGTTGCTGACAGGATAGCACCCACCTAAGCACCTACTGGTTTAGTACATGACCCCACACTTGAGGACATTGTTCTACATGAGTGCAATGTGGCTGTCATAATCAGGACATTGGCACCAGTACACTGATTCTGTCTCCTTTGTGCATCTAATTCTCATATCTACAGACTTTTCAATCATGTCATTTAGAACATGGCAATCCAGTCCAGTGCCACACATCGGAGGGCCTATGCCCTTCCATCTTTTTTTTTTTTTTAACTATGAAACAATACCTCCATCTTGGCTTATCTCACTTGACATTCATTCAACAATCCAAAATCTTACAAAGGACACATGTTTCAGAGTATCTGCCTATCAGAGTTGCCTTAATGCTGTCTCATTGTTTTATTTAGGCTTTACTCTTGGGGCCCATAATGTCAGAGGTAGAGGTTCTGCATGTTTTCAGTCAGTGTCCACAAAGGACATTTGTTCTGTTGTTCATGGTATGCCGTACAATTACTACTAGGTTATTCCTATGGAAAATGATATCCTCCTTTTGTAGTGACTTAGCTGTTGCACATATGAATTTGAAGCAACTATGGTCACTTCTATAAGATCTACACAGGATCAACCATTGGGGAAAAAGACCCAGAATGGAGTTGGGAGTAGCGGCCCTAATCCCTCCCTGAGGAGCTATTGGCAGTTGGTGGTTGGTACCAGAAGGAGATCCAGACTTCTCTGAAGGGTGGACGCTGGCAGGTTGCCTAGGTCATAGTAGGCAACTCCACATTTAACAGCACCAATAGAACTCACTTAGTAATAAAGAATAAATGTGAGAAGGGAGATATATTGGAGAGGGGATCTAGGGGTAGCTGGAGGGAGTAGGGCCTGGATAAGTTAAGATGCATCACACACATCTAGTGAATTTTCAAAAAATAATACAAAGGGGGAAATATTTATATAACTTGAAAAATGCGTGAATGTCCAATTCCTCATTAAACTTTCACTACCCAGTCCCATATCCACACATTCCGTGACTGAGTTATTGCACACAGCTGTCAAATGTGTGTCTAACTCTATCAATTTTATTTTTTTACATTTACTAGCTGATACTCTACTACAGAAAACCATTTCTGCTTTTCCCATTTCCTTGGATCAGCACAAGCTCAGAGGTTTGTATTTTAGTCACTAGGTGTCATTTGCTGTCATGTCCAGTTGGAGCTCTGAGGTTGACACAGATTCCATCATGTTTGGTATTTTCGGGGCACTTGTTGCTCTCTGGCTTCAGATGTAGCAATGTCACCTGGTTCTTTCCTGTCCCAATCTTCGCTTCCACAGAGTGGACACAAGGTGTGTTCATTGTCTTTGGGCTGTCAGCTCCCCCTGACCCTTTGAGGAGGATAGATGCAGGGAGGGAGGGAAGAAGGAAGGAGAGAGGTACACACACACACACACACACACACATTATTGTATCGTATTTCTATCAATCTATATCTATATATCTGAGTCAACAACTGTCTTCACTTTTCATATGTTTAAGTTTTTTTCTTTAATGGTGAAAACAGCTGCTGACACCCCTAATAAGTACACTCACTGAAATGACACTCAGCCTAGTGACTTTTCTGCCTCGACCTTCCTCGCTTGCATGTTTGTTCTTCAGTCCATTGATCTCTGAGATGTCTTTCCAACTCCTCACTGTCAGCCTCACTCTTAGCTCCTTCTGAACCGCTCTCAAACTTTCGTCCATACGATACTTTATGAACTACATTCAGAATGGCATTCAGTGTTCTTAAGGCAGGAGATGGTGGAAGAAACGAGATGAACTTGATCCCTGCTCACAGGAAGCCTGCCTTCTTCCTGAAAAACACTGCCTTACTTTAGATTTTCAATGATTTTCTAATGGAAACAAAAGTCCCTGTATAGGCCTACAAACTATGGTGGAGACAGAGGCCAATGCATGCAGAAGCACAAACAGCTTTAAGCTCTCTGCTGCTAATTTTCCACGCATAATTCTTTGGGAAAGATTTAGAAAAGATACAGGTCAAGTTAAATAATACCCATTGGTGAGTGCTATTCATCCACGTGGAGAGCTTTTATCAGAACTATCAAAGTACAAACTTCTTTTAATAAGTTTTCTTTCTTCCAGCTAAATGTCTCTTGTCGGGCTTCACTTGGATTCAATCTTTCAAGTGAACCCTTGCTGAGGAGTCTGAATTGGAGAAGACAGGTGAGAGGCCATACTCCCCAGGAAGCTGGAGTGGGGTGCAGAAGAGGCTTTGCCCCTATTTTTCTTCTTGCACATCTCATGGTGAAGGGCTGCAGAACACGGTTTGAAAACACAGGTCTATACAAATGTCCCGCATCTCCCACGGAGCTGACAGATTATTAGCAGGGCACCTTCCTTGTGCAACGACAGTGGGTGCTAAAGGAAAGCGGGAGGTGGGAACAAGTGACTGCATCTCACGGAGTGCAAGGCATTCTGGGAAACTGAGACACTGCACAGGGAAACAAACTCCTCCTCAGTGTCGCCAGACTGTTGCACAAAAGCCCCGAAGGGAACACATCAAGAAACCAGGGAGCAGCAAGCTGGAGCTAAGAATGTTTTAGGAAGGCCTTCTTAGAGTGCTGCTGTTGAAGCTGAGCCCCAAGTAATGTAGTCCCAGGCTTAAGAATGGTGGGCCAAAGAGGTAAAATGATCTCTGATGAGAGAAAGCCAGACAGGAAGTCCCTGGGGCTGTACACATTCAAGAGCGTAAAAGAGGTGCTGGAGAGATGGCTCAGAGGTTAAGAGCTCTGGCTACTCTTCCAGAGGACCTGGGTTCAATTCCCCAGTACCCACATGGTGGCTCATAACTATCTGTAACTCCAGCTTCAGGGGATCCAACTCCTTCTTCTGGCTTCTGTGAACATTTCACCCATGTAGTTGCATGGACAAATACGTGGGCAAAATACCTATACAGATGAAATACCAGAAAAAACAAACAAACAAACCTAAAATGGCTACTATAGCTAAAGGCCATAGGAAAATCCTTGAATAATAGAAAAGATTAGCCAGGACTTAATTATGATTTTGGATTGTATCTTTAAAGACAGAAACAGCCATTGAAAAGTTTTGTGTGGAATAGAGGCTTAACCGATTGATACTCATCTCATTTTGGCTGCTTAGCATCTTACCTCTCTCTCCTGTATTAGAAACAACTTGACAATCCATGTCCATCCTCCCCCTGCAAGGGTAAAGCAGACGTGTGCATATCTAGGTTCTGAACACACTGAAGACCAGATGAAGAAACGGAGGTCAAATGCCCCCTTGATTCCAACAGAGGCTGGATTGAAGGACATAGCTGGAGGCCGCCTGGTAGCACTGTATTATGGCAGCACTCTTACTTCTCCCGTGTCTAGATCGGCAGAGTAGCCTCTGGGGAAGCTGGACAAGCCACTTCTCCTTCGTCAGATCTCTCATTCACTCCCAAGACAAAGAATGCAAATGATTCTGCCTGAATTTACCACCTGGATGTTGCTGCATCTACTATGGAGCAAAGGGAAGATGCCAGAAGTTACGCTGATGAAGCAGGCATCACGGGAGAGAGCTCCGAGGAACAAAGCAACAAGCAGTGTTCCTCTACGATCTCCGCTTTGGTTCCTGCCTCCAGATTTGTGGCTTGGATCCCCCAAGGCTTGTCTGTAAGCTGTAAGTAAATCCTTTGCTTCTCCCAAGGTGCTTTTGGTTGTGGTGTTCTCTATAGCAACAGGGAAAATCACTAGGACTATCTGTGTTTCTGAGAATCTCACTCAGTGTTTCCCAGGCACAGAGGAAGCAGGTGTCTCTGGTTGGTTGTTGAGCTGCAGAGGGTGAGATGGCACGTCTTCATTGCATGTGCCTCATTGGACAGAGGCTATGAAGCCAAGAACAGCAAGACATTAGCAGGGCGAGATGCTAATAGCAAACCTGCAGGTCCATTTCTAGAATGACCCATCTTTCCTGTTTGTCAGTGATAAGAGATTCCCAGAATCTTTAGTGCTAAAACCAGCTTGAGCTTCTGGGCGTGGTGGCACATACCTGTAATCCCAGCACTTGAGGAGGCACAGGCAGGTGGATCTTTGTGAATTTGAGGCCAGCCTGATCTACAAAGTGAGTCCAGGTCAGCCAAAGCTACAAAGAGAAATCGTGTTTTGAAAAACGAAAACAAACAATCAAAAAACAAACAAACAAACCCAAGAACACTCTAACTGTGGGCTACCCATCATTACCCTGTTTTCATGAGCATTTCTGAGGCACAAACTTGGTTTTGAACAGTCCCCTCACTTTGAAGAAAGCCAACCCCCAAGAAGCACAGCGCCAGTCACTGACATGCATGGTAGTTCCCAGAACTGGGGCAGTTTTCCAAAAGGGAAGTTCTGTGAGTTGTGGGTAGGAAATGCACACAGCATGTGGGAAGGGTACAGTCCCTAGAAAGGCAGGGTTTGTGAGGCAGTGAGGACAGGTGAACCTGCATCCACCACCACAGCATGCTGTCAATAATTTCATGCCATGTCCATCTAAGTGACCCAGTTACTGCCCTTCACAATTTGGAATTTTGTGTAGCTGAGATGACAGGCTTTTTTATGAAGCACTTTTATCGTGTGTCTTGGTAATAGCTTACCTTTTACAACTAGAACATTCTGCGTGCCCGATTCTCATTTGTGTATACGCAAAGTTTATGACTTGCTGACTCAGAACTGCTCAGTTTTGTTAATGCTCACCGGGGGTGAGTCAGGGACTTTGAGGGCATGTACTAACTTCGTAATGAACCCAGAATGCCTTGTAGGGAAATCTGGTTCTCTTTCAACTTGACAAATGGCATCCTGGTGGGGCAATAGAGGCAAACTTTTCACAACTCTGAAACAGCCAGTGTAAAAGCAGCCAAGAAGTAGGTAACCAATCGGTTCTTCCTTTCAGTTCCAAATGACTTATTTTGAACTTTCCACCTGCTACTTCCATCTAAATAACCAAGTAATTTTAAATACAGAGCAGAGATAGCTGCAGGTATGTGTGCCAGTCATATGCCTGGGTGTATTTGTGAATGTGTGTGTGTGTATGTGTGTGAGTGTGTGTATGTGTACGTGTATATAAACGTGCACCAGGGGATTCTCTCCTTTCTTTGGACAAAATCGTCAGTAGTTTAAAGGAACACATGTTAAGAAATGGGATCATAAGAGGAATAGTGGAGGTGACGAGGCATCCACACTCATACAAGCAACACAGGAGGAATCCAGGAAGCAAGTAATGGGCTTAGAACAAAAGGACATTCTGCCCATGGACTTGATAGAATAGCGCCCTGCATATCTCCACAGGCCTAACATCTAAAGGTAAATTTCATAGTTTACCTTGCTCATAGGATGAAGTCATTCTTTCTGAGAGGCGCCAGCCCTCCTGAATTGAAGAAAAGGTAAATGTCTCATGAGAGTCCTTCCCTGATCTATACGCAATATATATTGTTCATCTGTATTACTAGACTGCAATATGTGTATTCCCGGGAAGCCTTGCAGAATTACTTGGTAAAAATAATGGGGCTTATGGGGAAAATAAAGTTAGGCAAACCACTCAAACCATGTAATCAGAATGACAATAATAACAATAACTCTAAAACCTCAATGCCAGCACACATAAAACGTTACCTGTTAATAAAGAAATATGACAGTAAGTACAGGAGTTTATGTTGCTTATAAAAGACGAAGAGAGCTCATGTGGCAGTTTAAGTGAGAAATGTACTCCATAGGCTCATGTGTTTGAACATGTGTAACCAGTAGGTGGCACTTTTTGGGATGGTATGGGAGGCATGGTCCTGCAGGAGGATGTACATCACTGGCCACAGGCACTGTATAACTTTCAGTTCGTCCTCCCTGCTTCATGTTGGCCTTGAGTATGTGATCTCTCTGTTCTATGCTCCTTGCTTGCTGCTATGCTTCCCCTCTGAGATAGGCTCTTCTGGAATTAAGGTGACACCATCTTGTCCTGACTCCATTTTGTCTGCTTAGACTCTTCTCATCGCTCTATCCTCACAAGGGCTGTGTCTGCCTTTGCAACACTTTTGGGGTTGTTTGTGACCATAGCCATGGTCCAGGTGTGCCAATCAAAATAATTAAAGTTTGTATAAATGAAGCATAAACTAAATAACTGATAAAGGTATAAATCAGACTTAGTTATCATGTTTCTCTGACTCTCATCTAAGACAGATGTAATTGTGGTCTGTGTGGTCTTTTGTCTTTAAGATCACTGTACCCTTAAGAATTGGTACCAGGAGTCTTTCTGAGGCTCTAGCCATGCTTGGACACCAACCAGAAATAAAGGGTTCTAATTTGGCCTTATATGTACTGTGGTCTGTGGATTTTTCATGTGGATTGTTTCAGAATCATAAGCCACACCCAGGTTGTGACTTTAAAATACAGGGCACATCTCTATTCATGACCCTGTGGAGTTGTGATGCAGTGTACATCTCAGAAGTGGGAAATGCTGAAGAACAAGACATGCACTTAGTAGGACAAATGTGTGGGTGATTGAAGGCACAAAACTATTTTTCCACACAGGTATTAGGTGGAGATTTTCTTTCTTTGCACACATATACCTCAATTTAAATCATCTTTCTTTTGTCTTATTGTGTGACATCTGGCACACTATTTACAAAGCCCAGCATTGATTTCCTGTCCAATGAGAGGCTCTAGTGTTTGGCAATTGGCAAGCAAAGGATGCACTCTACAACAGGAAGTCCTGTGTTTCCTGGCTTTAGAAATGGTATTGACAGATTCTGTTGGTGCCGCCCCCGACCAGCAGGAAAGACAACAACACCGGGAACTCTTCTTGTGGCAGTTTACTCAGGATTCTTGAATAACGGAGTGACCCCGAGGACCGCACCCTTTATAGTGCGACCACTCCAATCAGAGCCTGCCACATTGTCACTCACAATTGGTGCAGAAGGATCGCACCACCGAGCATCATATCATTGGGCATGCGCATAAGGGGCTCACTCAAGGGCACATTGCTCTGGGGAAGCAGCAGGGGGCACTGTGATCTGTGGATCTCCACAGTTCCCCCTTATTTATTAATTTTAAGCCAAGGATCAAGATACCTTTGCCCCAAGACTTGTGACCAAGCTGACACAGGTGAGAGAAACTCCTCAATGGGAGTGGGCATTAACCAAAGGGTGGAAGCATTGACCTGATCCTCCTAGGCCTCATTGGCCTGGCATGATGTCTTTTTTAGGAGGAGAGGAGGGTCTTGATCTGCTGCCTGTGGGCATCCCCATCATGCATTGAGCAAGACAAGTTCTAACATCAACCTCTATACAATCAGGTATACTTCCGGGGGACTCAGAGTCGGACAATCGGGTCCTCCCCCTGTGGTTTCCGGCCATCACCCCTCACAGGTGCTCATGCCCTAAGTCAGGCAATATCTGAGTATATGCCATTCTTACCCTGCCCATGGGGCTGGGATCTATATCATCTCGGCAAAGTAGTCCAATTTAAGAAGGTCAAAATATAGACATAATAGCCAAACGGCTATCTATCCAGCATACTTAGCCACACCTGAGGAGACTGTCCAGCCTCCAAAGCAGCAAAAGCCTGCACCACAAAAGCTTGGGTGCGAAATCAATGAGCGCGCATCCTACAAATGCACCAGAGTGCTAGGCAACTGACTAGAACCAGGCACACTGCCAGGGCTCCTATTCCCGCCCACTCCCTCAGATGAGAAAAGGCTGTCTGGAACCACAGCGCTATTCCAGAAACCAAGGTGGTGTCGACCCGGGTAGAATTGATGTGCACTATAGAGAGTCGCAGGTCCCTCAGGAGTCCATCGAGTTCAAGGCTCCAATTACCTAGGAGATGTTGGGAGAGACTTTTGGACAAATTAGCAGCTTTACTGAAATTATAATAAGATACAGAAGTAACACACAAGCCTGGGTATCTCCATTGGCATCCCAATTCATGAGTTCAAACAGGATATCATGAACATAGCAGAAATGTAGGTACAACTACCATTGATTCCACAAAGCATCCAGAGATCATAGGGGTTAGAGTGAATAGACTTATTGGGGTTTTGCCATGTCCAGTTATACCCTGGCCATGTCGCATTATGCATGGCTCCCATGTAAGGGGAGAAAGTAAAAGCATCTTTAACAGCCCAACTATTTTTATGAGACTGGCATCCTGTCCACGGTGGCAAAGACTCCCGAGCACCCTTACAATAAGGGGCCCATCTGGGTCGTGGTGGTATGGAACCATTGCCCTTAGATAAAAAGGCAGGCCATCAGCCCGAGGCCCAGGTGGCATTAGTCTGGTTGGTTATGCCCGGTTGTGGATGATCAAACCAAGCACCTGTTTGATGATATAGGTGTATACAATCTGATTGTTGTGAAATATTAGCGATAATTTGAAAACATAAGCTTCCTATTAGGGACATATTCATGCTTTCAGAAAGGGGTGCTAGCTCTCTCTGATAGGGAAGGAATGGAAGCTGTAAAGAAGCATTGGAAGTAAAAAATCGTGGGAACACTGAAGCCATATGTGAGACTGGTAATGGCTTTGGGAAAACTGATAAGATGCCCCACCTATATTCAGGATATGCTATGGAGCTCAGGAGAATCCCCAATGTTACCACCCAAATTATCTTCCATTGAAGTAACCTCAGCCGGAGATTCTGGAAGGTCTTCATTCTTTTCTTTGA
Organism: Acomys percivali; assembly: GCA_907169655.1. Taxonomy (NCBI): domain Eukaryota; kingdom Metazoa; phylum Chordata; class Mammalia; order Rodentia; family Muridae; genus Acomys; species Acomys percivali. The sequence continues at coordinate 63,735,417 of OU015742.1, read as the reverse complement.
CGAGGCGAGTCAAACGTTCCAGTACCCACACTGGTTGTTCTGCATCTTGTGGGAACACACAAACAGATCCTCTTGCCCAGACCAATACTGGATCGGGACCATTCCATCAGCCTGTAAGGGTATCCTTCCACATGACTGCTCCCTTATAAGATGAGTCCCGGTTTTCATGGCGTTCTGCGGCTGTCACGCCAGACTTGTCCAATTGAAAAAAATTTATAGTTAATATGACCAACGATAGGCGCTCTCTAGGTGTTCTCTTATACCCTATTCCCCCTTTTTGTTTTTGAATACATTCTTTAAGAGTGCGATGCGCTTTCTCGATAATGCCCTGGCCTTGGGGATTATAAGGAAGACCATGAAGCAATGTAACACCCATTTGCAGACAGAAGGAGGTGAAAGTGGCAGATGTATAAGCTGGACCATTATCAGTTTTATAACTTTTTGGCATGCCCCAGGCACTCCATGCTGCAAAACAATTATCAATAACATGATGAGATTTTTCTCCTGAATGTGGGGATCAAATATAACACCTGAGGCAGTGTCAATTGACACATGTACATATTTTAATTTCCTAAATTCTGGTATATGAGTGACATCCATTTGCCAAACATGTAAAGGGCACAAACCGCGAGGATTTACCCCTATGTGTGGCTGGGGCCTAAAAGGAGCGCACGCCTGACATTCCTTTATAATGGCGTGTGCATTTTCTCATGTAAGTTGAAATCAGGATGCCAATGTTTTTACATTTACATGAAAATCAGAATGAAACTGTCGAGCTCTGTCTACATCTGTCAAGGCAGTCAAGATTAAGTGGGCTCGTGTAGCTTTGTCAACTATATCATTTCCTTTTGATAATGGCCCTGGGAGCCCAGTATGTGCTCGAATATGTTGAATAAAGAAGGGGCAAGTTCGTTCCCAAATCAAGGTCTGTAATTGGGATATCAGCTCCCCGATCACACTTTTCACATTAATTTTTCCGGTTATCTCTAAATCTTTAACTATATTGACCACATACTTAGAGTCAGAACGGAGATTAAAGGGTTGTGAAAATTCTTGAAAAACAGTGATCACAATTTGTAACTCAATTATTTGGGGTGAGGCAGAGGCAAATTTCCTAATTATTGGCTGGCCTCCATCAATTGAATATGCTCCATATCCTGTTTTAGACCCATCAGTAAATATTGTGGGACAATTTTGTAGTGGCTGTTTAGATGTGACCACTGGAAAAATTATTGGATGCTCTGAGGCAAACTGGAGAATTGGGTCTTTGGGGTAATGATTATCAATATCTCCAGTGTAGCAACATCTAAGTATTGCCCAATTGTCCAGTGTATGAGACAGTACTTCAAATTGTTGGGCTGTATAAGGTATAATGAGCTTCTCAGGCCATTGCCCAAAATACTGTAAACTTTGATGTAAGCCCAGCCGGGCTAATTGCGCCACTGTATCAGGATAGTGACTGAGTGTTTTTCCTGGGGAAATTCTGGGATGAATCCATAATAAGGGTGCAGACTGCCATAAAACACCGGTAGACTGTTTATAGGATGGTAGAATTAACAAATAAAATGGTGTATTAGGATTCCATCGTGTTAGACTTGCATTGGAGAGACCATTCTCAACCAGGGTCGAGGCAGTTCTTGCTTCTGGTGTAAGGACCCTGGAAGAGGTTAATTCAGGATTCTCTGGCAAAATATCATAGAGTGGTTGTAATTGTGAATTAGTAAGTTTTAGATAAGGCCTTAACCATTGTATATCCCCTAATAATTTTTGAAAATCATTAAGCATTTTTAAAGAATCAGTTCTTAAGGTAATTTTCTGTGGGGAGACCTTATTGGGCTCTATTTTTGTTCCTAAATAATCAATTACCATAGTCTTTTGCACCTTTTCCAGTGCAATGAATAATCCTTGGGATTTCAAACTATGAACCAACTTTATAAAGGCCTTATTCAAAACCTCCTCACTCCTAGCACAGATTAAAATATCATCCATATAATGGAGACATCTGAGTTGAGGAAATTTCTCTCTAAACCCTTGAATTGCCTCAGCTACATATAATTGGCACATAGTGGGGCTGTTGGCCATACCTTGTGGTAGGACTGCCCATTCAAATCTTTTATCGGGTTCTGCATGATTTATGGAAGGCACTGTAAAGGCAAATCTCTTAGTATCTTTTGGTGCCAAAGGGATTGAGAAAAAACAATCCTTAATGTCCACTATTATAACATGCCAATTTTGAGGCAATGTAGATGGTAATGGTAGGCCTCTTTGCACTGGACCCATTGGCATCAGTTGATTGTTAATTGCTCTCAAATCATGCAGTAACCGCCATTTGCCAGATTTCTTTTTAATAACAAATATAGGGGTATTCCAGGAGGACACAGAACTTTGTAAATGTCCTTGTTGCAATTGTTCCTTAACCAAGCCATGGACAGCTTGCAATTTCACTGAGGGTAGGGGCCACTGGGGAACCCATACAGGGTCCTCAGTTTTCCAAGTGATGGGAATTGCATCCCCAGCGGCCCCTAGGAAAACCCCAGGCCTTTGCGATTTAGTTTTGGAATGGCAGATATAGGTTCTGGATCACCTTGCAAATATTTTCCAAGCCCTTTTCCTTGTATATAACCCTATCATTCATCATGTCTCGTGACTGTTTGTTATAAGACTTCTGATTGGTAATTTTATATCCCATGGCGTCTAGCAGGTCTCTCCCCCATAATGTAATAGGGACTTCCAAGACATATGGTTGGAAATGTCCTTGGTGGCCTTCATTATCTTTCCAATTTAACATTTGAGCACTGATACTAGGAGTTTTTCAAAACCCAATCCTCTCAGCAAATGGCTAGAGGCCTGGATTGGCCACCCTGGGGACCAGTCACCCTTTGCTATGATACTTGTATCGGCCCCAGTATCCATTAAGCCAATGATTGCTTTTCCTTCTATTATAAGTTTCAAGGTCGGGCGGTTTTGTAAATTCATAGCAACATAAGCTGAAGTTCCGGAGGAGCCAAAACCTTTCTCTCCTCTTTTCTGATCTTTAACAGGAAACAAACCATGACAACTTGGGAGAATAAGCAACTGTGCAAGGCGATCTCCTGGCGAAATAGCACTTATTCCTCGAGGGGAGGAAACCATTATTTTTATGGTGCCAGTGTAATCTGAGTCAATTACTCCAGGGTGAACAATAAGGCCTTGCAATGTAGTAGAACTACGGCCAATTAGTAGTCCGACTGTATCTTTTGGTAGGGAGCCTGTAAAGTCAGAGCTTATTAATTGGGGTCCCATTTGTGGGGTTAGTACGAGTCTGGTGGTGGAACAGAGGTCGAGGCCTGCACTTCCTCCAGTAGCTCTCCTGGGCGTTGCCATTTTATCGGAGGACGCAGACTCGGCCATTGCTCTGGAGGTTTGTTCTCCTCCATTGCCCCATATATTTGAGAGCCCTGAGGACGAGGGCCCCGCATTCCATTTTTTGGCCGGGCTCCCCCAAATCCTGCCGTTAATGGCTGACCATTGATATCCTTAATCGACCGGCATTCATTAGCCCAGTGATTTCCCTTCTTGCATCTAGGACAAAGGCCAGGGGCACAGGCAGGGGGGTTTTGACCATTAGGGGTGTTTCCTTTTGGGCATTGTCGCTTAAAGTGCCCCATTTTACCACATCTGAAGCATTTTTGTGGCCCATCACTTCCATGATTACCTCTCCCATGGGCGGCTTGCATCACCGCAGCAGCCAATCCAGCATTTGACAGAGGCCCTCCTATCTCTCTGTAGATATTCAGCCACACATCTAGAGACTTATGTTTGTATGGGTTTATAGCTTGTCTACATTCTTTTGTACATTGTTCAAAAATGAGTTGTTTTATTAGAGGCCTTGCAGCATCTGGATCACCAAAAATTTTGCTAGCAGCATCTACTAGCTGGGCAACAAAGTCAGCAAAAGTTTCATTGCTCCCTTGTATGATTTTGGTAAGATTGCCCGAAACCTCTCCCCATGTCAGAAGAGCTTTCCATGCTTTTGTCCCTATGAAGTTAATTTGTTCAAAAACTTGCACTGGATAGCCTGTCTGTTGATTGGCAAAACATCCCTGACCCATTACATATCTTGATCCCAGGCTGCTTGTCTGTTAGCGGCATTAGCAGCAGCTTGTTCAGCTGAAAACTCTATATAATATGCTTTCCAATCTAAATATGTTCCAGGTGATAAACAGGCTCGGGCTAAATTCTGCCAGTCTGAAGGAGTCATACAATATCTGCCCAAGGATTCCAGCTGAGCTATTACAAACGCTGCAGTTGTGCCATAAGCACGGACAGATTTGGCTAACCTTTGAACTACTTTAAAGTCCAAGGGTTCATGGTACCGATTTCCCTGTGCATTTTGAAAAACTGGGTAGCAATGTGGAGCATTTTGTAAATGAAATTGTCTCCACACCTCAGGGCAAGCCGATCTACCTCCCCCTTTGGCATAGGGCGGGGGCTGTGTTCGGCCCGGAGACTCTGATGGAGCCGAAGGTTGTACTGTTTTAGCCCCTTTTTTATTAGTTATCATCATGTATTCCATTTGATCAGCTAACTCCTCTATTGTCTCAAAGCCTGAGAACTTAACAGTTATGTCCCACTTACCAGGAACTTACCAGCTAGCTGCCCTGGCTGCCGCAAGTTCTGAGATTCCCCGTACAGGCCACCAAAATGTCAGTGCTGCTCCTGACCAGCAGGAAAGACACCAACACCGGGAACTCTTCTTGTGGCAGTTTACTCAGGATTCTTGAATAACGGAGTGACCCCAAGGACCGCACCCAGAAAGCCTTTATAGTACGACTGCTCCAATCAGAGCTTGCCACGTTGTCACTCACAATTGGTGCAGAAGGATCGCGCCACTGAGCGTCATACCATTGGGCATGCGCATAAGGGGCTCACTCAAGGGCTCATTGCGCATGTGCGTAAGGGGCTCACTCAAGGGCACATTGCTCCAGGGAAGCAGCAGGGGGCGCTGCTATCTGTGGCTCTCCACAAGATTCCTCTGTTTGGGTTTGAATATGAGTCAGTGAATGAGATCAAGGATGGATTGTTCTTTACTACTGCATGGTTTCTGGTAGGCTCTTTGAGCATTTCCCGCCCCTATTCAATCGCCACAACATTAGTAAGATAAGTATCAAGGAACAAAACAGTTTTAACTTGCATATGTCTTATCACCAAGTCTTTGATGATACTTTAAACTGTAGATGTAGGCAAGTTTTGCTAACACATCAAGATTGATCCTCAGGAAAGAAGAAATCAAAGTTCCTGTATCACGTGGGTTGCTCCCTTACGGCTCTTGGGAGGAATGATCATGGACAGCCAGTCTAAAACGTAAATGGTACTTCCAATTAGGAAATGACTGGCTAAATGCTGGAGGACTATTGAGAAGTATGCCTGCATTTGCGCTCAGCCTTTCTTTCAGTCTACGGGTTACGAAGCAATGTGGAGAGTTTTCAGTGGCATTTCCCTCTGACCTTAGGAAAGATGCATGCTTGCCACGCTGCGTGGGTATCTCTTCTCTTATGGCCGACAGACAGAAGGCACACAAATACAAGAAAACAGATCTGGGAACATGTAAAAAGGGCATATCCTTGCTAAATGTTGACAAATGACTTTGAAGGCTAAAGTTCGCCTCTGGGAACCAAATTAGTTCTGAGAGAATATGCCACATGTGTTAAAATTGTGCAGTTGTATAGCTGTTTTATGTTTCAGCAAGAGTTTTGACTTTTCCCCCTCCTTTCTCCCTCGAACTGATTTCTTCTGAAGAAGGTATTTTGAGGGCTGCCGAGAATCAGGAGTCTAAAAATACCAGGCTGAGTCCACTAGGATAGACAGCTGAGTCATTCAGGGGGTTTGCCAGCATTCCCAAGCCCTGGGATGGGCAGCCGGAAGTACAGGCTTGGAATTGAACACACCTCTCCTCTAGTCTGTATGTGCAGCTCAGACATGCCAATCAGCGGCGTGGGGAGGAGTTCTGACTTTTACCCATGTGGAGGTGTGGAGGAGAGAGGTAGGGACAAACCCTAACTGAAATGATAGGTCGTGGTGAAGCTCCGTTACTGAGTTCCCACCTCAGCTTCATTTTAGTTATGCCCTGTTAGGAACACTCACCGCTCCCGTAGTCCGCAGAGTGGGGTGGTTCTCCCGAGATCCCTTCAGACTGATCTGAGGGCTGGATGATGGGAGAAGCAGGCATTGTCTCTAGTGAAGAACCTGAGGATGCCGTGGTGGCGCACACCTGTAATCCCAGCACTCTGGAGGCAGAGGCAGGCAGATTGCTGTGAGTTTGAGGCCAGCCTGGTCTAGATCCAGGACAGCCAGGACTACAAGAGAAACCCTGTCTCAAAGGAAAAAAAAAAAAACCCAAACCTGCCTTTGGGGCTGGGAGATGGCTCAGTAGGTAAGAATGCTTGCTGTGCAAGCACTTTGAATCTCCAAAAAACCATATAAAAATTCAATAGTGACCACACACACACACACACACACACACACACACACACACACACACCTGTAACCCAGTGCTGAGGGTAGGAGGGAGTGGTTAGATGCCTAGCTCTGGTTCAGTGAGAGACTCTGTCTTGGTGGGATAAGGTAGAAAGTGATAGAGCAGGACAGTTGACACGCCCCTCACCAGCCAGGACCGGAACACTTGCGTGTGTGCATGAGTGCCAGCATGCACCTAATATAATAAGTCTTATGCAGGCTATAACTATCTGTGTGTTAGGGAAAGCACATTTTCTTCCCTAGAAGAAACGGCACAGCTCCTTGAAGAATGTTTACTCTTTTCATATCTGCAACTTAAAATATCAAATAGAGTTAATAATGTTGATATTAACTCAATCGATTTAAAAAAAAAAAAACAATATCCGTTGTTGATGATGATTCCGAAAAATCCAGGATTCTAGAAACAAAGCCCACTGTTACTTGCTTGTCCCGTTAAATTGAATCTCACTTCCCCACTGATAGTAACGCTTGGTCTCGTCTACACAGAGCTCAGAACTTACTTGTTATTTATAGACAAAACGTAACACCTAGAAAGATGTCCATCACAAGAAAAGTAGAGATTTGGAACTACAAACATTATTTAATTTTAATTAACTAAAAGAAGTAAAAAAAAAAAAAAAAGATATCATATATTTTAATCTTTCATAATGAGTTAGTCTTCTTTTGTGATTGATACCAGCCCCAGGCAACCAGACTCCTGTGACTCACCACTTTGTGAAGATAAGTCCACAAGACACCGTCACCACCATCACCAATGTCATTTACCTATCAGTGTATGCACAGTTTCCAATATCCCTGAGTTGCCCTTTTTTTTTTTCTTAACATCTCCTTCATCCCTTATAGCTTCTTTCTGATTCTTCTCTCATAAGACCATGAAGACATTAGACCCTCCTAAGGCCGGCCTGCCACTTTTTAATATCTGTGTCTGTGTCTGTATGTCTTCCTCCAAATTATATCACTCCCTAAAGTAAAAGTGAGTGTTGACGGCCTTTCTCTGAGGTCTAGATCCCTATATTAAAATATCTACTTGGCACCGAGTGTTTATATAACATAGTTCTCTGATGTGACACATTCATATAAACCAAGGATTCTACCTGACTCCATCTCGTTTTGGCTGTACCTTCACTTTCAAAAGAATTTTATTTTAAGTGTGTGTGTGTGTGTGTGTGTGTGTGTGTGTGTGTGTGTGTATCTTAATAAACATGTAATGCTAAACGTTTTGTTTAAAAGCTTGCGGTGCAGAGGAGGACCCTGTCTTATAAGCTAAACTTGGGCAGCCAATGAGATAAGGTTTCACACAATCCTTAATATCAGGCCTCCACAAAGATGGGTACCCACACACACATATATACATATTCACACTAACAGGTAGCGAGAGAGAGAGAGAGAGAGAGAGAGAGAGAGAGAGAGAGAGAGAGAGAGAGAGAGAGAGAGAGAGAGAGAGAGAGAGAGAGAGAGAGAGAGAGGGGGGGGGGGAAACACAATAAAAACAAACAACTGAAAATACACATATCTGAGATATATAAAACAAAATGGCAAAGCAAGATGGCCACTCTTCTACAACGGTCCTGAACTTGTATGATTCTGTTCGTAAAAGGAAACCAGACATAAAACAACACTGACTATGATTTCATTTATATGAAGTTTCAAGAGGTAGAAGACTGAGCCACACCACTTAGCTATTAAGCTAAGGCAGGAAAAAATTACAAGGAATGAGACAATCACTTTGATATAAGTAAAATTAGCATTTATTCCTGAGAATGGGTGGGACATTTAGGAGGAGCACAAAAGTTTCTAGAGTGTAGGCAAGACTGTGTTTATTGCCTTGCATTTGTTTTTACAGTGATGCACTTGTGTTAATTAATCTCTAGTTTTTGCTCTGTATGCCTTTGTATATATTTTATTTACTTATACACATGTTTAAAAATATATATGCATTGTGTTTTATACCAAAACATATGGATATAAAAATAAGAATAACTTCTCCAAATAAAACTTCTATGTGCACAGCTAAATCCACACACCCAGAGGCTGATGCACCCCAGCCATGGCACTGCAGAAGCGACTCCCTGGAATGTCTTCTTCTAGCACATTTTTGTTTGCTCACCATCTTGCCCCCACCTTTGTTTTGGGGGTCTCTACTCCTGACTGCCTCTTTACTGCAGGACCCCACCTGGTGACTGTGGGTTCACCCAGCTCCTGCTGACTCAAGTGGAAAAGAGATCCCACGTCAAGGTTTTGTCTTCTCTGCCATCCCACATCACTTATTTTCTTCTTTGTGCTCACCTAGTGAGTGAAGTTCTTGTTCCTGCCTGTGAACTGGCTAACTATCCCTAGGAATTCCTTAGATACTTAGGCTCCAGGGACTTTGTTTGTTTTTTACTGTGACTTGAGAGTTTGGCATACACTGACTCTTGGCTAATATGCTGGGAAGACATTAATGTATTGGACTTAGAGTCAAATGACATCCCATTGACTGACATATTTGAGAAAGTTAACGATGAGGGAGTAATAGGAAGAAAGAAAGGAATAGACAGGAAACACAGTAACATCTTATCTCTTTGCTGCATCTCCGCTGTGCATAGATGAGAGTATAGGCTCAGCCAGGACCAAAACTGGAGTGGCAGAAAAGGGGGGAGGGGGGCTGGCAGCAGACTAGATTTCCTTCCCTCTGCCCATGTTTCCTGTTGAGTACGTGTAGTTACATGTGAGATGAGCTCAGCCATTCCTTCCCAGATTATCGTTGTAAGAAAGCATGGAACCAGAAGTTCCTTCATTTTCAAGAATGGTTCTTATTGACGTTACGAAGCAACATCTGTCAGGTGAAAGACCCTGACCTGGATGTGAGCCTCTCAGGACTCAGGGCCTGCAGACCTCTGCAACTTAGAAGATCCGGGGCTCTCAGCCACATCCCTGGTTCCCTTGCAGGTAACCTCTGCTTCCTCTGGCAATGATGCAGTCACAAGGCCACTGTCAGTATGCATAGGACAGGTGACAGCTGAGGAATGACCAGCATGCTGATTAGGTGGCCCGTAGATCAGTCAGTCTGGAAAGCTCAATGTCTCTCTCCATTTATTTTCAATCTAAAGGGAAACTGCACGTTAAGGGTGAAATCAGAAAACTAATTAATTCAATTCAGCAATTTTCCAAACACGTTCTTCACAGCCATAAACCAGCAATATCTGAAAATTAATTTCATAATATTAAGTTTTACCCCTTTATCTGTTACTCACAAAGAGGGGTAGACACATTGATGCTGCTAATATACACACATGCTCTGAAGCAATTTCAACGGCAATATATTAATAACAATAACTCAGACCATAAAATATGGATCTCTATGAGAAAAAAAAATCATTTTCCATGTTAATCAGTCATCAGAATTGATATCCTGTACCAAGTCTGTAAGTTTAAAAGGCCAAAGTATCTCAAGGAGCAAAGAATTATTTTCCATGTCAATTGGTCCTCAGGCCTGATACCTGGTATCAAGTCTATAAATTTAAATTGGAGGTGGGGTGCCAATTTTCTTTAAAGTAGCATTATAAAATTCAAAATGTCAAGTCTTAAATGGCTTATTTGAGGGTGAGGCATGTAGATTAATGTTTATTACATAGTGTATTTTGTAAAAGACAAAACATCTGGCTTGATATGGTAGCTCAAACCTATAATCTCAGTACACAGGAGGCTAAGACTAAGATTATGAGTCTGAAGCTAGCTTGGGCTGAAGGTTATATCTCAAAAAATAACATAAAAAAGCAGAAAGGCTATTTAATTTGATATATCAGAATCTGGAGTTACAGGTTTATTTACTATAAAACCAGTTGTTGGGCTCATCGGTGTTTTCCTATTTAAATAAACATACAATCAATTATGATGACCAAAACCTAAGAAGGATTAGAAAAAGCTAATTAAAACCAATGTATAACTTAGATTAGGGTCAGTTTTGTGAGCCTTGCTTTAACTTTTGTCTTTCCTGGTGTTAATATCTGGTCATTATTTCTGGTGAGTGGTGTCTTGAATGAGAGATGTCCCCCCATAGGCTTAAGTATTTGAACACTTGGTATTATGCATTTACCCCAGTGGATGGTGCTGTTTCAGGGGGTTACCAAATCCTTTAGGAGATCTACACCTGCTTCCTGTGTAGATAAACACGTAATGGACCAGCTTCCTGTCCCTGCTCCTTCCTGTTCCTGTTGCTTCCTGTTCCTGTTGCTTCCTGTTCCTGCTGCCATGCCGCACCTTCCCTGCCAAGGTGGACTCCAGCCCTCCAGCTAACTAAACAAACACAAGCCTTTCTTCCTAAGTTTCCTTTGGTCATGGTGTTTTATAACAGCCATAGAAAAGTCGCTAATACACCAGCTTTAGGCTTTTTAACTGGTCATCTTCTTGATATGTAACTTCCTTGAGATAAAATTTAGTTTTACTGCTCTTGTCTAGCTAGGCTGAGATTGGGTGCTGTCAGGTGTAGAAGTGCTATGGTGCCTTTGTCCTCTAGGTACCACACTGGAGGCCCATGATGTCAATGTGAGCTGTTATTCATGGGCCTCATTTGCATACCTTTTCTATGTAGTCTGCCGGTTTATCCAATCCATTGTGGAGTTACCACTCCTCCTCTTGTACTAAATACTCCATGGGATGATCCTCTGCCTTGTCTAAGCATCCTACCCTAAACAAAGACTTCTGTTGCTAGTTTGTGTCTGAATCAATTTTTATGATGGTCCTTGGAAAAATGGATAGTTCTCTCAACTCTTTTATGATTTCAAGATTTATTACTAGAGTGAGTCTTCTCTTGAAAACTAAGTGAGTGGTGATTTGCTACAACCCTCCTCCCTCTTTCCTGAATGCCTCTGGGCACAGTCTTATACCACATTAGCTGTAGGAACTCATCTTCACTCTGTAGGCTACAACTGGTTCTGTAACCTCCCTTGAGATGCCTGCAATACTAGGACTTGATTGAAGCTGGTTTTTCATGTCTGGGTATGTTCTCCTTGCTTATATTATATTATATTATATTATATTATATTATATTATATTATATTATATTATGCCATATTCCTTATTCCTAGAACAGAGATGTAATCAATTATCACCTTGCACTCCCTTCCTTGTAGGCACAGAATCAATCACCCCTTGTACCCTGCCAGCTAACAAATGTGACATGACCACTAGGTGTCTGTGATAGTTTTAGCTGTCAACTTGACACAGTATCAAACCTCACAGGAAAGGAGTATCAACGAGGCATTGTCTAGACTAGGATGGCCCATGGGCATGAATGCAAGGAGTTTTTCTTAATCTGTGTTAATTGTGGTGTCGAGATCGGTCCAGAAAGTGAGCAGCACCATTCTCTATGTTTGAATCTCGAATTCTACAACAGTCAAGAAGGCAAGCCGAGGCCCGAGCAAGTGTGCACGCAGACATGAATATAATTTTTTGCTCTTGATTGTGGAGGATATGACCACTTGCTTCAAGTTCCCTAGGCCTAACTTCTCTGCATTAATGGACAAAAACCCGGAGCTATGAGCTCAACTACCCTTTCTTCTCTAAGTTGCCTTTGTTGGGATATTTTATCACAACCAAGGAAGTGACATCAGAATGGTATCTGCATGTGTTTAAGATGTTTTCATATCTGCTCCAGAGAGTCAAGAACTTTCCAAGCCCTGGGAAGGGAGAGGGGGCATAGTCTGCCTTTGTCTTTAGAAAAGAATACCACTCATAGGAGTTTCTGCTGATGTACCCAGGGACAGAATACACTGACGCACCACAGACAGAGCTGGGGAAGAAAAAAAAAATCAGAGAATCAAGTTCTTTTTGAAAAGGAGTTCAGTGTTCTCCTATACAAAACTATTTCTTAAAAGTAAGAATAAAAATGTGCATGAGAGTGACAGCCAGCAATGACTGCCCCACCATAGCATCTAAACTCATGTAAGAGAGCTATGCACATATTTCTATTGCAGTGCTTGACCCATCTCATTTGAAGACGAGCCCATGCATCTTTGGTCCAGTTAAAGTATCCAAAACATTTATTTTGTTCTCAGTCAACATAAACACAGCCAGAGCCCTGGAAAGCTTAAACAGAGCCTCAGTGTTTTGAAGGAAACCAAGAAGACAGGTCTTCACTCCAACTGTTCACTGTTGCCCATGTGAAGGATGAAGGGTAAACTCTACATTGTTCACCTTCAATAAACACACAGAAAGCATCTCTGTGACTTTAGGTTCATAGATTCATCACTCTAACCTTGTCCTTGTTCATACTCAGTTTATGTTTGGTGTCCTGACCTCCCATCTCCCTTCTCAGGTCTCAAGTCAATGGCCTTGAGGATAAGACAAAGGTTCTGCAAAACACACTCATTTTCAGAAGGATAGCATGATGCTCCACAGGCCTCTGTAAAGGTTTCCGATCTGACCCACACAAATCTGCAAACCATTTCCTGCAAATAAAAGGAGGTACTTTCTGTTCTTTGTTGAGAAATGGACCATGGGAGTCACCATTGATTATCTCTTGGTTTGGATAATAAGAATTTTTTTAATGGTACAGTGAAGAGACAATAGTCACTGTGTATCCTTGTTAGAACACCATTTTTCTCTTAGAGAAGCATGAATCCCATTTACAGAGTCTTGGGAAAGAAAGAACCCAATGGATATTGTTGTATTATTCAAAGCAAACTAATGATGGGTGCTAGGTTCCCAGGCCATGGACTACCCAAGTCCCAAATCACACTGGTATTATAAGGAAGGAGCTGGTGCAGAATGATTTGAATAGGCAGTCATGTATTGGTCTGTGTCCCTTAAACCTGAAACATAATTCCATTTTGAAATTATTTTTAAAATCATTTTGTGTACAGAAAATTCCACCACTACTTTGTCCATTTTTAATTACTGTAAATTCATGTGTTATGGGCCTGAGACAGTGCCCCAAAGACTAGTGACTTTTCCTGGGACTTGACTGAGCTATTGTTTGACTGCCTCATGGTCATGATCCCTTTGAAATCAACAGTCCCTGGTTCAGACACTAAAACTTGAGTTCACCTAGAATTCTGGCATTTAACTGTCCTAGGCATGATTGTTTTTTAAAATACATTTTCACACAGAGAGACACACTCACAAACATACACATTCAACTTACACAGTACATACTTTTTCTCTTTCACATACACAAACTCACACATAGCCCCCCTCACACACATACAGACACACTCACACACTCTGATACAAATACTCTAAGGCTTTCTCATATACATACTTTCTCACACACATACAAATACTCTCACACTCACACAAATACACAGACACCCTGATATATACACTCACAGGCTCTCTCTCTCATATGCACACACACACACATACACACACATACACACACATCTGATGCCTAAAATGCCAGAGCACACATGATGAAAGGGCAGAATAGAGTCTCACAAGTTGCCTTCTGGTACTTAGATGTGTGTTATGGCACATTAGTGCACATGTATATTCACACCAATAAATTAGTTTAGGAATAAATAAATATACTAACATTTGCTATCACTTGAATGTTACAACATCAACACAATGCACTCTTGGGCTGGCCTGACTGTTTTATGCTCCTTTTATTTCTACAAAGGTCCTATATGTTAGTGCGTGTGTGTGTGTGTGTGTGTGTGTGTGTGTGTGTGTGTGTGTATGAGTGTATAGATGACTTTCCCTGGGCCTGTCCACACTGATGTCAGATGTTCATGTTACTCTCCCATTCACACCTTTTTATTTTGAGGCAGAGTCTCTCACTGGCTTTGGAGTGCTCTGTTTTAGGATGACTGGTGGTCAGTGATCCTCCACAACCCACCTGACTCCAACAGTCTGGAGTTGCTGGGAATCTGAACTCGTGCCCTCATGGTTGCACACACCAGCAGGCACGTTAGTGCTGAGTTTGCCTTCTGGCCTCACACAAAATATTTTGCTGAAGTATTTTCAGCAGTCCCCATAGACACTCCCATAGGCCAGCCTAATATAGACAATATTGGGAACCCTGGTGTTGGCTGATTGTAGATTGTGTCATGTTGGTGACTAAAACTAACCATTGCACTGTCCTTTTTAAAATTTGACCTCAAGTGACCAGGTCTCTGTTTGCCACTGAGTCATGTGGCTTGTCCATTCCGAATGTTCTGCTTAATCCCAGCAAACATACAGCAAAGTCCTGCCCAGAGTTGCCATTAATGTTATTTTCTTCTAACATCTCTTGCATTTTTTATCTTTGTGTATTGTCTTTAGGAAAACTAATCAGTCTATAGTTGGAGGGCCATGTGGAAGCAGAGTTGTAGAAGAGACACAGTAATTGGGTCAAGCGAACATACACTGCCCTGTGTTCAATAACAACGGCCTATAGACTTGTGCTGAGTCCTAGGGAGAGACAAGTTTCCCCAAAACCCTCACACTCACCCAAATAACTCGCTGAACCCATAGTGTGCGAACACTGCATCTGTTAGAAAATTCAACAGCTCATGAAGGGTCTATCCTAGGAATGAGGCAGAAAATGAAATTAAAAACCAAGCCAGGCATAGCGTCACATGCCTTTAAATCCCAGCACTCAGGAGGCAAAGGCAGGCAGATCTCTGTGAGTTCAAAGCCAGACTGGCCTATAAAGTGAGCCCAGGACAGCCAGGGCTGTTATACAGAGGAATCCTGTCTCATAAAAAACAAACTAACTCACTGAAAAACAGTTTCTGGTGTCCTGCCTCCGAATAAGCCTAACCCAAGCCCCATGGAGTTAGCAGGACCTTGAGCAGTGTTCTGTTGCTTTCCTGCCACTTGCAGGAGGGACACAAACTAAGCTCCATCTATGTAGACATGTAAGAAACCCTACCCTTGGGGACTCACCCGAATGCTGTGTCATTTAGGCCACACTTCTCTGTGCAGGAATGATCACGTGTTTGCATATACTCACTCGATGCTTCGAAGCTTCCATTTTTCTCCCTGCACCTGGCCTTGCCGTTGTTCTCATGGATGTATTTTTTGTCCTAATCTCATCCATTTTCCTGGATATGAATGCATTTATCGGAAGTCTGAACTGGCATAGGTGTGGGAAGGACTTCAACACACGACGCTAGGCTTACAGCCCTCTGTGGAAGCACTTTAACTCTTGGAGCATCTAATATCTCTTTCTGTTAACACACACACTCCTGAACCCAATAGTACCATGACCCTTGATATATCCATGGTCCAAGATGAACCAGGTCACAATGCAGCACGAACACCAAAGCCAAATACCTGTCGCGCTAACCATTTTCGGTCAATTTTAGCCCAGTGGAGGGAGCTGTTCTAACATTATAGGATCAGGACCCCAAATCACATGTCTCCTCCTCCATACCTTTAGCAAACCAAAGATATGGGGGTTTATTTCCAATTTGGTTACCAAGGGGCTAATCTTATTTCAAATGAACATAAAGAAATTCTCCCTTCTGTCTGCATTTGCAGCACCATTGCTAAGAGGAGCGTCCTCAGGGCTGTGACTTTGCTGCACTGTGTTTTAGTCAAGTGCATTTTCTGCTTTGACATTTTCTGTCTGTCTATCTCTGTCTGGATAGAAGGGATTTCTAGAAAGGCCTTCACAAGTCTCAGTGTGTGATGTCTGTGCTCGTGCTAGTGCATGAGCGGATGCTGTTTCAGAGAGAGCCAGTGCTCAGGGCTTTGACAATCTTGTCTCCTCTAGGCAGAGAAAGTCACTGCATGTTGCGAAAGAAATGGTTTCTTAAGAGGAATGGAAACAAGTACAATAAGAAAGAAAATGTCTTTGTCTCCCGAGAAGAGAAGGGAAGGAGAGTCTAAAGATCACTCACAGGCTTAGATAGAGGAAAACGGAGCCAAAGAGCAATAAAGTGGCTGCCTGCTTTGAAGTCATTTCACATTTATAATACAAACTTTATAAAAACGAAAATGATTTGTCCAGGTTGTTTTATGTGAAATGGGGAGGGGAAAAATAATTTTGATGCAATATATATATATATATATATATATATATATATATATATATATATATA
>OU015742.1:63682798-63718881 GCA_907169655.1 Acomys percivali | reverse complement strand
ATGTGACATGCGTGTTTTGTGCTGTGGATGTGACATGAGTGTTTTGTGCTGTGGATGTGACATGCGTGTTTTGTGCTGTGGATGTGACATGAGTGTTTTGTGCTGTGGATGCAACACACATGATTTGTGCTGTGGATACGACATCCCTGTTTGAGCTGTCATTATCTTTTGGATGTCTCAGCAATTAGACTCCAACAGAAGGATCTGAACATAGTTTGGGGATAGACAGTGGGCCTGACGCCTGCAGTCCATGATGGCTGCTTGCTTACTACACCTGCAGATGACTCCTGCTGGGTTACTTTTTCTGAGAAGAGTTTGGTGATCCCCATTTGCTGACATTTTAGGATGCCATGATAGAGGAATGAGCAACACTACCTTCCCTGGAACTTGGCTTACTTTTATCCCAGTTCTTCTGGTCTATTTACAAACCAGCTTCCTCATTTCCCTACTCATCTTTTTTTTTTTTTCCAGCCAATAGAAATCTGAATAACCACCGTGTTGCTAAGGTCTGAAAATGCAGTAGTTAACCAACAGCAGGAAGAAACCCAGACTCCAGGGAGGTGCTTTCCCCCTTTACTTCCTCCTTCCCTCCATCCTCCACCCTTCCCTCCTTCTCACTCACTCTTCTTTCTTTGTTTCATCATATATATATATATATATATGATATATATATATATAAACATCACGATGTTTTAAATATATACATTATGGAGCAGATAAACTAACCTCACTTTTATGTTGAGAACACTGAAAAAAATCTAAGAGTCTATATTTGTTGCAAAAAAAAAAAAAAAACCCACAAAAAAACAAAAACAAAACAAAACAAGACAAAAACTACTGAATGAGCTACCATGTGCCAAGAAAGGGATAAGAAAAGGATGGATTCGCCTGATGTAAAGATTTCTTTAAAAATGAACTTTCTTTTCAGTTGTGGTGAGTGGATTTGTCTAAAGCGTATTATGCATGTACAAAATTCTCAAGCAATGAAGGTGTTTCTTCAGAGTTCAATATAGAAAGTGTGATTATTTCCTTCAAATGTTCCCAGGCCTTGGAATAATAAGCTCTTTCTTAGACTTCTGTCCTATCAGATCCTGCCAT
Organism: Acomys percivali; assembly: GCA_907169655.1. Taxonomy (NCBI): domain Eukaryota; kingdom Metazoa; phylum Chordata; class Mammalia; order Rodentia; family Muridae; genus Acomys; species Acomys percivali. The sequence goes on along the minus strand of OU015742.1, from coordinate 63,717,783 downwards.
CTTGTCAACCCACCATAATTAGCTTCAGTTGTCAACTTGGCACAAATCTGGGTAGAGGGAACCTGGACTGAAGAAATGCTCTCCCCACACTCATCAGAGGACATTTACCTTAAGCATTTGGTCAGTGATATAGGAGGCCAAGCCCACTGCTGGCAGTGCCATTAGGCTGATGGGCTTGGACTATGTAAGAAAAGTAGCAGAGCAAGCCAGTAAGCAGCATTCCTCTGTGGTCTCTTGTAAAAGCTATCTCCCACCCCCACCCCCATCCTCACCTCTGCTGCACTGTGCTGTTGTCCCTTAAGTTGTCTCTCTCTCCCCTGCTGCTCCCATGAGGGGTGGACATACCCTATTTTGTCAAACCTTTCTCTCATTTGTCACTTTGTTTGTCTTTCAGTTAGACACTTTCAAATGAGTGCTTCCTTTTACAAACTACCTTCACTTTCGTTGTTCGGGACTAAAGGTGTGTCCTAAGGGTGTGTCCTACATTTCCAGCTAGAGGGACAAAAGGTATGTGGTAAGGGCCATGTTGCTGGGTTAAAATCCCTCTTACAGTCTCTTTTTCAGTTCCTGACTCCAGGTTTCTGCCTCAAGTTCTTGCTCTGGATTTCCTCCATAATGTGCAGTAAGCTATAAGACAAATAAACTCTTCCCTTCCTGCTTTTGAGCATGTATTTATCATAGCAACCAGAAAGCAAGCCTGGATACCCACAGAGAGGCTGCCTCAATTTACCAATTCTGTAGTAGTTAATCTAATCCCCCCACTTTGTTCCATGTCCACACCTTCACACACACACACACACACACACACAAACATTTTTAATATATTTTACTTATTCTTTGACAACTTCATGCACGTGTGCAATGTATTTTGATCCCTTCCACCCCCAAATCCTGTTGTCCCAATTCCCCTGACATTCCCGAACAATCCCCCGTCCCTCTTTATGTCTACTTTCTTTTAGAGCCTCATGAACTCAAATCGTGCTGCCTACTGGAATGCCAAGCTATCTTGTTTACCCCAACCTGCAAAAACAGCCCCAGCTGCAGCAAGCTCATAAGCGCAACAGCCATGGCACATCCGGATGCAGCATCCCACAGCATCCATCCACATTCTCTAGTGTCTCCATTCTCTCTGACCCCACTCCCCTGCACATGTGTCCTTGGCCCTGGGAGGGAAAATTCTCTTTCTTTTTGAGTGGTCACTCTTGCTAGGAGAGTTACTGTATTCATTTGGTTATTGGTTTCATCCAGTGTCATCTTCCAGAGAGGCACAAACTCCATGTGGCAAATGTTCATTTTGTTGGTGAGAACTTGGGCGCCTGTGGCAGAGTGAGTCCCCTGTAACTGAGATGTGGATGCCAGCATGTGCTCCAAGGCTGAAGAGATGAGGAAACACTTGTATCTTCATGTTTGTGGGGACCCATGACAAATTCTGCCATGTCAGAAATCCTGTGCTTAGGCTGTATGCTGTGACCTTCGAGTTGCTGGCCTTTACCTCACCATGAGGTCTTGTGTTCTAGGCCATCCTTGGACTATTTACTTTTGAAAGCAGTACAGAAGTCTCAACTTGGACCCACCCAGAGGATCTAGGAAGTTCTTACAAGGAACTACTCAGAGAACTAGGAAGTTCTACAGGGAACAATTTAGGCTATTGCATTCTTGCCCAGGGGCTAGGGTGAGTGAGATAAGAATAGATCCTACTGATCTTGCCCTATATATGTTCCTGCTAGTCAGCAATAAAGTGAATCTTGATCAGAAATTTCCTGACTTGATTCATTATTTCTCGTGTCTCTGTATCCTACTTTCAATCCCCACTCCCTCTTTCAGGTGAACCCTGATTCAGTTTTTCCCACGGGCTGGGACCCGACACATGTTAATGTATTTGCATGCAGCTCTCCCACACGAATGCCGTTTTCCTGCCTGAGCTGCTCTTCTCCGTCTGTGGACAGGGCCATCTGTTACTTTGCAGTTGTGACTGTTTCTGCAGATGGGTGTTAAATTACAGACACAACCAAGAGGCCAGAGCATCCCTTGTCACTGGCCTTTGCCAATGTCCTTTTAAATGTTCGTTTTGACACTGGACCAGTTATTCAGCTGAGACACATTGTTTGCCAGGGTGGCTTTGTCATTGTATGGGCTTCTTTCAACATTGGAGAGCCTGGATTGTCTCGTGAAGCCCAGCTATGCTGCAGATAAGCAGTCAGGAGGGCAGAAGAGAGCATGGAAAAGGGACCTTGTGTGTGCTTCACGATATGACATATGTTCTCGCCACATGGGCTCAGTTTCAGATAATTCATTTGACTTTCCCCCTAACACCCAAGTGCTTAGACACAGCATAGGTCTGTGTGCACGTGTTGTCATTACCAATCAGTCAACTGGAGGAATCTAACTAGTGTTCCCAGCTTTGGTCCGTCTGTATCCTGGTGACAGAAACTGCACCAGGCTACACAGAAAACAGTCCTTCCGTCTATGCCAGTTGTTTTGTTTGTTTGTTTGTTTTTAATTTTGAGTTTGTCATCACGTTGAACATAAGGGAGGATATCACAAAATTACAGTGTCACACTTCAAACACCGCATGCACCGGCTAATGTATTTGTAGCCGGAAGGCAGTTGTGATTGAACGTGTTGCTTTTGGTCTTCTACTTCAGACCCACCTGTCTCCAGAGTTACTGACTTTACCATTCCTTCCATGTCAGAGTGGGCACACGGCTGAGGCAGACAATCAAGAATCTTCACCGTATGTGGTCTGTCTCAGGAACACACAGTGAATCCTGGTAATTTAATTTCATGACTTCATGGGTTGATTGGTAAAAACATCTAGAAAGATGACAAAATCCCAGGATACACTGAGGACATCCTATGTGAGAGGCAGCATGTTCCCCAGTGGAAGGTAGAGGTAAAGATGGATGAAGAGAGGGGGTCCAAGAGCAGGCGTCCTGAGGGCTGCACCCAGCGGTGCCACAGGGCAGACACACTCTTACTCGCTTCAGCCTTTTCCCAGGAGATAGATTCACAAAGCTCAAGGTGGTTATATAATGTCTCAATGGCTCGCAAAGTTTAGTCTCGACATTCACCTAGTCTTTGGCTCTTCATCTGAGCCTCAAAGACTCGAGCTTCTTTACAAATTATGTGTGAATGATTTAAAAATTTGTGTTCTTATCAGCCAATCCTAAAGTTAATTATTGTCAGAGTCATATTGATCAGCACTGTTTGGACCTTCTTCCTTAAAGACTTGGAGAAATCACTCTTAGGCAAGTTCAAACACCGAAAGAGCCAAATAAAAACAAAAACAAACAAGAAAAAAACAATCACCTCTGTATTTACAATTTCTTCCAGGCCTACCTCAGGAGAGATGTGAGTCACCATGTAATCTATTCCATTTCAATTTCAAAAGATATTGCAACTGATCAAAGGACACTGAGCAGTACATTTCCATAAAACGAATTCTGACAATTTTCTTTCAAATACCTGTCTTATTTTAGCTTTCCATTTGGAGGGGAAAACGGAGGTTGCCAGGAAAGATAAATAAAAGTGATACTGGGATGCTGGAGGCTGCCACTTGGTCTGATTTATAGAATTTCTGTAGTTTTCTAAACCTGAGGGTTTTAATCCAGATGGCAGACAACTGCTTCTGAGCCCACTTTTCCATTTCCTTAGGATAATGGAAGTCATAAAGAAATGCCCTCTTTGGCCACCACCAGTTCAATTTTAGGAAGGTCAAGCCTGGGAACCTTATTGTTCGAGAATAATTTACCTATGAGACTGGAGTGAATAAAGTGCCCTTAGGTAAATTTCTCAGAGACCCACATCCTATATTCCTCAGATCACAGGGGAGTGAGGTTAGTAAATCACCTATTGCTCATATCGTTGTATGGGCATTGAGGTCTGCTGACCTTATAAGGAGAGAGAACACTAAAATTGATGACATATCCATATCTAAGCATTTAAAATAGCTCTTACAGCTAGGGGCATGGCTCAGTTGGGTTGATTTCCCAACACCGCATCATAATCCAAGCAGTTGGGGGCGGGTGGTGTGATGCGGTGAAGGCGGGAGGGTCAGATCTTCAAACTTGGCTGCAGATACACAGAGATTTTCAGGCCAGCTTGGGCTACTTGAGGCCCTGATTCAGGACTAACAGCGGCATATTATATCATGTTATTTCACATGTATGTGCATCTACATACACATGTACTCATGTAGGCATGCTTAAGCCCACCCCTCACACACACTCAACAGTATATGGGGTCACCCAAGAGACCCACACTCAACAGTATATGGGGTCACCTGAGAGACACTGCTGCCAAGTCAGTGTCTTGGTTAGGGTTTCATTGCTGTGAAGAGACACCATGGCCAAGGCAACTCTTATAAAAGACAGCATTTAATTGGGGCCTGGCTTACAGTTGCAGAGGGTCAGTCCATTATCATCATGGTGGGAAGCATAGCCACAACCAGGCAGGTGTGGGGCTGCAGGAGCATAGAGTCTTACATCTTGATCCAAAGGCATCCAGAGGAACCTGTTCCACACTGGGTGGATCTTGAACACTAGAAGACCTCAAAGCCCACCCCTACACTGACACACTTCCTCCAACAAGGAAACACTTACTCCAAAGCCACCCTTCCTAGCAGTGCCACTCCCTATGGGTGAAGCATTCAGACACATGGCTCTGTGGGGGCCAAACCTATTCAAACCACCACAGTCAGCTATCTCATGCCACTTTTAGAAGCCTATACAAACTATCTTGATAATATAAAAAAAAATCTGACTGATTTGAGATCTGGCTCACAGGTGACTGCTCCCACTAAGGACAGAGTTATGATCATAAATTGAATACGAATGTGCCGTGAACCAGGTGTAATTTTAATTTTTCAACAGTTTACTCCTGACCCTGTATTGATATGTTAATAATGCTAAGTATTAGTTGTATAGCATAGAATCTTTATTGTTTAAGTCAATTATTGACTTTCATTATCCATCTCTTTAACACATTTTTTAAATTATAGTTTCTGATCTCTGATCAAAAAATGTGAAGAACTTATTACAGTGACCCTAAACCTTAACTTACTAGGAAGAGACCAGTTCTAACCAGCTCCCACTGAAATACAGGGGTCATCTATTTATTGGATTAATCGATACTTTTTTATGGGAGTCATATATGTATTGGATTTTGTTAATTTAAAACTAGACTTGATCCAGGAGGAATTTTACTATGAGTCTCTAATAAAAAGAATGCCCACTTTCTGGAATGCATTGTCTGTGTAGTTCTTTTCTTTTCCTGTAACCTCATATGTATCAGTTATTTGATAATGTATAAGATATGGCTGTTTGCCACAGTGAGTGATTGTGATCACATGGTCTCTTTCTGCATGAGGAATTGTGGAAGACCTCAGTCAGATGTCTCGGCGTTCTGATGACAAATAGGCAGCATTCTAGTGTTGGCTGTGGCTATAGAATTTTGGAGGTTCAAATGGATGAAGACATGATTCTGACTTTGTACAACATGCTGTTGTTGACAGGTGTCAGGTTCTCTTGTCTGTTACCCAGAGTCCTCTGTCCCCAGCCATGTGACACTCTGATGAAGCACTGAAACTGGGTTCTACCAGGGTGAGGAAGCTGAAAGTCACGTTCTGCCTATGACTTCATCTGAAGTGACATCCCTCACTTAATGGGGTTCGCCTAGGATTGTGTTTGCATATGTGGGTCACTGAAGCCTTTTCAGAGGTGTAGTCCATGTGTGTGTCTACTGGACAAAATAGGATGGCTGGATGTGAGCACCAGACATGAGTTTTATTTATTAGCCACACAAAGCAGTCACTTCTTAACATTCCCCAAATTTTGCTTTGTTTATTAAAAAATGGTTACACTCATTTGTTTCTCCTACTTTGTACAGAGCAAGCGACTCACTAAAGGACCCTTGAACAAAGACTCATATAAGAGTCTCTCCCCAGTGCACTTAACATCGAAAACATTCCTTTTTGCTTCCCATTGGTAGGACCATATATGTCTGGAGTTTTCATCCACCCTCTGCCATCACTCACTCACAGGAACAAGGACAACTTCACATCTCTAAGATGCAGCATGCTTAGTTATTAAATGAGAAAAGCAGACATGACAGGATGCGCTCACAGATTAAATAAGTACAGAGGGGACCAATCATCTCATCTGCTCAAGAAATAATAAGTGATAACTTCTAGAAACATATTTACAGTAAAATAATTATCCAATGGAGCTTAATTAATAAGTCTCCACTGTTATGACAAATGTAGGACCTAGAAAACACTGAAAACCTGCTTTGAAATTCAGTCTCATTCTACTCTACTTCCCTGAGAAGTGCAGTTCTTCAAAACATTTTATATGCACTAAAAACCAAAGCACAACAAACAAATAACAACAAGAAACCAACCCAGCACCACCAACAAAAAGGTGGTTGACAAACTTTGGGGAAAACACGGATAGAACTAGAGACCTGAACCAGAAGCTATAAGCACGTTGGATAAGCCAAGAAGCATGAAGATGGGGGGAAATAAATGTTCTTGCTTCCTGGGAAAGTGCAAAGCGAATGGAGAAAGGAAATGCCACGTGCAAACGGGGACAGACGGTCTCTCTCCTTAGAGGAATGCTCTCAGTGGGATGCTGAGAGAACACAGGAAAGCAGAGTGACACAGGAACTAATCTTAACTTGAAATATATCCATGAAGGAAAACACAAGACAACAGAACACACCATCTCTGTTATGTGAGCATTATAATTCTACAAAAAGCCTGTGAAGTGGTGCTTTAGAGGGGGAAAAAATTGTAAATTATGGTCCTAGTTTCTTATTTATTATTTTTTCTCTCTATTTCTTGAACTCTCAACCATCTGCCCCTCCCCATCTGAACCTCTACCTACAAAAAAAACAAAAACAAACAAAAACAAAAACAAAAAAACAACAACAAAAAAAAACCTTGCTTGTCCTAGAGAAAATACTGATAAATTCACATTCACCTTTGGAAACAATTTTCCTCCTTGTATTAGCCTGTCAGGCTTGTCTGAGATCAAAACAAGACCTTGTGGTGCTCTGAAAATGAACTTGGTTAAGCTGTGTTGTTTCAACCGTGCTCCTATAATGATCTCTGGGAAGCTGGAGAGGCAAGGCATGGGCTGGAATTTTAAAGACTGTATGTCCTTGGCCACATCTGTCTTGGCCCTGACATGGGGAGTGAGATGAGAGTCACCTTTTGATTCCCCAAATATTTGTGTCCCATTAGGGCTGAGCTGTTGAAAACAGTCTCAGGAGGGAAGCGGGACAGCCGGTATGTATTTCTGTAAGCCACACCAGGGGACTGCTCTAAAATGCAGAAAAATACCCATTCTTGTTGATACTCCAGATAGTTTGTAAGCATGACACATGCCTACGGTGTATCAGACAGTTCCAGGAGCAGTGGTAGCCATCATGAGCATCCGCAATTTATTGTACTGCTGTCTCTTAGTACTTTCTCATTACTGCAAAGTCTCTTTTTCTTTTCTTAAAAAGCATTTGAATTCAAAATTGTTACCTTTATTTTGTGAGTAAAGGCACGTGCAGCATGCCACACAGTGAGCACATGGAAGCCAGAGGATGATTTACAGGAGTCAGTTCTCTGCTTACAGCATGTGGGTCCCAGGAATTGAACTTCTGCCATCAGGCTTATTGGCAACCACTTTTACCTGCTGCGGCATCTCACCAGCCCAAATCTCTTGATACAGATCTTCTGAATTGAATCAAGAACGCAACTGACAATTTAGTCTCAGCATCCTTAGGTATAAAACCAACTTGACTCCCTGGATGAAGCCTTGGGTCAGTTTCCCAGTGTGCCTCTGGACTGCAGTTGCCTGCCCAGTCACACTAAAGCTCTTGAGGGTTACAACTGTAAGCAGAAAGTAACCGTGCCAATTCCATAGTGAAGATCCAACCAATGTAGGGTTTTGTTGTTCTTTGTTGTTGAAAACTGTGACCTGTTTTGTGTGTCATCAATAAACACTTGCAATGAATGTCTTTTCCAGACCAGGGTCTAATGACAGAATTGAAATGAGGAAAAACAGTTATTGCTCTAGGGAATGATGGTGTGGCTAAGTGGGTAGCGGAGCTTGCCGCCAAGCTTGCCCACCCAGAACCTACAAAGAAAAAAGTGATCCCTACAGGTTGTCCTCTGACTCCAATTTTCAATCCCCACACATATAAGTGAATAAATGAATGAATGAATGAATGAATAATAAAAAAATAACTGTATATTCAGTATGCATTTCAATACAGATTGATACATCTCTACCATTTTCTGTAATAGTCATTTTTTATATTACAGTCTCAAGTTTTATAAACTTCCTCTTCCCTCTTTGTTTTTAAAACATTTCCCCAAAAGTGACGATATTCTTTATGTTATTGTTGCTAAATCATTTTCCTCTCTCTTCATTGCCTTATCTTACTCATCTTTCAGTAACATGTTCACTCCAGAAGAATTGAGTGCGTTTGCAGTGGTTGACTATGGCCACACCCCCTGCAAAACACAAATTACTGCTCAGGGCGTGCCTTCATGATTATGTGTTAACGTTTCATATTGGGCATCTTTGATGCAATTTAATGTCTAGTTAATGTGGAAATTCCTTTAAGGAAAACTTGTCTGTAATAAAAATTCCAGTATTTGTTTGTAGAAACCTGGTGCTATTTCACTTTGCTCCAGAACCACAGGGCCTTGGTGACAGCCTCTGTCCTGGGTCTCTGGTCCCTGGTGACAGCCTCTGTCCTGCATCTCTGGTCCTCTGGGTCTTTGAAGATAGGCCCTGTGGGGGAAGCCTTGCAAGCCCTCTCCCTCTGTTCAGGATGCACCTTTGTGGAGTGGCTGCCTCTCAGGTCTTCCTTGCATCTCCAGGGTGCTCTCTGTCCCCTGCCGTTTGTTTTACATTCTCCACTTTTTCATTAATTCCATCACAGAATCATTAGGTCTCACAAGGGTTCTTGATAGTAAATTCCATCCCTCTGTTCTGACAGGACTCTCAGTGGCCCTGCATGAAAGTATCCTCTCTCATCTCGCCAGGCCCCGCCCTCTCCCCCCCCCACCCCCCCCCCACTTCCTAACTCCCACTTCTGGCCAGCATTTGAGATAAACCATATGTCCCTATGAACTTATCACTATTTGTTTTCAAAATATCTTATCTGGTATGTAGCTGGTGACTTATCTTTCTTTAAATTACAACTATTTTTTTTAAATAATTGTATTTTCTTCCTTTTTATTCTTTGTAGCTAGGACTTCTCTTTGTGAAGTGTTTGCCTCTGTTATTCTGTGCCTTTAGACCTTTTCTGGCAAATAGTTATTTTTATTACATATTAAATAATTCCTTTTTGACAATTTCTTGGAAGCTGATTCTTCTGTTTACTATGCATAATGACATTTTCTCCTGAGCTTTGTTTCCTTCTATATTTCATAATCTTTGATTCTAAACTCATACATATTTGATCTTAAACTGGAAACTTCAAGCTTAAATCAAGGACTTTTTTTTTTTCAACATAAGGGCTTACATTTGTTCTTAATTCAAAAGGAGCCTTGAGCCAGTGAGACAGCCTAGCAGGTAACGGCAGGGTGCTTGCAGCCAAGCTGAACTGCCTGAGTTCGGTCCCCAGCACCTACACGGTGGAAGGAGCACCAACTCCCACTAGTCATCCTCTGATGTTCACAGCCAGGCCATGGCACATGCGCCTTGCGCACACAACTGGAGCTTTCACTCGGGTGGATCATTCAAATCCCAAACCAGTCAAACAAAACCAACCAACCAAACTCAGAAAATTTGATTTAAGTTTTACCCATATTTCAATATCTCATTCTGGGCAAATACCTTAGGATCTCAACCATCACAGGTGTATTCAGTTATTTTTCCTCTGCCCTTCATAACCATTCTTTGTGGCTTTCCTGGTTTCCACCTGTGGTTTTTGCTGTGTGAGAGCATTTCTTTCCGAGGCCATGGGGGCCCCCACAATCTCACCAGTCAGTGCTTTCCTAACTTCATCACTGTTTGATCCATTATCAACTTCATGATGTGAAAATGGAAAGAGATCCCAGAGGCAGAACAGGAATAGATGTAAAGCCCATTGTACAGACAAAACGTGATAATACGTCATACGTCAAAGGAATGCCCCTTTCGGGAATGGGAGTTTTACCTGACAGTCACAGTACACAAGGAATAGCTGTTGTGCTTACAGCTAGATGTGGGTCCCCAGCTGCCAAGAGCCCTTTGCATGTATAAGGCCTCTGCAAACAGTCTGGGCTAATCCATCTTTAGCATTTAAAGCAAATATAGGAAAGGCTGCCATGGGCTATCAGTGTCAAGGTCCTAGACAGCCTGTGTTCTTACTTTCAGAACAATCTGATCCACTCGAAATTACAAAGCAAAAAGCAAGAAGAGGAAGAGCTTGGAAAGATGGAAAACGCATACCCAAGGCATAATCACTGAAAGTGGAATTTTAACATGTTTAATCTTCATTCACCCCTCCGACCCACCCATCCGGTGTTGATGGCACTGGGAAAGAAGGGATTCAAGAGAAAATACTGGAGATTAGGAAGACAAGGCTAAGAAGCAGAATGAAAAAACAGATAAATAAGGCACGGGGCCTTGTCTGATTTGATTTCTGACACCTTGTTTTAGGGGCTGACTTACCGGATTCACACAACATATGCTTATTGAGCAGGAATAAAGCAGGTCGTGGCCCATCCACCAGCATCATTACTCTTACTTTATTGCTGTTATTTTAAGAAATCAATATAATATACAACTTTGTTAAGAGTCTGGGTTTCGGCCCGCAAACGTACTTTGATAAATCACTGGCTGCATGAATTAGTGCCAGTGAAGTTGACTGTCTGTGTTTTGGCTCCAAACCTCTCTACCAGATGTCACAAGGGCCCACGTCCTTTCTATAGCGGCAACGTTTAAGGAGATGGCTCCTTTGCCACATCTCGGTATTGCCACCACCTCAGCCGTGGCTCCGTGGTTGCTGATAAACAGTATTCTGTGGTTGGCCTAGTTTTTCTCTCCCCATAGGCGATGTGAATGGGTTTTGTTTCACAGTCAAATGTCTGAGTGCGTGAAAAAGATCCAGAATGAACTTTCCTGTGAGGAGAGAAGAGAGAAGAAGATACAACCCTGCACCTGGGCAGCTGAGACTGCAGCAGCCCCAAACGTCTAACTTCAGGACCCTGGTTGGAGCCACAGGTCATCATACATGACATGGTTTTAGCCAATTACTGAACCTTGTTTTGTTCATGAAGATCTAAAGAGCTGGGGTTGCTAACTGGATTTCTTCCCCAAACCATGGTGAGTGGAAAGGAGAAATCTGAACATGCTAATAAGAAAAAGAAAATCAAGAAAAATCACATTTTAAAGCTTAGTTTGGTTGTGCATGTATATGAGTATGTGTGTGTGTGTGTAAGGATGTATGTACATGTGTGTATATATATGTGTGTGTATTTGTATATGCATGTATATATGTGTGTGTCTGCATGTGTGTATGTATATGCATGTGTACAGCAGTATATGCATGTGTATGTGTCTGTGTGTATGTATATGCATGTGTATGTGTGCACATATGTGGTTGTATGTGGAGGTGTGTATACGAGCATATGTCTATGTATGTGCATGTAGATATATGTGTATATGTGTTCGTGCGCCTGTGTATGTGTGTGTATGTATGTGCATGTCTATGTGTGTATATATATTGGTGCACCTATGTGCGTGCGTGTGTGTGTGTGTGTGTGTGTGTGTGTGTGTGTGAGCGCACACGCACCACATGTGAGCAGGTGCCCTCGGATGCTGGAAGTAGTTGTCAGAATCCCTGGAGCTAGAGTTACAGGCGATCCTGAGCTTCCTGATGTGGATTCTGGGGAGAAACATGGGTTCTATCAAAGAGCAGGAAACAACTGAACACTGAACCATCGTTCCATCTCCAGAAAAACATAATTTTTGAATAAAGGGTTCATTGTCTTTTTGTAGATTATTTTAATCATATTTCTGTCTCCAAACATGATCTTTAGTAAAACACTTGTTTCTGACACCTTGGATTTTGTGCCCGTTGATCCACGAGTGTCTTTTTCTCTCCTGTGATACAGCAATCAGGAACGGAATCTGACAACGTTTTCAGATTACAGCATTTGGAATGATGGGAACATCAACTCCATAGTGAACTTGGAGGGGAGCCACACCCTTCGCTGTACAGAGAAGCCTAGACTGGGAGGAAGTAAGTTTTGACACCAAAACTTTAATAATAAAGTGAAAATCTCCACTTTTTCAGCCCGAGATATTTAGTATTAGAAGGTTTATTCGCATCATATTCGCTCCAAAACTACAAAGGGTAAAACCATTTCAAGACATTCAGTAAAATTTTGTTAAAATAGCATAACTTTTATCAAACCTACCACTTACCAGATGCCCAGAAATAGCCATTTCACCCACAACATCCCATTCTATACTCAAGACGATTACTAGACATACTTATAGTAGGGAATGGAAGCTGAGTCTCCAGGAAAAGGAAGCAATTCTCACTGTGGAGCTGGGATTCAAACCAGGTCCCTCTACTCTAAACCCCCTTAAACCCTGTGGTTAGTGTTTCCTCATTTTGTTATTCAAAACCAAGAGGAAATGACGAGTTTTTAAAAAGCAAACACAAGAGAGGGATTTTAAAATGAGTGTGGTAAAGGGATTGTCATAAATGTTTGACAGGTTTATAGTATGGCTTTGTGGAAGTGAATATAATTTGAAATGCAATTATAAAAGTCCGTGAGTGAAATCCTGAGGAGAAGTGGAAATGCAGCCCTCTACAGAAACCCCAGTTGTGCATAACCATGTCACGGGTAAATGCCCATCTGATAAAGAGCTTTTAATTAAACTCTGTAATTTATTATCCATTATACTCCAACGAATTGAAAAGGATATAATCTAAGATGCCTTCTTTCTGTGACACAGGATTGTGTACCATAAATTTGATGCACCGTGTGTTTTCAAGCAAGGAACTGTCCCCACTAATAAAGTGTAGGGGAGACAATAATTAATTTTCATAATCTTTTAACACTTAGAACATCTGTCCAGATAATTCCTTCTGTGCAGAGTTCAGCCTTGTTTTGGGCTTGAAAGAGAACCTCACAACAACAAATTAATTCAAAGGGAAAGGATTTGAATGGAATATGAGCTGGGGACAGATCCAATGATAGATGGTCACCACACACCCTCCACGGAGAGTGGCATGTTAGTGAATGCTTTCCACGAATGTGTTGCTCACATACTTATGCAGATAAACCCATGTACTCACAGGCGTGGAGAGATGGGTCAGCACGTAAGAGCAGATACTGCTCTGACAGAAAACCCAAGTTCTGTTCCCAGCACCCCAAATCTTGTGGCTTATAACTACCTGCACCTTCAGCTCTTAGAGATGCAGCACTCTCTTCTAATCCTCTCAAGCATCTGTGTTTACATGCACAAGTCCTTACACAATAATACATTTATCTCTAGAATTTAAAACATAGAGAAATCCTTAGAAAATATATATTCATATACACTCATTAAAGCCTTACAAGTTGCTTCGGCTTCAACCATGATTATATTGTTTTTACATTTTAAAGCAACAAGTAGTCTTTTATTTACTTATTTTGTGTGTGTGTGTGTGTGTGTGTGTGTGTGTGTGTGTGTGTGTGTGTCCTATCTGCAGGTACACCTGCAGGACAGAAGAAGGCATCGATCTCACTATGTGTGTGCTGGGAATTGAACTCAGCACCTGGAAGAGCAGACAGTGCTCTTAACTGAAAAGCCATCTCTTTATCCTTGTTTTTACATTTTTAATTGTCTATAGCTTTTAGATTAAACACAAGGCAGATAAAAGGATAGAAATTAAACATGTAAAGGGTCCCTGGAAGAAAGTACGCAATGAAATCAACTCTCCTGATTCTCCCTTCTTCTAACCCTCTCCATAACAAAAAATTCTGGCAATAATTTGTTGAGATTAATTTCAGGATAAAAGTCTAAGAACTACATAACATCAGGTATGTTCTTATAATTCTATATTTCATTATTCTTAATATGCATAACTAGGCCCAGATCACATATTATTTTAAACTTTGCTTTTTTTCCACTTAAGCTATTCTCACATAAATATACTTGCTTTTAAAAATTCTAATAAATTAATAAAAAAATTTTAAAAAATTCTAATAAACCCCATTTTGTGCATCTTTTGATAATGCATATTCTACTTCAAATAATCATATTTGCTATCAAAACAATAGTATATTTAATAATTTCAAGCAGTGAATTGTTGGCTGATAAGAAGTGGGCATGCTAGGGCCAGCCCACTCACCTCACTAAGGATGTTTCCCCAAACCGAAACAAATGCAGAGGAGAGAGAGCATCACTGGTTTAATGAGTCAGCTACTTAATCAAATTAAGTGCTTGAGTTTCAAATCCTTTAAATATTCATAACAATTTTTCCCAAATAACTAGGTATTTTTCTTTTCTTTTCTTTTTTCCATTTATTTGTGCATGTGTGTGTGTGTCTCAGGAATTGAACTCAAGTCCTCAGGCTTGGTGACAATCATTTTCCCCCTGAGCCACCTTTCCATGCCCCAAAAGGTAATTTTTAGTATACAAATGAAATAAAATTATAAGATAGTGGTTTTGGTGTATTTTTTTCCTTTTAGGGCTCATGAATAATGAACATGGAGAATAAGTATGATTAACTAGTATCCTACTTCTTTTAAATGGCTGATTAGAGAAAAAGTGTTGTAAAATATTTAAAAAATTTTAAAGATAACAAAAAACACTTCAGCTCATTAAATGAGGAACATGCTAAAATGTATAGGGAAAGTAAACCATTCATAATCCTGTTTTTCAGTTTATATTCTTCAAAAGGGAATTGTTGTTTCATAATTTTGTAAATGTTTTGTTCCTTAGGTCAGGCTTAATCTCTGACCTCCCTACAGACCCAGATAAAAATATGCAACATACGTATATGAGTGACCATATGAACATATATACACGAATACCCACTATAAACTTTACATTTACACAAATTAAGGGCTTCATAAAAAGCAAAATCTAATTTCTGTTTTGCATCCTGATCTTGAAGTTTATTTATTCATTTTGCTTTGGTTCACGTGGAAACCCAGACCCTTCAAATGCATCTTGAAGTTGTAAATCCAATTTATGTGCAGCGTGGAGGGAAATGCATGCCTTCTGAGTGTTGGCTGTGGAGGTGCCTGTCCTCTCTGCACCCCTATTTTAGGATAATCCTCTTTTCTTCCTCTGTCTGTTGCTGCTGAAGGTTCATCAGAAGTCTTAGGGAGTTTTGAAAGGAAAAAAGGATTTTTGTCAAATCCTAATTCTGGGAGGAAGGCGCGACTCCTCAGTCAATATGGTTGTTCACTGTCCTCTAAGCTAACAGCCATCCCCTTAAAAGGTGGGGGCTTCCTGCCTCTCAATCCCAACTCCATTCTCTATTTTTACAGGATGGTGTAGACACATCATAAAAAGGCATCCCAAGCCTTTTATATGTTTATTTTCCCACTGTTCTGTGCAGCTGGAACTTTGCTGTATTGGCTTCACAATTGCACACATCTCCTTGTAATGAAACTATTTAATTTCCATGAAAGGTTTTTGTTTTCTTCTTTATGGAACACTCTTTTTAGGCAGAAACAGACTCCAGAAACTCCCCTGTGCTCCCCTGAGCTCTTGGATGACCAATTGCATTTATGAACAGTTTGTTGCTGATATGCCATCCTCCAACGAGAGAAGGAAATGCATGGTGGTGATTCTATTATTTTTAATGGAAAGTTGCTATCTAAAATTTGTGATTTGAGACCATGGCTAGACATGGTTCAGGGCCTTACTGTTAACAGTAGAACGTTGTTATGTGTGAATAAGAAATGGTATGTGTGTGGAGAGTGAAACGGGACTTCACGTACTCAGGGAGATGGTATGCGGACAGTGGGACTTTGGGTTGGAAGATGTGGGTCACATGATGTCTGCTGTGCTACCTGTGGTAAGCTCTAGAAGTCATCAATCAAAGCAACAGAGAAGGAAACCTGAGTAACCAGTTTTCATGAGGCCACTTCTCCTCTTGCAATCCTTTACTGCTGTATAACCTCAGAAGAGGGCCCTGTGAGTCTTGTAATTTTCTTGAGAGCTTTGTGATGGGAGTAAAACTTTTTTGTAATTTCTTGTTATTGTGAGTCTCTCTGGTTCCGTGCAGGAAATGACTACACAGCAACCACAGAACATGGTCAGCTCATGAGGAAATCTTGGTCACAGCAGGTGGAACAGAGGAACCCCTTAGCCCCTCTGCCCCACAGTTATGGTGGACCAGGCATTGCTGCAATTCTCAAGTCACCCTTTCGTGTGATTGCCTCACGGCAGCGCACTGACACAAGTGGGTTTGTGACGTTAGCAAGGTTATCAAATGGCAATTCCTTTTAATTGATGTATAATTTGGTTACAACACAAAACAATCTTCCAAAGGATTTTTTTTGGCACTCAGCAAAATGGTTCTCATTTTTTCAATTACTGTATCTAAAAGAATAGATCTCAGAGCACCTGGATGTGAGAAATAATAGCCTAGAAGTGCTCTGCATAGTTTGCACTCAAGTCACTTCCAGTTGTGTTTACAAAGCTGTATTTTCACAAGAAAAGTAAAGGGTTTGAGTACGTAAAGCATGAAAACTTTGCAACTTCAAAAAGCATTATAAATCATAGTCTACATTAAGCAGTTCATTCAACAAATATACTAAATAACTCCAAATATATTACTATGTTTTATTCTATTTATTTGCTGCAAGCAGCTTTATTACAGTATACTTTGCCAACAGCTGGATGTTGCTAAGGTGTACGTGAAGCCTGGATATTGGTTTATTGTGTACAGATTACCATATTCACACTAGCATACGGACCAGCGCTTATCAACCACACCAGGCCTCTGGTGGGGGTGCGGGGGTGGGAACAGTGAAGATCAACTCTTAGCAAATTTAACTCTGTGATATGGTACTGTGTCTGTATTGATCCTCTAGGATTTCCATCCTTCAAATGGAGTTTTTAACTTTTGACACCAGCTCTTCTTTCCTCCACCTAAGGCCCATGCATAGGTGGTAGTGTACATATTTGTCTTTCTGGGCCAGCTGCTTTTCACTTAACATTTAGTTTCTAAGAACAACTGTATATTTGCATGTGTGTGTGTGTGTGTGTGTGTGTGTGTGTATGCCACAATTATTATCCATTTATTAAAAGCCAAGCACATCCTAACACCTCACACATGTCACAACAGCTGTTTTCAAAGAGAAAAATGTGATAGTAAGAATATGGAAAAAGGTGTCCCCTAGGGACATCTGGTAGGAACATAAGTGGATGTGGCCCTGAAGAAAGAAGAATGACAATTCCTCAAAAAACTAAACTTGAATTGCCATATAATTCAAAAATTCCATTTTTGAGCACAAATGGTTCCTCAATGGTTACGATGTTCACTTTAGGGTTCTTTGACTTTACAACAATGAGAAAGCAATTGGTATTTAGTAGAAATTCTCTTGGCGCTTCCCTTGGATTATATGACACTGGAACAGTACATAACCACTGCCACTTGCGCCTGGTCAGCCAGGCTACCATGGCACAGATAGCCAATCCTCTGCTCTTACGGTGCTGGGTCATTGAGGTTTTGGTTTAAAATCTTTTAAAATTGTAATAGGTTTCTTGGATTATAGTTCCATCATCACCAAACAAAAAGATGAGTGGATCTTCTGAATCTTGCAATGGAAACCCAACCAGTGTCTCAAGAAGTAATATTCCATGCCTCCATTATAGTATTCTTCATAAGAAACACCATTTGGTGAACTAATGTTATGTCTTGACTCGGTTTTGAGACACTGACTGGAGGCTGCTAGCTTCCCCGCTTATAGAGCAACTGAGGCCACACCACATAAACTGTTCTTATGGAACTCTCACAGTAGTGGAGCTCTAGTTGCCCTGAGGCCAGGGCTAGACAGCAGGGAGCAATCCTTGTGCCCTTAACCATCTAAATTACTGCCTACCCATAGCCCAAGGAGCCCGCTAAATTTACGAGCTCTTGCATGCTCCCCATAAGTAGTTACTGTTAGGCAGCTGTTGGGGTCTAGGCCTGGGTCCGGGTAGCCCTAAAAGGATAGATTTGGCTAACTGTCCTTTATAAGTAAATTAGAGAAACAAAAGGTCATAATGGGCAGTTTATTCAGTGTGGCCATCTGGGGAGAGGAACAAAGGGGTCAAGGAGGCATCCTTTCTGTGTTCCTGGTCCTGAGGGTTAGTTTCCAGCTGCTTTCAGTAACAGAGTCAGCTTCTCAATCAACCAAGTGCTCCTGTGATGGCCTTCCACCTAGAGAGCTTTGAAATCTTATGAAGCCACTTGCTAGGGCTTGCTTACCTGACACACTTATGCACAGAACAGTGGAAAATACCTTCCCCCTAAAAGCTTGACTTCTCATGATATTCCAGCTGGACCATAGCTGAGATTTAGGCATATCCTATATGAAAACAACACAAACTAACAAAAATACCACACATACTCTAAAGGATAGCTGAAATAAGCAAGGAAATGTTAGTGGACAGAGAAAAATATGAAAAACTAAAAATCACAGGAGTGTGAAGGGAGTATTATGAATGAAAATGTTTATATTTAACTTTTTGTTTCAATTGAACTGACCATGATAATAAGACACACACACACACACACACACACACACACACACACACACACACACACGTGGTATAACAGGGGTTTTCATTCTTGTTTGTTTAAATTTTTTATTATTATATTTTTATTATTTTATTTTATTTTATTATTTTACACCAGCTGCCTTCCTCCATTTTACTCAAAACACACTGAGAATAAAAATAATTTTTGAAAAAGGTTGATTTCCAGCTCATAGCATTAATACCTCCAAAGCAGACAAAGGATGGGGCTCTGTCTGCAGTTTGAATACATGTAGCACTGAGTGCTGAGGTACAGCATAAAACTCAGCTGGAATTCATATTTACCAAGAGATAGTCTCTTTTTCACTGCTCATTGCCCTGGTAATTACATTATTGACTGAAAGCTTAGTTTAATTTGTATCAATTACTGCCCCTCCCCCCATTTCAACACATCTCTCTTAGCCTTCTTAATCAAAGCTTGTTTGAGAACACCTTAAGTGTGATTCTACCCTTGAGCTTTGTCTGTTAAGCCCATTGAAGTTGCGAGCTGTGCGTGAAGCAAATCGTGCCGCATGATGATGGGTCCTGGCTCTGTATGCAAAGGACATATTTCCCAAGGATATAATGATTTCCCCTTTTGCTGAGAACAATTTCATTTCCCCAGAATTTACCCTATATCATGAATAAAAATTAGTATTAAAGCAGAAATAATATTAGAAATATTAGAAACTATTTTTTTCTATTAAGAACTGTGGATCTTTAAAACAATCCCTTTAACTTGTTTAATTCTCAAAAAAGCGATTGTCTTGGTATCATGGACAATTGATCTGTCTGTCAACCCCTTAAAGCCTTCATTTACACTGCAAGGGAGTGCCTTACATGTTATCAGTGTAGGATGGAAGGCTTAGACTGGCTAGCTAATATCCATGGCACTTTAAAACTTAGTAAATAATAGATGTAGAATTTAATCTATCGGCAAATCCAATAACTATTCTAGGCTTTTTGTTTTTTGTTTTTGTTTGTTGGTTTGTTGTTGGTGTTGGTGTTTATTCTTCAAGATCTTTTAATTTGGATTGTACTTTTAAGGTGTTTATTTATTTTCATTTTCATGTATATGAATGTTTTGCTGCATGTATGTATATAAGTCGTGTGCATAGTGTCTGTAGAGGCCAAAAAAGGTGTTGGATCCCCTTGTAATGGAGCTCCAGGTAGTTGTGACAGTGCTGGAACTGAACCCAGGACCCCTGGATAGCTGCCAGTGCTCTTTTTTTTTTAAAGATAATTTGGTAATTATATTTATGTACAGAAAACTTAGCAGTGTACATTTAGCCCAGCTTATTGGCGAGTTCTTTAGCCTTTGCCTTTTCCAGCTTGGCAATGCGAGCCACAGATTTAGGACCCAGGACATTGCCTCCCCAGCGGCGACAGATCTCATCATATCTGTCATTGTAATTGGTCCTGATAGCTTCCACCAGCTTAGCCAGAGCACCTTTGTCTTCCGAGTTAACCTGTGTGAAGGCAACAGTGGTGCAAGTCTTCCTGTGGACCAGCCACCCCAGCCTGGCCTTTCCCTTGATGATGCAGTAGGCAGGCACAGGGCAGGCAGTGCTCTTAACCACTGTGTCACCTGTGCAGCCGCCAGTGCTTTCAACCACTACACCACCTGTGCAGCCGCCAGTGCTCTTAACCACTGCATCATCTGTGTAGCCCAGAACCCCTGGATAGCTGCCCATGCTCTTAACCACTGTGTCACCTGTGCAGCCCCTTGTTTGGACAGTATTTTCATGCATCTGTTTAGAAAACAGGAGAAATCATGTCTTTCACACAATGGGACAAACCAACAGGAGTCTATTCAGTCTTGCTCACAATCTGTAGAGTTCTGGGCGAAAGCCATGAAGTGAGAGGTAGCCCTGGAGGACACATGCTTCTAAGGCTTTAGTCAAAGCAGGATGCAGATGCGGGTGGTGCATTGTCATCAGACAGGGTGAACCTGACATAGGCCTGAGTAAGCCTGCACTCACAGTGGACCCTGATTTCATGATAGAATCATCACCCATGAGAGGAGTGGAGATGTGTCAAGGAGATTGTAGACAGAAGGAACCCAGGAAGGCCCTTCCTAAAGGCACCTAAGTGAGCACTCTGCAGTCATGCTGTGAGTTCCAGGATGAACCTGCCCTTCTTCTCCTGCAGTCCCTGGCTGCGTCTTTGATGTCAGTTGGGTTCCACTTCTCTTGTGTCAAGAGATTAATTCCAAGCAACTCTCATTTGTTTTACTCAAAATGCCCATCAGTCCTGTTCATTCCCATTGAAGACGTACCTCGATACGCCATCCAGATGTCCCATGTGACACACATTTGTGTTCAAACATCATCATCCTTGCCTAACCCTCTGACCCATTTTCCCCATAAAGTTTTCCAACCTAGAATTTCTTTCACCACATAAATATGCCTCTAATTTTCTAATTCTATGCCTAACTCTGAACACCCATCAATACTTCTTATGGAAATTATTTAATACAATTATTTTTATTAATGTATGTCTTGTATGTTCTTCAAAGACAGACCAATATCTGTAACTGATATCTTCCACACAAGCACAAGCTGAAATTCAGTAGCACCCAGTGGTCATTTGTCGAGTGAATAAAAGAATGGTACATGCCCGAAAATCAGTCTTATGGCCTTTTATTGATGCTTTTACATCTATTTCCCTCTCTGAGTTGCATGGCTTACTCTAGACAGTCAGCAAGCATTCTTGTATTGCTCAGAAAACATCGTGTCATGGTAAGATTCAAGGCTGTAGCTCCCACCACACATGCTGAGTTTCCAGAAGGTGTAGCTGTGCAGGTCACCCTTGGCAGCTCCATCTCCAGCTGAGCGCTGCCTGCCTTCGCTCACAGCTGCTATCTCTGCACAAAAGCTCTGCATTTCCGTGACTTTAAAACACACCAACTGTTATACTTTGGGTTGTGATTTTAGCCTTTAACAGCTGAGAAGAGGCCATTAGGCCACAGTCCACAGACGCAGAGAGGCTAAGTAACCAGGAGGGCTTAAGAGGGCACTCAAGGATCTCTCCAGGAAGGGGAAATAGAACACTTTCTGCAGGTGGACTGGGGGTAATTGGGGTTGGGAACAAGAGGGATCCAGTTGGGTTGAGGGAGGGAGAAAATACTAGGAGAAATTACTAGAGTTGGGTGACATTTTGAGGATAAGGTGGAAACCTAGTGCAATGGAAACACCATGAATCTATCAGAACTACTTTAGCAAAGATTCCTAGGTGTGGGGAACACGGGGCAACCAGTCATCTCCTGTGACCAGGCAAGTCCTCAAGTGGAGGGATTATGATACCAACCAAGCCATAAAACCTTTGACCTACAGTTTATCCTGCTACAGAGTGTGCTGAGGTTGGAACCTAGAAGACTCACCATCAAAGAGACGGACTTCATGCAGCAACTGCTGGGAGCAGGTGCATAGTCCCATAGCCAAACATTAGGCAGAGCTCAGAGAGTCTTGTGGAGATGGGGGAGGAAGGAGCAAAGGAACCAGAGGGGTCAGGGACATACCACAATAATAGAGCCCACAGAATTAACACTGGGTCTCATGGGAATTTGCAGAGATCAGAGAGCCTGTAAGGGTCTGAGCTAGATCCTTTGCATATCTTACGGCTGAGTAGCTTGGTAGTCTTGTGGGAATCCTAGGGAGCAGGCCTGGCCCTGACTCCTTTGTGAGACCCTTTTCCTCCTACTTGGTTGCCTTGCTCAGCCTTGATGTGATGGTACATGCCTGGTCTTATTGTAGCTTGTTATGCCATGTTTGGCTGATGCCCATGGGAGGTCTGCTCTTTTCTGGGGAGAGGCAGAGGAGAGTGGATCTAAGGAAGAGGGGACGCTGAGGGCAGGAGGCTGGGGGGAGTGGAGGGAGGGGAAACTGAAGTCACATGATGATGATGATGTTGATGATGATAATGATGATGACGATGACAATGACGACGATGATGACAATAAATATCACACCCTCTTTGGGAGATGCCGTACAAGATTGGATAGCGTCCTTTCTTTTTTTAGTCTACTTTGATTGAGGCCACAAAATGAGAGATTCCTGGAAACATTTTGCAGATTTTCTCTCTTCCTTTACATTTTCTGAAGAATTTAGGTATTTGTCCACAGGGAGCTGGGTCAGAGAACTCATCTAACAAATGCTACTCCTTTCTCATAGTCAGCCCTCTTGTGTAAACCGTGTTGTCATTGGGACTTCCTGATGGTACCATGCCACTTCTGTGGGAGTGAGTATTCTTGGAGGGCTTGCATGCTCCTCACCGCACCCCCTCAGTCAATATATTGCACACTAACTTAGAAAGCATCTGTGACCATTGTTTCACTTGAATTAGCCACTTGAATGAAATGCAGGCTGGAGCAGGAATCCTGAACATGTGAAAGGCTCTGGACAGCAGCAGCAACATGTACATTTTCAGGCCCCACTCAGACCTTCTAGACCGGAAACTGAACTGCGGATAGATGGGGTTCAACCTCTCAGCCACCTGGGTTTGAGCAGGTATGCATGCGCCCGGCGATCCTCAATGATGCTGCAGTTCAGAACAACTTGCAGCACTGCTGTAGCCTATGGACAACCATCAGCCTTCCTGCTTAGCTTCTGAGACTTAGGCCTGCCTGGTCTTTCTAAAGTGCCTCTCTTCCCATGTGAAATGCTGAGGGCAAAGCTTCGATTCAATGTAACACAGCACACAGCACTGCCCTTAGCCCATGCCAACTGTGCTTGATATCCTGGGACACTCGACCCCACCCCATGCCTGTGCCACAGCTGCAGGTAACACAGCTGATGTCCTTGTCAGTGTCCATCAGAGGAGCCAGGTATACGGAGAAACCATTGTCCCTCCATAAGGAACAGGGCTGCCCTTTTCTCCTTCTGGGCTCTAATCATAGCACCAAAGAGCACTGTAACTTTTTGGTAAGGTAAAGAATTAGAAGAATGAGTAATTATTTTTCACAAAGGCACAGGAAAGTTGATATTAAAGCCCTTGAAAGGAATACAGCTCAGCACGTTGCACTTTTATATATGAAAGTGACAGACAGGTCCAGCGTTAGAAAGAGCAATGATCCACGAGGCTTCGACTTTGATTAGAGGAAGGGCTCCTGGAATCTAGTTAGGCAACCATCCTTTTTCTTTCAATTTCACTCTTAAAAGTTGTCCAGATCAGGCCAGCCCTGTTCACCAGCTCTCGAGTACAAAGAGCTAGGCGGTGGCACCTCAAGACGGCCCATCTTCTTCAGATACTTTGAAGGAAACTTTGGTGATCAAAGGAGAGATCTGAGTAGGTGGATTTGAATTCATAGTTAACAAAAGCCAACTGCCAGGCCATTAAAAAAAAAAAAAAAACCATCAATGTGATGACGGGGGATGCAAAGCATGGCTACACGTGTGAGAAGAGACGCAAATGGTTAAAAAAAAAAAAAAAGCAAATTGAACATGAAAACACTAATGCTCTGTGAAAGTGGAACAGAAGTGAGCAAAGAATATAAAGTACCTGAAACGGTTGCCATGGCAATTGTTTGTCCATAGCTCAAAAGTAGAATGTCGGGCGAGAGTAATTGACAAAGCCTTTAATGAGCATTACCCCTTCATGATCTTGCTGCTACTGGCTTTTCGGTATACCTCAGTATCCCTTCCTGGTGTCAGGAGAGCCTCACCACAGTTGTAGTTTGCTACATCAGGAGATATGCTTAACTCCCACAAGGAGCAGCAGACAGGGTCTGAAACCCTTACTGTTTGCTGGGGAGGGGGTTGGATGAGAAATGGCTCCACAGCCTTGGGTATTTAAGCTCCTGGTCCCCAGCTGTTAGTACTGTTTGGAGATGCTTAGGCCCTGCATCCTCCCGGGAGGAACCATGTCACTGGAGGTGGGCTTTGACAGTAAACACCTTGAATTACTTCTGGGTCACTCTCTCTGCTTTGTACTTAGGTTTGAGGGTGCAAGCTCTCAACTTTCCACTCCTGCAGCCATGTCTGCTGCTGTATCCTCTTGCAATGATGGATTCATCTTTCTGGAACTGTAAACCCCAACAAACCCTTCTTCCCCTATGTTGTCTTGATCGTGGTATTTTATCCCAGGCCCAGAAAAGTAATTAAACATTTGCTAAACAGTCCAAACTTTTCAATGTGGAGTGATGGGACTTGGTGCAATGCATGGACGCCCTACTCCACCATAATGGGTGGTTTTCTTCCTCTAAAAGCACATGATAGTGGGATTCTTTTTTAAAGCCAGATTTGCAGAATACTGGATCAGAATTGACAGCACACCAGCAGCTCAGTCTTCTTCCCCACGTGTGGCTGTTGATTGCTGTTTTTTTCTCCTTAATTACCCATCTGCTAGAGAAGAAAGTAATGCCACATCATTTAGAAGACATGCACCTGTTTATCGAAAGGCAAGAATAACCTAGTTTGCAAGGATCCTTGCCTCTCCCACTTGCCTCCGCAGGCTCAGTATTGCTGTTGTTGTTCCCCGTGATCAAATGACTCCAACTCTAGACTTTCCAAATTTGTCTTTTCAGCCTTCATAAGTCATTCTCTGAATAAGCTTTACAGCATGGGAGGTATGTGCGACAGGGGATCTAAAGAAAAAAAAATACAGGGATCATATGGGTAGAGAGAGATTTTTAGAAAAGACTGGAGTCGAAAGTAAAGATGTCTGCCATCCTAAATGCTTACAAGCATCCTTTAAGAGCTTTTCATCTCACCTACTGGGTTGGCAACAGGTATCGGCATTTGCATTTCAAGGCTAGACAGAGGCCATTACTGATGGCCAGTAACCTGTAGAACTTAATGAGGAGTTATAGGGGCTGGATTCCTAACTTGTTTACTGTGGTAGCCAGGCAGCAGAAGGCCCTGCATACAAAGTGTACTGCTTGTTAGGTATGGCTTCTAATTAGATGGGACCCAAAAAAAATACTTCTGCTAATGATATTTTCATGCCAGGAGAGTTTGAGAAGTTCCATAGTCAGTTGGATTTAAAAAAAAAAAAAAACCATAGCCAAAAGTTATGCACACCAATAGAATAGTTAACAGGGGCCCTAACCCAAGAGCTGTGTGTTTTTAATATGCCTAGATTGTCAGCACAAAACTATGAAATGATTCATCCATTATCAATGCTTGCCCAATAAATTACCAAAAACTTTGGCTCGAGGCAACACCCACTTAGTTTCAGTGTTCTGTAGGTCTGAAGTCCAGTACTGCATGGTACTTACTGGATTAAAAGCTAAATGCTTGAGGGTCTGTCTTTCCTAACTGGGTAGTGTAGGGATAAGGTGTGATTCTGTGCTTTCAGGGTGCTTTCAGAATACAGCATTTTGTAGTTACAGGCCTGGATCCCAGTTCCTGCCCTGCCTCTCTCATGGGGGATGCTCTCACGCAGGAAGCATCTTGGTGCCTTCGCATCCTACACCGCAACACTGAGCTCCTGCCAGTCAACACCTTACTTCTGCTCAGAATCTCTCTTCAGTTACAGGACATTTTAATTTTAAAGACCATATTACTTAGGAAAGTCTCACTTTTTTGAGGCAGAATCCTGCTACTCAGCCAGTTTGGTACGCAACTCACTGTGTAGCCATGCTGGCTTCAGCTCATGAACCATCATCTGCTTCTGCCTCCCAATTAGTGCAGGCAAAATGGTCATGCACCCCATCCACCAACATACACACTCATTAACTTCACTATTTTAACATGTATTATTTCTACGAAGCCCATTTTGATACGAGGAATAACATATTGGCACTTTCCAAGAATTAGAAAATAGACTTCTATGGAAGGCTATTATTCTTCTCACAAAAGGTAGGTAATCTCTTCTTTTAGTTTTTCCCCATTTTGTAGAAGGCCACAGTTAAGGGTGGTTTATTAGCCTGTTAGACATAGCATGACTAATCAATGGTCAAGCCTAGACTTAAAAGATGTCTGATCTCAGAAGCCAACTTTTCAAGTACTCTGCCATGCTATATATCAGTGTGTGTCACTGATAATATTGATCAATTTGCCTTTCATGTCACTCAGGTATTTATCCACATGAAGTTCAGACTGTGATATGCTGGAAGTGATATTGTTTGTTAAGAGTATTGGCTGTTTCCAATATGGCTTCCTGGGTCTACTGGAGCAGGTTTCATTGCTCTTCCCAATATGACACTCTTGGTTTATAGACCTTATTTCTTTGGCAATGACTTTGTGGTAATATGGCATATTCTCATGCTTTTTTAACATGGGGTGTAGCCAAGTGGCTTGCAGGAGTCATAAGATGCTAAAGTAAACAGCATTGATGATTTAAATATGCTTGCATAACTTGAATTTTTCTTCTGTGTTACTACAATCTCTCATGAAAATATCTTGTAGCTACTAGACCTTAAATAATGAAGACATACAAATTAGTTTGACCACAACCCACAGTCTGCAGTTCAACACAGGCCAGCCCAGGCAAATGAGTCATCCCAGACAGACCTGAAATATATACGAGTGAGAAAACTTTATTTTTGCAAACTAGTAAAATTGTAGATATCACATAGTCTAGCAAATTGCAGGAAAAATTCCTGCTTAAAATACATCTTCTGCTAATACTCTCAATGGTATAAAAGCAGTGTGTTGTGGAAGGAACCATTTCTTTTGCCTTGGCCATAATTCTACACTCTCCAAGTATTTTTCTATAATAATAATATAATAATAATAATAATAATAACAACAACAACAACAACAACAACAACAACAACAACAACCACTACCACTACTACTATAATAATAGTCTATAAGGTTGACTCATGTATTTTGTTGACTAAACAGCACAGTCAAGTTCTGTGGAGGTCAGTGGGAGAAAGTAGGGGTCAGCCAGGGTTACAGGATGATACTCTTGCTATTTGTTGCACGGTAGGCCAATAAAGTATAGAGATAGATTGAGATAGAAAAAGACACTTTATTTTAAAGGCTGGCTAGATAATAAAATGGAGGACTCTGCCACAAAGATTATCTTGCAAGGAAGAAGAATTAAGAGTGACGTAGATAGGTCATTGATGGATGCTTCCTAGCCAATGTGTGCTTTCTCGCAGTGGGTAGACCAGATGGATATATCCAATATTCCTTGCCTGCTCAGTACATACTTTTCTGTTCTGTAAGTTATGAGAACAAAGGTCATCATTTCCTTGGGCTCTTCTTGCACAGCTGTTTAGACCACTTGTGCACAGTTCCTAACATATTCCACAGTAGAGAAGCTAGAGTGGGTAAGAACACAAAGATCTATTTATCTATCAAGCCCATAGTAATAATAAAAGGCATCTCTAGCATTTGTCTTCTGTTAGCAATGTCAAGACCAGGTCAAAAATCTCCTGTAGGGCATGCATTTGAATCATTAGCTGCTAGTTACAGGATTTAGGCAAGTAACTCTCTGTATTTCAAGCTGTATAAAGACTTGTCATACTCCTGCCTCAGCCTACTGACTGCTAGGATTATAAGTGTGAACTAATAAACGCAGCTTAGTGTTTAATCTTCAGCACATAAACTAATCCCTTTAACCTGAGGGATGCTAAGACCCATTTAGTTTGATTAGGATGAAGAGCAAATGATAAAATGCAGCACAACGTAGAGTACATAGTAAGAACCTGAGAAATGTTGCCTGTTAGCCTTGGCTGTGGCCAGGAGGAGAACCATTCACCTATACATCCACTCCAGACAAAGGCGTCCCAGGGGTCATTTGTCTTAAGAAAAGAACACTTGAAAAATTACAATGCCCAGATGCTGTGGCCACACTTTAATCCCAGCACCCTAGAGGCAGAGCCAGAGTCAGGCAGATCTCCGTTAGTCCTAAGCCAACCCACAACCCAGTCTACGGAGTGAAGTTCCAAGATAGTCAGGACTAAGTAGTCTCATAAAACCAAAAACAAAATAGAAATGAAATAAAATAATGTATGAAACAGCCTCAGTCACATGTGGAAGGTATATCAACATCTAAACGGTAATGTTTTTTAAAGTAATAAAACTGTGTCTCTATATAAAAATCTCAAA
This sequence comes from Acomys percivali, assembly GCA_907169655.1. Lineage (NCBI taxonomy): Eukaryota > Metazoa > Chordata > Mammalia > Rodentia > Muridae > Acomys > Acomys percivali. The sequence goes on along the minus strand of OU015742.1, from coordinate 63,689,051 downwards.
AAAAAAAAAAGAAAGAAAGAAAGAAAGAAAGAAAATGTGAATAATTAGCAAAACCACCCAGCATATTTTATTTAAGAAATGACCATTAAGGATTGTTGGGTAATCAGAATGGCTAAGATAAAAAATTTAAGCCACACCACATCCTGGCAAGGACGTGGAGAAAGAGGAACACTCCTTCATTGCAGGTGGGACTGCAAACTTATACAACCACTTTGGAAATCTATCTGGCACTATCTCAGAAAACTTGGAATAAGGCTTCCTCAAGACCCAGCTATGCCACTCCTTGGAATATACTCAGAAGATGCTCCAGCACACAACAGGGACATATGCTTAACCATGTTCATTGTGGCCTTATTCATAATAGCCAGAACATGGAAACAGCCTAAGTGTCCCACAGTAGAAGATTGGATAAAGAAACTGTGGTACATTTACACTATGGAATACTACTCAGCTATTAAAAACAAGGAATTCTCAAAATTTGTGGACAATTGGATTGAACTAGAAATGATCATAATGAGTGAGTTAACCCAGAAGCAGAAAGACTCAAATGGATATACTCACTTATATCTGGACACTAGCCCAAGGGGCACATCCATTGAAAGTCTTCACTTATCAGGAAAGTGGGATAGAGAGAGGATATCCTATTGTGACTCTAGGTGAGAGAAGTATGGGAAATGGGGAAATAGAAGGATCCAGAGGGTCCTAGAAACCTACAAGAAGAACATTATGATGGGCGGATCTGGGCCCAGGGGTTCTGCTCAAACTATGGCACCAGCCAAGGACAATACGGGCAGTAAACTTCGAACTCATAACCAAATCTAACCAATGGACAGGACAGTCTCTACAGTTGAATGGAGAATGGACACTGACTTTCATACAAACTCAGGTGCCCCATATTTGACCACATCCCCTTGATGGGGAGGCCTGGTGGTGGTACTCGGAGGAAGGATGGCAGGCTATCGAGAAGAAACTTGAGACCCTATGAGCATATACAGGGGGAGGAGGGGAGTAGGGGGTAAGGGGAGGGAGGGAAGAATGAGAAGATACAAGGGATGGGATAACTATTGATATGTAATATGAATGAGTTAATAAAAATGATTGTTGGGTAAATCAATTAATAGAAACCTGAATATCATCAAATTTAAGAAACAGCAGCTTAGAATTCCCGCATAACAGAATTGTCAAAACCTGGACTAACGTTTAAGACTCAAAGTAATCCATGCTGGCTTGCTTAAGCTGTAAGGTGGGCTCAATTTGCACCAACAAATGCATACGCCTTAAGAGAAAAAAAATACCGAGGTAGGAAAGATGGAGCTGTAAGCCTGTAATGAATCAGTTCACTCAAAAACTGCATCTGACATAAGCCTTTAGCCCAGGAGAGGCAGCGATGGGTGGATTGGAAGAGGTTCACCCTACCTACCCCTAGCCAAGCGGGTTAGCGGCCGCCGCAGTGAGCTGTGCTCAGCTTTGCTAGGGTTTTGTGTCTGTCTGCTGCAGCAGTTAGGATGGATCGTCAGTCCTAGCTGTTTCCACGTGGACTCTAATTCCCAGCAGGCCATGAATGGGGCGTATGTTTACACGATAATCTAAGAGCTATAAACCAGAGCAGAAGTGTTCAAGATTCGTGGAAGCCAGCCTCACACTGCCATGCTCCCTCCTACCTGCTCTTCTGCCTAATGGAAAGATCTCCACGGTCAAAACAGTCAGGGGATTGGGACCGGAAGGACAGGGAATTGAAGACAGTTCCACGAAAAACCACCAAAGATATAACTAAAATGTCTTAGGTTCCGGTTGTCGGCCAACTGCCGACTGCGGTGGCATGGATCATCCTTTTTTTTTATTTATTTATTTATTTATTTATTTATTTTTTATTTTTTATTAATTTATTCTTGTTACATCTCTATGGTTATCCCATCCCTTGTATCCTCCCATTCTCCCCTCCCTCCCATTTTCCCCTTATTCCCCTCCCCTATGACTGTTCCTCAGAGGGATTACCTCCCTCTGTATATGCTCATAGGGTATCAAGTCTCTTCTCGTTGACCTGCTGTCCGTCCTCTGAGTGCCACTAGGTCTCCTCCGCCAGGGGACATAGTCAAATGTGAGGCACCAGAGTACATGAGAAAGTCAAATCCCTCTCTCCACTCAAGTGTGGAGACTGTCCTGTCCATGGGCTAGATCAGGGTAGGGGTTTAAATTTTACTGCCTGTATTGTCTTTGGCTAGTGCCTTAGTTTGAGCGGGACCCCTTGACCCAAATCTGCCTATCATAATGTTCTACTTGTAGGTTTCTAGGACCCACTGGATCCTTCTACATTGCTATTCTCCCATTGTTCTCTCATCTAGAGACCCAATAGGATGTCCTCCCCTCTATCCCAGTTTCCTGGTAAGGGAAGGCTTTCGTGGGACATGCCCATTGGGCTAGTATGCAGATATAAGTGAGTATATACCATTTGAGTCTTTCTGCTTCTGAGGCTCTGAGAAGCTTCTGTAAGGCTAGAGACACTGTCAAGAGAACAAAGTGACAGCCTACAGACTGGGAAAAGATCTTCACCAACCCTACATCTGACAAAGGTCTAATATCCAAAATATATAAAGAACTCAAGAAATTAAACACCACCAAACCAAATAACCCAATTGAGAAATGGGGCTTGGAACTAAACAAAGAATTCTCAACAGAAGAATATCAAATGGCTGAGAAACACTTAAAGAAGTGCTCAACCTCCTTAGTCATCAGGGAAATGCAAATTAAAACAACTCTGAGATTCCATCTTATACCCATCAGAATGGCTAAGATCAAAAACTCAAGCGACACCACATGCTGGAGAGGATGTGGGGAGAGAGGAACACTCCTTCATTGCTGGTGGGAATGCAAACTAGTACAACCACTTTGGAAATCTATCTGGTGCTATCTCAGAAAACTGAGAATAGGGCTTCCTCAAGACCCAGCTATTCCACTCCTTGGAATATACCCAGAAGATGCACCAGCACACAGCAAGAAAATTTGCTCAACCATGTACATAGCAGCCTTATTCATAATAGCCAGAACATGGAAACAGCCTAAATGTCCCTCAGTAGAAAAATGGATAAAGAAACTGTGGATCATCCTTCTTTTAAAGGGATGTTTGGTTTTAGTTCTTAGAAGATGTTCCATAGGTGAATACAAACGTTTCCTACATTAACCCACATTCTGGCGGGTGCTTTAATGCAGCGAAGATAGTGCTGATATTGATAGACGCTGGACTCCCTTCCTCCCCCCCCACCCCTTTCTCCTTTCCTTTCTCTGCATCTCTTCCCTCCCTCACTTATGACTTTTCTCCTTTTTTTAAAACACACTTTGGCTGAGAATTTAAAATAATTGCAAAGCACAGAAATAAACCATGACTAAATAAACTGAAGTGAGGTCAATGAGCAGATATGTTTTAAAATTTTAAATTAAAGGGATAATGGAACAAAAATGTGGTTTTTGTTTTTGTGTTTTTGTTTTAACGAATGTAAGTAAACGTGTTGACGAAGGGGAAACTGCCTTTATTTTTTGAGACTTTTTTTTTTTTTTGTCATTTATGTGGGTCCTGGAGATCTGAATCGAGGTGCTCAACTGTATGTGGTCAGTATTTTACCCACTGAATTATCTTCTCATCCTTGTATTGAATTTTAAGCATACATCCAAACATTGGGTTAGAATATCTGCAGATCTTACCATGTTTTAAATCATATTAATTGCCATTAAACTTTAGTAGATGCTGTTTTTGCTTTAGAAAAAAAATTAGAGAACCACTACTGGTGTCTCCCCTGACAAGCCACTGTAGGTGCTCTTTACATGTCCTGTTCTGTACAACTCTGTAATGGGATCATAACCATGAATAAATGGTCAGGTGGAAAACATAGAAAAATATATAAAATGTAAACTACAAAGAAAAGTCTCCGGGATTATCTACTTTTCCATAGCATGATCAGGCAGCCTAGATTTAATTGCCTGTCAGTCTCCATGTTGACTCTTTAAGTGTTAATAAGTTTTCAACACAGAACATTCAAATCCCAGCAAGCCTGTGGTTCATGCTCCTGAAATGCTCAATAATCACCGTGTGGTTTTATTCCTCCCCACTGGGTCTTTTTAAAACTAGAAAAGAAAACATCCTGGGCTAAAGTCATTTTTAATCTTAGCTTAAGCCTAATGGAGCCAGAGTCACCTCATTTTTGTATGAGATTCGTGTCACAGTGGTAATAAGTTTCCCCCTAGCAATTCAATTATTTTTAATGATTTACACAAAATAATTACTGTTGACAAATGTCCAGATCCTAGAAGACGAAAACAACTATGTCCATGCCCAGTTTTGTGTCTCTCAGCCATCAGGGCTTTGCAAATGGACATCGCTGAGGACATACTGTGAGGATGGATAGCTGAGCTGCACATGCCAGGCAGATAAAGCCTCTCTTAAGATGTGCATGCAAGGACGTGGAGCCTTGGATAGTGATGGCCAGGAGTGTCAGTAGAAAGCCAAATAATCTGAGTTCATAAAGCCTTAGGCAAAGTGAGATTGATTTATCCACATGATCTGAAGGGTCCAATGTGGCCCATTTCAGCTAGGCATGGTTCCCAGGTCTTAGCCTCACCTCTTCATCTTTGGTCTTATTCGCATACAGTTCTTGCCACAAAATGCAGAAAAAAATAGTTTGGGGGGTGGTAGTGCTTTCTTTACATGCCTAAAACTATGTTACACTCCTGACCTATGCAGTATATTCATAATTGATTCAATCTGGGCCTGGTAGAATGGCCCATCAGGTAAAGACACGTGTGGCTAAGATGGATAACCGGAATTTTATACCTAGGATCTAAGTGGGAAAATGAAACAAAGGATTCTCCTGCAGTGCCCTTTGACCTCCACATATGTGGCTTGTGCATGCATGTGTCTCCCCTGTAATACATAAATGAATAAATATTAAAAAAAAACAACAAAACTCTCAATTTTCTTAAGAGATGTGCTACCCTGAGAAAGGAGAAGTTCTTTGTGTATCTGTCGCTGTGCAGGATGGTCTGCAGTTGGCCAGCAAAGATGGAGGAAGAAACTGGGGCACAGCTTCTAGAGGAATAGCTGTTATCTTTTATCTCCAAGGTTTATTTTTCCTTCCCTTTTGTTTGTTTCTTCCATTCAGTTTGCAGTCTCTAGAGAGCTACTTGAGCAGCCTTCTCAGTTACTGCTCTATTGCAGTATATATTGCACCATAACCAAGGCAATTTGTAAGAGGACACATTGGGGGGAGGGACTTACAGTTTCCAAGGGTGAGTTTATGACCATGCTGGCAACAAGCAGGCGAGCAGGTAGGCAGATTGACTCTGGAGCAGTAGCTGGGAGCTCCATTCTGATCAGCTGGTCTTGTCTTTCCAGCTTTGGTTTTTTGCCTGTGGATCAGAGTGAGCTCTCAACTCCTGCTCCAGTGCCATGCCTGCCTGCCTGCCTGCCTGCCTGCCTGCTGCCACACTCCACACTATGATGACTGTGGACTCACCCTCTGAAACAATAGGCAAGCCCTCAAGTAAATACTTCCTTTTACAGTTGCCTTGGTCAGGGTGTCCCATCACAGCCATAGAACAATGACTTCATCATGTAATTTTAGTATGGTGAGAGAATCCACTGCTTTGGTTATGTGGTACTTTCTATCTTCCTTCTTCCCACCGTCCTTCCTTCCTTCTCCCTCCATTCCCTTCCTTCCTTCTGTCCTTCCTTCTTGGGTCTCACATAGCCCAGGCTTACCTTGAACTTGCTATACAAGTTCTTGAGTTTTTTATACTTCTGCCTCCTAAGGGCTGGGATGCTGGGCATGAAATATTTTGCCCTTTGCATGCTAGAAAAACATTCTACCAATTGAACTACACCCAGCTCATAGCTGTATCATCTTTCCTACATAATTTTGTATCTGGACTTGCGCATGGCCCTAGATTCTGTCATTTCTTGGGGTCAACCAGCAAAAATAGAGAATATATATTTAAATGTTAAAGAAACAACAATAGCAGAAGGGAATCACTGAAATCCATGTCAGCTTTCGGTATATCAAAGGGGTCATTCAGGAAAGTTCCACCATACCTCATTTTTTGGGAGTTCCCCAAAGTAAAATGTTAGGTAAGCCCCTAATCTACTTTCTCCACTCTAGTTAAAGGCCTTGTCTGATTTATATTTCAGTTGTATGCTGGGTTTTTTTTTCTTCTTCTTCTTTTTTTTTTTTTTTTTTTTTTTTTTTTTTTTTTTTTTTTTTTTTTT